>CM060943.1:671195671-672445671 GCA_030765085.1 Allium cepa | reverse complement strand
CCTTTCACAAAAATCAATTTATACTTTACTTATAAATTTTCAAACTCAATTCCTTCGCTTAATAAGATTTCTCCTAAATCTTATCTCATTTAATAACTCACTTATCATCACAAGAGGATTATTAATTGGATTTAAAAAGCATTTGAAAACATTTAGATTTATAAAATAAGAAGTATAATTTTATACAATTTACGGTTTAAAAGAAATATTTAACATAAAAATTAGAGTTCATATCCAGTTAATGATAAATTGTAAAACTGATTTTAGAAAATTAAAGTTTATTATAAATGTTGCCTATCCTTCGAAAAATAACTAATTCGAAACATTTTAAATTCGAGTAATAGTTTACACAAAATTTATATGGTGCAGAAATTTAAAATAATCCTTTTCAAAATAAGTTATAACTTTTGAAAAACCCAATATCCATCTATAATGCCTCTTGTCCAAATTCACACTTCTTACTTTTGGAAATATTCTACTATTTCCGTTTCAAACAAATTTATAACTCGATATAAGTTCATGAATTATTCCCTTTCGTATCCACTGATATCTTCCTTTCCCATTTATAAACTCCGTTTATAAATAAATTTATAACTCCCTGAGTTTTCTTTTTCATTTATTTATGAAAACAATTTATTCAAAAATCCTATTTTATAAATTTAATTTTCAATTCAATTCCATATTGTTCCTTATTAAAATTCCATTTCATTTTCCTAATAAAATTCCCTTATTTTATTTCTTAATATAGTTTTCTTATTTTATTTTCTTAATATAGTTCTCCTTTACTTCAAATCTATTCATCGATTACAATATTTTCTTTAAGTCTTTGTACATAATTTAATTTTTCCCAAACTCAACTTTAACTAATTTTAAGTTCAACCAAAGTAATAATTATTCTTTTAATTTTACTTTAGTCTTAATAGGAGTAAATTCAAATCCTAAAGAAATATTTTTAATTTAAATTTCATTTAACTTCCTTCAATTTAATTATTTATAACATTTTAAAAATTAATAAATTCCAATTCCCATATAAATTTAATTCGCATGCAAATCCATACCAACATCATTCATCCTATCATATGGCAACAATATATATATATAAATAAATATCTTTGAGGAATCATGTTGGACCCCTCCAACCTGTTTTCCCTGCATCCACAAATGTTAGCACAAAATAAAATATAAATTCCACTTCAATGTGGAATATTGCAGTATATGGGTTATGATATTAACCAGTGAATAAATTATTATCAATCAACCAAACACATCCAACAAATTAAATTTAACATTTAAATTTAATTTACGGCATCCAAATGAGTGAGAAAGTCTCAAATATCATTCAAATTTAAATTTCACTGAGTGATATTAACTCACCTTTTGTCCCTTTTAAATTTGCAAATTTGTTCCAACCTGGCTTGTTTCCATACGTTTGACCTTGTATAACAAATTATATGAATTTATTAATATTAGAACTAATCAACGATAAATTTATCGTTTAATATTTTAATTGACTTGTAATTTATTTAAATTATTCATTTTTCAACTTTAAACCTTATAATCATATGAATGTTATTAGTATTCGAAATAATCGATAAACCAAATTTCCATTTTATAATTTAATTTTAAACTAAAAATTTCCTTTTGGAAATCTCTTAGTAGTTAAATAGCTAAATAAATTTATTAATAAGTTAATTACTCATATATTATTATTTAAAAATGAACTAATAGATTTATACTGTGAATAAGTATATTTATTTTATCTCATTTCCAAACTGCATACAAAATAATCTATATAGATTTTAAAATGTAACTTACATAAATTTTTATGTACTTGTCAAAATCTTATACACACATATATTATTTGTTTACTGTCAAACTAAACTAGGAATTTTACTTTACAGTAAACTTTTTTTTTTAGGAATTAACGAAAGGTAGATAAATACCTCACGTCGCTGCGAGCACCACCCTCAACGTGAGCCGCCGCCACACTACCCATCTCGAGCTTCCTCGACGACCCCCATTGATCCCAATTTGTTCCACCGAAATCGCGAAGCCTATTCCCAACTCCAAACTCTAATTGACCCAGCCCTAGGTCACTCCTTCTATCGCGATCGCCGCCCCACTGCACGGCCGTCCCCTCCCTATTCGATTTCACTCGGTGGTTTGATTTCGAAGTTGATTTCATTCGAACGATTGAAGTGGGATGCGTCTGAGATTTGGATTCGAGATTTTTTTTTTATATATATATATGCCGTTGAATCGGTTTTAGGGAAAATAAGGAAACGAAGGAGACTTCGTTCGATTTGGGAGAAGGAGGAAAAGAAATAGCGGCCATTATCTTTCTCTCATGAAGTTTTGAAACTCTACTGCAACGAAAAGGAATTCATGATTTAACGAGAGGGATACGATCGATTACTAGGGTGGTTTATTCAGAGAAGGTCGGCTTGGACAGAAATATAGGGTGGCTGATGGAAAAGATTTCGGCTGTGAAAAGATGCAAGATATTTTAATTGAAACAATTAATTATTGTCGGAGCGTTTACCTCTCATACGATCACACGATCACTCCAAAAATTACGAAATTTGAAATCTGGTAATAATTCAATATTACGGATCCAACGGCACAGGTTTCGTTGAAATCCGAGACTATGCTTCGGGAGGCTATTTTTAAATGTCAATTTAAACGATGTAAATTTAAAATTAAACAAACGCCAGTTAAATTCAATTTCAATCCATATATTATTTCCAGTATTATCATTATAAATTTTATAAGCCGTTAAAATATTTTTAACAAACTTATAATTCCAAATTCTTTATATTTTACCCAGTATCTAAGTATCACTTTAATAATTAATTAATTTGTTCAATTAATGATTATATTTAAATTCTGAATCACTTTATATTAAATAAAACCAAACTTTTCATACTCAAATCAATTTATAGTTCAAATCAATGTTTAAGCCCATTTAAATATCTCAAACTAACCGTCCAAAAATCCGGGTCGTTACACCAAAAACTTGTTTTAAACTTTTAGAAATCTTTTTATAAATTTTCAAAGTAGAAATGATGAAGAAATGGAAAGAAACACAAAAAATATAGTCAAGATTATCTTCAACACCTGCCCACCGGTGCTCCTATCGGTCCCACCGGTCGGTGGGAAAATGATTGGTGCATCGGTGACGTAGTCCTAAAGGCAACTCTAGTCATGTCCTTTCTTATTTCCTCAGTGTCTCTTTGTTGTTTCTTTTTCAAACCACCGTAACTTTTCTCTGCAACATTTTTACAACCTTACTTCTGTTTAACACCACTCTCTAACATCTATAAATAGCCACTAAACCACTATTTTGATTATTCTTTTGCTAACCATTTCATTTTTTCTCTGATTTCAAAAGCTTTCAAATTCCTACTCTGGTCAAATATTTTCTATCTTAAACCATGTTCATTCTTTATATTTTTTTTTTATAAGACAATAGTACTACATTACAATAAATCAATGTTTCGATATATAAAAGATTATCAAACACTTTTTTGAAGTAGAAAAGGTCCTATAGAGGAAGTCTTCAGGTAGACTCTTATGTACCTATTCCTCTAGGTAAATAGAGGGTTTAGATTAGTAAAATACCGAATTGGAGCTTCGAGACTTGACGTACGACACGAGGTCTGAATATAAAATCCTGGTCTTACTTTACTTTTTTAACATATTTTCACTATTTCTTAAAATATTTGCCATATAGTTAGATCCGTCCATACACACACTTTCATTTGATATAAAAGAAAGATTTCCAAAATCGTAACATGGTTTTGAAAAAAAAACTAATATCGCAGATATGAGTTATCGCGCATTTTGGAAAGGACAATCCACTTATGTCCTTATCTTTTCACCAATTCTATCTCTAGGATACACGTATGATAATTTATATAGAAGAAAGTGGACTTGAGTTATGGCAAGCTACTCAAGCTAAGTATGTTGCACCTACTACTGATATGAGTACTTGGATGGAAGCTCAAAAGACCGCTACCTCCAACAATGCAAAATACATGAATGCATTATTTGATGTTGGAGTGTCGCATTCTATGTGGGTAATGGGCGCACATTAGACAAACAAATAGTCCCACATCATGAAAAATTATGAAGGAGGAATGCTATATATATGAGTTTGGTGGCATGTAACAACAAAGGATTCCTGTTATTAAAAAATATTGACCAAACTCTATGTTTCCCTCATGGAGTAATGTGCAAACGATTTTACAAATTTCAACATGGTATCAAAGACGATGGTAATGCCTAGAATAATGAATAATGCGCAAAAGATCTATAAATCATGGTGGTTAACAATGTAGGCTTAAGTAGTTAGACTTAAGGTAGAGCTAGATCATGTTACACTTGATTTGGTAGAATGACATGGAAACAAAGTCTCGATATGGTGTAGGTATCGTGTTGACATGTTGGAAGACGCAAAGATGGATGCAAGCCAGGTGAAGATTTTTCGGGGTGTCTCGCATTGTATGTGGGTAATGGGCATATATTAGAAAGAATAGTCCCACATTATGAAAAAAATAGAGATGGAGTGGTATATATATGAGTTTGGTCACATGTAACAGTAAGGGATTTCTTTTGTTAAAAGGTTTTGACCAAACTCTATGTTTCCCCCACGAAGGGATCTGCGGACTGGATTTCAATGTGGTATCAAAGCTGATGGTAATGCTTGGGACAATGAACAATGCACAAGAAATCTATAAAATATGGTGGCTAGCGGTGTAGGCTTAAGTATTCAAACTTAAGGTGGAGCAAGATCATGGTACATATGATCTGGTAGAATGGCACGTGAATAAAGTCTCAATTATTACATGCATCGTTTTGGTGTAGTGGAAGACGCATGGATAGATACGAGCCAAGGTGGGGATTTGTTGGAGTGTCTCGCATTGTGTGGGGGTAATGGATGCACATTGAAAAAATAATAGTCCCGCATTGTGATAAATTAATGAAGGTGGGGGAATGGTACATATACATGAGTCTGGTCGCAAGTAACAACAAGGGATTCCTTTTGATAAAAAGTGTTGACCAAACTCTATGTTTCCCTACGAAGGGATTTGTGTACGGATTCAGGAATTTTAACATTTTGTGCACTACATAAGAATGAATTTTCTAGAGTTATGATGTGTATAACCACATACGATATTTAGAATATGTTAAATACATGAAGACATAAATAAGGTTGGACAAACAAATATTTACTTATTGAAAAATCAATTTAAATCTTTCAAAATGAAGCAGAATGAAAGTAGACTTGATATGTATTCATGTTTCCAAAGTATAGAATACGATTTGATGGCATTAGGAATTAAGTTTACTAAATTTGGTCTAGTTTCTAAAATTTTGAACTCCTTAACTAACGATTGGAAGGAAAATTCTTGCAATAGAAGAAGCAATCGACCTTTCCACTCTTAAGGTATAAATTTTAAATGAAAATTTGATGTCTTATAAAGCAAATTTACAAGCTAGAAAATAACCAGCAGAAGAAAATCGTATTATTTTTCAAGTTAAAGATGATGAGTTAGAACTAGATGAAAATGATATAGCATACATTGCGAAGAACTATTATAAAACGAACTGTGATACTTTACTATTTCCCCTGCATTTACATTATTTATTATTATTGGTCATCTTCAATCTTGAATTTAATTAAACCTTTTTACAACAAAATTAGACATTTTTAGTAGGTAGATGAATACATAAATCAATCAAACAAATCAAAGATACACACACACACACACGCTCCATTTTAAAAAATGTATAATTTTTTGGAAAAAAGTAAAAAATATTGTTTTGCGTTAATTGGTTTTTGAACTCAGATGAGCTGAATTAAGAATATAACTAATAGCTTAACCACTAAGCTACATTGGCAATCAATTATAAGAGCAATAACTATTGTAAATATTCTTAAATTTCTCATTTATTTAAAATTTATTCAAATTCAATTAAAAAATAATTCTCTAATCTTTAAAATATAAAAATAAAATAAAATTATAACTTTTTTCTCGCTAGGATGTTTATTAGACTTTTCAGCCTACCACAACTGGTCGTTGCTTTTGTGGACGAGATGAAAATTTTCCTAATCATCGGATCTATTTAATAAAAGCATATAATTTATTTGCTAACTAAAGGGCATTCTTTCCATTTTGATTTTTTATCCCTACTTCTCAAAATCAAACCCTACTTCTCAAAATCAAACTAATTGCTAATTCCAAGCAAAAGCAAGCGTCTTCTTCTATCCCTTCTACTCAAAAATCACTCTTAATTCCTCATATTAGACCATGTTCAACAATGACAATGAAGTATTATGGTTTATAAGGATACCAACAATTTTTAAAACTTGGGAGGTAGACCAGCAAAATTTTCTGATTTTGTTACATACAATTTATATGGAATCTTTGGAATGACTGGTCTAACTAACATTCTCCTCGAGTAATATTTCGAAAAAGCAATTTACGATAGATGTATGTCATTTTTTTATGGAACTGAAGTTTGATTATCATATATATGAAACCACAATTCAATCTAGTATGAAAGCATTGATATGGAAATAATTGAAAGATTTCTAGGAGAAGTATTGCAAGTTTATTGTTATAGCTTTCATGTTGATGGTATTAAGATGGAAGATGAATGGATTTCACATGATTTTTTTTGACAAAATAAAGGGGATTGGAGAAAAAGGAAAACTTAAGACCATTGGCTCGTCTAGTACTTTGAATAGTGCAACATAATATTGTGCCACATCTTATTTTATCTATTATTGTAGGAGATCGGTTGAGCAAGCCGAGATCCTATAACCCCTATGGAAATCTATTCACTAGAATTTTCAAGCATTTTGAAATTAACTTGAAAAATGAATAGATAAACACAAAGACATTGGTTTGGTATTTGATAAAGGGGTTTATAAGAAGACATCGATTCCATCGATTTGTGAGCCACATATTCCATATACCCCTGCTATTACATACATCCCTACAAGACCATAAGAGATTATGACTTTCGAGGACACACTAGATGATTATGTTTCACCACCTTATGATAAGAAAATGAATTTAGGGAGAAAATTCTAAAAAATCAAAAAGATATTCTCAAAAACTAAAGAAAAATGAAAGAAGAGATTCAGAGTCAGAAAAGGAGTTGGGCTTCATGGAGAGAATTCTTCTTTCACTTTATGGAAATTTTTAAAGGAGAGAAAGTACAAGTGGTCAAGATAGTGCTTTAGGGTTTCTTTTCAGTGTTGATAGCGCATATGTGCCAGAGCCTACTATCTATGACCCACGTTTTACCGATAAGGGAGTGGAGTAGGAGAGAAACGTTCTTAACCTCAATATGGAGGGTGATAGAGTTAGGGGTATGCTCTAGGGACATTTATATAATTTGTTACATAAATCTAGGTCAATAACTAATATTGATCAAAATAAAAGATGTTTCCTTTCTATTACAAAATATTATAGATAAATAATTAGTTAATTTAAGTACAATGTCAGAAATTCCATAAATTATGTGTTTGTGATAGCAATGACAAATAGTTGTAACAACGAGTGTCATATCACAACATGATAAGCACATCATTTTAAATATTCCTAGTCAAGATGTATCAAGACTAGACAATCTAGAATAACGGTATGTGACCTACTACCTCACATAATGAATCACTAATCAATGCCCCTTGTCTCTTGCTCCTGTGTGGCTGCATCCGTTGAGACTAGAGTATGTAACCCTCTTCAAATGTTAGGTTGAGTATTCTTTATGGATGTTGGGAGAACCAAAGGGTAATGCATTAACAGTTATTGGATAACCATGGAATGGATCACTCGATAGTTTTTTGTTGGTTAATATAACCAAGGTTAAATGAAAAATATCGAAACGACTAATTTACACATTTCTCTTAACTTGAGAATAATGTTGATTTTCAATATGAAAGCTCTGCATTGATTATAGTTAAATCATGGTACGACGTCCATTGAACGAATGTAATTGGGTCGAGTGGAAGTATTGGAAGTGAAAAATTATTTAAGAGAGGATTCTTCTCCTTATTTATATGGAGTTAGCATCAATATCGACTAGAGTCGACTCAAAGTCAAAATCTATAGCCAAAGTGGCTCGGTTAATAATAATTATTATTATACCAAGGAATTTTTGTTTGGATTATAAAGTTGAATATGACAATTATTGGAATTTCAACCATTACCAAATTACAAAAGTCCAAAGTGATACAGTTTTAATGAAGAAAGTTGGTGTGCGTAGTCATCACTATCGGGTAACGCTTAACAAAGTAAAATTAGACTTACTAAAATCAAGTAAGAGATAAATTCGGCCAAAATGTCTATAACGACCCGTAATTTTATCACTTGAAAAATAGAAATATTTGATTTTAAAAATAATTAAATATAGGTTTATTTCAAAACAATAATCAACTTTTGTGTGATAAATAATAATGGTGAACTTACATTTACAAAAATAGAGATTTTGGATTTTCATCGTAAAATTGACAAAAGAGGTTTTCAATAAAATTGAATGTACAGTCCAATAATTGTTTTAAAGGACAAATAATTGTTTTTAAAATCATTATATAATTTGTCGATAGAAGTTTGATAACTGTATGTATATTTATGTTATAGTTATCGACAAATTTCGTCGTGCATTGACAAAATCAATGTTGTATATTTGCAAATGAATTTTGATATTGCTTTATTTTATTTTATAAGTCAAATACACTTATTTTAATTATTTATAGATGATGAAAAATTTATTTTAAGTTTGGTTTACAAGAATAAATAGTTCAACAAAAAACGTCAAAATGCGACCGTAGTATATTTTCTCGAAAATCAATGTGTTGTCGAATAAAAGTTGCCGTAACGTTGTTGCACCTATATGTACACATACATGTACACATTTTTAAATATGTTAAGTATTGACAATTAACAAATCAAGTTTACTTTTGCGAATTAAGGTTAGAAATTTCTAGAAAATCATTAAGAAAAAGTAAACATAAAATGACAAATCATGTCAAATAAAATAAAATAAAATCTTTACTTTATTTTGCTTATGCATTAAGTGATTAAGACATAAAGTAGTGATATGACAAAGTGATGGTAAGTGTTGAAAAAGTAAGGTAAAGTAAGGATATTTTGGTAATTTTATAAAGGGATAATTTTGTACTTCACCACTCCTTACTTTTTCTATAAATATCCATTCATTCTTCTCATTTTCTTCACACTTCTCATTATTCTTCTTCATTTTTGAGCTTTTTTGCTCACTAATGGCTTCTCTTCTTTAAGAGAGGTAGGAGAGTTAAAAATAGTGGAGTGCATAAACACAAATCCACTAATTACTCTTTAACATCTTCTTAATTCACTTCTTCTTCTTCTTTCCTTTAAATGGCTTAGGCCATGAGTATTGGGTGGGGAGGCTATGTCCATGAGCTATGGAGGAGGAAGGATGGTCGTGAGCATGGGCAAGGTGGTGGAGTTGTTTATGGATGTATTAGTGAAGTATAGGTTAGTTTAGTGAAGTGTGGTTGGATAATAATGTTGGTCGAGAGAATCGATTAGGTTAAAGGTGATTACTCGAATCTTTGTTTTATTTTAATAAAACTTAAGTTGATAAGACACATGTTAAATTAGAAATTTATATGCTGAATATTGGTTGATATTGGATGATAACTTGGTTGATATTATGGTTGATTATATGGTTGATTTCATGGTTTGATAAATAATAAGAGAAATGGTTAGTAATTAATAAAATTAAATTCAATGGAAATTAAATCCATAATAATATGTATATGAAGTAATTTATCCTTTAAATGATTTTAAAAAGGTCAAAAATGATAATATAGTAATATAATAGCATAAGATGAAATGAAATGGAAAATGTGTTTGCAATATGTAAATATTGTTTAAATGATTTTGAAATGATTTAGAAATGTTTCATAAACATTTAAAAGTGTTTCAATGAAGTTTGGAAAGAAATTGAAAAACAAGTTAAAACTAGGCGCGTCGTGTAACGGTAGTTCATGATTTCACGTCGAAAAAGTAAAATAAGTATACAAAGTGGAATATAGCTCAGAATCCTTCGAGAAAATAATTTTCGAACTATTATTCCATAGTTTTCCAACGAAGAAAGAAAATCAAGATTTCATTAAGTAGATTTTGAAATATGTCGAAAACAATTTTCTAAAACCGTTCGAAATCCATAAAGAGATTTCTTTATAAATGATATTTTTAAATAATTAAAAATATGAAATAATTTGATAAATCTATTAAAATAGTTTGAAAGAGATTTGAATTGGAAAATAAGAATTTTCAAATATAAGAAAAAATTATTTTAATCAAATAAGCTATTTTAAATACTTTTCGCGGCTCTTTTCTGATGTAGTCTCCGTAACTTTTGAAATAAACATTTAAACTTAACGATTCTTTCTAGAAACATAAATAAATATTTTTAATAAATAAATAATTGTTTTAAATATAAATTGGAAGATTTATAATTCTTTTAGAAAGAGTTTAAATAAATGGTTATTATAACATTTAAACAATATATTAGAAATCATTTCCTTGAAACTGAGTATGCATAAACGACTAGTATATTTGTCCTGCTTATGAGATCTAAACGGAAATAAAAGGTATTTAACTAAGGTTAGTAATGGAGCAACCAGTGCCCTAAACTTACTTGGCCTCTATTTTCTCTTTTAGACGATAGGTGGAACAGATTGAAGGGAAAGCCCGAATGCTCTAAAATAATATATTTCCAATATGATATTTAAAAAAGGATTTGGAATTATTTTAATTCCTATACATGAAGTTAATTATTTTGGGTTTGCAGTAAAGTATGTCTTAAATAACATAGTTTTTGAACCAATTAAAAGTTATGGTTTGAAATGGAAAATCTTTGCTAAAGAGTTAAGTAAATGATTAGAAAACATTTTACTGAGTAAAAGGAGAATTGATTTGGTATTATTCCAAGATTAAAAAGGTTTAAATTTATCAAATGATTTGATAAATGAGGCTTAGTGATTCCATATACTGTTAAGAAGATAAAGGAATAATTTAATGAATATATCTCTAAGAGATATTACGAATTAATAAAAAGGATGCATTAAATTAAATGATGATTGATAATCACATAAGAACTTAACATCTTTTTATTCGATGGTTGGGGAGAAGGAACCAGGGTCGGATTGGGTAGTTCCGATCCAAACCACTTTGAACCAATGTGTATGCTCGGAAGTAAAGGCATGGTGAAGATGATGATTATTAAAGACCGAAGATCTTCATAGCAAAAGGACTGCTTGTTGACATTCCCTGGGTAGATCCCAATATAGAAACATTTATAGTAGTGGTTTTATTGTGTTTTAAAATCTTTGGATTGTAAGGACTACTTGCTACTAATGGTAGTAGGAGGAGTGTCTTCGGTTTCATTCAGTCCCATAACGAACTTGTATGGCTGAGTGTCTAACATTGCATTGCTAAGACCACAAACGTTAACTTTTGCCAACATAATTTTATGGTGGTGGAGAAGGCAACTTCTCTTAGCTTAACACCCTTCCTAGAGACATACGAACTCAGAGGTTGTATGTTGGTAAAAGTCAAATGGTGATCAAAGGAATGGCAATATGGCATTCTAAGTGGATTATGCTTTGTGAAAAGTAAAGCATGGCTTTGTCAAAGTTGAGCATAACCTCAGTCCCAAGCCTCATATCTTGAAAATGATAAGGGAATTATGTTACATATTTCAAGCTTAGTATGAGAGGGTGGCGTATAATCCTTCAAGGTGACCGGCGGTGTATGATCTAAGTCACCAAGGTGTCCAGACAAGATCCTAATTGAATGGTATAGAGGCGTGTGAGTCCTTACATGAGAAGCCAGTAGATATCAAGAAGTGTGTAAATATGAGGAATAGTGATGTGTGAGTCCTTGCATGAAAAACCACCGAGTTTCGGTTGCTATGCGTGGTTATCGAGGTTCCATATCATGTTGGAAAATCCAATTCCAATACAAGCTTTATGGTTTTGATTGTATCCCAAAGTAGCTGTAATTCTTTTCAAACATTTCAACTATCCCTTTTGGTATCATATATTTTGTTCGGTATATTCCGTTTGACTTAGTCCTAATATATTCCCTTAGACTTAGTCCGGGTATTGATACCTTATTTGAATAAGTTTATTTGAAAGATGTTTTCCAAAAGAATGTCATGAAAGATAATATCAAATTAATTTGGCAATAAAAGTGTTCTGGTTATCGTAAGGTAAAAACCCTTCTTTTCAAAGGTATTCATGTGTGGGCATGGTCTTGTGAGACACCCTTCTTTTCAAAGGTTTTGGTAACATCATCATTTTAAATTTCGAGTATCTCATGCTGGTTTATAAAGCCTGATCCGAGCATTTTTAATACTCTGGTCAGATCCGAGTAGTTTGAGGATTAGCTGAAGACGCTTAGAGTTTCCATAGGAGATTTGGAGATCTTCATCATTGTATGGACATATTCTATTATCCACTACATCTATTGCATCTGTTTTGTCAGCATTTGTAAGGGTAAGTACTATAACTGTCCAGGGTAAATCTAGGTTAGATTATGATATATACTTTAAAATTTTCCACTGTAAAAATTATTATTGAAATAATATATGTTATTCCTTTCGTGCAAGATTCTGTTTTTCTATTCCATTCTATCTTTATTTTTCTTTCTATCCTAATCGATCCGCTTGTTCATGCAATTTAAGTTGGACACGAGTGGTTTATTGTCTATTCAAATGGTACGAAAAAAGGGTCATTACATTTGGTATCAGAGCTTAGGTTGAACGAACATCCATGCTTTTTTGGGGAGAGACTCATCAAAGATAGGGTTAGTAATACTCTAGGATGAGTAACTCATTATAGATAGGGTTAGTAACACCCTAGAATGAGTTTGAGAGTATTATATATGAGTGTGTATTTGTTATTAACTAATAAAATATTTTGTGTCAATTTATATATGGAGTGATTTATGGATCCTGATCGATGCGCTTGATCACCGTTATCGATGAGGGTTCCTAAACATTTAAACAAGGTGAACCAACACACTGGTTTTGAAAATTTTGGGTAAATCAAATAATTTTACCTAAGCTTATGTATTACATAGAAATAACTTTCGAAAATGGTATAATTATTAATAGTGTGTTAGCTGTAATTAAGGTAATTATAACCTTTTTGTATTAGCATTTGTTGATTTAACAAACACCTTGTGATTTAATTTTCATAGTTTGACTATAAGATTTTTGATAATAATACTGGGTTAAGATAAATGAATTAATATAAGATAATAAATGAGCATTTCTTTTAAAAAAGGAGGTATTTTACAAAGATAAGATAATTTTATAAAACGTAGATATGGAAGATATGAAAATTTAAAGGCGTTTAAAAGAGAGTAAGTTAATATAAGATGAATTTATAAAATAGATTTTATAAACAAAGTAATATGTAAAGGATTTTGAAAATACTAATGATATTATTTCAAATAAAAAGTATTTTATGATAAATAGTTAAAGCGGCTCGAAAATAATCTGAAAGTGGACAAGAGACGTGTTTGGATGGTAAATACTTCTCCTAAGTATTACTCTTCTTGTTAAAGGGATGTGTGATACTAGTGGTAGCACCCAGTTCCTTGGTATGGTTTGGAGTTACTCGATCTATATAATTTTCTTAAATTAAAGATATAATGTGAATCATTAATTGATAAATTGATTAGTAATCTTTGTAAAAGTGTTTAAATCAAAGAAAAACTGGGATCGCCAATTGATAAAATAGAGTAAAATTTCTGATGATTTTGGACAGTCGAAAATTTCTGACTCATACCTAACTCAAAGCTAAGAAATCGATGAAAAGTTTTGATAAAAGATTGTGAAATATGTTGAGTAAATGAAATTAGATAAGTATAATTTGTAAATATGATTTATAGATAAAAAGGATTTAAAAGCTGAGAATTTGATGATTCAAATACGGGTAGTTTAAAAGAAAAATTCAAAGCTAAAAAATTAATAATAGTATTAAATAAGAAATAAGTTTTATGACTTGTGAATTTAAGATAATAGTAAATTATAACAAAGTTTAAATTTGTTAAATAAACGGATTTAAGTAAAATCAATTTGAAACAGATTTGAATTGGAAAATCTATTAGTATGGTTTGAAAGAGATTTGAATTGGAAAATAAGAATTTTCTAACATAAAAAAATTGTTTTAATCAAATAAGCTGTTTATGCACTTTTCACAGCACTTTTTTGCTCCACTTTCGATAATTTTTTAAATAAAGATTTAAACTTAACGAT
Organism: Allium cepa; assembly: GCA_030765085.1. Lineage (NCBI taxonomy): Eukaryota > Viridiplantae > Streptophyta > Magnoliopsida > Asparagales > Amaryllidaceae > Allium > Allium cepa. The sequence goes on along the minus strand of CM060943.1, from coordinate 672,431,337 downwards.
TCTTTCTAGAATCATTTATAAATATTTTTAATAAATAATTAACTATTTCAAAGATAACTTGAAAGTTTTATAATTCTTTTAGAAAGAGATTAAATAAATGGTTACTATAACACTTGAACAATGTCATAGAAATCATTTCCTTGAATGTAATAACAAACCGATTATACGCAAACGACGAGTAAATTTGTCCCGCTTATGAGATCTGAAGGGTAAAACAAGGTGTGTAGCTAATGGTAGTAATGAAGCAACTAGTGCCCTGAACTTACCCGACCTCTGTTTTCTCTTTTAGACGAATGGTGGAACAGATCGAAGGGAAAGCCTAGATGCTTTCCAATATGGGATTTAAATAAAGGATTTGGAATCATTTTAATTCCTGTACTTGAAATTAATTGCTTTGCAGTAAACTATGTCTTAAATAACATAGTTTTTGACCCATTTAAAAGTTATGATTTGAAATGGAAAATCTTTATTAAAGAATTAAGTAAATGATTTGAAAATGTTTCCCGAGTAAAAGGTAAATTGATTTGGAATTATTCCAAGATTAAAAGGTTTAAATTTATCAAATGATGTGATAAATTAGGCTTAATGATTCCATATACTACTAAGAAGACATAGGAACAATTTAATGAATATATCTCTAAGAGATATTAAGAATGAATAAAAAGGATGAATAAAATTGAATGATGATTAATAATCACATATGAACTTAACATCTTTTAATCGATGGATGGAGTGAAGGAACCGGGGCCGGATTTGGGTAATTCCTATCCTATGTGTGGGCATTGTCTCATCTTCTTTTCAAAGGTTTTGATAACATCGTTATTTTAAATTTTCACACTGGTTTATCAAGCCTGATCCAGGTATTTTTAATACTTAGGCCAGATCCGAGTAGTTTTAGGGTTAGCTGAAGACGCTTGGAGTTTCCAAAGGAGAGTTGGAGATCTTCATCATTGTATGAACATATTCTATTATATGCTACATCTATTGCATTTGTTTTGTTAGCATTTGTAAGAGCAGGTATTATAACTGTCCAGACTGAATCTAGGTTAGACTCTGATATATGTTTTAAAATTTTCCACTGTAAAGATTATTGTTAAAATAATATATATTATTCCGTTCGTGTGAGAGTTTGTTTTTATGTTCCATTTTATCTTTATTTTTCTTTCTACCCCTTAATGATCCGCTTGTTCATGCAATTTGAGTTAGAGATGTGTGGTTTTATTCTCAATTCAAAGGGTATGGAAAAATGGGTCATTACAATGTCACAACACCTGCTAAGTGACGTGTGAACGTTAATATTCGAACTTTTTGATATTAATCATAGATCATATTTACACCTAAGAGTCACATAACCAAACTTTGATTATTCCTTTGTCCACCGGATTTATTTGACTTTTCATTATTATAAAATAATTAAAAGAATTAGTATTTATGATATATTAATAATAAAAATTTGTAAGATGTATTGAACATGATTAAACAGTGTGTTTGTAATAGTTATACATATTCTGAATGATATACAAGATCAGTGCATGTTTAAATTGTATTTAAATATGGAATTTTTTATATGGACTTAAATGTGTTTTAAAGTCCATAGCAAGCACACATAGTCAACCATTAATTGGCTTAGTGTGGTTGTCCATGACATAATAAAAAAGGAGAGCTTTGTTTTTGAATTTAAAATGAAAAGGCAAGTGTTAATGGAGATTAATGACCACATTAACCCTATGTTAATTCTATTCCTTTAATAAAATATTGCCTCTCTATTTCATTTCTTCCTACTCTCTCCAAAATGAAATCTCTACATCAGAAATTTTTGGCCATGGCTTATAGAAAATAATACTGAAATGTCCAATTTTAATTTTCAAAAATAGCATGAGTCGATCATTAGGTTTGGTAGTTCAAGAGCTAGCAATTCCAGAACTAAGAATTTAATTCAAGAAGCAAATTCAACATTTCGAAGTATGTATTCAAGGCTTTAGTGAAAGATTTATTTCTGACCTAATTTTGTTTTATTTACATTTTATATCATATATTTGCTAGACTGCTTGTTTTTAACGAATCCTATGCATCGATTTATCATCACATATCAATAGTTTGTGTTATAAGTGCATATAAGGAAATTAAATAAGACAAATTTCATTTTATAAAGACAACTTCCATATTGCTCACATCCTTAAAAAATTATTTCGATTACAGTATTATTTAATTGTTTTAAAACTATGCAAATTCGTATAATACATATATACTATGTAAACTATGTTTTACATTGTTGTCGTTCAACAATAAAAGAAGAATTATATATATTCCTATTTGTAGACTAAATACAAAACCTTTCATATAAATTCATTTAAAATTGATTAAACACATACATACATAAATACATACATACATACATACATACATATATATATATATATATATATATATATATATATATATCTAGGATGATAGGTTAATGTGCAAAAAAATTCAAAAGTTAATTTTATATTATTTTGGGAGATTATTTAATTTTATTCATTTGCCTTTGCATCGTTTTTGTTTGAGGAAAAAAATAAATTTTTGTAGGCCGAGAGTATTATGAGCTATTTTATATTTTTATTAAATTTTTAATATTAATATATATATATAATACGTTACATGTTTATTCATTTATACATACATACATACATACATACATACATACATACATATATATATATATATTATAAAACTTATTATTGTTTCATATATACATATATTAATATGTTTTTCTGGTCTTTTTGTTTAGAAATGAAGAAGCTATGTATGTTACAAAGAGTATTAATTACTGCATTAATTATTTTTCTTTAGAGGCTATGTAAGTTAAAAAGAGTAATAATTATGGCATCGATTCTTTTTCTTTAGAGGGTATGTAAGTCACAAACAGTATTAATTAGTACTTTAAATCTTTTTCCTTAATTTGATTTAGCCTTCCATTTCTAAAATTTACACAGTCTAAAATTAAACTCCTACATTATTTAAAGTTAATATTCCTTTATTTGACACTTGTATTTTATATATATGTGTGTATATATAATGTTTGTAAAACACTAATGCACTTGGATGTACGTTTAGATAGTATAATCGAATACAAGATGTGATGACATGTCTGTCGGTGTAAACACAGCACCTAAACTGTAACATCCCGCCTTTTCGCACACTTTAAACCGACACACGTGCCAATTCAAAGCATACTCAAGGGCGGATTGTTATGGGGTAAATAAGAAAAACAGAGAAGAAATAAAAACAAAACAGAATCTCATAGCGGAAGGATAAAATATAATAATAAATATACAGTTCAAAACAGTTTACAAACACTTGATTTGCTTTATACAATAAATATCAGAGTTACACATACCAATACAATCAATGCAGCGGAACAGTATGAGTATGGTGCAATACTATATAAAATAATAATACGGATTCTTCGTCTTCGTCCTCCAAAGCTAAAATCTTCGATCCTGAAATGCTCGGACTGACCCGAGCGAATTTGAAAAGACAAAAACACTCGAGTCAGACTAAAAGATCTTATGTGAGTTAAATTAACCGAAATAAATATGAGTACAGTAACTCAAGAGATGTTCGGGATTTACATCTCCTAAGGATCCGTTAAACTATTTACTATGTAGTATATTGTGCTATTATAATAGTGTCTATTTATAAAATAAACTTACTTTTTAATAGCGTTAAGGGGTTACCCATATAGCCCTTAACACAAATAATGCCAATAGTCTATACAGTACCGTAATACCTCCTGATCGGGAAGCTACCAGAGGATACTCCATAGGTACGACACAAATAGAAACTCGTAGTAAAGGCTCGGTATGGTAGGTGACACGGCACAACTAGGCAATGCCAGGGTAGATATACCAATTGCTATCCAGGCTGGTGGAAACGCGTAGCCGCAGTTACCGCCCACCTCGGACTAACTCCCCAAATTCAAAATATAGAAGTGGCCACTGAATCAATCAAAAATCAAAGTATAATATCGAAGAGGAGGGTCCGATCAGAGGAATGACCTCACTGGCCTGAGAATCGCTTCTGTTTTAGCCACCTTATGCCAACTCACGGGAGTCGGGTCCACGTATTTACCTTACAGGAAACGTCGCCACCACCTACTTCATTATGGAATCTCCACCGCGTACACGGTTAGTCAAAGTGGTTTTCGGTATCGACAGAGAGTATGTCCATATCCGATCCCGGTCTCTTTGCCAACCCATCGTTATTATAACACCGCGGTCAATTAAAAATAGCTCATACTTTAAAACCAGAATAAACATTTCCATTTTAAAATTATGAATACGATATCATTTTAAAACCCAAAACAATATGATATCCTTTATCCCAAATATAAACCTTTTCAAAAATCCAAATGCTTTAAAATTTATAACGTCTGAAAGCCAAATATCCTTTCAAAGCATAATATTTCGAAATTCATAATTTAAAACCATAACTTTTAAAACTTGAATGGTTTGGACATTCAACGGTATATGAATTAAATGGTTTAACTTAAATGTTACTTTGTAAAGAAAATAGTTCTCATGGCTTTACAAATACATTTCTTTATTAAAGTCTAAACCAAAATTTATATTATCTCTCTCAAGTTCCAAAACCACTTCAATTTATTTATGTATATCCATTTTGAGTATCAATATTTCAAACTAAAGTTGGATTTTATGCTTTCAACAAATCAATTGTTCTATTAATTAGTCTTGAATATTCATATAAAATCCATAAATAGTAAGACTTCAATTTCTCGTAATAAAATATATATATTTTTTCAATTCAAATTATACTAGAATATTCATTTCAATTTATCTTGGGAAAAACCCAATTATAAATATCATATCTTAAAATTTCTAAACTTAACATTTAAACATATGATATAAATTATCACATTCCATTTTCTTAATTTTTTTTTCCATTTTTAATAAAGAGATTACACCTTTAATTTCAAAATTTTCAACTTCATATGTATATATATGGAAGAATAATATTTATACAATATAAAATTTAAGATTATTATAAACCGTATTCCATCCAAACCATAGAAATCACATTAAAATAGTTATATATAGACCGCGGTGCCTGTATATAATTTTCTATCCTATGGTCAAGTGATACGGATATTTATCATTTCAATCCGCAATTTAAAAATATAAAATTTTGCGGTTGTATATCATTTCAAACCGCAATCCCGAATGAAAGGAAATATGCATGATAATTTGCAATTTAATGATATACAATAAACATCCATTCATCAACATCATCCATCATCCAAATCGCAATCATCAATCAATATCAATCAATAACAATATTATTTTTGATAATAGATAACAGGTAATAACTGGCAATTTTATTCAGATTAAATTTAACAACTATTAATCTAACAGTTTATATTCAGTAATAATCTATATAACTGTTAACTAGCAGTTTATAGGCAAACAAATAAATTCTAACTATCAATTAATACGCAATAAATAAATTAAATTAACAGTTAAATTTAATAAATGCAATTCAACGAATATGAGTGAAATAAACATGCCAAATACTCATAAATAAATTTCTATTCATTTCTAAAATTAATTTAACAAACATAAAAGCTTTTAGAAGTTGTGAGTGGGTTAAAACACTCACCTTTTGAATTTAAATCGAATTTAAATTCGATTTAAACCCAAAAATTCGCCCGTCTCGGAATTTGTCCAAACCAGCGTCATCAAGTCCGGAATTAAATTACGATCCTAACAAAAGAAATTTCGTGTGAATCCGACTTCGTATGAGAAAGTTATGGTAAAAATTGGTGATTGAATTCAAAAATTGGAAATAAACAAATGACACACATTTAAAAACTTGCCACGTCAGAACATCTTTTCCCATCTTCCTTCACGCGCAGAAGCAACTACAGGAACCATGCACGCCAGTTGACCGTGAACTTTGACCTTGCCTCGAGCCTCCACCGCGCCACCGTAGGCCATGCCACACCCACCGTAGGGCTTCCCTCGCCAGGCCGCATGTGACGCCCACCACCAGGTCGCCCAGACCTATCACCGGCCACCACTACATATTAGGGTTTCGAACCCTAATTCGAAACTTCCACCACATCTAGCCGTTGATCCTCCGCAAAAATTATATGGATGCACTCCCCATCGTCCATAATACAATACCCAGAAACCGTTTGACGATCTGACGAAGTTTGTTACTGCGCTGATGAATGGCCACGAACTGTTTGAATTTATTCTGAGCAAACGGTAACTCCAACTGAAAAACGAATTTCACCATGGGATTACGTGTTTCGAGCAGATCGACATATATTTTTGTGGAATTTTTCTGGAGATTTTGAATTTTCATTTTGTTTTTGAACTGACTGGATCTAGGGTTAGCCCCCATTGAAGAAGAAGAGAAGCTTGAAGAAAATACGCGCAGATAAATGAAATTAGGCGGAGGATAGGGCTGAATAGCTGGGTTTATATAGAGGGGTTTGAAATAGGGTAGATAGACCGTAGAATGAACGTGCGTAGCAAACTATGGCCCAAAAAGCCCGCTATGACTCCGGAACGAAATTTCGTAAATCTATATATCCAAATAGGTAATTTAAAATATTCTGAACGCGATGGAAAAAGTTTCACGTCCAAATTTGATCGTATGAAGAAGTTATGCTGAAAACAAAATTTCCAAATTGATTTCAAATTGACTTTATTAAAATTGATTTCAAGGCGTTTCACGCCCGTACGATCAAACGACAAGTCCGATCGATACGAAACTTGAAACCCTATAATAATTCACCGATACGGATCCGATGAAACTGGTTTCGTCGAAATCCGAGTCCGTGGCCAAAATGGCTATTTTTAATATTCATTAAATAAATTATAAAAATCCAAATTTTATATTAAATTCTAAAATTGGCCAAATTTTATTGCTTATATGATTCGTAATCAATTGAAAAGATTTAACAGGCTTAGCTGTGAATTAAAAGTTGACAGTATATTAATTACAATGTTAATTTCTACACTTTCTTATATTTAAGAATTTTATAAATTATATTCTCAAAACCCATACTTTAGATTTTTAAATCTTTGTATTCTCAACTTTCACCTAAAATAAAGATGCCATAAACATTAGTTCCTGATTCACATCATTATTCTTTAAGTCTAATTTAAATCTCAATAACGTAGTATTTAACGTTAGAATCCATTTTATTATGCATAAATTCCAAATTTTACTGACCCAAATTTTCTTCTTTTCATTCCATATCAATTGTCAATCCTATAAGAAAAATTAACATTAGGTTCATACTTATTACAAATAACTCCAATTTCTTCCAAATAATAATTACATAACTATTAAATATTAAATCCATTTAATTGCAATAAATTCAATTGATTGCAATTAATTTCCAAATAAATTTGGATCTTTATTTGGTTATACAAAAAAAATCCGTTATCACTTACCTAACAAAGTTATTATTACTTAAGATCTCATTGCATCCACATTTTCACATTTTCATTTCCTGGTTTCTTTACTTTATTCTACATAAATTATTATAAATGGGATTTTCCTTGGTTACATCTTATTTGTATTTAACATTACTCATTCACCAATTCATTTCACTTTAACTGCGGTAAATTGGCGGATAAATTGAATTTGATTCCCAAAATTTAAATTAACAAGCAACAAGAATAGGTAACACACAATAGTCGTTACGCTAAATTCTAGTCACCTAAATAAGCTTTTATTACTTTACAAAATGGAATAACTTTTAAACTCATAAATGTAATACCAAAACCGTTATAAATCCAATAAATTTCCAAATCGAAGTTTGTACACATTTTACACAACTATTATGATTTCTCACAGAACGTTAAATTTATTAAATGACCATTTATTATAATTTAAATTCCCTTAATTGAATCAAATGCTTAAAATTTTTACATTCTTACCATTCCTTCCCATTATAAATTCATTAACGGATTTACAAATCTCTATCTTCCAAATATTAAATAACCAAACTGATTACAACCTCTGTTCTTATCAAATTTTCATAAATTTGTTCAAATCTACACTCTTTTTCCATATAAATAAATTTTATGTTACTACTAGATTTTTTTTTATCCACAGCCATTAAATTTTTACTATCTACACTTATTACATCTTTGTATTAATGAATCCCATTCAAGTTAATATTTATATTAATATCCACAAATTCAACATTTATATGTTTCTTAAAATTAACTTTCAACCAAATGTGCCAATTTACATTTCATTTCTATTCAATATATATTCATTTTATTCCGTTCATTCGGGTACTGCATTGAAATATATTTATTCTCTAATACTAACGTTATTATCATTAAATTATGATTGGATTCCAAGTTTTTATTCAATACCTTGAACAATAACTTACATATTAACCAAATCCTTCTTCTACTTAATTCAAATTGGATTATGTTCCAATTCCTATAACCTAGGTCTTGAGTCACCATTTACATAATTAAATTTATCGTTTATTTCAATCTTCGTTTATAATTTAAAGTTCTACTAAACTAAATTACAAAACTTATGAACTTTAACAAATTTAATCCACCAATTAAATTTTTCTGATGTTTATATATTGCAATTCAATTCAGTTATTATTTCATTAACACCATTTTAATCTACTAATTATGACTTATAACCACAACACAAATCTTCGTTATTCTACCTATTGCCATATAACATTTCAATTGTTAAATCTTTAATCTCAGTTACTATATCCAACTCCTACATTTATTATAAATTAGATTAAAAATTATATTAAGTTAATCCATTTAATATTATCAAATTTAACGGGTCGTTACAATCTCCCCCACTCAAAACTTTTCGTCCCCGAAAAGGGAAAAGAAGGGATAAGGAAGAATAAAACAGTACATCTTATTTCAAATATTAACTTATAAACGATAATTTACTAAATTAATTTCCTTATATAAAATATACCAGTTTTATAATCATTTATATTCTTATATACTTAAATCATTACAGTTTGGAAAAATATTTTCAACAAAATTCTAAGTCCCAAAATTTTCGGAAAATTTTGGCAGAGTCTCCTTTTTACGGAGAGACTCTGGAGAAAATATAATATCAAAATATACAAATATATTACATATATTATCAAAATATTATATCCCAACACGGGAAAATTATATAAAATAGCGCTAAAACATAATCCGGAAACGTACCTATTTGTCGGGCAATATACGCTTATTATTTTGGAACCAAAAGCAGTAGCAGTTGCTTCCATCACCTGTATTCACTTATATAATCTAAAAGGTTAAATATTTATATTAAAGTGAAATGTTTAGGTGGTTTCAACCATTAATCAACCAATCAATACAACAACCATCAACCTTACAAACAGCATACATACACAAACAAACAATCATTCAATCAAACAATCAATTAGTTGTTCGGGTTCAAATTCTGAGATTGTACGAAATGAAAAATAACTATCAAGTGCATCCTTTACTCAACAGTCTTAGATGGAACAAAGATAGATTATTTATTCATCCAACAACTCCCAATTCCTTACCCAACAAACATACATCAAACAATAACAATTCAAACCATCACCAAATTAGCTTATTATACTTTTATTTCAGGCTTCAGTGGTTTGATTTTCTTTCTTTCATTTATGGAGGGATTTTCTTTGTTTCTTACAATTTTATTTGCCATTTATTACAAAATTCATTATATTTGTATTCCAGTTTATTGACTAAAGTATATATCATCTATTTATACTACTTACCTTTACTTATATAGTAAAATTTCCAATTTAACTTAAGTTTATACAGTTTAATTCTCATTTTATCACAGCAAATTCATTGATTACTTTCATTACCTTACTCTTCACTTGTAAGAATTTCCCTTACATTTTCTTACTAACATTGCAACTTTTATTATATGGTAAGTTATGTATGTTTTAAGAATGTAAGTGAAAATTTACAAGTTTCTTCTCAATTCCATTTTATTAATTTTAAACTAGTAGTTTTCATACCGTACTGAAGTTTATAACCCTCCACATCAATCCTTATTTAATAAAGAATTTCATTTTATCTACTTAAGTTCATATCACCTATTTATATTACTTATCTTTAACTTGAGATTTCAATTATACTTAAGTTTATACCATTAAATTCTCATTTAATATAACAATTCATTGAATACTTCATTTTTTTTTCCAAAATTTCCTACTTGTAAAATATTCAATTCCAATCTCTTATTTAACCTTTCAACTTTTTATATTTGGTAAGTTACTTATGTTAAAGAAAAATGCAATTGAACTTATACAAGTTTTATCTCAATTCTCTTAATTCATTGATTATTCAATAAATCTTTACCATTACTAATCAGTTAAAATTTTAACTTCCTATATACTTAGCAATAATTCTCTTACTTAAATTAGAGGTTTTCAATCCATTTATTACTTACTTAATATTTCACCAAAATAATTTAAACCGTTAATTAGTGGAAAATTTTAGAATTAAATACCGGGTCAAATTTCAAAATTACTTTAAAAATAATAGATAATTAATTTCTTACAACTTTTATATCTCTAATTATCTTTTAAAACAATTAAAATTTTAAATAATTTCAAAACAAATCTGCAGTAGAATTTACTACAGTGGCCTTTCCCCTTCGAAACTCGAAAATGAAAGTCGATGATGCGGCCGTCATCACCGAAATTATTTTCCAGCGACAGAGCGGAAAGTACAAAATTTATATTCTCCAAAATCTTCTTTAAAATAATTTTTCCGAATTATACTAAATATTTATATAAGAAAATACTTATAAACCAAATCCCTATATCCCATAAATCCATTGAAAACAGATTTTCAAAATCCCGGACTTAAGTTCTATAATCTCCAATTTGATTTATTATAATTTCAACTTAGCTTCAATTGTTATAAATATTTTTATTTCCTAACACCCAATCTATAGCAACCAAATATATATATATATATATATATATATCTTTATAAAAATATTTTTATATATAGAAAATATAATAGGCAAAATTATTTCATTCACCTATATTAAAAACAAATATTATGTCGGTCTGTCCTATTAAGTGTTTAGAAATCCCTATTGATGGCATAGCGTCCCATGCATCAACCAGAATTTATAAATACAAAACGGAAAACATAATATTAAAATCTTTTTATAAAACTAACAAATACGCTCTCTCATATATATACACTCAGCGACTCCCATAGGGTATTACTACCCTATTAACAAAGAGTCAAACCCCACAAAACCAAGGTTTTATCGCTAAACCAAAGCTCTGATACCAACTGTAACATCCCGCCTTTTCGCACACTTTAAACCGACACACGTGCCAATTCAAAGCATACTCAAGGGCGGATTGTTATGGGGTAAATAAGAAAAACAGAGAAGAAATAAAAACAAAACAGAATCTCACAGCGGAAGGATAAAATATAATAATAAATATACAGTTCAAAACTGTTTACAAACACTTGATTTGCTTTATACAATAAATATCAGAGTTACACATACCAATACAATCAATGCAGCGGAACAGTATGAGTGTGGTGCAATACTATATATAATAATAATACGGATTCTTCGTCTTCGTCCTCCAAAGCTAAAATATTCGATCCTGAAATGCTCGGACTGACCCGAGCGAATTTGAAAAGACAAAAACACTCGAGTCAGACTAAAAGATCTTATGTGAGTTAAATTAACAGAAATAAATATGAGTACAATAACTCAAGAGATGTTTGGGATTTACATCTCCTAAGGATCCGTTAAACTATTTACTATGTAGTATATTGCGCTATTATAATAGTGTCTATTTATAAAATAAACTTACTTTTTAATAGCGTTAAGGGGTTACCCATATAGCCCTTAACACAAATAATGCCAATAGTCTATACAGTACCGTAATACCTCCTGATCGGGAAGCTACCAGAGGATACTCCATAGGTACGACACAAATAGAAACTCGTAGTAAAGGCTCGGTATGGTAGGTGACACGGCACAACTAGGCAATGCCAGGGTAGATATACCAATTGCTATCCAGGCTGGTGGAAACGTGTAGCCGCGGTTACCGCCCACCTCGGACTAACTCCCCAAAATCAAAATATAGAAGTGGCCACTGAATCAATCAAAAATCAAAGTATAATATCGAAGAGGAGGGTCCGATCAGAGGAATGACCTCATTGGCCTGAGAATCGCTCCTGTTTTAGCCACCTTATGCCAACTCACGGGAGTCGGGTCCACGTATTTACCTTACAAGAAACGTCGCCACCACCTACTTCATTCTGGAATCTCCACCGCGTACACGGTTAGTCAAAGTGGTTTTCGGTATCGACAGAGAGTATGTCCATATCCGATCCCGGTCTCTTTGCCAACCCATCGTTATTATAACACCGCGGTCAATTAAAAATAGCTCATACTTTAAAACCAGAATAAACATTTCCATTTTAAAATTATGAATACGATATCATTTTAAAACCCAAAACAATATGATATCCTTTATCCCAAATATAAACCTTTTCAAAAATCCAAATGCTTTAAAATTTATAACGTCTGAAAGCCAAATATCCTTTCAAAGCATAATATTTCGAAATTCATAATTTAAAACCATAACTTTTAAAACTTGAATGGTTTGGACATTCAACGGTATATAAATTAAATGGTTTAACTTAAATGTTACTTTGTAAAGAAAATAGTTCTCATGGCTTTACAAATACATTTCTTTATTAAAGTCTAAACCAAAATTTATATTATCTCTCTCAAGTTCCAAAACCACTTCAATTTATTTATGTATATCCATTTTGAGTATTAATATTTCAAACTAAAGTTGGATTTTATGCTTTCAACAAATCAATTGTTCTATTAATTAGTCTTGAATATTCATATAAAATCCATAAATAATAAGACTTCAATTTCTCGTAATAAAATATTTTTTTTTTCAATTCAAATTATACTAGAATATTCATTTCAATTTATCTTGGGAAAAACCCAATTATAAATATCATATCTTAAAATTTCTAAACTTAACATTTAAACATATGATATAAATTATCACATTCCATTTTCTTAATTTTTTTTTCCATTTTTATTAAAGAGATTTATACACCTTTAATTTCAAAATTTTCAACTTCATATGTATATATATGGAAGAATAATATTTATACAATATAAAATTTAAGATTATTATAAACCGTATTCCATCCAAACCATAGAAATCACATTAAAATAGTTATATATAGACCGCGGTGCCTGTATATAATTTTCTATCCTATGGTCAAGTGATACGGATATTTATCATTTCAATCCGCAATTTAAAAATATAAAATTTTGCGGTTGTATATCATTTCAAATCCCGAATGAAAGGAAATATGCATGATAATTTGCAATTTAATGATATACAATAAACATCCATTCATCAACATCATCCATCATCCAAATCGCAATCATCAATCAATATCAATCAATAACAATATTATTTTTGATAATAGATAACAGGTAATAACTGGCAATTTTATTCAGATTAAATTTAACAACTATTAATCTAACAGTTTATATTCAGTAATAATCTATATAACTGTTAACTAGCAGTTTATAGGCAAACAAATAAATTCTAACTATCAATTAATACGCAATGAATAAATTAAATTAACAGTTAAATTTAATAAATGCAATTCAACGAATATGAGTGAAATAAACATGCCAAATACTCATAAATAAATTTCTATTCATTTCTAAAATTAATTTAACAAACATAAAAGCTTTTAGAAGTTGTGAGTGGGTTAAAACACTCACCTTTTGAATTTAAATCGAATTTAAATTCGATTTAAACCCAAAAATTCGTCCGTCTCGGAATTCGTCCAAACCAGCGTCATCAAGTCCGGAATTAAATTACGATCCTAACAAAAGAAATTTCGTGTGAATCCGACTTCGTATGAGAAAGTTATGGCAAAAATTGGTGATTGAATTCAAAAATTGGAAATAAACAAATGACACACATTTAAAAACTTGCCACGTCAGAACATCTTTTCCCATCTTCCTTCACGCGCAGAAGCAACTACAGGAACCACGCACGCCAGTTGACCGTGAACTTTGACCTTGCCTCGAGCCTCCACCGCGCCACCGTAGGCCATGCCACACCCACCGTAGGGCTTCCCTCGCCAGGCCGCACGTGACGCCCACCACCAGGTCGCCCAGACCTATCACCGGCCGCCACTACATATTAGGGTTTCGAACCCTAATTCGAAACTTCCACCACATCTAGCCGTTGATCCTCCGCAAAAATTATATGGATGCACTCCCCATCGTCCATACTACAATACCTAGAAACCGTTTGACGATCTGACGAAGTTTGTTACGGCGCTGATGAATGGCCACGAACTGTTTGAATTTATTCTGAGCAAACGGTAACTCCAACTGAAAAACGAATTTCACCATGGGATTACGTGTTTCGAGAAGATCGACATATATTTTTGTGGAATTTTTCTGGAGATTTTGAATTTTCATTTTGTTTTTGAACTGACTGGATCTAGGGTTAGCCCCCATTGAAGAAGAAGAGAAGCTTGAAGAAAATACGCGCAGATAAATGAAATTAGGCGGAGGATAGGGCTGAATAGCTGGGTTTATATAGAGGGGTTTGAAATAGGGTAGATAGACCGTAGAATGAACGTGCGTAGCAAACTATGGCCCAAAAAGCCCGCTATGACTTCGGAACGAAATTTCGTAAATCTATATATCCAAATAGGTAATTTAAAATATTCTGAACGCGATGGAAAAAGTTTCACGTCCAAAGTTGATCGTATGGAGAAGTTATGCTGAAAACAAAATTTCCAAATTGATTTCAAATTGATTTTACTAAAATTGATTTCAAGGCGTTTCACGCCCGTACGATCAAACGACAAGTCCGATCGATACGAAACTTGAAACCCTATAATAATTCACCGATACGGATCCGATGAAACTAGTTTCGTCGAAATCCGAGTCCGTGGCCAAAATGGCTATTTTTAATATTCATTAAATAAATTAAATAAATTATAAAAATCCAAATTTTATATTAAATTCTAAAATTGGCCAAATTTTATTTCTTATATGATTCGTAATCAATTGAAAAGATTTAACAGGCTTAGCTGTGAATTAAAAGTTGGCAGTATATTAATTACAATGTTAATTTCTACACCTTCTTATATTTAAGAATTTTATAAATTATATTCTCAAAACCCATACTTTAGATTTTTAAATCTTTGTATTCTCAACTTTCACCTAAAATAAAGATGCCATAAACATTAGTTCCTGATTCACATCATTATTCTTTAAGTCTAATTTAAATCTCAATAACGTAGTATTTAACGTTAGAATCCATTTTATTATGCATAAATTCCAAATTTTACTGACCCAAATTTTCTTCTTTTCATTCCATATCAATTGTCAATCCTATAAGAAAAATTAACATTAGGTTCATACTTATTACAAATAACTCCAATTTCTTCCAAATAATAATTACATAACTATTAAATATTAAATCCATTTAATTACAATAAATTCAATTGATTGCAATTAATTTCCAAATAAATTTGGATCTTTATTTGGTTATACAAAAAAAAAATCCGTTATCACTTACCTAACAAAGTTATTATTACTTAAGATCTCATTGCATCCACATTTTCACATTTTCATTTCCTGGTTTCTTTACTTTATTCTACATAAATTATTATAAATGGGATTTTTCTTGGTTACATCTTATTTGTATTTAACATTACTCATTCACCAATTCATTTCACTTTAACTGCGGTAAATTGGCGGATAAATTGAATTTGATTCCCAAAATTTAAATTAACAAGCAACAAGAATAGGTAACACACAATAGTCGTTACGCTAAATTCTAGTCACCTAAATAAGCTTTTATTACTTTACAAAATGGAATAACTTTTAAACTCATAAATGTAATACCAAAACCGTTATAAATCCAATAAATTTCCAAATCGAAGTTTGTACACATTTTACACAACTATTATGATTTCTCACAGAACGTTAAATTTATTAAATGACCATTTATTATAATTTAATTCCCTTAATTGAATCAAATGCTTAAATTTTTTACATTCTTACCATTCCTTCCCATTATAAATTCATTAACGGATTTACAAATCTCTATCTTCCAAATATTAAATAACCAAACTGATTACAACCACTGTTCTTATCAAATTTTCATAAATTTGTTCAAATCTACACTCTTTTTCCATATAAATAAATTTTATGTTACTACTAGATTTTTTTATCCACTACAGCCATTAAATTTTTACTATCTACACTTATTACATCTTTGTATTAATGAATCCCATTCAAGTTAATATTTATATTAATATCCACAAATTCAACATTTATATGTTTCTTAAAATTAACTTTCAACCAAATGTGCCAATTTACATTTCATTTCTATTCAATATATATTCATTTTATTCCGTTCATTCGGGTAATGCATTGAAATATATTTATTCTCTAATACTAACGTTATTATCATTAAATTATGATTGGATTCCAAGTTTTTATTCAATACCTTGAACAATAACTTACATATTAACCAAATCCTTCTTCTACTTAATTCAAATTGGATTATGTTCCAATTCCTATAACCTAGGTCTTGAGTCACCATTTACATAATTAAATTTATCGTTTATTTCAATCTTCGTTTATAATTTAAAGTTCTACTAAACTAAATTACAAAACTTATGAACTTTAACAAATTTAATCCACCAATTAAATTTTTCTGATGTTTATATATTGCAATTCAATTCAGTTATTATTTCATTAATACCATTTTAATCTACTAATTATGACTTATAACCACAACACAAATCTTCGTTATTCTACCTATTGCCATATAACATTTCAATTGTTAAATCTTTAATCTCAGTTACTATATCCAACTCCTACATTTATTATAAATTAGATTAAAAATTATATTAAGTTAATCCATTTAATATTATCAAATTTAACGGGTCGTTACGTAAACATGGGAATGTTAAACCATGTACACAATAATATATTGCACGTGCACGTTTACACATATTTTTATATGATACACATTTTTCACACATAATTAAAATAAAGTTTTATTTAGAAGTTTAAATAAAATATTGATTTGATTTAAAAGAAAATTTAGAAAGATTCTAATTAAATTTAGACTTCATAGGCCTAGTAAGAATCCAAAATGGAAAATTTTGAAACTTATCCATTTCTTCCACTAGGGGTTGGCCCAGTTCCAACCATGATAATGAAACTTGATAGCTTATGCAGTCTAAATTAGCCATATTAGGGCTAACTACTTAAGATTGCTCACTTAGTAGGGTTTCTAGAAAGTTATTGTCTGGACTTGGGTTTACGTAATTATGTACTCCGCCCTCCCAAGCTACCTACATGCCCTAAAGAATAAAATGAGCCCAAAGGTTTCCCTTAATCGGAAAATGCCCAATTCGAATTGAGCCTTGGGCTAATTTTCAAAATTATTTTGAACATTAAAGTAAAGGTTTTTAATTTAAAAGTTCATTTAAAATGATATGTTTATTATAAAAGTTATAATATAACATAAGTTTTCAAAATGTTTGAAAAGATAATTAATTTTCAAAGTGTTTGAAAATTTAAATTTAATATTAATTTTGAAAACTAATTTATTAATAGGATTAATAAAGTAAATTAATTAAAAAGTTAATTGTATGTATATGCATGCATTATATATATTGATATATGTTGTATTATCTTTAAATGTTTAAGATAATATACATATACATGTATGTATAAATAAAATATCTTTCAAAATTAATGTAATTTAATTAAAAGTATTTATTTAAATAAATAATAATTAATTAAATTAATGTTGTGTGTGTGTATATGTATATATGTATTACTATAAAGGTTATAGTATAACAGTCCAATATAAAAGTTATATTGGAATAACAATATAAAATTAATTAAACATGATTTAATTAATAATGTTATATATAAGATTATATATAAGCTAAATAAAATATAAAAGGTATATGATAATGGAAATAATATATATGAATGTATAAACTAAAGGCGCAAGATTACAGAAACCCTAAATAGACTTAAGGAATAAATACATACGTAAATGTATGTATACCGTGATTCCTGATGTGTCCGACACTTGAAACAGGAGGGTATTTATTAGAAATACTAAGACGATCCACCTCCTTGATCCTTGGAAATCGACATTAACACATCCTCGGTATTCACGTGCCCAAATCTAAGTGTCGGAGAGGCATATTATCATGGGTAAGAAAGAAAATAAAGATAGAACCAAATCTCACATGAACGGAATAACATATATTATTTCAATATATAACCTTTGCAGCAGAAATTTTAAATACCTTTATCAGAGTTAAAAATGAACAGTTATAGATATCTTTCCATGTAAATGTGGAATATAATAATACATGAGTGTGGTGGAAATAGATAACAATCTTCAGAGGAATCTTCTAACTCCATGCTTCGAGCTCTAGCTAAATTTCTTCTGATTAAACCTGACTACTAGGCTGCTCATAAAAATTAAGGTACCTAAAGTTTAAGGAAAAAGAAAAATAAACTAAGAGTCAGTCATGGGAATGGTGTGAGAAACTCAAGATACATATATTTGAAAAGAATAGGTATCTCATAAGACCACATCACACATAAACACGGAATGAATTTTACCTTATGAATACAAAAACATTTGCTATGCAAAATCATTTGATATTATTTTTAATGATGTCCTTCGAAAACACTTTTCAAGTAAATATATTCAAATAGCCAAAATTGTTATATTAGTTAAATTTGACAACATAATAGGTTCACAATCAAGTCCGTTGGCACTTATTGGAGAATGGATTTCCATACAATAGCAGATAAGGGACTACCTTCCACACAGTACATCTCTAGAGGAATGTACTGAAGATACATAAACAATACTCCACATTTGGCAAGGCCGGTATATCCCTATTTGGCGCTCATACATAGCCTGGATAGAAACCGAATATAACATCACCTCGATTGTTACCGACCTATCCGTGAGTTCTCTTTGCATATGCTATATTAATTTGAAACCCGACGTCACATCAGGAATAAATATATCAAGAAAGGTGATGACCATACCCTAATGGTTGCAAACCATATAGTCTTGCGGCATACCCGGTTTAAGCCATTATCGGTTGATGAGGCTTGAGGTAACAATTTCCTTTCACGTGGCACATTCCACTTTGAATGCCACACAGCCAATTCATAATCACACAACCGAGTTCTACAAATATATAACTCTTGTGCTCGTATGTCTCAAGAAAGGGTGTTAAGCTAAGAGAAATTGTCTTCTCTACAATCAAACATATGACACGTTCATAGAGATCAATTTATGTAATTAGAAACACAACATCAGACATCCATCCATATAAGTTGTCCAGGAACAGGACAAACAGAAGGCACTCTCCTACCACATCCTATTGGAAGTTACCCTAGGATTTGTAGTGAGAAATCCTTGCAGCCCGAAGAGTTTCAGAAATGAAGGAACCAATGCTACTATAGTTATGTGGGAGCTGACCAGAATTGTCAACGTGCGGTCCGTCCACCCCGAAGATCTTCGGTTTTCATCCTTCATTTTCTTTATCAAGTCTTCATTTTTTGAATGTGTACATTGGTTTGAACTGGTTTTCGGATAAGAATCACTCAAATTTGACCTCGGTTCTTTTGAACCAATCATCGATAAAAGAAATGCTAAGTAAATATGGAACCTTTTGATTTATTAAATACTTTTTATCTAAAATCTCTTCAAGATATATATACCTTTTAAAACATTTCTTTTCGGTATATACGGAATCATTAAACCTTGTTTATCAAATCCTTTGATTACTTAAAACCTTTTTAAATCTTGGAATAATTCTAAATTATTTCATTTTTCACTAAGGAAAATATTTACAAATCATTTAATTTAAATCTTAACAAAGATTTCTTAATTCAAAACTCAAAATTTTGATTCATTCAGAAATAATCTAATCCTATTTAATATCAGTTCCCGTATTCAACAAGCACTATGAACGGAATAATGGCGAAATCACCTTTTAAATTCCATGAATAGTATGAGTTCCCTCTTTGGAATTTAACACCAAGTATAAGAAGATTATCACCATAAAATCCATGTTTGGATAGCCAGGGCGAGCAGGAAACTGTTTTCCAAACTCAAGCCTAAACATTATCTCTATATCACCCATAAGGTGGTCAATGTATTTGTTCAACTCTAAATCATTTAACATACTCCGCTAACTTTTAATTACTTATTTAAACACTCCATAAATCCTTCAAATCACCTTTAAAATACGTTATTTATCATTTTCAAACATTTACAAAATATTTGAAAAAGAATGGTTGTGTTTAAAATTATATTTCAAAAGCTATAGAAAAGTGCTACGAATGGTGCTTTTTAAGCTATATTGATCAAAATGACATTTCTATCATTTGAAAATTCATTTTTATAACTAAAATCACTTTTAAAACATTTTAAATGATTTATAGCATCTATTTCATATTTTTAAACAATTTTAAAATATCATTTTTAAAGGAATCCCTTTATGGATTCCGAAATGCAAAACCCCGAATTTTCCAAAAGCTTGTTTTACTCATATTTCAAAATCTACTTATCTAAATCTCAATTCTTTATTTGAAAACTATGGATATAATAGTTTGGAAAATTCCTGTCTCGTAGAATTATGAGCTATATTCTATTCTACACATTAGTATGATTTTTACGCGCGAAATCGCGAATGACCGTTATGTGACGTACCTATATTTGACTAAATTCTCGATATTCGTTTAAACTTTGCCAAAACACTTTTCAATGTTTATAAAGTATTTCTAAATCATATTAAACTATTTTTAAAAGGTTTAAACATTCCATATACACCATTTTATTCAATAAAGGAAAGTGAATTCCTTTGTGCTTATCGACGTTTATTAACGTAACTTGCATATATATATATATATACATATATATATATATATATTCAACAACCATATTAAACAACAATCATTAACAATCATATCCAGACACACAGACAGACATATATATATATATCATCCAATAGTACATATATAGTTTAGAAATTTCTCACCTTCATTTTCCCTTTGTGCCAATTTAAAATTGGCTAGAGCTTCGCTATCAAAAAAACTAAGCTCATGATCACTAGCACTATTGCCTTTAAATGGCTTGGCCTAGACTTTGGATACAAGGAGGAGCTCATAGCCTTGCTAGAGGAGGAGAAAGGGCTCGGCCCTGCTTTGGGAAGTGGTGGCCATGGGTATAGAAGGGGTAGAGGAGGAGTTTTGCCTTGGTTTGAAGTGGATTTGATAATATAAGTATATTATAATAATTTAGTTTCTTTTTGAATAAATTTTCTCCATAACCTTGTTAACTTGAGAAGCCATTAAGAAGATTGAAAAATGTGGAGCAGGAATCAAAGGAAATGGTGTGAAAAACATAAAGAAAGGGTGGGGTATTTATAGGATTTTAGAAAACCATAATATCATAATATAAATTGACAAAAATACCCTTGCCATTCCCTCCTATCCCACCCTTGCATGCATGGCAGCACCCCATGTGATGGATTATGTGGAGGTGATGGTGGTGATGATGGTGGCGTATGATGGATTTGATGTGAGAAGATGTTTGGTTTTTAAACTTAGATATTTTATGTATTTACCATATCTAAATACATTTCTACTTTTCTACCATTATTATATGTATATGCATATGTTAATATATGTTTGCGCATGCTGCAAAGATGAACAAGTTACATATACAATGTTGTATTTTACATATGTCAAATCGTTATGAATTTTAATTCCGATTTTCGGTCATATTTTCACTTATTAATAACGCACATATATTTGTGAACAAAAGTTGAAAATAAATTTGTTATCATTTTTAATTAATTAAAATAATCACATTTGAATTGTAAAACCATATAAATTAATATGAACAATTATTTACAAAAATCGCTATTATATCGATGAAGCGATAAAAGTTTTTCTCGTATTTTCAAATCAAGTATACATCTCTATAAAAATATTATAAATGATTTTTTAACACTAAATAACTATTTCAAATGAATTGTCATCATTGAAAATAATTATTGTAATAATTATAGTAATTATTAAATCATTATTCTCAATTTTAAATTCATAAATCTATATTTAAAGATAAGAGCATCACTGATGATGTCAGAAACATATTTTATTTTCAAAAATAAAATAATTGATTTTATTTCATATTATTGTTCAATTACAAAAATAAATGTATGGATCTAGCTCCGTGCATGATGTTTTACGATGATAGACAGGGTTATCGATAAAATAGTTTTCGACCATTTTATTGATTTAAATCCTGAGGAAAATATTTTTGTAAATATTTATTCAAAATAAGATTACTATTATTTATTATCGCTCAAAATAATATTATTAGTATTATCAACCTTTTATTTGAATAATTTTAAAAATAAATATAATTTATCGACGTGATAAATTTGCGGGTCGTTACAGACTTCCCCATTAAAAGAATTTCATCCTCGAAATTACAATGCAAAATCCAAATATGTTTGTCTAAAACATTTATTTTTAATCTTACTCTTTTACGATGTATATAGATCATTCGTACGCAATATTTGATTCGTTCTTCTATTCGGATTCACAACTTTACTTCCGAATTAGTATTGATCCCCCAATCCTTTACTGCAGACTTTGATTAGGCTTTCCAATAAGAATTTTAACTTTCCTTGCATATCTCTCAACTATTATAGAAATCTCATGTATATAACCACAAATCCTTATCAATGTTCGTCATCTAGTATCGAGTGAAAAATTATTTTTCGGACTAGCATAAACACCTCAAAGTCTGCAGTCGAAACTTAAATTAAACATGCGACGAAATAATCCACCTAATTCATATGAATTTAATAATCTTTCAAAAAAATTTATGAAAACATTTCATTAAAATTTCATTCTTTATTCAAACTTTTATGAAGATACTTCTTTATACATAACCATTTTACATTTTTATATCCTAATATTTAAAAACATGTTTCTTTTGAAAAGATAAATATCTTTTTGTTGTAACACATTTCAAGACATGTCTTAATGGTTTCTAAAAAATCATTTCCAAAATAATTCATTAAATTGATAAATTACCATAAATTTCCTTTGTTACTCAAACTTAATAATGACCCGAAATTTTCGTAGCCGAAAATTCCAGATAGTTATGAAAAAGAAGAAAGAGATAGAAGAAGAAGAAGATCAGAAATACCAACACCTCACATTCGCAGTGGATAATATATAATAACAAATAATAACAGTTTACAAAAGCATTCTGTATCTGTCAATTACATCTATAATACATCAGAGTTACACATATAACAGACAATATTCACAATTATCATGTCATAGATATACAACAATATAATACAGCGGAAACACTCCATACGTTCTTGCCATCCAGCTCACCTCCTGAGCCCCAGAACGTTCTAACCTGAAAATCTGTAATACTCGGTCTGACCCAAGCATTACACCAAAGTAGCACCCGGGTCAGGCTGGAAACCAGCGTGAGTAAACCCATCGAATATGGAATACAAACATACAACTTATATAGAACCCGAGGTAACTCAAAATAATTTTATAAGTTCTCAATATGTTGTAGACATAACTTATTTCACACATAAGTTTCTAAGGACCAAAATTTAGATCAAATAGTCTGATTCACTTAAATCATTTCATTCCAACCTATAAATCTCACATATTAATTTATAAGAATTCGAAGTCGTTTTGGGTATTTCCCAATACCCGATCCTGGTCTCTTCGAGTCTCATGTCATCCTAACCCAATTTATCCAAGTGAAATACACAATATTTCATATCAGGGATATCAACTCATTCAAGCATCCAATACCATTCAATCATCCATGAGCAAAGCTTAAGCCCATACAAATTTAATTTAATTAATCCTGATTGAATTACCAACCTCAACCACTTAGATTTCTTCATTTAACATTAATTAATTTCAAATCAATTAATCAACCATCCCTTCATTTCAATTACATTCAAGTAATTAACTTTAATTAATTTTATGATGTTAATTCTTCTTAACCAAAATCAATAAGAAATCATAATTACTTCATGAATTAATTAACTAATTTAGTTACATTAATCCTTAATTACTTATGTTAATTAACTTCTCATAAGTTACTTATTACTGATCAATTCATCTTAATTAATAATCTTTTATTACATCATTAATTTTATAAATTTAAGATTTCCAATTATATTTTAATTTATCCTAATCTAAATTAATTACTTAAACCACAATATTAATCATTCTCGATAAATCTCATGATGAAAATTAACTATCGTTTATTTACGTCATCAAATAAATAAATTACTCGTTTTATAATAGAAGCTTAAAGGAATTTAAAACCAAATTTATTTTTAAATTCAAGTCAATTTACAATTACACTTTAACATTCAAGTTGTTAAAACACTTAATATTTAAAAACTTAATTTTTTAGATTTAACTTTGGTATAGAATCTCGTTTTGAATTTCTACTTTACAATTTAAATTCAGTTTTTAAATATCATTTTCATTTCATTCCAGTTCATTTTTATTTTTATTCTACAATTATTTCACTTTCAAAATTCGCCCTTATATTCCTTACAAAAATCCAATTTATATATTTCGATAACTCAGGGTACCAAAATATTCAAGCAACTCAAGCATACGTTATTCCAATTGTCAATAATAATCATCCCAAACTACCAATCATTCCAATATATGCTAGATATTACTATATAATATAGCATATATTTCAATTCAACCATTCAACCAATCATTAAAATTTAACCATTTAAATTTAAATAAAAATCCAGAAGCATGAGGTTTACTCACATTTGATTTTGCTTTTTGCAACCCATTCCAACCAGCTTGTTTTCTTTTCAGATTTGAAATCTTGAATAAACAATTTATGATTTATTATTATTTGAATAAATCAAACAATTGATCACCATTCACTTGTTCAATTTAACTCATTATTTGATTTAAAATTTTAAACTAATAGTTCCTTTTAACAAACTATTTTTAGCAACTCAAAAATTAAACAAGTTAATTACAACAGCTTAATTACCATTTATTATTTTTTTACTGATGTTTTAATTTTAAACTAATAATTTTCCTTTATTATGTTTATATATATAATTTAAATAAAACAGACAGCAAACACCTTCACGTCTCCTACCAGAGAAGAAAACCCCCTTTCTCGTGAGCTTGTCAACACTCGTGACTGCTCACGACTCATCTCCTCGCAAAGCCTAAATCAGCATCTCGGTCGATAACATGACCTTCAATAAACAACTCCTCGCCTCTCGCTTCATTGTCTCCAACTGTTGTATGCTTATGCTGCTCGCCATCAAGTCCCAATCGTCGCCAGAAGTACTTCAACCCAACATTGAAGCCGTTGTCACCGTGCAACCCTAATTCCACAATGCAAATAATCCCATGGCCCACGTCCTCCCCGCGCCGCTTACCATCACTTCGATCAACGACGACCGCTGCCATGCCTACATTCAACTCGAGCCTAGAGCTTGTACGACTCATACCGAATAGAATTGCGACTTTCCCTTCTTGTTATTTGAATTTGTCTAACGTGAATTCGAATTTGGTTTTAGAAATTTTGGAAAACAAATGCGCGATAGGGTTTCAGGGTTCTACAGGTGAACGCGACCATTATTTTCCTTTTTGATTTTGATTTTTTTATGAGGTTGTTTTCGGATCTAGAACTTGAGGGAGACGAAGGTAAGATATAAATTTGGAAAGCTTCGTGAGTACGATTGTTGAAAAAAAATCTCTGACTAATGTACTTCAAAATTTATTATATTATAAAACTTTCAAAACGTCCCGTTAACGCTACTTAAAATTTTGAACTCCTCTTAAGGAATGCTGCTAGGCAATTATAAGGTTTTACCCACGTTCCAAACACAATGGAACGTGTTTCGGAAGCTAATTCGATCATATGCGCGAGTTGCAGAAGTAAACAATCAATTTTAATTTAAATCGATCAAAATAGTTTCTAAGCATTTTGAGCTGCCTGGGTCAAACGACAACTCCGATTGCTACGAAAATTGAAATCCGATAATAACTAACTATTACGGATCCAATGGAACTGGTTTCGTATAATTCCGAGACTGTGCCTCAGAAGGCTATTTTTAAACATCGATTTAAACGATATATTATTAGAGTTGAACAAACCACCTTTAATTTAAATTTCAACCATTCTATTATCTTCAGCATCATCATTATAAATTTTATAAGCCTTCAAATTATTTTTAACATGCTTAAAACTCCAGATTCAACATCTTACCCAATTTCGAATTATATAATTCAATAGTTAAATTATCAAGTAAATATTAGTATCTGGAATTCGAGTTTAAAATTAACTTTTAAATATTTAAAATCAATTAATTATTCCAATTTAATTTGTTAAAATTTACGGGTCGTCACATTCCTCCCCCTTAAAAGAATTTCGTCCCCGAAATTACTAGTTAGGAAGAATGGTACTTTACCAGTTTACCCTTCCCCCAAAAACCAACAGTTCAACATCCTACCAATTATCTTTTATAAAAGACCACTTATCAATCTTACCAACTTCCCAAATTCCCCCACAGTTTTCAAATAATACCCTTTTGCCCAATCATTAAAATTTCAATTTAAAACCAAATTTTGAATTATCAAAAATTTTCCCAAAATTTTTCTAACTCTCTAAATTTCCGAATTTTTTTGCCAGCGTCTCCTTTGTGCGGCTAGCTCGGTACAACTACAAATGGCCTCTACGGGCTCCCAAATTCCAAAAGAAAACAAAAGCCAAGTGGCTAGATCAAAACCCAATCCAATTTCATATAGAAATTTTAAATACATACCTTTTTGTCGGGCAATTCAAATTTGTCTTCTGATATCAAATCCAATTTCCTTTTTCTCTTTATAATACATGCATAACCTACTTAGTAATAATCTCCAATCATAAGCCCTTTAAAATCATTTCATACATTTCCTTACAGAAGTTTTCACATCTACTTCTATTCAAATTAGTTTTCCCCATTTTCATATGAATTCAATCTATTTTAAATTTTGAATATTGAATTTTATCTTTCATTTATAACTGATTCATATTAGTTTCATCTACTATTTTACTTTAATTTCCAATTTGAAATCGTTTTGTCGTTTACAAGAACTTTTCCCCAAAAATTTTCAAAAAAATTTCTAACTCCCAAAATTTTCGAATTTTTTTGGTAGAGTCTCCTTTGTACGGAGGAGCTTTTGCAATTTGACAAGAGATATAAAAATATATACATGGACCCACACGGTTGGAAAAAGCAAAAACTGTTCATATTTCCTATTTTTATTGCGTAGGCGTAGCTTATTTAGCATTTTAAGCACGCGGCTTATTTATTTTAGCAATTAGTGCATCTGAATCCAGCCAAACGACCTTCAGGTACCTGTACTTACTTAATTTAAATATGTAAGTGTCATATATAGAAAATCTATTAGCATTTCACTTATTTTCAATAGCTAAACACATGTATTTCATAAGCAACAAGCACCATAACGCTTCCATAAGCGATTTATGTAACTTAAAGATAATTCATTTGCTTTCAACCAATTCATAAGCCATTTCATTCAATTTTATTGGTTTGCAACTCAATTTCTTACATTCAATTGATTTTTAATCCAAACAAATCCACATTCACTTCAAATGATTCAAAATCAAGTTTATTTAATCTCTATCAACTCATAGAATTTTAATTACTTTTATTTAGGCCAAATGAAAACTATTTTTATGCAATTACGACGGTATTCACTTAACAAAGTATTTTTTTTAGTTTATAACTACTTTAAATTAATTTTAACTCACAATGTATGTAATTCCATTTCAAATTAATTCACTAACCATACATAATCATTTCATTTCATCTCCGCATCGTTTCCATTTTTTAAAACTACTCCATTGAGCATGACAATACTCATTTCTTATATTAATATCCATTTTCTAGATATATTTAACCCAAATCCTTATTTAATGGTCTACTATTCTCACTCGAAACCAAGCCTTTATTTAAGTAATTTTGCTTCAAATTAATTCGCCTCATAACTTAAGTCCATTCTGATAATCCAATTCCAATTAAAACTTTGATTGAATTTTTTTTAATCATCAGACTTCATCCATTTATTATTTAATTCAATTAACCCATTTATCCATCCTATATTTAAATTTTTAACTCGCTTACTTAATTCATTTGCGAATTTATTTTATTTACACAAAGCTATTCTCAATTTATTTCTACTCATCTGGGCTTTGTTTGCACTCAAACCATTTCTATTATAATTCACTTTCATTTTATTCGACAAAACTTCTCTTATATCTAATTTACTTGCTAATTTCGTTAAATACTGTTCATATCACACTTGAAATTTGTTTGTTATTCAAACCATCACTATTTTGATTCCACTCTATTTATTTTTATTTTTATAACATCTCTTCTAATTTAATTCATTATCAAATCCAAGTCGAATTCTATTTACAATTTTGAATTCATTTCCAAATTCATTTATTAACTCATAATCCATTTTATTTATCAGAGTTAAACTTTATTAATATACTCTATCGAATAATTATTTAATCAATTAGCTCTCTTCCAATTTCTAAATCAATATTCGATTTTTATTATAAAATCACTTCATTAAAATTCCAGTTTGGATTTCCTTTTATTTCCCCAAACTTCCAAAACTTTTATTTAAAAATTTTAGAAATGCTTTTAAATTCACATCCTACTAATAAAATAGCTCTTTATAAAAATACTTTTTATAACTCGATGTCTCAACCAGTCCATCCTTGTTCTCACAGAAATTCAGTCATACGTTGATCAAGCGTAGGGCTGAAAATCTATAAGTACTTGGTAAACCCGTTTTCAACACCTAGTGAAAATACTTGGAAAATAATTTTATTGAACATATAGAAAACAGTTTTTTTTGAAAATAGAAGAAATATCTTTAGGGAGAATGCTCTGGAAATCATCACCCCCATCCATGGTCGTAGTTACATTCCACAGTTACGTTGCCATCACAGTAAAAGTCCATGTAACTGTAGGCTCTCCGCGGCCTCTCGATTACGCCATGTAACCCACGACAGATCGTAGTTACATTCCAGGGTTACGTTGCCATCACAACAAAAGTCCATGTAACTGTAGGTTCTCCGTGGCCTCTGATTTCGCTGTTGAAATGAAACTTCTCCACTCCTACATAGGGCGCAGTCTATCGATATAAAATCAAATGCAGACTGTTGGCTCTCAGCGGCACACACGACTTTTGCTATGTTACCATAGGTCGCAGTCTACCGATATAAAATCAAACGCAGACTATTGGCTCTCAGTGCCACACACGACTTTCGCTATGGTACACTCTAATCGTAATCCTTAGGAACTAGTTTTGTCCGCACTCCTCACAGGATCAACTTTAGAACCCCCCCCCCCCCCCCCAGGGCTCAAGGCAGCACCACCCGGTGGCACTCCTGAGAAGTTCATTTCAAGGGAGCGCCTTTTTCCCTAGTGCCATTTTCAAAACACTTTATACTATACACATATAGTATCTTTCAAATCATACACCTAGTATGATCTCATACAAGGCTCTTTACAAAAAATCGATTATCCTAAAATCGATAATTCTCAAACTAGGCTTTCCAAATTTCAATATTGATTTTACCTAAAAATCAAAAGCCTTTCCAAATCCAAAGGTTCCCAAAACCTTTTTCCAAAGTTCTGATAAGATCCTTTATATATATAGATATATATAAAATTTAAAAACTTTAGATCCTTTCAAACTTGTATAAAACTCCTTTTATACTTCAAACACCTTCAAAAATCCTTTTCTTCCGGCAATAGATTTAACAAGGAGAGATTTATTTTATATAACAAAGACATATAACTTTGTTTATTCAAAATCAAATATTCCAATTTGATTACTCTTTTCAGTATCAGTTTCATTCAAATCCGTACGATGTACACATATCATCCGTACGCTATACCAATCTGATCGCTCACTCGATCACACAATTTCACTTTCGAACTAATATCGTCCACCCGTCTTCCTAGTGCGGACACAGATTTGGTTTCCTGATTAGAAACCGTCATTCTCCTTGCATAGCCATAACTATGATAGAGAATATCCAGAACCAATCAACAATCCATATCCAGGTTCGTCGTCGAAAATTGAGTGTGAAATCCCACTCGGATCGATATAACTATCTCGAAATTATGTGCTCGAATCTGGATCAAATCACTATACGAATAGAATAATATACGTACATCCTACATATTTATTTCCATTGATTATCAGCCAAATCAATTTCCTTTCTATTCACATTTCCTTTAATTCCCATTCACTTATTTACAATTGCCTTAATTCTCATTCGGAGCATATCTACAATCCTTATCTCAATTGGGTATTTAATCAATAACAGTTTGAACTCTGACCAGTTTATATTTAGAAAATAGCTTGAATTTTTTTTTTTGAAATAGATAAGTAGTTGAAAAATAATTATTAGTTTGCAAAATAGCTATAAAATAGTTGAAAAGTAGTTAAATAGTTTCAGGAATTTTAGATAATTGCAAAATAGTTGTAAAATAGTAATTAATTTGTAACATAGTTGAAAATAGTAATTAGTTAAAAAACAGTTGAAAAATGGTTAAATAGCTCCAAAAATAATTGTAAAACAAGTATAAAATAATTTGTCTTTAAGAAAGAAAGGTTGTATATATTTAATAGCTTGGAAAAATAAGTTTATACTAAAACAATTTATATAAAATAGTCTAGAGTCAAATCGTTCAATTCCCAATCTCCATTCTCATTAATTCAATTTAAATTTCCACTTCCATTTAATTAACTCAATTCCAATTTAAATAATTCCAATTTCCATTGGACTTAATTTATCCCCAATTCAAGTTGAATTAATTCTCAATTTCTTTCCAACTTCAAATTAAATTCCATTTGATGCTTACTTATTCAACTTTATTTACAGTTCCAAAATATTCTAATAAATTTAGACTATTATCAATTGAACCCACTTCAATTTCAAATCATTTCAATTTAATCTAATCCAAATTTTCCATTTAAATTTTTAACCTTCAGATTAATAACCTTTCCACTTAAGTTTGAAACTTGCATCATTTTGGGTTTCACATCACATTCCAAGGAAAATTCAAAACTCAACCCTAGAGTTTATCTTCATATTTCTTTCCTTTACACACCAGGCTACTTTTAATAATTTTTTTAAACCACCCTTGGTTTTAATTTCAAACAAGTCCCTCAAAAATCTTCCAAACATTTCTTGCTTTAAAATAAGACTATATCCAAAATAGTCTGAATTATATAATTTTTTTTTCTTTAACTCTTTGAAACAACTGATTGTTTCTAAACTTAGGTTTTAAAACTTCATAATTTTTAATTTAGAAGTTATACTCATCTTATAAATTTACTTCATTTGGCTTACTTAATAACAAATATACCATTATTAAACTCACTAACTATTTATAACAATACCCAAGGTTATCATATCTAGATGCCAATTCCTTTTTATAAAATTCTTACTTCTATAAATTCAAGATCAAATTTCAGTTTGAATCCATTTCAAACTTACCTTTATTTAAAGCTTTTTAAACAATTTAATTCCTGAATTCAAATTATAGAATTTCATTTTCAATTAATTTAATTTTAATTTAGTTTATTTCTGTTACCACTTAATTTAATTCTAACTCAAGATTTCTATTTGATTGTATTATATTACCTTTTAATTTAATTCCAATAATGTAACAACCAATCACTAAAAAAATTATTAGGAGGAAATTTTGCTTTATATATCAAAATAATATATATATATATATATATATATATATAAAATCATTTAGAACTTTTCATATAAGAAAATAACAAGTACGCGCTCACACACACACACACATATATATATATATATATATATATATATATATATATATGTCAACTCATTCTAGAGTACTTTGGACTAAGTAATCCCCACTAGAGCCAAGGTCGCTTAAACTTTCAGCTCTGATACGAAAAGTAACGACCTGAAATTTTCGTAGCCGAAAATTCCAGATAGTTATGAAAAAGAAGAAAGAGATAGAAGAAGAAGAAGATCAGAAACACCAACACCTCACATTCGCAGCGGATAATATATAATAACAAATAATAACCGTTTACAAAAGCATTTTGTATCTGTCAATTACATCTATAATACATCAGAGTTACACATATAACATACATTGAATATTCATAATTATCATGTCACAGATATACAACAATATAATACAGCGGAAACACTCCATACGTTCTTGCCATCCAGCTCGCCTCCTGACCTCCAGAACGCCCTAACCGGAAAATCTGTAA
Source organism: Allium cepa (assembly GCA_030765085.1). Classification (NCBI taxonomy): domain Eukaryota; kingdom Viridiplantae; phylum Streptophyta; class Magnoliopsida; order Asparagales; family Amaryllidaceae; genus Allium; species Allium cepa. The sequence continues at coordinate 672,398,769 of CM060943.1, read as the reverse complement.
TACTCGGCCTGACCCGAGCATTACACCAAAGTAACACCCGGGTCAGGCTGGAAACCAGCGTGAGTAAACCCATCTAATATGGAATACAAACATACAACTTATATAGAACCCGGGGTAACTCAAACCACTTTTACAAGTTCTTAATATGTCATAGACATAACTTATTTCACACATAAGTTTCTAAGGACCAAAATTTAGATCAAATAGTCCGATTCACTTAAATCGTTTCATTCCAACCTATAAACGTCACATATCAATTTATAAGAATTCAAAGTGGCTTCGAGTATTTCCCAATACTCGATCCCGGCCTCTTCGAGTCTCATGTCATCCTAACCCAAGTTATCCAAGTGAAATACACAACATTTCATATCATGGATATCGACTCATTCAAGCATCCAATACCATTCAATCATCCATGAGCAAAGCTTAAGCCCATACAAATTTAATTTAATTAATCCTGATTGAATTACCAACCTCAACCACTTAGATTTCTTCATTTAACATTAATTAATTTCAAATCAATTAATCAATCACCCCTTCATTTTTCCATCTTAATTAATCACCCTGTATTAATTATCTTTCAATTACATTCAAGTAATTAACTTTAATTAGTTTTACGATCTTAATTCTTCTTAACCAAAATGAATAAGAAATCTTAATTACTTCATGAATTAATTAACTGTTTTACTTACATTAATCCTTAATTACTTATATTAATTAACTTCTCATAAGTTACTTACTACTGATCAATTCATCTTAGTTAATCAGTCTTTAGTTACATCATTAATTTTATAAATTTAAGATTTCCAATTATATTTTAATTTATCCTAATCTAAATTAATTACTTAAACCAAAATATTAATCATTCTCGATATATCTCATCATGAAATTAACTATCATTTATTTATGTCATTAAATAAATTAATTACTCATTTTATAATAGAAGCTTAAAGGAATTTAAAACCAAATTTATTTTTAAATTCAAGTCAATTTACAATTACACTTTAACATTCAAGTTGTTAAAACACTTAATATTTAAAAACTTAATTTTTTAGATTTAACTTTAATATAGAATCTCGTTTTAAATTTCTACTTTACAATTTAAACTTCAGTTTTTAAATATCATTTTCATTCCTTTCCAGTTCATTCTTATTTTTATTCTATAATTATTTCACGTTCAAATTTCACCCTTATATTCCATATAAATGTCCAATTTATATGTTTCGATAACTCAGGATACTGAAATATTCTAGCAACTCACAGCATTCATTATTCCAATTGCCAATAATAATCATCCCAAACTGCCAATCATTCCAATATATACTAGATATTACTATATAATATAGCATATCAATTCAATTCAACCATTTAACCAATCATTAAAATTTAACCATTTAAATTTAAATAAAAATCCAGAAGCGTGAGGTTTACTCACCTTTCATTTTGCTTTTTGCAACCCATTCCAACCAGCTTGTTTTCTTTTCAGATTTCAAACCTTGAATAAACAATTTATGATTTATTATTATTTGAATAAATCAAACAATTGATCACCATTCACTTATTCAATTTAACTCATTATTTGATTTAAAATTTTTAAACTAATAGTTTCTTTTAACAAACTATTTTTAGCAACTCAAAAATTAAACAAGTTAATTACAACAGCTTAATTACCATTTATTATTTTTTTACTGATGCTTTAATTTTAAACTAATAATTTTCCTTTATTATGTTTATATATATATATATAATTTAAATAAAACAGACAGAAAATACCTTCACGGTCTCCTACCAGAGAAGAAAACCCCCCTTCTCGCGAGCTTGTCAATACTCGCGACTGCTCACGACTCATCTCCTCGCAAAGCCTAAATCAGCATCTCGGTCGACAACATGACCTTCAAGAAACAACTCCTCACCTCTAGCGTCGTTGTCTCCAACTATTGTATGCTTATGCTGCTCGCCATCAAGTCCCAATCGTGTCCAGAAGTACTTCAACCCAACATTGAAGCCGATGTCACCGCGCAACCCTAATTCCACAGCGCAAATAATCCCATGGACCACGTCTTCGCCGCGCCACTTACCATCACTTCGATCAATGATGGCCGCTGCCATGCCTACATCCAACTCACGCCTCGAGCTTGTACGACTCATACCGAATAGAATCGCGACGTGAATTCGAATTTGGTTTTAGAAATTATGGAAAACAAATGCGCGATAGGATTTCGGGATTCTGCAGGTGAACGCGGCCATTATTTTCCTTTTTGATTTCGATTTTTTTATGAAGTTGATTTCGAATCTGGAACTTAAGGGAGACGAAGGTAAGATATAGATTTCGAAAGCTTCATGAGTACGATTGTTGAAAAAAAATCTCTGACTAATGTACTTCAAAATTTATCATATTATAAAACTTTCAAAACGTCTCGTTAATGCTACTTAAAATTTTGAACCCCTCTTAAGGAATGCCGCTAGGCGATTATAAGGTTTTACCCGCGTTCCGAACACAATGGAACGTATTTCGGAAACTAATTCGATCATATGCGCGAGTTACAGAAGTAAACGATCAATTTTAATTTAAATCGATTAAAATAGTTTCTAAGCGTTTTGAACTGCCAAGGTCAAACGAAAACTCCGATTGCTACAAAAATCGAAATCCGATAATAACTAACTATTACGGATCCAATGGAACTAGTTTCGTCGAATTCCAAGACTGTGCCTCGGAAGGCTATTTTTAAATATCGATTTAAACGATGTATTATTAAAATTGAACAAATCACCTTTAAATTAAATTTCAACCATTCTATTATCTTCAGCATCATCATTATAAATTTTATAAGGCTTCAAATTATTTTTTACAGGCTTAGAACTCCAGATTCAATATCTTACCCAATTTCGAATTATATAATTCAATAATTAAATTATCAAGTAAATATTCATATCTGGAATTCAAGTTTAAAATTAACTTTTAAATATTTAAAATCAATTAATTATTCCAATTTAATTTGTTAAAATTTACGGGTTGTCACAAACTTAATATTTCTTTAATACATATATTGTGATTTCTCTTTTCTTTGATTTTCTCTAGAATATTTATTTAAAGATACCGCTTTCAAGTCTTTTAATCATTGCATAATACCGTTTCCTCTTATAAAAGAGAATCCTTATTTAAATTTTCTTACTTCTTTCCTCTAGATATTTTTTATTAAAATATTTATATAAATGCGAAGTTGAAAAAATATATCGTATTATATATCTCCATACTTTTACATTCATTATTCCAATTTAAACTTAAGTTGCAACCTCCCAACATTGATACATACGTTACAAAATACTGATCATAACAACATTTCACCTCCAGCCACTCTACTCTATATTGATTAGATAAATAGAGTTACCCTTAATCACCATACTCAACATCTCCTTCATTCATCTGAATCTGAAGCCGATGGCGCACTTAAGTGTCCAAGATCTATTAAAACTTCCCCAATTCCTTCTTCAACACTTTCCAGCTCATCATTAGCCAGATTGCCATCTTCATTCGGTTGCATTTTCACCCTCAACATAGGGTGTCCACGGTTGGTTCCATGGAACATGTCCCATACCAACTGGTACACCTGGGACTACCTCGCCCTCTTTTATTTCTTCAAGGCCTTGCATACCAGCTTCCCAAGGGTTTTCGAAAACTTCAACTCCTTCATCTTCTGCTACTTCTTCATCGTTACCCTCCATCTCGTCCCAGTTAATGTAGGAACTAAATGATTCCTCTTGCCAAATAATATGCTCCCTGTCCATATTGCATATCACATTGTTGTGTTCGCTAAATATTATGGTGTAACGTCCTTAATTTTTGACAACATTATTCAAGAGATTTAATTAGATAAATTATATAGAATAATGATAAGAAGATTGTGATTTGAATAAATTTTATTAGACTGTGCTTAATTATAAGATAAACAGGCTTTAAATTGGTTTATTGGTTAATTAAACTACACATGGGCATATTAGTAAATTAACCAATTTATACATGGCTATAACTTCTCATTTTGTCCATTCACGTTCATTTTATTTTTCTTAAATCAAAATAAACACAAAATCCTAATAGAGCCAGCCATTAACAAAGGAGAAGAGGAATTTTAATCTAAAGCTAAGAATCATGTTAGGAAGGATTAATCAACATCAAATCTCAAGTTCTTTATCAAATCTAAGATGAATAATAATTCTTTATCACATCTAAGATTGAACTCATCATTGGCGGAAGATCTATTCCTTCTACGTTACTCTCTAGAATGGGATTCACTCTGGGATCTGGTATTGTGAGTGGATTCCTCCATGCCCCATGAGCATGTCATGAGTTGGTCAACCAAAACTTGTTGTTGGCAGTAAAGCAGTCAGTCATCTCATTCACAACCCTTTCTAAGTCTTCTTAGGTGACTATTGAGCCTGGAAGTAGGGAGCGAGTGGTTGGGTTTTCTTGATATTCTTAGATGGGATTAAGTATATTCGCAGTTGCTGCAATCTTACCCTTGTCGGCATTTCTCTTAGAGGGAGCCATGTTCTAATTATGCACTAAGGTTGGAAGAATAATAGATAGAAGAGTTTGGCTTTTTATGCCCGCCCCGATTCTCAGTGAAAGCACCAAAAATGTTTGCTTAAAAATTAGGCAAACACTTGTTAATTTGATTTTTAGTTTTTCCTTATTGGATTGTGTTTACCTTGCAACTCTTTAGATGTTTCAATCTATAATGAAATGATCCTTAGGGAATATTAGCATCATTAGAAAATTTGATATTTAGAAAAGTAGATATGGAAAGAACAAGCGGCACCGTGATTTTACAGTGGTTCCACCAGAACGTGCCTACATCCACTTTCCATCTTATTATCCCTTCTTAGATTTGGTTAAAAGTACAAGGTTGCTTGGAATGATTAGAGAAACCAGAATAGCTAGGGCGATAGATCTCAGTAAAGTTTCTCTCTCTTTCTCTGAATGTCCGTCCCCTTTGTTGTTGAGAAGCTCCGGTATTTATAGAGTGATATTGTGAAGTGTGGATGAGAGGTTATAGCTGCCTGGGTCTGGTTCGGTATTTATGTCGGGGACTATTGGCTTGGAAAGCTTGAATCGGGAATGTCCATCTTCCTTTGGTTCGGAAATTTTCATCTTCCTTATGCTCGACAATCTTCATTTTCCTTTGGTTCGGCCATCTTCATCTTCGGAGGATCCTCTTTGCCAGCGCAAACATCTGGTTCGACGACCTTCATTTTCGGAGGATCCTTTTTTGCTGGTCTAAACATCCGGTTCGGCATGCTTGCTGCACCAAACCAAATGTTTGGTTTGGTAAAATGGTGGGTCGTGCTAGATCAAATATCCTGTCAGGAATAACAGAGAATGCTGGACCAAACATTTGGTCCGGTACTTCTGAGGATGCTGGTCCAGATATTTGGTCCGGTATACTATAGGGTACCGGTCCAAATATCTGGTCCGGCATGCAGGTCCAAATGATTTGTTTGGCATTTTTTGCCGAGCCAAACGCTTGGTCTGGGTAGCTCTGGATCTTACTCCATTTGCTTGCCCTGGGCTTCTTCTTCTTTTGTTTGCCAGAAAACTGGCCCAACATTGGCTGATGAATGGATTGATTAATTTTTATTATCGGTTGGATGTCATATTGTATATATGTATATAGCAGTATATATATTGGTAGTTGGATATATTTCCCGCCTATTAGAGCATGAGACCCTATGCGTCCCACATAATAGCGGATGACCCTATATTACCGTGATATTTCGCCTCGAAGCGGGAGTGGTGTTTTTGTGTTATATAGAATCTGTGAATGCAGAGAAAATAGGTTGGAGGGATCCAATTAGATTCCTCAAAATATATTGATTTTTTCATATATATTGATATATGATGTGTGTGAATATCATGTTATGGATTGTGATATATTTGATTTATTGGATACTGTAGTAGTATTGGCCTTGATTTTAGTATTTTGAATATCCTAAATATTATTTTTAAAATTTGAAGGAATTAAAAAGAATTTTGAATATAAAATTATTTATATCAAAATTTGGATTTATTTTTAAAGAAATTGATTTGGACAAAACGGTGATTCGTTGTGGGGTTGTACTTAATTATTCGTAAAATATTTTAAATAGAGATTTAAAATAATAATTTATAAATGATTTTTAACGATGAACTTAAGGTGATATTTTGAGATACGGAAAAGAAGTTGAAATAAATATTAAAATAGCTTTGGAAAAAGTATAGGATTTATAAAGTGATAGATTTATAAATGAAATTTTATAAATAAGATTATTTATTTTGAATAAGTGAAACTCGAATGGGTTTATAAATTTATAAACGATGTTTATAAATAAAATGAGATGATTATCAATTGATAATTGAAAATGTAAAATTCACAGTGTAGATTTATAACAAGACGTGAAAATCAGTTTCCAAAGAAATAGTGAATTCTGTTGTAGAATTTGGAAATGGTTATGAAATTGATATGTAATCGATGTGATATGAATCGAGAGGAATTTATAAATTGAAATTAGTAAAATTGGATTTTAAAAATAGATTTTTGTTGAAAAACTATGTTTTTAGAAATAGGATATTTGTTTATTAAACTATATAGTTAAATCTGTTTTAGTATTGGAATTTTTTGGAAAGTGGATTTTTTTTCAAATAACTAATATTAATTGGAATAAATTCTAGTTTTTATAATAAGTTTGGTAATCTATCAGTTTTATTTTAACAATGAATTGGAAATGAATTATCGATGTTTATTTAAAGTGTTTTGATATTTTAAACAATTCCTTAAACGTGTTTTGAAAATAAATTATTATTCTTTTAAAATACTTATTATTGTTATATATAGAATTTAAAAGTAAGTGATTAGACTTTTATTTATAAATTCTATGAAGATTTGTAAACCAAGCTATTTAATGGAAGTGAGTTTACAAGAGGAATCCTATAATGTAATTCTAAGAACTTAAGAAATTTCCAAAGTGTTTAGATATGTAAACTTCGTAAAATGAATCGGAGTTCATAAAGAAGTTATAAATTGTTGGATGGGATTTTAATTAAGTAAAACCGATTTTAGAAATTGTAAAAAGGGGATTTATTAAAAATTCCGGAGATTCATGAAATGGGTTATAATGAGCTGATAATTTACAAAGGAGGTTGTAAATGTTTTATAAAGTTGGTAATAGGGGAAATTTCCTTTTTTGGGAATATAATCATAAAATCGATATAGGTTATGAATATTTCCTACGTGTTAAGAAGTAAGGGGTTTTGAAAAATATATTTTTAAATATTTTTCTAAGTGTTGAAGTTTGTGATGGTTTGAAATATCCTGATATGGATATAAGTATTTGAGTTGTTTCAAATATTGAAATATTGGAATAGATATGAATATATATCTTATAAAGATATTCTGAAAATAAATGTTTGAAAATTTTATAATATGGCCTAATGACTGCTTACGGACATTATTTGATAGTTAAATAACCAACTGTCAAATTTGGTCATATTCATTATTCGTTTCAAAGAGATCAGGATTGGATTTAATTATCCGTAAATTGCTTCGATCTGACAAAATTCATTACGAATTGTGATACCTCGAAGATAATGGAGATGGTGTTTGGAAGGAGATTCAGTGTGCTCAAACCCAAAACAACTTGTATGGATGAATGCTATCATTTGTATCATGGTCTGGAAGGTAGTGTTAGCATTCCAAGTATGAATGCTATTAGAAAGGTAATACATAGCCTCAAGCTACATCAACCGGGAATGAATAAAATAGGGGAGATGCAGCAGGGCTAAGTGGGTCGTACCCAAGTAGGGTATGTTATCACTTTTCTAGATACCCTCGGATGTACTATAAAATAATTATGGATATAGTTGTGCATGAAGAAGAGAGTGCTCGATTTGGATGGGAACATCCGGGTTGATAACATATTCGGTACTATCAAGTAAGTTGTAGGCCAGTCTAGTGTTGGCAAGGATCATTAGGTATGATCTCGGTAAATTTTTCTAGAGATGTATTGTGGCTGGAAGTACCCCTGTAGCCCAGCCATTGTATGGAATCCAATATCCACCACAAGTCTATATGGTTTCGATTGTGCCCAACTATGCTGAAACATGAGATGCAAGCATTTCAAATATTTTCTAATTCAACTTCTATAGACACTCTCATAATATTAGATAACTTTGACATAAAATGTTTCGGTTATAGTAAGGTAAAAACCCTTCGTATTTATGTGTGACGTGGTCTTACGAGGTACCTTTGTTTCCAAAAGGATTTTTAATTATAGTAATAATTCAAATTAAGTGTTATTTTCTCATGCTGGTTTTCCAGACTGACTCGATTGTTATTTTATTGTAATGCTCGGGTCAGACCAAGTATTATAGATTTGGTAAGGATGCCATGGAGCACATGAGACGTGCTACAGGATTCTCAGGCGTATTATACGTACTTGATTATATTTTGCTATGTGTTAGTCTGTTTAGTCAGCACTGGTGAGGACAAGTTATAATAACTGTCCTTATTGATTTATTGATTGTTGTACTCTGATAATTGTATGTATATAAGCAATTATAGATTCTTTTGTATAATAATCTGTTGTTATATATTATATATTATTCCTCTACGATTGTGAGATTTTGTATTGTTGTTTCTGTTTTCTTCTATCTCTTCTTCTTTGACAACCCTAATGATCCATATTTCCATTCAGTTTGAGTTGGTCATGTGTGGTTCATTGACTTCTTAAATGGTATGAAAAAGTTAGTCATTACATAAGCTTTCCTCAAGATCGAAATCCAAAGATGCACGAGTCCTAACACCTACTAGTAAAGTCGAAAGACTTCTATGTTTCAACTTAGGTTTTAGAAAAATATAAAAGATTAATGGGAGCCTTATTAGAAAAATAAAGTGATAACATTTAACACTTCTAATCTTGTAAGAACATATGATATATAATGCTACAGTATTCTGTATTTATAAATTTGTTCATCTAAAATGATTGATAAAGTTTATTAATTAAAATATACAATTGAACTGAATTGCAGATTGATAAATAGAAATATAATATATACTTACTAATAAGTACTTTTTGCATGTTGATGTTTCAGTACCCATGCAAGCGCCTAATTTTACCACTATTAAATACATTTGTGATTGGGTCACTTATGTGTTTATTTGGCCGAGACCGTGTATTGCATACTATGAGTTTCAAACTATGAAGCAATACAAGACTATGGTCATTTGATCCATATACTGTCACATTTAAGTGTTATATGATGAACGGTCATAGTTCGTAATGTACGATATTTAGATGAAATTAGTTCTTTCAAAATAAGTGAATAGACTGTATTATAAGATCGAGTAATCAATTTAGTTGATTATAATGAAAAACATATTATGTTAAATATAACACTTGAATAAATTACAAAAAGGGTCTAAGAACTTGATCGCTAAGATGTCACTTTTGATCAGTTTACATGTGCAATGTAATTGATATCGTTAAATGTTAAGGATGGTTGAATGCACTTTTTGTAAAGAGTTAATTATGAAATTGTAGGAAGGTTTTTCTTATGAATGGTTTTCCTGCTTAACAAGGAAGACGAATGTACAAGAGTAGACGTGATTTAAGGTACAGTTGGGATGACGAGAGTGTTGTCACTTCTTCTTCATAAAGAAACATCTAAAACAAAAATTGTAAAATAATGATTGATACTAAACCTTCGAATAAGAAATATGATTTCTATTCCAAAAAGTATTTTCATGTAGAAAATCATTTTCTATGAGATTATTTCTTTAAGTTTAGGATAATTGATCAAAAAACTCCCTACTATAAACTAGTTACAATATATGAAATAAGTAGTCTATATTAAGTGGATGATGGGCATCCGTATCTAGTACGCTAAAATAGTAATGGCGGAAATAGTGGGACCATAGCATATAACACTTATTATTGCATCAAGTTACGAAAATTGTTTTCGTCAAACGTGCCACACATTATTTATGGAATAATATTTGTTCTTTGGTGATGACTGAACAATAAACAAAATTTTATTTCAATGAGAATATAATGAATATTCGTTATGAAATAAAACTGTAATGTGATATTTGTTTTGATAACAAAAGTAATGCACTGGAAAATACTAAAGATACTAAAATTATTTACAATTATTTTGAAATTATAAACTAAGCCATGGTAATAAGAAGCAACTTTTTGATCATATGAGTATGAATCATACGACACCAATGAACTATACATCAGATAGTTAAAGGCAAAGCACCCATTCAGTGAGAGCATCATAAGAGTTGATGAACTCTTTGGGTTAATATATATTGATATATGCAATCACAAGTCTGATAATACCAAAATGCTTCCACATACATTATAATATTTGCTGATGAATTATCGCAAGCATGAATATATATATATATATATATATATATATGATACATATGGATCATGTCTATGATAAGTCCATAGAATATAAAATGGAAGTAAAATAAAATACATGCAATAGAAACTATTTGATTTGATCGAGTGCGTGAGTATATTGGAAAGTGCTAAAATGAAGTAGATTCTGTCTAAAGAGTCACTTCTTGTAATACATAATGATGTGTTGATAAAGACTAACCGAACTTTGTTGGATAAAAGACAATTAAATGATGAATGAAATTAAGTTAAATTCTTTCTATAAGGTGTGTACTAAAGAGCAGTACACAAGATTAGAATTAATACCATATGAAGAATAGTTCACAAAGTCGCATAAGATATGGCTTTGTAGGAACCCCATTATGTCGTAGGTCAAGGAGTTAGCAGGTTCTGGGAGTCAAAGGACTGCACTAATATACTTACATACGAAAACTTGTATGAATTGCCCTAAGGGAGTTTGAGGATGATTTTCATTGGACGATTGATTTATGTTATGAACAAACACTATAACAAAATAGGTCATTTGCTTCGGTAAGATCATTTTCACCTTATTGAGGGAGGGGGATGAATAGGGTGATAGTGATAAGAATGAAAATAAATGCAGAAATAGAAACAATCACATATAACAATGCAGTAGAGATCACACGCAAATTTACCCAGCTTTGGCGAAACCCTGCCTACGTGCTGTCCCTAAGGTTTCTACTAGAAATTAAGTAGTCAGACGCTTACACACATAAACTTGCGACACTCTCTAATGTCTAACTTAACTCTACACTCTAAATCTTGACACAACTCAGCTACTGAGTTGTGAATTCTCGAACTACACCACCATAGTTCGTAACCCAGTCACATAACTAGAGAGTTACACAATTTTAAAAGAAAATTACATAATAAAATAAACAAAAAAAATCCTAATTTGAATAACTCTAGCCCAATATTAAATATAATATGACCGACCCAATTGTAAATAAAATAAGACATCTTCCCTTTTTCTATTTATGCTTATGGCCGCCTCTTTTTCTCTGTGAAATGGCTTCGGCTAGTTCCTTCGTTCCTCTTTGAAAATAAGCATTTTCCCCAAACTGAAGTCGCCGTTTAGAAATTTGGGCGATTGAGGGTATGCTTCCACTTAATTGGCTATGTCGATCGATCCCTTGGCTTTGCTAGTGTTCCGGCTACTTCAGTGAAAAGTTTGAATGCTACTGAATTTGTAAGTAATTTTCCACTTTTCAATATTTATTTATGCTCGATTTTATTGTTCTTGAACTCATGATTTTATGTCGATGATGATGTGGGAATCTATAAGGATTGAAAGCCCTATATCTGCGTTCATATATTTCTTTTTGAATTTTTCATGATTTTATTATCTGTGTTGAATTTTTATCATATGATCCTGAGATATTTGACCGGTTCATTTCGTACTTGTTATTCCATGAATTTGAATTCCATTGCTTTAGTCAGTTCCGTTCATTTTCCCTGTGCTCTTATGATTTCAATATTTTGAATTATAGATAACATTTTTTGATTTCATGATAATTGACTAGTTCACCATGATTTTCTAATATTCGATTATGGTATTTGAATTTTTGAGATTAAAGTGGACTTTGAAATAAACTTGATGATTTTGACTTGTTCATGGCCCATGACTTTTTCAATTCATTTTAACAGCTTTGACTTCCATCAAACAAGTATACATACGAATTTGAAATGTCTTCATGCTTCTTACACTTTGTACATTTGCAGTCTGGGCTGTTGTTTCCTCAGATTCATGTTTTACATTCCATATTATCATGTTGCATTCAGTCATTCTTTATACTTGTGGTTCATGTCATTGTGCTTGTGCTTCTGTTGATGTAGATGTTTGCAGTTGTGTTTCTTTGATTCATATTTGCTGTCCCACACACTGTCACATTGTTGTCCTTGTACTTCTTTAAACTGAACTATTGTTCATAATGTTCATGCCTGAATTAACATCTGTTATGTTGACATGGTCTTTTCATTGAGTTGAATTTGGAGTCTGGTCTTCAAATGTATGTTGTATCCATGTTCACGATTGTTATGCTTCTATCCACTGTTGTATTTCTGAATGCTCTGTTTCAAATGTATAGAACTGATGCCGGTTGCTTCGAGTTTCATATAAATTCCTTTGTACGCTGCTCTAGTTGTGTTCGTTTGGATAGTTGCATTCATGTTGACTTTGATTTGGCACTTAATATTGCATTATGTTGTATGTGTGTTCGAGTGGTTCACTTTAAAATTTTAACTGTAAGCATTTCTTTTGTTTCTCCTAACCATTCATGCTGGTGCAAAAAAAATTGTATGTGCCTCTGATTTGTTGTTGCCTCAAGTTGTGATGGCCTTTTGGAACACCTCACACCACTTAATATACCCAAAAGGACACATTAAATGACATGGTGCGTTGTAGGTATAAATAAAGTTGACAGAGACTGAGATTCACTGGACAAAAATAGGTAAAAACAGTGGAAACTAAAATAATAACTTATTTAAAATAAAACTTTCATAATTGCTTCATAAATAAGTCAAACATTAAATACAACATCCATATCTCAAAAACCCAACATGTCCTGAATTCATTGTCTCAAAAATTAAAGTACATGATATCCCTTATAATAAGCCAGTACATAGAAAGAACAAAAGCTGAAAGAAAAGAAATACATGGCATCAAACTCCTCGAAGAAATCTCCAAGCAACTGCAATCTGTTGTCATCTCTCTTGATTGGCTAGGGGGAAGGGAGAAATAGAGGAGTGGATCAGACAAAAAGTCTGGTGAATAATAGTAATTACTAGAGTCTTTAAGCAAAGTAAAAGTAATAGATTCTACAAAAGTTCTAGTATATAAAGATGAAACAAAGGAAATAGAAAAGAGATAAATTGGAAATAAATATGATTAACTATAAGATTGGTTAGTTTTGATTGCTTGCACTTGTCCTTGATTTTTGTTTTGGTTAGGCTGAATTCCTAATCCTGTAATTAGGATGTAATCCTAATTCTACCCTTTTTAATCAGCCTGTTACTCCATAGACCTTACTACGGACTAACCGCTATATAACTCCCTACACATCAGCTAATAGTATCTAAAAAGATGCATAGAGCAACCACAACGGATCCGAATGACATATATAGCTCTTTATAAAGAAGGCAATGGTGTCTATGAAAGACACTCATACTAAGCGCTTGGAACTCATAGCTATTACCGAGCACTCGAATGGAAGTCAAACGCGTAACTTTCACCTTGCCCATGCTACCTTTTGCTCCACCTTTTGGGTCTTCTTATTACCTCAAACATCTAGTATATGTGTGCCTCTCATCTCACTTCAGGCTAATGTGAGATCACCGTGTGTCCATAGAAAATAGGGAAAATGTTGTTGCTACTGGCCCCTCATCCAAAAAATATCTGCTTGTTCCCCATATCCAAATACCTCATGATTTGGACTTCTTTTTGACCAATTACTACCATTCTTAGCATAAGCATGCCCTCATCTCACTTCAGACTAATGTGAGACACTATTTTGTCTAATAGGGAATGCTATTTGGTATAGGTCCTACTTTCATCTTTGCTTATTAAACTATATAAATTATTTAAGCCTTTATTATCATTTTTACTTTCTATGCTTATTAATTTATCCCTAGTCTTAAAATAAGCTCCATTCTATTCTTTTTCTTATTATAACCTATGTTATAATCATGCTTATTACTTAACCCAAGGTCTACATGTGAAAATAAGCTCTTTCAAATTTTACACTTTTTAATTATATTTCTATGTTATAACTAAGCCAATTAATTAGTCTAATTCTAATCATAATTAGGCATAATTTCAGTCCAATTCCATTTATATTACAGTCTTTATAATTTATATCTCATAATCATAAATAGACCAATCTCTTTAATTTAGTCCAATTAATATCATAATTAGGCATAATTTCAGTCTTAACTCCATTTTATTGTAGTCTTTATAATTTACATCTTATCTTTCGTTATTTCAAAATTCTTATAAATAATCCAATTTCGTGTTAATTCTATTCTAATCCATACGTGAAGAAGAAGGAGAAATAAAAGAAAACTGAAAATTAAAGAAAATCCAAGGCATAGGGAGTAGATGTAAATTACGCATGAATAATAGTTAATAAATTAAAATACTGTAAATAAACTGCAAATAAATGGAAAAGCTATAACTAACAGAAATAAAATAAAATTAACTGAAAAGAATAGCTAAAAGAAATAGACTGAAAATAATTCTAAAAACTGTAAATAAACTACTAAAAGGTTATTCCAAAAATCATAGTAAAACAACAACCATTGATAACCCTATTATTTTAAATCACTTAAAGAAAATTTTAAAATAATTGCACTCACTCACTTGAGACAAAAGACAGAACCCCCTTTTTTTACAACAACCGAAATTCTATAGAAATATCTCTAATTTGTACAATCTCCATCCTTTATTTGAATGTATACTATGATATAATTTTATTTCATAAATTAAGAATATAGGTAAATTTTTGAGAGAGAGAAATGGAGGCTAGGTTTTGATTTTAGAGTGAAAACCTAGGTTAGTTTAGGTCTAATTTATAGTGTTTTAGGTGTGCTTTCAACCATAGATTAGAAACTCTAGAAATTTCTGCTGACTCACTACTGTGTCAAATCTTACAATGCGCCTTGTCGACGCCTTATTATATATTTAATTAATTACACCCTCAATAATATACAAACTATAATTAACATTTTCTTCTCCTCAATTAATTTCTAATTTGTGACATTTTATTTCATATTAAATTTACATGCGTCTCTCTTTATTCGCATGTTTCATTTCAGTTTTCAACATCCTATTTAATTTACATGTTTACATCTGAAATAGATAAACAAACAACATATCAATATCTTTCCACGTTTACATTTGAAATAAGTAAATTGAAATGTCAATATTTCCCATGTTTATGTCTGAAATAAATTAATAAATAATTAGAAATTATTATACCGGTATTATACATATTCATTTGAATTAATTGGATGAATAATATGTGAATTATTATGTCAATATTCTATATATTCAAATCTGAATTCATTAAATAACATGTGAATTGTTATGTTTACATTTTTTCTATATTTGCATTCGTTATAATTAGATATATAACATATATCCACAAACGTATATAAATGTTGTGTATTAGTCAGTAACCTAATTCTTTACTTTTAGTAGAGCAATCAGTTACAATAATTGATTAGTTTTAAAGTTTTTATGTTTAAAAATCAAACTGACCCTTATTCTTTATTAATAAAGAAATAATGCACCTTATATTTTCTGTAAGAAATGTAATCCTTCCATAATACACTCTTGCCTTTTCTTTTCAAAATATAACATTTATTTTATTAAATGCCTTCTATTCCTTCTTTTTAAATACACTATATACTTTTTTTTCCTCTTTTGTAACAAAACAAACTCCCTATTTATAAATCATACATATATTCAAAATGAGATGTTTATTTTATTTATCCCAAAACATGCATTTATTTTTATTTAAAATGTTCATTCCATTTTGACACAAATGCAAGTTCTTATATTAAACTCAATCATTACAATTTAATTCCTTTTTCCCTTTCTAATTGAAACATTTCAATAAATCAACTGCCAATTAATCTCAATACTAATTTCAAACGAATTCTAATTATAAACACTATTTCTTTTCACTTATAATTATTTATTAATTCCTCCTTACATTTTCGGTTGTTACATTCTCCCCTAGTTAACAGATTTCATCCTCGAAATCTCTAAGGATAAAAAAATAAAATAAAAGTTTTCATCCAGATTCTACAACTAACTACTCAACCATCAACCATTACTTCCATTGTCCTTAAGTTTTTCTAATGTGATACATGATACTTATGTAATTAGTGTAGTGTCAATGTCCCTAACTAATGCAAAAGATTAGGCGGTCCACTGATTCAGTTGACCTCCTTTTATGCAATCATGTCTGTGACATGTATCCAAATGAATGCAAAAATTCCCTAATGATAACTGACAGTTCTATATGAGCGCTACAATCATCATCCAAATGCAACAATCATATGATAATCATCCATTTATAGCAACCATGGAATAAAATAAAAAGCAAATGCACATACATCTATATGCATATGCTCTAGTGTCCTAGTTAGGCCGATCCCTAAGAGATAATATTGCCTAATGTAAGTATATGCGTCCAATAGCAAACACTTGAAACCACTTGCATACATCATCCTTAACATGTTCTAATAATACGATCACATTAAATCCTACCATCCATAGGTTAAATCCTAAGTTATACCCTTCCGAAGGATAATAAAGGAAAAAACTTATTCAAAACCAAAGACGAAGATAGGAAATTCGAAAAGTTACTATAAAATAAATTATGGATATGAGATATGAATTTTCTCCTAACCAAGCTAATATTCTCCGAAATCTCCATAACCGTGTCGGAACCAAGGCAATCCCTCTATAGACTCCATCCAACATGAAAGCGACTTGTGCGTTCTTCCATAAAGAGCTTTAGAAGGTGTCATTCCGATGCTAGCTTGAGAACTACTATCCTTTGTGGATTCCTTTAAAGAAAGATGCTTTTCCCAAGTTCTTCCAAAATCAAAAATACTCATTCTCAACCATGCTTGTCTTACTACCCTGCTAATTTCATTTTACTGTTCTTCATGAATCAACATTCCTAGGTTCTTACCAGTGTCTTATACGCTTTACGAAAACTTCCATTATTACTTCCAAAGTAATTATTATCGTCTCCTTTATAACCTTGCACCTTTTCCGTTACACCTAGGAAATAATTCCTATCACTCCATATTTAAGAGCTTGATTTGATATTTATCACTTTGTTTTAAAAAAATCGAGGTTTCTAAACTCTTAGAACATTAAATCCCAAAATCTTTGTCTTTAAAAGTGTTATCTTTAAGTTCCTATTAAATTCAAAAATACTTGGTTAATTAACATTAATCCCCAAACCTAGAGGGGAAAACTTCCAAAAATTTAAGTCTAAAACTTATTCCTCCTTTTCTTTTAAAGACTTTTACAACTTTTTACAAAAATTTGGATTTTCAAATTTTACTTTATTAAGTTTTTCATTTCCAAACACTTATATCCTTTAAATATCTTTAAACATCTTCTTATTACACCTAATAGTTTTATATCCTAATATATAGGAACTACTTTGTCTTATGAGAAACTATTAATGGTAAAACCTTCTATGAATCCTTTAAAAGATGATTTTATGTTTATATGAAATTATAAGGAACTTATTTTATATTTTTAAAAATAGGCAATACAAAATATGGTGCTTCCCATATCTTGTATATCTCTTTCACGTATTCCTTATAACTTGCACAAAACATCTTTATTTATAATTTGGCTTCATAGGAAATCTTATCCTTATTCATTTCGTTCCAATAGATTAAAGTATTTTAAGTTTATATTCTCTTTCCATAGACAATTTCTATGAAATTAACTAGTTTCTAATATTTAATTACACTTTTCTTTTTAGGAAAACTCATTTTCAAAACTTTTTTTAATATATCCATAACTAGAAAACATTTCCACATACTTATTTAAATATATAGTGTACTTACAAACCACTTTATTTCTATGCTTGAAAATTTTCTTCAAAACACATTTTTACGTGGGTCAAAACAAATGTTGCGTAAAACACTATTACTATAACCCAAAAATACTAGCGTATGGATTCAGTTAAAATAAATACTAATAAACCTATACTATGCAAAAGCGTTACCTTTGGAAATCACCTACTATAACAATAATGCTATAGTCTATGCTCCCTTTACTTTTCATGAAAACATACATTACAACAATAAATATTGTAACCTACGATTTCGATACTTAATAACCTCTATGTTTTTATATTTAAAATCTTTGTTTATCTACAAAGAAACTAGTGAGCTATAATTTTTCAAAAAGAATCTTACTTTTAACAAAATTTATATCTTATAAAAGCCAATTTAAATTTCATACCATTTTACAAAAACCCAATATTTATTTCCTAAAAGAAAATATTAACAACAAAAATTTTCAATTCCAATAATTATATTGTATTGAGCTAAACATAAGGTAGATTTTCTTCTCACTACCCTAGGAGTATCCTTCCTAAATCTTGGAAGTCTCATTTCCTTACTAAAATCTTTTACTCCTATTCCTCTTTTACCCTCATATAATTCTAATGCATTACCGTTAAATCCATTTATCTGAACCTAAATGTACAAAGTCGTTCCTCAAACTCTTTCCACGAGTTGACCTTCTCTATGCCCCAAAAACGCACTTCTTTACTCCAAAAGTGACACTTGAAGAATTTTTCCTTCAACCAATGAATGCAAAGTGTACAAAGAACCTCCTCAAAATGTCTGGGTAATCTTTAACGACTAGAACATAATCTAGCTCTCATAATGATGAATCAAGGGAATAAAGAAAGCTCAACATGACTAACCCCTATTAACGACTCCCTTCTCGCAGTCTAGTATCGCACCATAAGTGGATAACCAATCCGTCCCTAAAACCATCCTATAACTCAAAAACCCTAGTACATAGGTGTCACAATCAAACTCTACGCCTAGTATAAAAATTTTCAAACCCAACAAATCATAGACAAGTGTGTCGATCCTCCTATAGGGTCTGAAAAAACAATGGGGTCTACTACAAAAGACTACTACAAAAGAAATATCTAAGTGCAATTTACCAAGGAACTAGAGATGAAAGAGTGTGATGCTCTAGGATTGTAACGAGTCCGATTGAGAAAATCGAAAATAGAAACCAAATTTTCCTACCTTGATCCAGTCCGCTGCAGGAAGGTGTTGCATTCATAGCCCAAACCTTCGCTGCAGGTGCACTCGCTCCTTTCCTATCTTTTGAGGACAAAACTTACTATGATGACCAGATTGCCGCAAGTATAACACTTTCGCTTCATCTTTTCTTTCTTGCAATTTCTTGCGTAATGACCAATAATCCCACAACTATGGCACTTCGCTCCCTTCTTTATTTTCTTTTGAGGGCCTTTCTCTTTCCTTTTGTTCTATCTTTCTTGTCCTTCCACAACGGCTTCTTAGAACCTGTAGGAACCTCCTTAAGTTCTCCCTTCAGCTTCCAATATGTACGTTGAATTCGCTATCGGTCCTCCAAACTTAACCACCTAAACCTTCTCAATTCCCTCCAACCTAGCTTCTGTCTCCTCGAAATCATACATGCCAGAAAACGTTCCACCCCCTATGTTAGAAAATTCCTTGCATAGGTTCGAAAAATCAGCTGGTGTAGGTGGATTAAAGGGATTTCCACCTACTGGTGTTGTATTGGGCACTTGGCCTTGCACCTCTGGTGTAACGACCCCGATTTTCGACGTTGGGTATGGAATATTTAAATTGTTTTAAACATTTATTTTTAATTATAAATTGATTTATGGATATGAAAAGTTTGATTTTCATTATAAAATATATTCAAAATTTAGATACAACAATTTATTGAATAATTTAATTATTAAAGGTTATAATTGAATATTTGTTAAAATAGTGAATCTGGAGTTTTAAGCATGATAAAAATAATTTAAAGGCTTGTAAAATTTATATTAATAATATAGAAGACAATGCAAGTTTTAAAATCGAATTTAAAATTGATTTGTTCAGTTTTAAAAGTATATTGTTTAAATTGATATTAAAAATAACGTCGGAGGCACGGTCTTGAAATTTGACGAAACCTATTCCATTGGATCCGTAATATAATATTATTATCGGATTCCAAATTTGGTAGTGTTTGGAGTTGTCATGTGATTGTATGGTATATAAACGCGCTGAAAATCATATCGAAATTCAATATAATAATTGGTTCAAAAAGCTATCTTCTCCATACGATCGAATTAGGACTCGAAACCTTTTCCAATGCGTTTGTAATAGATGTCTGGGTAAGTTTGTGATTTGTCAGAGGTGAAGGCTCGAACCGAAGGGAGGGGCTTGCTGACATTGGAGGGTTCGACGATAGGAGTTGGGTGGAGTGTTGGTTCACGATGGAAAGGTAGGGTTTGGGTGCGCAAATTCGCGATCGCGAGTCAACGAAGGGGTCGAGGATGGAGGCCGAGCATTTTGTTGTGCTCAGAATGATGGGTTGGGTGGTGTGTGCTCAAAGTCGAGGAGGTGGGCGGTGCAGTTGCAAGGCGGCGAAGAATAGGAGGTCATGGTGGCAATGCCAGTGGCGACGTGAGGATGGTCTCAGGCATGGGTTCATAGTGAGGGGTGCGTGCGTGTGTATATATATGTAGGATTTTATTTCTTTTAACTTATATATATATATATATGTATGTATGTATGTATATAGAGAGAACATGAAAAAAATTACAGTGAGGTAAAGTTTTTATTTTTGAAAGAAAATGAAGGAATTTTAAAAGTCGGATTTTTATATAGATTAAAGAAGAAAATTTTTACAGTAAAGAAAATTGCTATTTTGTTATTTGTAGAAAATAAATTTGTAAATATATATATCTAGAAATATATGTATATACATACATGCTTTAGCTTACTGTTTATTTTAGAAAATGTATCTAGGTGTTGAATTTATTTAATTAACTTATTTAATTATTTTAGTTACAAAAAATAGTTTATTAAAGTAAAATTAGTTTAAACTAAATTATAAGCTAATTAAGTTATTAAATGAAAATTAATTGTTCGGTTGTTTCAAATGTTTATACAAGGCCTAAAATCATGAAGAAAACAAGCCGGAATGGAAATGGGTTGCAAATAAAATAAAGGTGAGAGTTTCTCACTCATTCGGAATACCTATTAAAATTTAAATGTTAAATTTAAATTATTGGATGCCAGACTTGATTGATTAATTTATAATTTATCTGTTGGATGTTATTTATATATAGTAGTATATATATTGGAGTGATTGATATTCCCGCATTAGATCACAGATGAGACCTTATGTGTCCCGCATAATAGTGGATGACCCTATATACCATGATATCCCCCTTGAAGTGGGATTGGTATTTATTTGTTGACTAACGTCTGTGGATGTAGGAAAAAATAGGTTAGAGGAATCCAACTAGATTTCTCAAAAATATTTATTGTTCATATATATATTGATATATGATATGATGGATAAATTGATATGGATTGTATGTGAATTAAAGAATTAAATGTTGAATAGTGTGGAAATTGAATTGGGTTTTTTTAAATATCATAAATAATTAAATTGAATGAATTTAAAAGGAAATTCGAAAGGAATTATTTATCTCGAAATTTGATTTATTCTAAAGGGAATTAAGTAGAATAAAAGTATATGAACTAAACTGGGTTTATACTTAACTATTTGTAAATTAGTTTAAGTAAAGACTTGAAATTAAAATTATATATTAAGGGATTGAAGAGATACTGGAATCAATAGATT
Source organism: Allium cepa (assembly GCA_030765085.1). Lineage (NCBI taxonomy): Eukaryota > Viridiplantae > Streptophyta > Magnoliopsida > Asparagales > Amaryllidaceae > Allium > Allium cepa. Next base: position 672,376,892 of record CM060943.1, on the reverse strand, counting down.
TATTGAATAAAAATGGAATTTTATTAAGGGAAGATTATAAAATGGAATTATAAATAGAATCTGTTTTTTTATAAATGGGAAGCTCAAATGAGTTTATAAATTTATAAACGGGGTTTACAAATAAGATGGAATGATATTAGTGGATTTACAAAATATAAGTTGATGGTGCAAACTTATATCAGGCAATGAGAATTGTTGTGAAAAGTAATAGTGGAATGTTATTTCAAATAAAAGAAAGGGTGAATAATTTTGTCCTAATTGACGCGACACGAATCATGAGGAATTTATTAGTGAAAATTGGATTTCTAAAAATAGACTTTTGTTGAGTATATTGAAATCGTTTAAAAGGAACTTTTAAAATCTACTATATAAATTTAAAATTATTATTTGAATTCAGAATATACAAAAGTTAGTTAAACAGCTTTGTAAATAAATTAGTAACTGGATATTAATTTTTAATGCTATAAGATGTTGATACTTTAGTTTGCTAAAACCATATTTTGAAATCAAATCATTTTTCTTATTTTGATATTGTGAATGTTATTTTATAGTCAAATAACTGACTATCAATGTTGGCCAATGCTTTGATCGTTTTGAAGAGACCAAGATCAGATGTAATTATCCGAAAACCACTTCGATCTAGTTTAAACGTAGCAATCGAAGACCGTAAAGATGATAGACGGTGATTCGGTTTGTGTAGACCCAGGGCAACTTAGATAGATGAATGCTATCATACCATCGTCATTGGAAGACGATGAGCATTCTAAGTGAATGTGTTCTAAAAAGTTAACGCATAGCCTCAAGCCTCGTCAACCGAGAATGGCTAAAACAGGGGAGGTGCAGCAAGGCTAAGTGGATAGCACCCAAGTAGGGTAAGATTTCCCCTGTCTAGAAGTCCCTTTTATTCGACAGTATGGGCGGTTGCTGATCCCAACCGCGGGGTAATCTTATTCGGACTATCCAGTAAGGGGTAGCTTCGGTCTTGTGTTGCAGGGGATTGGAAGTGGTCCTCGGTACCCCGACCTTGACCGGGTACTATGATAGACGGTACCCCGGTAGCTCTACCATAGTATGGAAACCAATCTCCAATAAGCCCCTGTGCGGTTTTGACTGTGCCCAACCATTGCTGGAACGTAAGATGCAAGCATTTCAACTAAATTCTATTTTACTTTCTATAGACACTATTTTAATATCAAAAGGATTTGATAAAAATGTTTTGGTTGTCGTAAGGTAAAAACCCGACATATTTATTTGTGGCGTGGTCTAACGAGATACCTTCGTTTTAGAGGATTTTTAAAAATATAATAATCCAATCGAGTGTGATTTTCTCACGTTGGTTTTCCAGATAGACTCGGGTGTTGTTTTATTATGATGCTCGGGTCTGACCGAGTTGAGCAGATCCAAGATAGTATGCTATAGAGTTCAAGAGGCGAGCTGGATGGCAAAGACGTATCTTCATACATGGTAATTATTTCCGCTATGTAAGGATAAGTATAGGCTATCCAAAGTGGTGAATGATTGTTGTACTCTGATAATGGTATGTATATATGACTGTACATATTTCTTTGTATTTAAATCTGAATTTATATATTATTTTGTTCCGCTACGACTGTTTGATTCTGATGTTGTTTCTATTTTCTTCTTCTACCTCTTTCTTCTTTTATTTTAGTTATTCTCCCTTTCATACACTTTGGTTGAACGAGGAAGAATTATTATTAGCTCAAGGGGTATGGAACAACGGGTTGCTATGGTTGGTATCAGAGCTGAAGGTTAAGCGAGAACCTTGGCTCTGGTGGGGATTACTCATTAGAGATGGAATCAGTAGTACTTTAGAATGAGTTTAAGTGTATTAATAGATATGAGCACACATTTGTTGATGAATATAAAATGGTTTTATATTGTGTCGGTTGACTTATTAAGTGGCATATAAACCTTAGTCGAAACAGTCCGTGCAAATGTATCGAGAGAGTTCCTAAAAATTTGAATAGAATAATTCGACACAGTACTATTTTCGAAAGGGGTGAATGAAATAATTTTACCCAAAAATATATTTTGATATAAAAGAAATAATCTTTTAAAAATTATTATATATATTAAAGTGTTTGGTTGATGATATTATAGTCAAACAAGATTATAAAATTTAAAATAGTTTACTTCACTAATATGAGAATTTGTTTAAATATAAATTGTATAAATGAATTATAATTAAAACTGGACTTAAATCAGAAGTTGAAAGTTTAAATTTCGAGGAGTTTGAATAATAAAATAAAATTCTGGAACACTTATTTAAATGATTTAAAAATCACTAGAGGATAAGTTATAAGCTTATGATAAAATTGGAAGAATAAGTTAAGAAACCAAAATAAAGTAGTTTGATATTTTGGAAAATGAAGAAAAATCCAAATGTGAATTATAAAATAAAATTTGAACTCAAGTAAAATAGTTAAAATGATTTTTGAAATAAAAATCAAATTTTTATTTAAGAATTGGAAGTGAACTAATTGGATAACTAACTAGTTAATGAAATATTGAAATGGAACCTAATTTAGTTAAATTGTGAGTTAATAAGCGAGTTTGGAAATGAAGCTCAAGTTATAAATAAAATTTGACTTGGATTGTTAGTAAATTAAATATAAATATGAAATATTGTCAAATAAAATGAAATTGGATTAAAATAGAAATGGTTTGAGTTGCAAACAAATCTAATGCAAGTATCAATAAATTAATATGAACTTGTTATCATTTAAATAAATTCAGAAATGAATTGGGAATGTGAAATAAAATATAAAGTGGATGAAGCAAGTGAACTAATCAAATAAATTTGTAGATTTAAATGGGATTTGATTGGATAGAAATCAAGTTAAATTGAAAGGGAATTTATTTGCAAATGGAAATGAGCTTAAGTTATGAAGTTGGAATAATTTGAAGTAAATTAACTTAAGTTAAAAATTAATAGAAGTTTGGCTTCGAGTAAGGGTGAAATGTCCATTAAATAAAAGCATGGAATGTTTCGAGCTTAATAAAATGGATTTAAATCAAACAAATGCAGAAATGAAATGGAATGCAAATGAATGGATTGGGAATAAATTTAAAATGGAAAAGGGATGGAATTAAATATAGATTGAGTTGGAATCAATTTAAGAAAATCTATAAGTTTAAGTGATTGTTTATTTGAATGAATATCTCGAAGTGCATAGGAAAATTGGTCGTTCGACATAAGCAAAAGTAAATAAAATTCTATGCATTGATAGATGCTAAGAAAATTGATTTTGAAATCAATTGGAATGAATAGGAGTTCGTTTGGTTTAAAATGAATTGAATGCAAGCAAGTGGGTTGTAAACCATTCGGGTTTGAATGAAAATGATATATGATTTGGTTGGAAGCAATTAGAATTAAAGTCAGAATCTTATAATTGCTTATAAATATTGTTTAGTATGCATTGATTATAAAATTCATGTGTTTAGCTATCCAAATAAGTGAAACGTTATTAGGTTTCATATATATGGTACTTGCATGTTTAAATTGAGCAAGTATAGGTTCCTGGAGGCCAATTGGCTGGATTTTCGTCACGCTAATTGCTAAATAAATAAGCTACTTGCTTAAAATGCTAAATAAAGGTACGCTTATGCAATAAAAGAAAGAAAAATATAAAATATTGTTGTATTTTTATTTTTCCGATCGTGTGGGTCAATGTATATATATTTATCTCTCTTATCAAATTGCAAAAGCTCCTCCGTACAAGGTAGACTGGTAGAAAATTTCAAAAATCTAGGAGTTAGAAAATTTTTGAAAATTTTTTGTTAATGAAAGGTTGATTTTCAAATTGTAATGAAAATGTAGGATTGAACTAGAAGATGAAAGAAAATTATTTTAGGTGGAAGTTAAAGGATCAGAAAGAGTGAATATCTAGTTCCACTAAGTGGGCTTTTGTAAGTTAGTAGGTTTGGGGCGTCCTTTCTGCCTTAGTAATTTCAAAGACAAAATGCTTTTATGGAGGGAGGAATGCAACAACCCGGATTTTTCACATTGGGTTTGGAATATTTGAATGACTTTAAATATTTATTTTGAATTACAAATTAATTTCTGGATATGAAAAGTTTGATTTTCGTTATAAAATAAATTCAGAATTTAGATACAGCAATTTGCCGAATAATTTAATTATTAAAGGTTATAATTGAATATTTGTTAAAAAGTGAATCTGGGTTTTAAGCATGATAAAAATAATTTAAAGGCTTGTAAAATCTATATTAATAATGCAAAAGACAATGCAAGTTTTAAGATCGAATTTAAAAGTGATTTGTTCGGTTTTAAAAATATATTGTTTAAATTGATATTTAAAATAGCCGTCTGAGGCACAGTCTCGGAATTCGATGAAACTGTTCCACTAGATCTATAATATTTTATTTTTATCAGATTCCAAATTTTGTAGTGTTTATAGTTGTCGTGTGATCGTACGGTATATGAACACACTGCAAATCATATAGAAATTCAATATAATAACTGGGTTCAAAAAGCTATCTTCTCCATACGATCGAATTAGAACTTGAAACTATTACCAATGCGTTCAGAATAGGGGTATAACATTATTAATGCCAAGCGGCATGCCTCGGTAGGAGGTCGAGATTTTAAGTTACGATTTTGAGACGTTTAAAAATTTAAAAATTTATATATATGTATTTGTTGACTGGTCAAAATTCCCTTTAGGTGAAATTCTCTCCCATCGGCCACCATTCTTTCATCTCAGCCATCCTACTCTATACCTATGCAAGCCATCCTAGCCGACCAATCCTATCCTCTCTACCTATTCAAAAACGTTTCCTGTATCCTCTCTAACATGCGATTCCCCTAGCCGACCAATCCTGTCCTCTCTACCTAATTCAACAACGACATTCCTCCTTTCCCGGTTCGAAATCAAATCGAACCACCCCATTCCTTTCTTCTCGATTCAAACGCACGGAAACAAAATCATATAAAAAAGAAGGGGGAAACAGCATCGTGATACCTCAGGTCGAGGCGATTGCCTCACATACGTGAATTAGAGGTCTGGGCAAATTTGTGATTTGTCGGGGGCGAAGGCTCGAATCGAAGGGAAGGGCTTACGGGCATTGGAGGGTTCGGTGATAGGGGCTGCGTGGAGTGTTGGCTCGCGATGGATAGGTACGATTTGGGTGTGCGAATTCGCGATCGTGAGTCGATGAAGTGGCCGAGGAGGGAGGCCGAGGGTTTTGCTATGCTCAGCACAATAGGTTTGGGTGGCGTGCGCTCGAAGTCGAGGAGGTGGGCGACGTAGTTGCGAGGCGGCGAAGAATGGGAGGTCATGGTGGCGACGCCAGTGGCGATGTGAAGGTGGTCTCGGGCCTAGGTTCGCAATGAGGTATATATATGCAGGTTTTTATTTCTTTCAATTTATATATATATGTATATGTATATGTATATATATAGAACATGAAAAAAATTACAGTAATGTAAAGTTTTTATTTTTAAAAGAAAATGAAGGAATTTTAAAAATCATATTTACATATATATATGTATATATATATATTAAAGAAGAAAATTTTTACAGTAAAGAAAATTGCTATTTTGTTATTTACAGAAAATAAATTTATAAATATAAACATATATAGAAAATATATATACATACATGCTTTAGCTTACTGTTTATTTTAGAAAATGTATTCAGGTGATGAATTTATTTAATTAACTTATTTAATTATTTTAGTTACTAAAAATAATTTACTAAAGGAAAATTAGTTTAAACTAAATTATTAGCTAATTAAATTATTAAATGAAAATTAATTGTTCTATTGTCTCAAATATTAATAAACCGTATAAATGTTTATACAAGATCTAAAATCGTGTAGAAAACAAGCCGGAATGGAAAAGGGTTGCAAATAAAATAAAGGTGAGATTTTCTCGCTTATTCGGATTACCTATTAAAGTTTAAATGTTAAATTTAAATTATTGGATGCCTGACTTGATTGATAAATTCATAATTTATCTGTTGGATGTTATAATATATATATATATATATATATATATATATATTGGAGTGATTGATATTCCTGCATTATATAGCGTATGAGACCCTATGTGCCCCGCATAATAGCGGATGATCCTATATACTATGATTTCCGCCTCGAAGAGGGATTGGTCTTTTATTTATTGACTAACATCTGTGGATGCAGGGAAAACTAGGTTGGAGGAATCCAACTGGATTCCTTAAAAATATTTATTGTTCATATATATATATATATATTGATATATGATATGATGGATAATTCGATATGGATTGTGTGTGAATTAGAGTATTAAATGTTAAATAGTATGGAAATTGAATTAGGTATTATTGAATATCATAAATAATTAAATTGAAGGAATTTAAAAGGAAATCTGAAAGGAATTATTTACGTTGAAAATTTGATTTATTCTTAAGGGAATTAAGTAGAATAAAAATGTATGAACTAAATTGGGTTTATACTTGACTATTTGCAAATTAGTTTAAGTAAAGACTTGAAATTAAAATTATATATTAAGGGCTTGAAGAGATATTAGGATCAATACATAGATTTGAATAAAATGGAATTTTGTTAAAGGAAGATTATAAAATGGAATTATAAATAAAATCTATTTTTTATAAATAGGAAGCTCAAAGGAGTTTATAAATTTCTAAACGGGGTTTATAAATAAGATGGAGTGATATTAGTGGATATACAAAATATGAGTTGATGGTGCGAACTTATTCGGCCAACGAGAATTGTTTTGAAAAGAAATAGTGGAATATTATTTCAAATAAGAGAAAGGGTGGTTAATTTGATCAAGAGGAATTAATTTATTGAAAATTGGATTTTATAAAAATAGACTTTCGTTGAGTAAATTGAAATTGTTTAAAAGGAATTTTTAAAATTTACTATATAAATTTTAAAACTATTGTTTGAATTTTGAATATAGCAAAAGTTAGTTACTCAGCTTTGAAAATAAATTAGTAACCGGATATGAATTTTTAATGCTTTAAGATGTTGATACTTTAGTTTACCTAAAACATATTTTGAAATCAAATAATTTTTCTTATTTTTAAATGTTTTGAATTCAATTATAAAATCCTCTCGAGATGGGAAGCAAAGTTTAATAAAAAAAAGATAAGATTTTTGGAGAAAGATCTTATAGCGGGTTATGGGAACTTAAATAGATTTCCCTAAATAAGGTAGACAAACTTCGGAAGGCGAAATAAAACTTAAGGGAAGTAGAAGTGAAATTGGAATTTTAAATAAGCTTAAATGGCTTTGGAAATATAAAAGGAAATGGACTAAGGATTTCTGGGATTCATGAATGAGTTAGAATTTACAAATAAAATTGTAAATGATTTTTGAGAAAAGAATAGGGAATAAAAAAGAAATATTTTCCAAGTGTTGAATATCAAACGGGATGGGAAAAATATTCTAAGTATTGGGCAAAGGTTAGGAATTTGTTCCGTGAGGATAAAAGGAATTTGAAACTATTTTCAAAGTGTTGAAATATGGAAATAATATCTTGTGTAGATACTTTGAAATAAATAATTTTAGGAAATTTTTTAAGACCTGATGGTTGCTTGTGAATGTTATTTGATAGCTAAATAACCGACTATCAATATTGGTCAATGCGCTGATCGTTTCGAAGAGACTGGGATTGGATTTAATTATCCGAAAACTACTTCGATCCGGTTTGAACGTAGCGAATGAAGACCATGAAGATGATGAAGATGGTGATTCGATTTGTCTAGACCCAGGGCAACATGGATGGACGAATGCTATCAGACCATCGTCTTTGGAGGACGATGAGCATTCTAAGTGAGTGAGTACTAAAAAGTAAACGCATATCCTCAAGCCTCATCAACCGGGAATGGCTAAAACAGGGGAGGTGCAGCAAGGCTAAGTGGGTAGCATCCAAGTAGGGTAAGATTTTCCATGTCTAGATGTCCCTATTATTCGGCTATGCAGATGGTTGCTGATCCCAACCACGGGATGATCTTATTCGGACTATCCAGTAAGGGATAGCTTCAGTCTTTTGTTACAGTGGATCAGTAGTGGCCCTCGGTACTCTAATTTTGACGAGGTACCGTGTCAGGCGGTACCCCAGTAACACTTCCATTGTACGAAACCCAATCTCCAATAAGCGCCCGTACGGTTTCGATTGTGTCCAACTATTACTGGAACGTGAGATGCAAGCATTTCAGCTAGATTCTATTTTACTTTCTATAGAAATTATTATAATCAAACGGATTTGATAAAAATGTTTTGGTTATCGTAACGTAAAATGTGACGATCCGAAAATTTTCACAATTTAAATTCGAATAATTAAGTGATTTTAAATATTTAAAAGTTAATTTTAAATATTTAAAAGTTAATTTTAAATATTTAAAATTTAATTTTAAAATTGAATTCAAATATTATTATTATTTAGCAATTAAGTTATTGGATTTAATAAACTGAAATTAGGTGAATTATTGAATCTTCAGTTTTAAGCCTGTTAAAAATAATCTGAAGGCTTGTAAAATTTATAATGATGTTACTGAAGATAATAGAATAGTTGGAATTTAATTTAAAGGCGATATGTTTAGTTTTATAATATATCGTTTAAATCGATATTTAAAAATAGCCTTCCGAGGCACAGTCTCGAAATTTGACGAAACCAGTTCCATTGGATCCGAAATAGTTAGTTATTAACGGATTTCAATTTTCGTAGCAATCGGAATTGTCATTTGACCTTGGCAGCTCAAAACACATAGAACTATTTTAATCGATTTAATTTAAAATTGATCGTTTACTTCCGTAACTCGCGCATATAATCGAATTAGCTTCCGAAACACATTCTATTGTGTTCGGAATGTGGGTAAAACCTTATAAACGCCCAGCGGCACTCCTTAAGAGGAGTTTAAACTTTTAAATGGCAATTAACGAGACGTTTTGGAAGTTTTATAATATAGTAAAAATTGGAAGTCAACTAGTCAAAGATATTTTTATAAATAAACAAGCATACTCAAGAAGCCATCCCCAAACCTATATCTTATTCCCGTCTCCCTCTCTAATCTAAAAGCAGAAAATCGAACTCAAACAAAAAAAATGGCCGAAAAAATTTTAAGGGCCGAAATTTCTGTTCGAATCAAATCCCCGCGTTCAAATCGTGTCCAATACTGCTGCGAATCAAAGGAGTTCTCGTTCGAAAATTGTGAAGCGAGCCGTATTCGAATCGATGAGGCTGGGGGAGGCACATCGCGTCTGGTGGTTTCGCGATCTGGTTCGAGTGGCAGTGTACTCGAGCTCGGCATCGAGCAGAGGGATCATGGACCTCGCTAGCAGTGGTTAGGGCTCGCGGTGGCTTTCATCGTTGGTCAATTGGGTGGTTCGTCGTCGCTCGCATGAAATTAGAATAGTCGATCGAGTCGTATGATGTCACGAGCTAAGAGTTTGGTGCAGAAGCGAAAGCTTGCTGGGTCCATGACATCGACAGTGAAGGCCGATAGTGATGCGTTCGTCGCAATTTAGATTTTTCGATTCGCGGATTCGAAATAATGCTTGCAGATGGGCAGTAAGGTATAATCTTGTCATTAATTCAGATTAATTTTTAGAAATTGGGAGTTTTGAAAGGTTTAATTAAAATAAAAAAAGAAAATTTTGAATACACATACCTGTCTTAGTTAATTTTATATATAGAAATGAACTTATGAAAATTTAGGATTGCTGGGATAGACTTGTGTAAAACAGGAAGAAATGATATAGGGGTTTTAGACATTGAAACATCTATATGAAATTAGTCTAAAAATTTAATTATTAGACAAATTAAATTTTATTTTAAACTAGATAAATAAATAGTAATTTATTGTTTGAATTATTTAGAATATTAATAAACCGTAAATGATTATACAAGGTTGAGAAAATCATGGAGTCAATCGAGAATGAAGTGGATTGAAATTTAAGAGGGCAAAGGTGAGTAAATCTCAATTTGTTGGATTTTTTATTTAAATTTAAATGGTTAAATTTAAATAATTGGTTGAATGATTGAATTGATTAGATGTGCACTGATGATCTGTTGACTTTGGTTTTGGGTGGTTCCCGAGTTAATTGTTGTTTGACTCGAAGTATTCGAGGTTTAAATTGTTTTAAACTTAAATCATAAATAAGAAAATGTTTTAATTTTAAAGTTAATAAGGGCTTGATGATTTGTGATTCATTAAATTAGTAGGGTAATTAAAATGGATAATTAGTTAATTCAATTAATTAATGATTTGGGTTAATTAATTTAGTAATTAAGGGTTTGAATTGATTAATTAAGATTTAAGTTAATTAATTAAGTTTAATTAATTTAGAATAATTATTGGGTGGTTTGTTAAGCAATTACTTCATGAAATTAATAAAATATAACTACTTTGTGTAATTAATCAAGAGATTAATCAAGATAATGAATTAAGGAGTAATTAATTTATTTAAATGAAGTAAATAAAACGGTGGATGAGTTCATGATAAGATAAAGCAAGAGTGGTTAATATTTGTGATTTATTTAATAATTAATTATTTAATGTAATTAAATTAGATTGGGATAAATTGAAATGTAAATGGGAAATCATTAATTTATATAATCAATGACGTAATTAAGGAGTGATTAATTAAGATTAATTAATCAATACTAAGTGATTTATGAGAAATTGATTAATAAGAAATTAAGGATTAATGTAATTAATATAGTCAATTATTTTGCGAAATTAATTAAAGATTAATTATTGAATCTAGTTAAGAATAATTAATTTGTGTAATTAATTAAAGGTAATTACTTGAACGTAATGGAAGGATAATTAATCCAAGATGATTAATTAAGAGGGATAATTAAAGGATGATTAATTAATTAATTTGAAATTAATTAATGTCAAGTGATGGAATATAAGTAATTGAGGTTAGAAATTCAATTAGAATTAATTAAATTAATTTTTGTAGCGATCAAGGTTTGCTTATGGATGATTGAATGGTATTGAATGCTTTGGATGAGTTGATATCTCGAACATGTGTATTTCATTTAGATAACTTGGGTTAAGATGACTTGAGACTCGAAGAGACCGGGTCCGGGTATTAGGAAATACCCGAAACCCCTGCAAAATTTTGTAGATTGATTTGTGAAATCTATAGGCTGGGGTGTGGTGATTTTAAGGAATTGGACTATTTTAAATCTAAATCTTTGGTACTAAGGAAACTTATGTGTGAAATAAGTGATGTCTATAACATATTGTGAACTTGTAAATTGATTTAAGTTACCCCGGTTTTATATAAGTTGAATGCTTTGTATTCCTTATTAGATGGGTTCACTCACGCTGGTTTCCATCCTGACCCGGGTGTTACTTTGATGTTGTAACGACCCGCCTTTTTGGACAATTTAAACCGACGATCAAATACACATGTCGATTCCAAACCATTAAAAGGGCAGATAGTTATTGGGGTAATTAAGAAAAGAAAAGGAAGGGAAATAAAGGAACTGAAACAACACAGAATCTCACAGCGGAAGGCTAAAGTATAATAATAAAATAACAGTTCATGAAGCTGTTAATTAAATGAATACATTTGAAATGAATACATTTGATTATTATTATACAACATTTATCAGAGTTACATACACAACAAATATCATACAACAATGCAGCGGAAAGGAATGAATATAATAGTAGTAGATAATATACCAAATCTTCGTCTCCGTCCTCCAAGGAAATGATCTTCAACCTAAACTGAAACTCAGGACTGACCCGAGCGTAATGAAAAGACAAAACACTCGAGTCAGGACTAAAATATCCTTATGAAAGTTAAATCAATCGTAAATAAATATGAGTGTAACGGCGTCAGAGATGTTTACGGGTTTTGACATCTCATATCCAGTGTCAACGTGCGTGCAATAACTCAAGAGATGTTACGGGATTTTCCATCTCTCAAGGATCCGTGAAACTATCTACTATGTAGTAATATACGCTAAGTAGATAATGTCTATCAGTAATATAAAGTATCAAAATAGCGTTAAGGCGTTACCATAATCCCCCTTAACACATTTTATATTCCCAAAAGCATATACAAGACCGTAGTTTCCCCAAAACCGGAAGTCACCAGAGGGCAATCCATATACTCAAGGTACAAATCAAAACGTAGTGGTCGCGAATAGGATAATCAGTATGACAAGGTACATGAGGCGATACCAACTAGGATACTAGTAGTTGCGTGATCCGGACTGATGTCGGGCATAGCCAGCAGCTACCCCAACACCGCGAAACAACACTCCCAAATCAAGGGGTGCACCCAAATCGCATCACAAATGTAATAGAAATGGTATCGAAGAAGTGTGTCCGCTAGAGGTGGCGAACCTCAATGGCCCGGCGCGGCTCCTGTTTTAGTCATGTCAGGGGTCATCCAATAATCGTTCTCTTTCTTCAGTCAACGCGTTCACCAAACCATCCACTTCATTCTGGATCAACACTCCGCGTATAATAGTTATTAAAGTGGTTTTCGGTATCGACAGAGAGTATGTCCATATCCGATCCCGGTCTCTTTAATAACTACGTATTATTACACCGTTGGCTCTTTTACATTTCAAATCGATTCATAATTGATATCAAATGTCATATTCACTTCAAAACCAAATCCATTTCAAATATCGACATAGCCATTCAAAATATAAGGTTCCTTTTCAAAAATCATTTTGCGTCTCAATATCTCATTTCGGTTTCAAAATCATTCCGAATTTCAATTTTATGTTTCAACTTCATTTAACCCAATTCGTATTTAAATTCAAGATTTAAACATAAACATTTCACCTTATTAACCAGCTTGAAATTTTTAGAAAATAGTTTTAAGTAGTTTAAAAGTAGTTTAAATAATTAAATTAGTTAAAAATACTTAAAATCTTTAAAATGGATTTAAAATAGATAAATTAGTTTAAAATAATTTAAATTGGGTTAAGTAGATTAAAAATAGATTAAAATAGTTTAAGTATTCAAAATGGTTTATATAACAGAGTAATTTGGGAAAACAAATTAAAACAGTTTCAAAACCAATCCATTTCAATTATAACTTCCCAATTCAAATAAATTTCAATTTCCAATTTACCGATTAAATTTCGATTCCAATTCAAATCAATGTCAACTTTGAATTCAAATTTATTCAATTTTATATTCACTTTCAATTAATTCAATTTCAGTTTATATCGGTTTAGAGCTGGATTTTCAAAATATCAATTTATAACACTTAACAAAATTATCCTTCAATATTCAAATTTAAATCCAAATTTCAAATATGATTCAATTCCAAGCTCATTTCAAAATATCATTTTTATGTCACTTTTACTTGGTAATATCCAAAGCTCAAATTTAATGTTCAATCTTTAAAATAAATAGATTTTTGAAATTCAATCATATCCAAATTTTAAATTTTAAAGTCACAACTTAAATTATTTACCAATTTCTTTTAACCAAAATTTATTTCAACATTCCAACTCAATTTTTCGACAAATTCGATTTCTATAAATTGATTTCTATTTATAACTTTTAAATCAAAACATTTAAATAAATTTTAAATCGATGATTTCAAAAATTATTTATTTAGCCAATTCGGTGTCCGTATATAATTTTCTATCCTATGGCCAAGTAGTTATTTATTTCAATTAAATGTCAAGGATGAGTATATATTACTTAAATTAAATCACAGTATCATATGTATGCATAACAGGATATATATAAGCAATAAACATCCAAACATTTAAATATCAAACAACAACATCCATCGAAATAAATATCCAATAGACAATACAATCCATGGCAATTTCATAGTTATCAAGGTCAGGTAATTTAATCGCCATTCAAATTTCAATTTCAATTTAACTGTCAATTTAATTTTTCAACGGTTAATTCAAATAACAAGCTATACGACAATTAAATTCATATCAAACAATGACAAATAACATTCATAGCACTTCATAATGTCAATTTAACTAGCATAAAGATATTTAGTACGTTGTGAGCGTTATAAAACACTCACCTTGATTTTCGATTTTAAATCAAATCGAACGACGTTCGATTTAACTCAAAATTTTCTCTAGCTCCAAATGATTCCAATCCAGTTGCAATGCGAAGAGCTCGCCGATACGATTCCAACGCAAAAAGTTTCGTCGAATTCCGACCTCGTATGACAAAGTTATGATGGTTTAAAGTTAACACGAATTTTTATATAAATTAATTACAGCTTAATTAAATTTTTAAAACCCACCCAATCATCGCCGTTGATTTCCTGCACAGCAGATCTGGGCCGCACCCCTCTTCTTCCTCACGTTCACGTTACTTGCTCCAGGAACACACGCGACTAAGAACCCATCCAATCCAAACTAGGGCTCCAAATCGCGGCCACCACGAGCGTCCAGAAGTCGATCAGGAAGCGCCATCCCGAAGCCTGTCACCAGAGCCACCAACGCCTGGAGCAGCTCGAAGCTCGGCCCCTCATCTCGCCTCGAAAAACGTGAAAAACGCAGCAGCTTTGAACGTGATTTCCCGTTGATCCGTGGCTCCGTTTTCGATCATCTCCGTATGGATTTGAAGCTTTCATCGTGCTCTACAACTTTGTAGTTGAGAGTTTTTGCTAATTGTTGATGGATTGAGAGGAAAATGAGGAAGAAGTTTCGAATTTTCGTGGCCATTGATTCAGTAAAATGGCGGCTAGGGCTGAAGTAAATTAGGGTTTGCAAAGTGAAAGGGTGAAGGTCCTTTTATAGAAAAATTTCCCAATTTACTATTCATCGAAATTTTCCGAACTCCAAACGAAGCGTGCCGACTGGCGTTTCTAGGGTTTACCCCACGTTCCGGACATAATGGAATAGGTTTCGGAGGCTAATTCGATCATATGCGCGAGTTACGGCAATAAACGATCAAATTTAAATTAAACCGATTCAACTAATTTCTATGCGTTTTGGCTTGCCCCGGACAAACGGTAAATCCGATTGACACGAAATTTGAAACCTTACAATAATATCACATTACGGATCCGATGAAACTAGTTTCGTCGAAATCCGAGACCGTTTGAAAAATGACTATTTTAACTCGCCAAATTAATATTAAAACAATTTCAACGCGTTTCGAGCTGCCACGGTCAAACGACAACTCCGATTGCTATGAAAATTGAAATCCGATAATAACTAACTATTACGGATCCAATGGAACTAGTTTCGTCCAATTCTGAGACTGTTCAAAATTTGGCTATTTTTCAGTCGATAATTAAATATTAAAATATTCAATTTTCACAAATTTACTTTTAATTCGATTTTAAAAGTTCTACAACATCATTCTAACTTTAATATGATAAAATAAAATTTTACAAATCCCTTTTATATCATATTAAACCCGTTATTCAATAAGTTCCAAATATTAAATTTTAACAATTTAATTGTTTAATATTTGACGGATTTCAATATTGGAATTTTAAATAAAATTTCATTATCAGTCGGTTTACTATATTACTTCGAATCAATTACCTTTGACTACATATTATTTCAATTGATTTGGGATTTCATTCAATTCATAAATAATTAACTAGATAAATTTGTTGCATTTCATTCTAGTTATTATTATTCCAAACGACTTACAAATTTTTTCTAACACCAAATCACGAAATCTTATTAAATTAGCTATTTTAATTATCCAAAATTTACGGGTCGTTACACTCTCCCCCACTCAAAACTTTTCGTCCCCGAAAAGGAAAAGAAGGGAAAAGTCATAACTACGCTTCCACTAACTTACTCCGAACGGCTTTCTAAACTTAAAAGTTAATTATCAAAACAAGTTATAAATTTTTATTTTTTTTTTAAACTTGAAAATTTTTCTAACACCCGGATTTTACGGAAAATTTCGGCAGAGTCTCCTTTGCGCGGCTCGATCGGAAAAATATAATAGCATATATATCACAAATATACATCTCATCTCAATGATGAGGCATCCCATATGTGGGGAAACAACATATAAATATCACCAATATCATATAAAACCGTAAGCGTACCTTTTATTTAGCATTTATTAGCATTTTACTTACATTATGCGTTTAGCGTAGAAGCGAGCTCCACACGAAGCGCAACCCCTTTGCTACCTACTAAAATGCTCAATAACTAAGTTAGAAGCATGCATATAAAGATAGACCGCTATATTTGGCCTACACAACATATATATAACATATTTATCTTCAAAACTGAGATTTCAATTTCTGGACAGCAAACAAATCTTAGCTTTAGGTCTTCTAAACCGTAAAATTTGACAATAGAATCTAAACAAAAGTTGTTGCATTCATTTCAGGTTTTCCGGAATGTCCAAAATCATCGAATTCGGATCATCCGTTCAAAAGTTATGGCCGTTTTACTTAGGGGATACGCTTCAGCCTGGGCAGTGTTTGCGCAGGTCCGCGACGTTCACCCACATTTCCGACCTTCTAAACCACATCAAAACACAAAACACTTAAAACAAAAGTTTTAGCTTAAGTTCTTAGCTTTCCATAAAGGGCAAGATCATCAAAATCCGATAAACCAGTCAAAAGATATGGCGAAAATACTAAGGTTGTATGCTTCAGATTTTTCTTATTTTTTTACACAGGACAGCGAGTAACATTCAAGTTTTTAACCTAGTAGACGAAGGAATTTCTCAAGACACTCTAAATAAAAGTTGTGCTATAGTTTCTAAGCTTTTCGGAAAGTCCAAAATCGTCGAATTCCGTTCAGCCATTTAAAAGTTATGGTTGTTTTCATTTCAGCATGTATTGGACCATTTTGGATTTTTTTTTTCTTCCAAAATTTTGCTTTTATTATTTCAAAGTACAAACCATCAAAACATCAAATTTTCTAAAGAACAATCATAAACACAAAGCTATTTATTTTCTTATTCATCCACACAATAGGTTTACATTCAATTTGTTTCCGATTTATTCAAGTTTGTTTCATTCATATTTTAAATTAAAGTCAATTTGCTTCAATTTAAATTGAATTCCATTATATTTAATTTCACTTTGCTTCGAATTTGAATTTTATTATTTTAAAATTTTATTCCCTTTATTCAATTCCATTAACACTAATGAATTCTACTTAATCAATTATCATCCATCTAACAACCAATGCATATCAAACATTAACATCCATCCAAAATCTACACTAAATCAATTATACATTTCCAAGTCAACTTTAATTTCATACACTTCCAAGCTTATAAACATTTAGTTATATTCAAATTTAATCAGTTTCCATCTACCAAATTTATATTTCATTAATTTTAAATTTTATTCATTCACTTATATATATCATTCATTTTACCGCTTAAATTTCTTTTATATTTACAACTATCAATTAGATCTTCACATTTTATTTTCATTCTCACACTGGTATATTATTTCTCTTCTTATCCTTATTAGCATTTTAAACCTTTTAAGTATTTGGTAAGTTATAGTTATGCAAATAGAATGTAGTTAAACAACATACAACTTCTTTCCATTTAAAGTTGAATTTTCAATTAATTAATTCTTAAGTCATTACTTAAATTTCACTATAATTTAATTTCACATTTTCATTCACATATAGTATTTCCATTTTATATTAACTTAATTGTGAATTACCTTTAAATGTTAATTTAAATTCCAATTATTTACTAACAATTTTATTTATATTTGCAACCATTAATTAAATGCATATTTCATTATTCAAACCTATACTTGTATATTATCCAATTAACAATTCATATAACATTTTTGAACTTCTTAAATATTTTGGTAAGTTATATCTATGCTATAGAATGAAATTTAATACTACGCGAGTTTTACAGTTTCAATTTTATTTTAAGTTCATAATTTCCTAATTCTAAGGATTTCTACTTCAATTGATATTTTCACTTAGCTCTTAGGTTCATTTCTTATTTCTCAATTCAGAAGTTCCTTAATGATTCAAGTCTAAATTCATTTCAATCAAAAAAAAATCATTAATTATTAAAGAACTTAAGAATTCCAATCCCGGTTTCATTTCAAATCAAGGTTTGAAATAATATATACTTATATAATTTATATATCAAATCATACTATAGAGAATGCAAAACAAAATAAAATTTGAGTCAAAACAAGGTTTAGACAAGCTATTAAGTGGTCTCCCCCACTCGGACTCTCGAAAATAAACGCCAATGATGCGTGCACACATCATCGAAATCATTTTCTAGCGTCAAGAGAAGGGAATATAACACTTATCATAAAAAAAAATCCTTCGAAAACAATTTCAACTCAATTATACTATCATATAATGCTCATATTATATTTTTCAAATTCTTGTAAGTCAATCTCAAACACCGGAATTTAAATTCCCAAATCCAAGTTAAAATTCATTTATTCATTATCAATTGTGTTTACAAGATTTCATTTTCCTAAATCCATTGTTATTTAATCAATTGTTGTAAATATTTACTGATCAAACAATAACGATAATAATCTAATATTATCATCTCCTGACAATCAATTCAATCAAAATGAATAAATATTCAAATAATTCTTTTATATAAAATATATTCCAAAATGATATTGTGTTGGTTTGTCCTATTCGAGTGTTTAGAAATTCCTATCGACGCCTTGGCGTCCCAAGTATCGACCAGAATTCATAAATACTCAACGGAACAAATTAACACAATATAAAACCATTTTATATCAAATAACAAGTACGCTCTCTCATATACACTCAACTCATTCATATAGTTTACCTCTATTTCAATGAGTTATTCCCCACTAGAGCCAAGGTTTATCGCTAAACCAAAGCTCTGATACCAACTGTAACGACCCGCCTTTTTGGACAATTTAAACCGACGATCAAATACACATGTCGATTCCAAACCATTAAAAGGGCAGATAGTTATTGGGGTAATTAAGAAAAGAAAAGGAAGGGAAATAAAGGAAATGAAACAACACAGAATCTCACAGCGGAAGGCTAAAGTATAATAATAAAATAACAGTTCATGAAGCTGTTAATTAAATGAATACATTTGAAATGAATACATTTGATTATTATTATACAACATTTATCAGAGTTACATACACAACAAATATCATACAACAATGCAGCGGAAAGGAATGAATATAATAGTAGTAGATAATATACCAAATCTTCGTCTCCGTCCTCCAAGGAAATGATCTTCAACCTAAACTGAAACTCAGGACTGACCCGAGCGTAATGAAAAGACAAAACACTCGAGTCAGGACTAAAATATCCTTATGAAAGTTAAATCAATCGTAAATAAATATGAGTGTAACGGCGTCAGAGATGTTTACGGGTTTTGACATCTCATATCCAGTGTCAACGTGCGTGCAATAACTCAAGAGATGTTACGGGATTTTCCATCTCTCAAGGATCCGTGAAACTATCTACTATGTAGTAATATACGCTAAGTAGATAATGTCTATCAGTAATATAAAGTATCAAAATAGCGTTAAGGCGTTACCATAATCCCCCTTAACACATTTTATATTCCCAAAAGCATATACAAGACCGTAGTTTCCCCAAAACCGGAAGTCACCAGAGGGCAATCCATATACTCAAGGTACAAATCAAAACGTAGTGGTCGCGAATAGGATAATCAGTATGACAAGGTACATGAGGCGATACCAACTAGGATACTAGTAGTTGCGTGATCCGGACTGATGTCGGGCATAGCCAGCAGCTACCCCAACACCGCGAAACAACACTCCCAAATCAAGGGGTGCACCCAAATCGCATCACAAATGTAATAGAAATGGTATCGAAGAAGTGTGTCCGCTAGAGGTGGCGAACCTCAATGGCCCGGCGCGGCTCCTGTTTTAGTCATGTCAGGGGTCATCCAATAATCGTTCTCTTTCTTCAGTCAACGCGTTCACCAAACCATCCACTTCATTCTGGATCAACACTCCGCGTATAATAGTTATTAAAGTGGTTTTCGGTATCGACAGAGAGTATGTCCATATCCGATCCCGGTCTCTTTAATAACTACGTATTATTACACCGTTGGCTCTTTTACATTTCAAATCGATTCATAATTGATATCAAATGTCATATTCACTTCAAAACCAAATCCATTTCAAATATCGACATAGCCATTCAAAATATAAGGTTCCTTTTCAAAAATCATTTTGCGTCTCAATATCTCATTTCGGTTTCAAAATCATTCCGAATTTCAATTTTATGTTTCAACTTCATTTAACCCAATTCGTATTTAAATTCAAGATTTAAACATAAACATTTCACCTTATTAACCAGCTTGAAATTTTTAGAAAATAGTTTTAAGTAGTTTAAAAGTAGTTTAAATAATTAAATTAGTTAAAAATACTTAAAATCTTTAAAATGGATTTAAAATAGATAAATTAGTTTAAAATAATTTAAATTGGGTTAAGTAGATTAAAAATAGATTAAAATAGTTTAAGTATTCAAAATGGTTTATATAACAGAGTAATTTGGGAAAACAAATTAAAACAGTTTCAAAACCAATCCATTTCAATTATAACTTCCCAATTCAAATAAATTTCAATTTCCAATTTACCGATTAAATTTCGATTCCAATTCAAATCAATGTCAACTTTGAATTCAAATTTATTCAATTTTATATTCACTTTCAATTAATTCAATTTCAGTTTATATCGGTTTAGAGCTGGATTTTCAAAATATCAATTTATAACACTTAACAAAATTATCCTTCAATATTCAAATTTAAATCCAAATTTCAAATATGATTCAATTCCAAGCTCATTTCAAAATATCATTTTTATGTCACTTTTACTTGGTAATATCCAAAGCTCAAATTTAATGTTCAATCTTTAAAATAAATAGATTTTCGAAATTCAATCATATCCAAATTTTAAATTTTAAAGTCACAACTTAAATTATTTACCAATTTCTTTTAACCAAAATTTATTTCAACATTCCAACTCAATTTTTCGACAAATTCGATTTCTATAAATTGATTTCTATTTATAACTTTTAAATCAAAACATTTAAATAAATTTTAAATCGATGATTTCAAAAATTATTTATTTAGCCAATTCGGTGTCCGTATATAATTTTCTATCCTATGGCCAAGTAGTTATTTATTTCAATTAAATGTCAAGGATGAGTATATATTACTTAAATTAAATCACAGTATCATATGTATGCATAACAGGATATATATAAGCAATAAACATCCAAACATTTAAATATCAAACAACAACATCCATCGAAATAAATCATCCAATAGACAATACAATCCATGGCAATTTCATAGTTATCAAGGTCAGGTAATTTAATCGCCATTCAAATTTCAATTTCAATTTAACTGTCAATTTAATTTTTCAACGGTTAATTCAAATAACAAGCTATACGACAATTAAATTCATATCAAACAATGACAAATAACATTCATAGCACTTCATAATGTCAATTTAACTAGCATAAAGATATTTAGTACGTTGTGAGCGTTATAAAACACTCACCTTGATTTTCGATTTTAAATCAAATCGAACGACGTTCGATTTAACTCAAAATTTTCTCTAGCTCCAAATGATTCCAATCCAGTTGCAATGCGAAGAGCTCGCCGATACGATTCCAACGCAAAAAGTTTCGTCGAATTCCGACCTCGTATGACAAAGTTATGATGGTTTAAAGTTAACACGAATTTTTATATAAATTAATTACAGCTTAATTAAATTTTTAAAACCCACCCAATCATCACCGTTGATTTGCTGCACAGCAGATCTGGGCCGCACCCCTCTTCTTCCTCACGTTCACGTTACTTGCTCCAGGAACACACGCGACTAAGAACCCATCCAATCCAAACTAGGGCTCCAAATCGCGGCCACCACGAGCGTCCAGAAGTCGATCAGGAAGCGCCATCCCGAAGCCTGTCACCAGAGCCACCAACGCCTGGAGCAGCTCGAAGCTCGGCCCCTCATCTCGCCTCGAAAAACGTGAAAAACGCAGCAGCTTTGAACGTGATTTCCCGTTGATCCGTGGCTCCGTTTTCGATCATCTCCGTATGGATTTGAAGCTTTCATCGTGCTCTACAACTTTGTAGTTGAGAGTTTTTGCTAATTGTTGATGGATTGAGAGGAAAATGAGGAAGAAGTTTCGAATTTTCGTGGCCATTGATTCAGTAAAATGGCGGCTAGGGCTGAAGTAAATTAGGGTTTGCAAAGTGAAAGGGTGAAGGTCCTTTTATAGAAAAATTTCCCAATTTACTATTCATCGAAATTTTCCGAACTCCAAACGAAGCGTGCCGACTGGCGTTTCTAGGGTTTACCCCACGTTCCGGACATAATGGAATAGGTTTCGGAGGCTAATTCGATCATATGCGCGAGTTACGGCAATAAACGATCAAATTTAAATTAAACCGATTCAACTAATTTCTATGCGTTTTGGCTTGCCCCGGACAAACGGTAAATCCGATTGACACGAAATTTGAAACCTTACAATAATATCACATTACGGATCCGATGAAACTAGTTTCGTCGAAATCCGAGACCGTTTGAAAAATGACTATTTTAACTCGCCAAATTAATATTAAAACAATTTCAACGCGTTTCGAGCTGCCACGGTCAAACGACAACTCCGATTGCTATGAAAATTGAAATCCGATAATAACTAACTATTACGGATCCAATGGAACTAGTTTCGTCCAATTCTGAGACTGTTCAAAATTTGGCTATTTTTCAGTCGATAATTAAATATTAAAATATTCAATTTTCACAAATTTACTTTTAGTTCGATTTTAAAAGTTCTACAACATCATTCTAACTTTAATATGATAAAATAAAATTTTACAAATCCCTTTTATATCATATTAAACCCGTTATTCAATAAGTTCCAAATATTAAATTTTAACAATTTAATTGTTTAATATTTGACGGATTTCAATATTGGAATTTTAAATAAAATTTCATTATCAGTCGGTTTACTATATTACTTCGAATCAATTACCTTTGACTACATATTATTTCAATTGATTTGGGATTTCATTCAATTCATAAATAATTAACTAGATAAATTTGTTGCATTTCATTCTAGTTATTATTATTCCAAACGACTTACAAATTTTTTCTAACACCAAATCACGAAATCTTATTAAATTAGCTATTTTAATTATCCAAAATTTACGGGTCGTTACACTCTCCCCCACTCAAAACTTTTCGTCCCCGAAAAGGAAAAGAAGGGAAAAGTCATAACTACGCTTCCACTAACTTACTCCGAACGGCTTTCTAAACTTAAAAGTTAATTATCAAAACAAGTTATAAATTTTTTTTTTTTTAAAAAACTTGAAAATTTTTCTAGCACCCGGATTTTACGGAAAATTTCGGCAGAGTCTCCTTTGCGCGGCTCGATCGGAAAAATATAATAGCATATATATCACAAATATACATCTCATCTCAATGATGAGGCATCCCATATGTGGGGAAACAACATATAAATATCACCAATATCATATAAAACCGTAAGCGTACCTTTTATTTAGCATTTATTAGCATTTTACTTACATTATGCGTTTAGCGTAGAAGCGAGCTCCACACGAAGCGCAACCCCTTTGCTACCTACTAAAATGCTCAATAACTAAGTTAGAACCATGCATATAAAGATAGACCGCTATACTTGGCCTACACAACATATATATAACATATTTATCTTCAAAACTGAGATTTCAATTTCTGGACAGCAAACAAATCTTAGCTTTAGGTCATCTAAACCGTAAAATTTGACAATAGAATCTAAACAAAAGTTGTTGCATTCATTTCAGGTTTTCCGGAATGTCCAAAATCATCGAATTCGGATCATCCGTTCAAAAGTTATAGCCGTTTTACTTAGGGGATACGCTTCAGCCTGGGCAGTGTTTGCGCAGGTCCGCGACGTTCACCCACATTTCCGACCTTCTAAACCACATCAAAACACAAAATACTTAAAACAAAAGTTTTAGCTTAAGTTCTTAGCTTTCCATAAAGGGAAAGATCATCAAAATCCGATAAACCAGTCAAAAGATATGGCGAAAATACTAAGGTTGTATGCTTCAGATTTTTCTTATTTTTTTACACAGGACAGCGAGTAACATTCAAGTTTTTAACCTAGTAGACGAAGGAATTTCTCAAGACACTCTAAATAAAAGTTGTGCTATAGTTTCTAAGCTTTTCGGAAAGTCCAAAATCGTTGAATTCCGTTTAGCCATTTAAAAGTTATGGTTGTTTTCATTTCAGCATGTATTGGACCATTTTGGATTTTTTTTTTTTCTTCCAAAATTTTGCTTTTATTATTTCAAAGTACAAACCATCAAAACATCAAATTTTCTAAAGAACAATCATAAACACAAAGCTATTTATTTTCTTATTCATCCACACAATAGGTTTACATTCAATTTGTTTCCGATTTATTCAAGTTTGTTTCATTCATATTTTAAATTAAAGTCAATTTGCTTCAATTTAAATTGAATTCCATTATATTTAATTTCACTTTGCTTCGAATTTGAATTTTATTATTTTAAAATTTTATTCCCTTTATTCAATTCCATTAACACTAATGAATTCTACTTAATCAATTATCATCCATCTAACAACCAATGCATATCAAACATTAACATCCATCCAAAATCTACACTAAATCAATTATACATTTCCAAGTCAAGTTTAATTTCATACACTTCCAAGCTTATAAACATTTAGTTATATTCAAATTTAATCAGTTTCCATCTACCAAATTTATATTTCATTAATTTTAAATTTTATTCATTCACTTATATATATCATTCATTTTACCGCTTAAATTTCTTTTATATTTACAACTATCAATTAGATCTTCACATTTTATTTTCATTCTCACACTGGTATATTATTTCTCTTCTTATCCTTATTAGCATTTTAAACCTTTTAAGTATTTGGTAAGTTATAGTTATGCAAATAGAATGTAGTTAAACAACATACAACTTCTTTCCATTTAAAGTTGAATTTTCAATTAATTAATTCTTAAGTCATTACTTAAATTTCACTATAATTTAATTTCACATTTTCATTCACATATAGTATTTCCATTTTATATTAACTTAATTGTGAATTACCTTTAAATGTTAATTTAAATTCCAATTATTTACTAACAATTTTATTTATATTTGCAACCATTAATTAAATGCATATTTCATTATTCAAACCTATACTTGTATATTATCCAATTAACAATTCATATAACATTTTTGAACTTCTTAAATATTTTGGTAAGTTATATCTATGCTATAGAATGAAATTTAATACTACGTGAGTTTTACAGTTTCAATTTTATTTTAAGTTCATAATTTCCTAATTCTAAGGATTTCTACTTCAATTGATATTTTCACTTAGCTCTTAGGTTCATTTCTCATTTCTCAATTCAGAAGTTCCTTAATGATTCAAGTCTAAATTCATTTCAATCAAAAAAAAATCATTAATTATTAAAGAACTTAAGAATTCCAATCCCGGTTTCATTTCAAATCAAGGTTTGAAATAATATATACTTATATAATTTATATATCAAATCATACTATAGAGAATGCAAAACAAAATAAAATTTGAGTCAAAACAAGGTTTAGACAAGCTATTAAGTGGTCTCCCCCACTCGGACTCTCGAAAATAAACGCCAATGATGCGTGCACACATCATCGAAATCATTTTCTAGCGTCAAGAGAAGGGAATATAACACTTATCATAAAAAAAATCCTTCGAAAACAATTTCAACTCAATTATACTATCATATAATGCTCATATTATATTTTTCAAATTCTTGTAAGTCAATCTCAAACACCGGAATTTAAATTCCCAAATCCAAGTTAAAATTCATTTATTCATTATCAATTGTGTTTACAAGATTTCATTTTCCTAAATCCATTGTTATTTAATCAATTGTTGTAAATATTTACTGATCAAACAATAACGATAATAATCTAATATTATCATCTCCTGACAATCAATTCAATCAAAATGAATAAATATTCAAATAATTCTTTTATATAAAATATATTCCAAAATGATATTGTGTTGGTTTGTCCTATTCGAGTGTTTAGAAATTCCTATCGACGCCTTGGCGTCCCAAGTATCGACCAGAATTCATAAATACTCAACGGAACAAATTAACACAATATAAAACCATTTTATATCAAATAACAAGTACGCTCTCTCATATACACTCAACTCATTCATATAGTTTACCTCTATTTCAATGAGTTATTCCCCACTAGAGCCAAGGTTTATCGCTAAACCAAAGCTCTGATACCAACTGTAACGACCCGCCTTTTTGGACAATTTAAACCGACGATCAAATACACATGTCGATTCCAAACCATTAAAAGGGCAGATAGTTATTGGGGTAATTAAGAAAAGAAAAGGAAGGGAAATAAAGGAAATGAAACAACACAGAATCTCACAGCGGAAGGCTAAAGTATAATAATAAAATAACAGTTCATGAAGCTGTTAATTAAATGAATACATTTGAAATGAATACATTTGATTATTATTATACAACATTTATCAGAGTTACATACACAACAAATATCATACAACAATGTAGCGGAAAGGAATGAATATAATAGTAGTAGATAATATACCAAATCTTCGTCTCCGTCCTCCAAGGAAATGATCTTCAACCTAAACTGAAACTCAGGACTGACCCGAGCGTAATGAAAAGACAAAACACTCGAGTCAGGACTAAAATATCCTTATGAAAGTTAAATCAATCGTAAATAAATATGAGTGTAACGGCGTCAGAGATGTTTATGGGTTTTGACATCTCATATCCAGTGTCAACGTGCGTGCAATAACTCAAGAGATGTTACGGGATTTTCCATCTCTCAAGGATCCGTGAAACTATCTACTATGTAGTAATATACGCTAAGTAGATAATGTCTATCAGTAATATAAAGTATCAAAATAGCGTTAAGGCGTTACCATAATCCCCCTTAACACATTTTATATTCCCAAAAGCATATACAAGACCGTAGTTTCCCCAAAACCGGAAGTCACCAGAGGGCAATCCATATACTCAAGGTACAAATCAAAACGTAGTGGTCGCGAATAGGATAATCAGTATGACAAGGTACATGAGGCGATACCAACTAGGATACTAGTAGTTGCGTGATCCGGACTGATGTCGGGCATAGCCAGCAGCTACCCCAACACCGCGAAACAACACTCCCAAATCAAGGGGTGCACCCAAATCGCATTACAAATGTAATAGAAATGGTATCGAAGAAGTGTGTCCGCTAGAGGTGGCGAACCTCAATGGCCCGGCGCGGCTCCTGTTTTAGTCATGTCAGGGGTCATCCAATAATCGTTCTCTTTCTTCAGTCAACGCGTTCACCAAACCATCCACTTCATTCTGGATCAACACTCCGCGTATAATAGTTATTAAAGTGGTTTTCGGTATCGACAGAGAGTATGTCCATATCTGATCCCGGTCTCTTTAATAACTACGTATTATTACACCGTTGGCTCTTTTACATTTCAAATCGATTCATAATTGATATCAAATGTCATATTCACTTCAAAACCAAATCCATTTCAAATATCGACATAGCCATTCAAAATATAAGGTTCCTTTTCAAAAATCATTTTGCGTCTCAATATCTCATTTCGGTTTCAAAATCATTCCGAATTTCAATTTTATGTTGCAACTTCATTTAACCCAATTCGTATTTAAATTCAAGATTTAAACATAAACATTTCACCTTATTAACCAGCTTGAAATTTTTAGAAAATAGTTTTAAGTAGTTTAAAAGTAGTTTAAATAATTAAATTAGTTAAAAATACTTAAAATCTTTAAAATGGATTTAAAATAGATAAATTAGTTTAAAATAATTTAAATTGGGTTAAGTAGATTAAAAATAGATTAAAATAGTTTAAGTATTCAAAATGGTTTATATAACAGAGTAATTTGGGAAAACAAATTAAAACAGTTTCAAAACCAATCCATTTCAATTATAACTTCCCAATTCAAATAAATTTCAATTTTCAATTTACCGATTAAATTTCGATTCCAATTCAAATCAATGTCAACTTTGAATTCAAATTTATTCAATTTTATATTCACTTTCAATTAATTCAATTTCAGTTTATATCGGTTTAGAGCTGGATTTTCAAAATATCAATTTATAACACTTAACAAAATTATCCTTCAATATTCAAATTTAAATCCAAATTTCAAATATGATTCAATTCCAAGCTCATTTCAAAATATCATTTTTATGTCACTTTTACTTGGTAATATCCAAAGCTCAAATTTAATGTTCAATCTTTAAAATAAATAGATTTTCGAAATTCAATCATATCCAAATTTTAAATTTTAAAGTCACAACTTAAATTATTTACCAATTTCTTTTAACCAAAATTTATTTCAACATTCCAACTCAATTTTTCGACAAATTCGATTTCTATAAATTGATTTCTATTTATAACTTTTAAATCAAAACATTTAAATAAATTTTAAATCGATGATTTCAAAAATTATTTATTTAGCCAATTCGGTGTCCGTATATAATTTTCTATCCTATGGCCAAGTAGTTATTTATTTCAATTAAATGTCAAGGATGAGTATATATTACTTAAATTAAATCACAGTATCATATGTATGCATAACAGGATATATATAAGCAATAAACATCCAAACATTTAAATATCAAACAACAACATCCATCGAAATAAATCATCCAATAGACAATACAATCCATGGCAATTTCATAGTTATCAAGGTCAGGTAATTTAATCGCCATTCAAATTTCAATTTCAATTTAACTGTCAATTTAATTTTTCAACGGTTAATTCAAATAACAAGCTATACGACAATTAAATTCATATCAAACAATGACAAATAACATTCATAGCACTTCATAATGTCAATTTAACTAGCATAAAGATATTTAGTACGTTGTGAGCGTTATAAAACACTCACCTTGATTTTCGATTTTAAATCAAATCGAACGACGTTCGATTTAACTCAAAATTTTCTCTAGCTCCAAATGATTCCAATCCAGTTGCAATGCGAAGAGCTCGCCGATACGATTCCAACGCAAAAAGTTTCGTCGAATTCCGACCTCGTATGACAAAGTTATGATGGTTTAAAGTTAACACGAATTTTTATATAAATTAATTACAGCTTAATTAAATTTTTAAAACCCACCCAATCATCACCGTTGATTTCCTGCATAGCAGATCTGGGCCGCACCCCTCTTCTTCCTCACGTTCACGTTACTTGCTCCAGGAACACACGCGACTAAGAACCCATCCAATCCAAACTAGGGCTCCAAATCGCGGCCACCACGAGCGTCCAGAAGTCGATCAGGAAGCGCCATCCCGAAGCCTGTCACCAGAGCCACCAACGCCTGGAGCAGCTCGAAGCTCGGCCCCTCATCTCGCCTCGAAAAACGTGAAAAACGCAGCATCTTTGAACGTGATTTCCCGTTGATCCGTGGCTCCGTTTTCGATCATCTCCGTATGGATTTGAAGCTTTCATCGTGCTCTACAACTTTGTAGTTGAGAGTTTTTGCTAATTGTTGATGGATTGAGAGGAAAATGAGGAAGAAGTTTCGAATTTTCGTGGCCATTGATTCAGTAAAATGGCGGCTAGGGCTGAAGTAAATTAGGGTTTGCAAAGTGAAAGGGTGAAGGTCCTTTTATAGAAAAATTTCCCAATTTACTATTCATCGAAATTTTCCGAACTCCAAACGAAGCGTGCCGACTGGCGTTTCTAGGGTTTACCCCACGTTCCGGACACAATGGAATAGGTTTCGGAGGCTAATTCGATCATATGCGCGAGTTACGGCAATAAACGATCAAATTTAAATTAAACCGATTCAACTAATTTCTATGCGTTTTGGCTTGCCCCGGACAAACGGTAAATCCGATTGACACGAAATTTGAAACCTTACAATAATATCACATTACGGATCCGATGAAACTAGTTTCGTCGAAATCCGAGACCGTTTGAAAAATGACTATTTTAACTCGCCAAATTAATATTAAAACAATTTCAACGCGTTTCGAGCTGCCACGGTCAAACGACAACTCCGATTGCTATGAAAATTGAAATCCGATAATAACTAACTATTACGGATCCAATGAAACTAGTTTCGTCCAATTCTGAGACTGTTCAAAATTTGGCTATTTTTCAGTCGATAATTAAATATTAAAATATTCAATTTTCACAAATTTACTTTTAATTCGATTTTAAAAGTTCTACAACATCATTCTAACTTTAATATGATAAAATAAAATTTTACAAATCCCTTTTATATCATATTAAACCCGTTATTCAATAAGTTCCAAATATTAAATTTTAACAATTTAATTGTTTAATATTTGACGGATTTCAATATTGGAATTTTAAATAAAATTTCATTATCAGTCGGTTTACTATATTACTTCGAATCAATTACCTTTGACTACATATTATTTCAATTGATTTGGGATTTCATTCAATTCATAAATAATTAACTAGATAAATTTGTTGCATTTCATTCTAGTTATTATTATTCCAAACGACTTACAAATTTTTTTCTAACACCAAATCACGAAATCTTATTAAATTAGCTATTTTAATTATCCAAAATTTACGGGTCATTACAGATGTAATGCTCGGGTCGGACCGAGTATTACAGATTTTCAGGTAAGGACGTTCTAGAGCTCAGGAGTCGAGCTAGATGGCAGGAACGTATAGTATTTCCGCTGTATTATATTATTGTATATCTGAGGCATGGTAATTGTGTATATCCAGTGTCTGTATAAGTGTGTAACTCTGATGTATATAAATGTGCTTTGACAGATACAGAATTCTTTTGTAAACTGTTATTTTTTTTATTATTATATTTTATCCGCTGCGAATGTGAGATGTTGATGTTTCTGATATTCTTCTTCTTCTTCTTTTATCTCTTTCTTCTTTTTCCTAACTATCTTAAATTTTCGGGTTCAAAATTTTGGGCCGTTACAGTTGGTATCAAAGCTGAAAGGTTGAGCGAGAACCTTGGCTCTGGTGGGAGTTACTCCTTAAATAGAGTCTGTAGTACTCTAGGATGAGTTGAGTATATATAAATATGAGAGCGTACTTGTTATTTTATTATATAAATTTTTTAAATGGTTCTACATAAAAATATATTTTGATATATAAAGCAATATTTCCTTCTAATAAATATTAAGGTGATTGGTTGTTAAATTATTGGAATTAAATTAAGAAGTAATATAATACAACCAAATTGAAATCTTGAATTTGAATTAAATTAAGTGGTAACAGAAATACAACCAAATTAAAATTTAATTAATTGAAAATGAAATTCTAGAATTAGAACTCAGAAATTAAATTGTTTAAAAACTTTAAATAAAGATTAATTTGGTTTAAAAAGTTAAACCAACTTTGAGAATTTAACTCGAATTTATATAATTTGAGATGGTCTAAAATTGAGATTGAAATTGAATTAGTTCAAAAATTGAATTTGATTTAAATTAATTGGATTTGCGATTGAAGATAGATAAGTTTAAAAATTTAAATGGAAATTTTTAATCGGATTAAATTGAAAGGATATTGAAATTGAAGTAGGTTCAATTGATATTAGTCCAAATTGATTGGAATAATTTGAAATTATAATTAAAGTGAACAGGATTAAAATCAAATGGAAGTTGATTTGGATTGGGAAAGAAATCAAGATTGATTCAACTGGAATTGGGATTAAATAAATTTCGATGGAAATTGAAGTTCTTCAAATTGGAATTGAGTCAATTTAAATGGAAATGGAAATTTAAATTGAATTGATAAGGAAGTGAACAATTTTGACTCTGGACAATTTTCAATATAAATTGTTTTTTCCAAGCTCTTTAATAAATACAACCTTTCTTTATAAAGCCAATTATTTTATATTTGTTCTACAATTATTTTTGGAACTATTTAACAATTTTTCAACTGTTTTATAAACTAATTACTATTTTTCAAATATTTGACAAATTAATTACTATTTTGTAATTATCTAAATTTTTTGAAACTATTTAACTATTTTCCAACTATTTTACAATTAGTTAACTATTTTACAGCTATTTTTCCAACTAATAATTATTTTTCAACTATTTATCTATTTTAAAAAAAAATCAAGCTATTTTCTAAATATAAACTGGGCGGAGTTCAAACTGTTATTGATTAAATACCCAATTGAGAAAACAATTAAAGTGATAATCCAATGGAATTGAGGCAATTGTAAATAAGTGAATGAAAATTCAAGTGAATGTGAATAGAAAGGAAATTGATTTAGTAAATAATCAGTGAAGATAATTACGTAGGATGTACATATATCATTCTATTCGCATAGTGATTTGATCCAGATTCGAGCACAGAATTTCGAGATAGTTATATCGATCCGAGTTGGGATTTTTCACTCGATTTTCGACGGCGAGCCTGG
Source organism: Allium cepa (assembly GCA_030765085.1). Classification (NCBI taxonomy): domain Eukaryota; kingdom Viridiplantae; phylum Streptophyta; class Magnoliopsida; order Asparagales; family Amaryllidaceae; genus Allium; species Allium cepa. The sequence continues at coordinate 672,344,466 of CM060943.1, read as the reverse complement.
ATATGGATTGTTGATTGGTTTTGGATATTCTAATCATAGTATGGCTATGCAAGGAGAATGATGGTTTCTGATCAAGAAACCAGATCTGATCCGCACTAGGAAGTCGAGTGGACGATACTAGTTCGGAAGTGAAGTTGTGTGATCGAGTGAGCGATCATATTGGTATAGCATACGGATGATAAGTGTACATCGTACAGTTTTGAATGAATTTGATATTGGAAAGAGCAATCAAATTTGAATATTTGATTTTGAATAAACAAAGTTATATATCCTTATTATATAAGATAAATCTCCCCTTGTTGAATATATTGCCAGAAGGAAAGGATTTTGAAAGTGTTTGAAGTATAAAAGGAGTTTTATACAAGTTTGAAATGATCTAAAGTTTTAAAAATTATATATATCTGCATATATTTAAAAAGGATCTTATGAGGATTTTGGGAAAGGTTTTGGGAACCTTTGGATTTGGAAAGGCTTTTTATTTTTGGGTAAAATCAATATTGGAATTTGGAAAGCCTAGTTTCAGAATTATCGATTTTGGGATAATCGATTTGAGAAAAGGAGATTTATATGAGATTCATACTAGGTGTATGATTTGGAAGATACTATATGTATAAGGTATAAAGTGTTTTGATGATGGCTCTAGGAAAAAGGCGTACCCTTGAAATGAACTTCTTAGGAGTGCCACCGGGTGATGCTGCCTTGAGCCCCAAGGGGGGTTCTAAAATTGATCCTGTGAAGAGTCCATACAAAACTAGTTCCTGAGGATTATGAGTAGTGTGTACCATAGCGAAAGTCGTGTGTGCCGCTGAGAGACAACGGTCTATCTTTGATTTTATATCGGTAGACTGCGACCTATGGTAACATAGCAAAATTCGTGTGTGCTGCTGAGAGCCAATAGTCTACATTTGATTTTACATCGGTAGACTGCGACCTATGTAGAAGTGGAGAAGTTTCATTTTGACAGCGAAAATCGAGGGCCGCTGATGCCTACAGTTACATGTACTTTTGTTATGATGGCAACGTAACCCTGGAATGTAACTGCGATCTGTTGTGGGTTCCATGGCGTAATCGAGGGGCGCAGAGTGCCTACAGTTACATGGACTTTTGCTGCAATGGCAACATAACCTAGGATGTAACAGCGACCATGGTTGGGAGTGATGATTTCCAGAACATTCTCACCAAAGATATTTCCTCTGTTTTCAAAAACTGTTTTCTATCAATAAAATTATTTTCCCAAGTATTTTCATTGGATATTGAAAATGGGTCTACTAAGTACTTATAGATTTTCAGTCCTACGCTTGATCAACGTATAACTGAATTTCTATGAGAATAAGGATGGACTGGTTGAGACATCGAGTTATAAGAAGTATTTTTATAAAAAGGTATTTTAATAGTATTATGTGAATTTAAAAGCATTTCTAAAATTTTAAAATAAAAATGTTGAAATTTTGGAAAATGAAAGAAATCCAAACTGGAATTATGAAAAAAAAAATTGACTTCAGGAAAATTTAATAAAGTGATTTTTTGTAATAAAATTGAATATTATTTAAAAGTTGGAAGTAAGCTAATTAGCTAAATAATTATTTGATAGAGCATGTTAATAAAATTTAACTCAGTTAGACAAATGGATTGTAAGTTAATAATGGAGTTTGGTAACGAACTCGAATTATAAATAGAATTCGACTTGGATTTGATGAGGAATTAAAATAAGTGGAGATGTGTTAAGATAAAATGAAATTGAATTATAATAGACATGGTTTGAGTTGCAAACAAAAACCCAGGTGAGTAGAAATAAATTGAGAATGGCTTTGTGTTAATAAAATAAGTTCGAAAATGAATTAAGTAAGTGAATTAAAAATTTAAAATGGCTGAATAAATGGATTAATTGAATTAAATAATAAATTGATGAAGTCTGATTAAAAAAAATTGAATCAAAGTTTTAATTAGAATTAGGTTATCAAAATGAACTTAAGCTATGAGGCATATTAACTTGAAGTAAAATCTCTTAAGTCAATAAAAGCTTGGTTTCGAGAAGAATAGAAGACCATTAAATAAAGTTTGGGTTAAATTTATTTGGAAAATGGATATTAATATAAACATCGAATGTTGTCAAACTCAATGAAATAATTTTAAGATGAAACCAATGCGGAGATGAAATGGAATGCAAATGTATGGTTGGTGAATAATTCGAAATAAAATGGAATTAAACACAGATTGAGTTGAAATTAATTTAAAGTAGTTATAAACTAAAATGGATACTCTATTAGGCAAATATCGCCGAATTTACATAAAAATAGTTGTCGTTTGACGTAAAACAAAAGTAATTAAAACTCTATAAGTGGGTGGAGATTAAATAAATTGATCTTAGAATCAATTGAATTGATTATGAGCTTGATTGGACCAAAAATAAATTAAATGTAAGCGACTGAGTTGTAAACCAATAAAATTGAAATGGTGTATGAATTGGTTGGAAGCAATTGAATTAACTTTAAATCATATAAATCGCCTATGGAAAGCGTTTGGTGCTTGTTGCTTATGTAATGCATGTGTTTAGCTATTGAAATAAGTGAAATGCTAATAAATTTTCTACATATGGCACTTACGCATTTAAATTGAGTAAGTACAGGTACCTGAAGGCAGTTTGGCTGGATTTGGATGCGTCAAATGCTATAATAATATGCTGCTTGCTTAAAATGCTAAATAAAGGTACATCTACGCAATAAAAATAAGAAATATGAACTGTTTTTGTTTTTCCGACCATGTGGGTCGATGTATATATATTTATATCTCTTGTCAAATTGCAAAAGCTCCTCCGTACAAAGAAGATTCTGCCAAAATTTTCTGAAAATTTTGAGTTATAAAAAATTTGTTAGCGACAAGACGATTTCAAATTGGAAATGTAAATAAATTAGTGGATGAAACTAATTGAAAATAATAATATGAGTCAATTATAAATGAAAAGATAAAATTTCAATATTCAAAATTTAGGATAAATTAAATTCTTATGGAAATGGGAAAACTAATTTGAATAGAAGTAGATATGAAACCTATGTAAGGAAATGTATAAAAATGATTTGAAAAGTTACGATTGGATATTATTGCTAAGTAGGATATGAAGGTATTAAAGGGAAAAAGAAATTGATTTTGATTTCAGGAGATAATTTGAATTGCCCGACTAAAAGGTATGTATTTAAATTTTTGTATGAAATTGGATTGGGTTTTTGATCTAGCCACTTGGCTTTTTTTTTCTTTTGGAATTTGAGAGCCCGTAGAGGCATTTTGTAGTTGTACCGAGCTAGCCGCGCAAAGGAGACATTGGCAAAATATTTTGGAAATTTAGAGAGTTAGAATTTTTTTGAGAAAGTTGTGATAATTTAAATTTAAATTTTAAATTTAAATTTGTATATGTGGAGTAAATAATGTTGTTGGAAACTATGGAAGGTTTTGAAAAATTGGTTAAAGTAATAGTGGGTCTTTAATAAGAAAATATGTTAAGACAAGTTGATATAACTGTTGGTTTGGGGGAGGAGTAAACGGGTATTGGACCATTCTTCCTAACTAGTAATTTCGGGGACAAAATTCTTTTAAAGGGGGAGGAATGTGACGATCCGAAAATTTTCACAATTTAAATTGGAATAATTAATTGATTTTAAATATTTAAAAGTTAATTTTAAACTTGAATTCAAATATTTTTATTATTTAGCAATTAAGTTATTGGATTTAATAAACTGAAATTGGGTGAATTGTTGAATCTTCAGTTTTAAGCCTGTTAAAAATAATTTGAAGGCTTTTAAAATTTATAATGATGTTACTGAAGATAATAGAATGGTAGGAATTTAATTTAAAGGCGATATGTTCAGTTTTGAAAATATACCGTTTAAATCGATATTTAAAAATAGCCATCCGAGGCACAGTCTCGGAATTTAACGAAACCAGTTCCATTGGATCCGAAATAGTTAGTTATTATCGAATTTCAATTTTCGTAGCAATCGGAGTTGTCATTTGACCCTGGAAGCTCAAAACACAAAACTATTTTAATCGGTTTAAGTTAAAATTGATCGTTTACTTCCATTACTCGCGCATATGATCGAATTAGCTTCCGAAACACGTTCCATTATGTTCGGAATGCGGGTAAAACCTTATAAATGCCTAGCGGCACTCCTTAAGAAGAGTTCAAAATTTTAAATGGAAATTAACGAGACGTTTTGGAAGTTTTATAATATAATAAAAATTGGAAGTCAACTAGTCAAAGATATTTTTATAAATAAACAAGCGCACTCAAGAAGCCATCCCCAAACCTATATCTTATTCCTGTCTCCCTTTCTAATCTAAAAGCATAAAATCGAACTCAAACAAAAAAAATAGCCGAACAAATTTTAAGCGCCGAAATTTTTGTTCAAATCAAATCCCCTCGTTCAGATCGCGTCCAATGCTCCTGCTAATCAAAGGAGTTCTCGTTCGAAAATTGTGAAGCTAGCCGTATTCGAATCGATGAGGCTGGGGGAGGCACATCACGTCTAGTGGTTTCACAATCTGGTTCGAGTAGTAGTGTGCTCGAGCTCGGCATCGAGCAGGAGGATCATGGACCTCGCTAGCAGCGGTTAGGGCTCGCGGTGGTTTTTATCGTTGGTCAATTGGGTGGTTCGTCGTCGCTCGCGTGAAATTGGAATACTCGATCGAGCCGTGTGATGTCGCGAACTAAGGGTTTAGTGCAGAAGCGAAAGCTCGCTGGGTCTATGACATCGACAGTGAAGGCCGATAGTGATGCGTTCGTCGCAATTTAGATTAGTTGATTCGCAGATTCGAAACAATGCTTGCAGGTGGGCAGTAAGGTATAATCTTGTCATCAATTCAGTTTAATTTCTGGAAATAGGGAGTTTTGAAAGGTTTGTGTTAAAATAAAAAAGAAAATTTTGAATACACATACATGTCTTAGTTAATTTTATATATAGAAATGAACTTATGAAAATTTATGATTGCTGGGATAGACTTGCGTAAAACAAAAAGAAATGATATCGGAGTTTTAGACATTGAAACATCTATATGAAGTTTGTCTAAAAAATTAATTATTAGACAAATTAAATTTTAGTTTAAACTAGATAAATAAATAGTAATTTATTCTCTGATTTATTTAGAATATTAATAAACCGTAAATGGTTATACAAGGTTGAGAAAATTGTGGAGTCAATCGAGAATGAAGTGGATTGCAAATTTAAAGGGGCAAAGGTAAGTAAATCTCACTCTGTTGGATTTTTTGTTTAAATTTAAATGGTTAAATTTAAATAATTATTTGAATGATTGAATTGATTAGATGTGCACTGATGATCTGGTGACTTTGGTTTTGGGTGGTTTCCGAGTTAATTGTTGTTTAACTCGAAGTATTCGGGGTTTAAATTGTTTTAAACTTAAATCATAAATAAGAAAATGTTTTCATTTTAAAGTTAATAAGGGCTTGATGATTTGTGATTCATTAAATTAGTAGGGTAATTAAAATGGATAATTAGTTAATTCAATTAATTAATGATTTGGGTTAATTAATTTAGTAATTAAAGGTTTGAATTAATTAATTAAGATTTACGTTAATTAATTAAGTTTAATTAATTTAGAATAATCATTGGGTGGTTTGTTAGGCAATTACTTAACGAAATTAATAAAATATAATTACTTTGTGTAATTAATCAAGAGATTAATCAAGATAATGAATTAAGGAGTAATTAATTTATTTAAATGTAGTAAATAAAAAAGTAGATGAGTACAGGATAAGATAAAGCAAGAGTGGTTAATATTTATGGTTTAATTAATGATTAAATCTTTAATGTAATTAGATTAGATTAGGATACTGTAACGACCCGTAAATTTCGACGATTAAATTTTAGTTAAAAAGGGATTATGTAATAAAAAAAATTTGTAAAGAAAAATAAAGATATATATAAAAGAGATAGAATTTATGCTGGAATGAACGCTAAATGAAAATCCAATGATTGAGATAGTGTAAGATGTATACCTGTGTGTAAGTTGAATAAATAAAGGAGATTTAAATTTATAACTAATAATGAATTGTAGAAACGGGTATTTAACTTAAGTGTTGAAAGTTAGGTGAAATATCAATAAAGAAATAGCGTAAATTGTCGCACTTGAATAAAATGTAAATTAAAGAAATAAAGACAAAATTTAAATTACCTATGTATTAATATATTAAAAAGGACTGTAATTGTATGTGAATTAAGGTGGTAATATAGATGGCAGTTGATGGATAACCAATTTAATGCAAATCCAAATGCAATTGAAACGGCTGTTTGAGTTTTGGAGTGAAAATGGGAATAGTGAATACAACATTATAACCTCTTAATTAAATATGATTGTTTAATTAATACTAAAACTAATAAAAGTTGGTAATAATAGTATTAATGAAATAATAATAAGGAGAATTGAAATTGTATAATGGAAAATTTGTTAATAAATGGATGAAAATAATGGATGAACTAATTGATGGAAATAAAATCTAAAAGAATGTTGGATAGAACATAAGTGATTGAAATTTGGTAGTGTGTATTTGGAAATAAAGTTCATCTAAATATTGAGAAATTTTAATGTTGTTATTATGAAAATGTTACTTTAGTAATTATTAAAATAGTAACGGGAAGTGTGAAGGTAAATTTATAAACGTAAAACTTATTTTAAGGAATTAATTGAGTGTAGACTTAGGAAATAGATTTAATGACAATAATTATTGTACGTATTTATTCTATTTGTTGATTAAGTTTTATTTTGATCAATTTCAATTAATGCACTAAATTATTGCAGTTAGTGTGGAATATTGGTAAGAGAATAAATAAGATGTAACCAAGGGAAAGGTCCATTTTATAATATAATAATTAGTGTGATTTTAGGAATGAATTAATTGAGGTTTAAGCTTTTATTTATGTGTAAAGTTAACAAAATTTCAATTAAATTGAAATCCAGTAATTTATGAAAATAAAGATGAGAATTGGGAAATATTACTGTAATGAATCATAAAAGAAATGTTAACTGTGTGGTTGAGTAATAATTGATTTATTTTGAGTTGTAATCCAATAAAATCAAATTTATTAGAATTTATTGCAATTAATTGGATTAATTGCAGTAACCTTTGGAAATTGGAACTTAGTAAAAATAATATGGATTGGATTTCAAATAAATAGGTTAGGGTGAGTAACTGAATTACATACTATGAATAAGTAAACCAGGAAGATTAAATTTAATTAATATAAAATAGTTGATTTATTGCAAATAAAAGATTATGTAAATATTTAGTTAGGTGGAATTAAAGTTAATTACATAATAAGGTATGAATCCACTGCTAATTTTATTTATGGAAATGAAAAGAGTACCAAAAACAAGCTTTGTCAGTATATTTAAGTTTAATGTATAATAATAAGTTAATGGTAATAAAAGAAGTTTAAACATCTAAATATTCTGTTAATAGAGAGTTGAGTTTAAATCTAAGAATATTAAGAAGTAGATTTTTGGATACGACATTTGATCCATCCACTTAAAATGTATAGATAGGATAATCGCTGATTTTTGATGTAAGTAGTGAACGGAGATTTATCTATTTATTTGGAATTGGAATTTATAAGTGTATAAATAGAAAATAAGTGAAATTTATTTTTAGATAATCATAAATGAAGATTTAGATGAAGGTGAGAATGGTAATGCTTTAAATAGTAGAGACGTACACAAATCAATGTAGGTAATTAGAAATAAAATGTTGTCGAAACGATAAAACGTTTCTTGTGAAAAATGGATGACATAACGAAAAAGGGTAATGTATTCACTTGAATATAAATTGAAACTTATTTAAGGTATTAATTACAATGGATAGAGATTTTGGGTAACATTGTAAATGATATGTAAGTAATGCAAATGTATGTCAATAGTAAGGGATTAGGATGAATTAAAAATTTGTAACATAGGAATTACCTGCCTATTTGTTAATAAAAATTTGAATGGTTAGTAAGTGATAATAGAATAAGTGTACATTAGTGGAATTGAGGTAATGTTGGTTTTAATGTTAAGAAAATAAATGGGTATAGTAAAGTTTAAGTGGAATTGTAAGTATGTATAGGGGAATGAATTATTGCAGGGAAATATTTGGTAACCATTGCAATAAATGTAAATTAGTGTGCATCAATATGAAATTTAGTAATAGATGTGAATAACTTAAATTTCTTCATAGGATAAAGAATGATGGAAATAACGTTTATTTAATATATCAGGATTTAATTGATCATATAAGGTTGATTGCAAATCAAATGAAAAATGCTTAAATGGGAATTAAGTTATTTATTCATTTGGATTTAAAGCATGATTGAAATTTATTAGAAACTGAATAAAACGTTTTATGTTGATTGAAATTTAAGTTGGAAGTAATTAAGATAAATAAAATATGTATAATATGGAATTCAAATGTACATAGAAATGTGGATTTTAGTATGTAAACGTAAATCTATTGAGGGTGGATAGAAATTTAATCTGTAATTATTACAGTAATTTAGAAATTTAGTTGAAATCGGAAATTTATCTATGTATTGGAAATTTATGGAATTGTGAGTATATATATGGAAATTTAAATGAAGCATCTAATTATACATGTGTGAATACGCTTAAAATGCAATGTAAATGTTGAGAAGGAAATAATTTAATCCGTAACGTGTATAATTAATATCCTTTTGGGACCACTTCTGTTTGCACGTTAAAATTCGTGCACACCTATCCTTTTGCGATCTATCTATAAATATGCTGTGATAAACCCTAGCCTCCTTTCTATTGTCAATTGGCTGTATGTTCATTTTTCTTCATCTCTTTCTCTTCCTCAATGGTTACAAAACCTAATCTATCTACAATTCAAATTTTCTAATAAAATTCAAACTCTCCACAAAAATTCCAGAAAATTTTATGATAAAGTTCTCGAGACACGTAATCTGCTGGTACAATTCGTTTTCTGTTTTGGATATTCGTTTGACCAGAAAAAAATTCGACGATGTGCTGTAGCTTTTAGCTGACGTGGCCATTGAAGTTAAGTGGGTTTTATTTTATTTTATTTTATTTTATTTTTATTTTTGTTTTCAAATCGTTTAAAATGAATATCTTTTTCATACGTTCTCCGATTCATGCGAAATTTCTTTTGTTAGGATCGTAATTAAATTCCGAATCTGTTGACGCTGGTTTGGACAGATTTGGAGACCGTCAAATTTTGGGTTTAAATCGAATTTAAATTCTATTTAAATTCAAAAGTGAGTGTTTTAACCCACTCATAACTTCTAAAAGTTTTTATGTTTGTTAAATTTATTTTAGAAATGAATAGAAATTTATTTACGAGTATTTGGCATGTTTATTTCATCATATCTGTTAAATTGCGTTTATTTAATTTAACTGTTAATTTAATTTATTTATTGCGTATTAATTGACAGTTAGAATTTATTTGTTTGCATATAAACTGCTAGTTAACAGTTATATAAATTATTACTGAATATAAACTGTTAGATTAATTGTTGTTAAATTTAATTTGAATAAAATTTCCAGTTATTACCTGTTATATATTATCAAATATATATTGATATTGATTGATATTGATTGATGATTGTGATTTGGATGATGGATGATGTTGATGAATGGATGTTTTATTTTATATCATTTAAACTGCAAGTCATCATGCATATTTCATTCGGGATTGTGGTTTGAAATGATATACAACCGCAAAATTTTATTTTAAATTGCGGATTGAAATGATAAATATCCGTATCACTTGACCATAGGATAGAAAATTATATACAGGCACCGTGGTATATATATATAAAGTATTTTAAAGTGATTTTTATGGTTTGGATGAGATACGGTCATTAAAATTTAGTTTTGATATTTTATAAATATTATTCTTCCATATATATATACATATGAAAGTTAAATTTTGAATTTGAGCTTTGTATAAATCCGTTAAATAAAAATGGAATAAAAATTTAGGAATGGATTTGATAATTTATAATATATGTTAAGTTTGGAAGTTTTAAAAATGTGATCTTTATAAACTGAATTTTCCTAAATACATTTAAAAAGGAATATTCTAGTATAAAGTAAAATTGAGAAATTTTTTTAATTACTAGAATTGGAGTTTTATTTATGGATTTGATGTGAATATTCAAGACTAAATAATAGTACGTTTAATTTGCTGAGAGAATAAATTCCAACTTTAGTTTTGAAATATTAATACTCCAAATGGATATATATATAAATAGAAATTGAAGTGGTTTTTGGAACTTGAAAGTGATATTTAAATTTGGTTTAGACTTTAAATAAAGAACTATATTTGTAAAGCCATGTAAATTATTTTCTTTACAAAGTAACCATAAAGTTAAACCATTTATTCTATATACCGTTGAATATCCGAACCATTCCAGTTTTAGAAGTTATGGGTTTAAATTATGAATTTAGAAATATTATGCTTTGAAAGTATAAGTCAAAAATTGGTTTTCAGACGTTATAAATTTTAAAGCATTATGATTTTGGGAAAAAGAATTATATTTGGGATAAAATGATATCATATTGTTTTGGGTTTTAAAATGATATCGTATTCATAATTTTGAAATGGAACGTTATTCTGGTTGTAAAGTATAAACTATTTTTAAATGACCGCGGTGTTATAATAACGATGGGTTGGCAAAGAGACCGGGATCGGATATGGACATACTCTTTGTCGATACCGAAAACCACTTTGACTAACCGTGTACGCGGTGGAGATTCCAGAATGAAGTAGGTGGTGGTGACGTTTCCTGTAAGGTAAATACGTGGACCCGACTCCCGTGAGTTGGCATAAGGTGGCTAAAACAGGAGCGATTCTCAGGCCAATGAGGTCATTCCTCTGATCGGACCCTCCTCTTCGATATTATACTTTGATTTTGGATTGATTCAGTGGCCACTTCTATATTTTGATTTTGGGGAGTTAGTCCGAGGTGGGCGGTAACTGCGGCTACGCGTTTCCACCAGCCTGGATAGCAATTGGTATATCTACCCTGGCATTGCCTAGTTGTGCCGTGTCACCTACCATACCGAGCCTTTACTACGAGTTTCTATTTGTGTCGTACCTATGGAGTATCCTCTGGTAGCTTCCCGATCAGGAGGTATTACGGTACTGTATAGACTATTGGCATTTTACGTGTTAAGGTGGAAAATGTAAAGCCTTAACGCTATTTAAAAGTAAGTTTATTTTATAAATAGACACTATTATAATAACGCAATATACTACATAGTAAATAGTTTAACGGATCCTTAGGAGATGTAAATCCCGAGCATCTCTTGAGTTACTGCACTCATATTTATTTCTGTTAATTTAACTCACATAAGATCTTTTAGTTCTGACTCGAGTGTTTTTGTCTTTTCAAATTCGCTCGGGTCAGTCCGAGCGTTTCAGGATTTCAAGATTTAGCTCTGGAGGACGAAGACGAAGATTTATAATATTATTATTTATACTAGTGCACTACACTCTAAATTTCCGCTGCATTGATTGTATTGGTATGTGTAACTCTGATATTCATTGTATAAGTAAAATAAATATTTTGTAAACAGTTATCATGAACTGTATATTGATTATTATATTTTATCCTTCCGCTGTGAGATTCTATTTTGTTTTATTTCTTCTCTGTTTTTCTTATTTACCCCATAACAATCCGCCCTTGCGTATGCTTTGAATTGGCACGTGTGTCGGTTTAAAGTGTGCGAAAAGGCGGGATGTTACAGTTGGTATCAAAGCTTTGGTTTAGCGATAAACCTTAGCTTTGTGGGGTTTGACTCTTTGCTAATAGGGTAGTAATACCCTATGGGAGTCGCTGAGTGTATATATATATGAGAGAGCGTACTTGTTAGTTTTATAAAAGGTTTTATATTGTGTTAATCTGTTTCGTTTTGTATTTATAAATTCCGGTTGATGCATGGGACGCTGTGACATCAATAGGGGTTTTTAAACACTTAATAGGACAGACCGACATAATATTTGTTTTATTATAGGCGAATGAAATAATTTTGCCTAATCTATTTTCTATATATATATATATAATAAAATTTTCAAATTATATCTATAATTGGTTGTTATAGATTTGTTGTTAGGAAATAGAGTAAATAATAATAGAAATAAAATTGAAGAAAATAGATAAATGAATTTGGAAATTTAGAACTGAAGTTCCGGGGTTTTGAAAATTCTTTCGAATAAATTTTGGAATATAATAATATTATTTATAAGTATTTTCTAATATAAGTATTTCAATATATTTCGGAAGAATTGTTTTAAAGGAAGATTTTGGAAAAAAGTTTGTACTTTCCTCTCTGTCGCTGGAAAATAAATTTCGGTGATGAGTGCACGCATCATCGACATTCATTTTTGAGTTTCGAAGAGGAAAGGCCACTGTAGAAATTTACTGCAAATTTGTTTAAGAGAACTTTATCGTTTGATTATAATTAAAGTTATATAAGTAAAAAGAATATGTGTATCTACTATTTTAAACAATTTGGAATTAAACCCGGTATTTGGTTCTTAAAATTCCAGTTAATTAATAGTTCAATTTAGTATAGAAAATGTGAACCTTTAATTAAAGAAAATTTAATACCATAGGAAGAGAAGAAATGTAAATAAACAATTGTAAACATTAGTAAATGAATTAGTAAACTTCTTTATTTATAAGAATTAATGTTATAGGGTAGCAAATTTAGTGTAATTAAATTTTTACTATTATTAAATATAATAGTAACGTAAACCTTTAAATAAATAAATGAAATTAATGGTAAGTTGAAATTGAAATTTATAAAACGAATATATTTATTTAACCATTAATTAATTAAAGAAATCGAGAAGAAACTTGTATAAATTTCACTTACATTCTTAAAACATATATAACTTACCATATAATAAAAGTTGCAATGTTAGTAAGGAAATGTAAGAGAAAACTTACAAGTGAAGATTGAGGAAATGAATAATTCAATGAATTTGCTATAATTAAGGAGAATTTAATGTTATTAATTTAAGTTATAATTGAAATTCTATCGAGTAAATATAATAAAAAGGTAAGTATGACAGATAGATGATTTTAAACTCAAGTGATTAAAGTGTGAATAAATAAGATCATGAAATTTTAGTAAATAGTTCATGAAGAAGAAATAAACATTGGAAAAAGATTGAAGCTATTTGTTAACAAATAAGTATAAAGGAATAATTATAAGTAATAAGTAAATTAATGAAACAAACATTAATGAGTAAATGAAATTTAAAGGTTACGTGAATCATAAAAGGAAATCAAACAACTAAGCATGAAATCAATGTATAATAAGTGAATTTGGTCGTTGTTTTGAAATTATTATTGGTTGATTTATGGTTGGTTGGGTAAAGAAATGTGAAATTGTTGGACGAATAAATAATCTATCTTTGTTCCATCTAAGACTGTTGAGTAAAGGATGCACTTGATAGTTATTTTCATTCCATACAAATTTCAAGTTCTGAACCCGAACAACTTCTTGTTTGTTGGATAAATGGTTGCTTTGTCTTGTGTATGTATGCTGTTTGTAAGGTTGATGGTTGTTATTTGATTTGGTTGATTAATGGTGAAATCACTTAAATATTTCACTGTATCTAAATTTGTATATTTTAGCTAAATTAACTAATTTTGTAAATTTAAAATATTGATTTCGAAATTCTTCTTTTCCCTTCTTTTCCTTTTCGGGGACGAAAAGTTTTGAGTGGGGGAGAGTGTAACGACCCGTAAATTTCGACGATTAAATTTTAGTTAAAAAGGGATTATGTAATAAAAAAAATTTGTAAAGAAAAATAAAGATATATATAAAAGAGATAGAATTTATGCTGGAATGAACGCTAAATGAAAATCCAATGATTGAGATAGTGTAAGATGTATACCTGTGTGTAAGTTGAATAAATAAAGGAGATTTAAATTTATAACTAATAATGAATTGTAGAAACGGGTATTTAACTTAAGTGTTGAAAGTTAGGTGAAATATCAATAAAGAAATAGCGTAAATTGTCGCACTTGAATAAAATGTAAATTAAAGAAATAAAGACAAAATTTAAATTACCTATGTATTAATATATTAAAAAGGACTGTAATTGTATGTGAATTAAGGTGGTAATATAGATGGCAGTTGATGGATAACCAATTTAATGCAAATCCAAATGCAATTGAAACGGCTGTTTGAGTTTTGGAGTGAAAATGGGAATAGTGAATACAACATTATAACCTCTTAATTAAATATGATTGTTTAATTAATACTAAAACTAATAAAAGTTGGTAATAATAGTATTAATGAAATAATAATAAGGAGAATTGAAATTGTATAATGGAAAATTTGTTAATAAATGGATGAAAATAATGGATGAACTAATTGATGGAAATAAAATCTAAAAGAATGTTGGATAGAACATAAGTGATTGAAATTTGGTAGTGTGTATTTGGAAATAAAGTTCATCTAAATATTGAGAAATTTTAATGTTGTTATTATGAAAATGTTACTTTAGTAATTATTAAAATAGTAACGGGAAGTGTGAAGGTAAATTTATAAACGTAAAACTTATTTTAAGGAATTAATCGAGTGTAGACTTAGGAAATAGATTTAATGACATTAATTATTGTACGTATTTATTCTATTTGTTGGTTAAGTTTTATTTTGATCAATTTCAATTAATGCACTAAATTATTGCAGTTAGTGTGGAATATTGGTAAGAGAATAAATAAGATGTAACCAAGGGAAAGGTCCATTTTATAATATAATAATTAGTGTGATTTTAGGAATGAATTAATTGAGGTTTAAGCTTTTATTTATGTGTAAAGTTAACAAAATTTCAATTAAATTGAAATCCAGTAATTTATGAAAATAAAGATGAGAATTGGGAAATATTACTGTAATGAATCATAAAAGAAATGTTAACTGTGTGGTTGAGTAATAATTGATTTATTTTGAGTTGTAATCCAATAAAATCAAATTTATTAGAATTTATTGCAATTAATTGGATTAATTGCAGTAACCTTTGGAAATTGGAACTGAAAGTGCGGTGTGTATACAATTATATGTGCTAATATAGTATACACGGATCGTGTAATATGGATTACAATACAAATGCAGAAATAGATGATAATAGCATTGTAAATAGAAAATAGAAAAATCACACCAGAGATTTTTATACTGGTTCGGAGCACCGTCCTACGTCCAGTCCCAGACTTCTATCTGGATTTTCACTATTAACTACCTCGCTTCACCCGGAGGAACAGGTTTACAATACCCGAACAGCCGAACGGGATTTCACGCCTCTAATACACTGAGGACTTCAACACTTGCCTCTTACAACACCGAGGACTTCAACACTTGCCTCTTACAACACGAGGACTTCAACAAAAACAAATACAATTGTTGTTGACAACTTGTGTTCTTGAAAACACGGATTTGTCACTAGTAGTACACCCTTCCTATAATCTTATCCTCAAAGAATATGAATGATGTTTTGTAAAGATTAAAGAAGGTATTTACTTATTGAATCAAAAGATATGAAATAATTTCAATGATTCAATAAGCTAAATTAATTTTTAGAATGCAGGAGTGTTAGAGATTACATTAGAGAGCACATATGATTGTGTAAAAACTTGTTGTTTTAATCAATGATATTGATGTGTATTTATAGAGAGAAAATAGTTATAACCCTTGGTGAAAAGTTGCAGTCAAAAGTTATGATCATTGATGAAGAAGAAGAGACGCAACCATTGAAGAAAGATGTGTCTTTTGGAAGAAGTTGCTCTCTGTTTAAAAACGGTCGACAGGTCAAAAACTAACCGGTAGACAGGTTTTTTTAAAAATATAGTCGTTATGTGCATGTGTGCACGTTTATTGTGCACATCCAACAGGAACGGTCGACCGCCTATATTTGGACCGGTCGACCGGTCTCTGTTAAATTGCACAATAAAGCGCACAACCTATATAAATGTGTATATATATATATTATATTTTGTGTATGATTATTTGAGGATAGATTTTGACAATTTTATTACTATTATAACATCAAATAATCAACCTATAATCTAGAGTACCATATGTAGGTCTTGATTTGTCGATCGCTTTAATATTGTTGTCAGCAATCAAAATCTTCATAGAAGCTGTGACTCAACATTCTCCCCCTTTTTGATTGATGACAATATAAAAACTCAAGTATAGAATCTCCCCCTGAATATGTGATTTCCTGCAGACAATTATTAGCTTCTTTCATCCTGCAAACAATTATTAGCACCTTTCTCCCCCTTTGTCATCGACAAAAAGGAGTAAACAATAGAAAATATAAACCAAAGAGAACAATGCATACATTCAAACACAGGATGTTTTGATGAAGTACAATGCAAGTCATAGTCTACTACGAATAAAAAGATGGACACTATTTAGTACAAGTGCCATAGATGTTTTTAAAGAAATGAAAAGAAAAACAAACTAACTTCATTCCGACTGAATCTCTTCCTCATCATCATCATCATCGTCGTTGTCGTCATCGTCATCGTCATCATCATCGTCATTTTCCCCACGTCCTTGTCCGCTTGTACCACCGGATTCCTCGGATGTCGACCAAGTAAAAGTTGGAGGAGCCGGACGTTTTCCGGGGTCTTGATGTTGGGTCGAGACGGATGTGCTACATGATATAGCATCCCATATAGCGCCGAAGAATGACTTTACCTTATTGAATCGTCTATCAATTTTCGAATCCATTCGTTTTAGTCTTGATTCAAGTAAAAATTGATTCCGAGCGATGGTTTCAAGAGATTCTCTTGTAGATGATTTAGATTTCAATAATCTAACATCTTCAGAACGACGACGAGATGGTGGAGCTTGTTGTTCTTGAGTATCGCGTTGTTGCCATTGTTCGAAAGGCATAATATGAACATATGGAGGAGGAAGCTTCATCCGTTTGATAGTAGTGGAGTCAATACACTTTGGTGTAGAAAATGCCGAATCCGGGGGTGTGACTCCACATGCAAGCAACATACGCATAATATACTCGTGATAGAAGAAATGTGGACGAGTAGAGTTATTTACCTTAAGAATTTCATCGAAAATCATGTGAACCCAATTTATTTCGATATCACGGTAGATAGCATAAAGAGCCTTGAAATTCTCTTTGTAAACGGCATCATAGTTTCCTAATCGAGGAAATAGAGAGTGCATTAGGACATGGTGTAACAACCTTGCAGTCGGTCGTAGCCCAATCGATTTGGTGCCGTTACTATCATCTTCTATAAATTTATGACTCGTACTATTCCGGGTGAAAACTTCACAAAATGTCGATGAAAACTCTTCACCTCTATTCGGTATTCCCAAAATAGAAGCAATTCTATCATAAGTGAGATAGATTCGTTTGCCACATACTACTGACCAAATAACTCCATTTGGATTATCCGAAGTATATTCCTCTAAATTCATATTCGCGTAAAATAGCTTAATCATCAAATGATTAATTTGTACGCTATTTACAGAAAAATCAATAAGAGGAGAGATACGAGATCTATTTGCTAATCTTTGAATACCGTATGCAGTGAAATCGTTGAATTTGATGAATGAGCCCGGATGGAACTTGTAATTTGTCATTTGATTCCATCTAGTTACTGCAACCGGAGATTCTAGCCATTTTCTAGCAGAGAGAGTAAGAGAAGAAGTTTCTGATGTTGCTCTTTTCTTTGATTTCTTCTGAGGAGGAGCCATTGAAGAGAATTTGAGAGTTTGTGAAGCTTGAGAATATGAACACAATTGCTCACATCGCCTTTGCCGATGATATAACCTTTTGAATTGTCTCCAAAAGTGACTGAGCCACCATCTGAGTATTTAATATTTGTTAGTAAGCTCTTGTCTCCCGTCATATGCTTTGAGCAACCACTGTCCAATATCCACTTTCCTCTTTTCTTCAGTGGGACCTGCAAACATAGAATTAAGTTCATGGTACCCACTTTTTATAGGGTCCTAAGAGTTAGGTCTTAGGAGTCCAAACCCATTTGGGTCCGGTATCCCCTTTATATATATAATTGTTATTAAAATGTACATTATTCATGAATTGCTGAATGTATTTGTTCCTAATCAAATTATTATTTGTTTTAGGAACCCATATTTTGATAGTCTTGACATCTCTCTTTTGAAATTTCACAACTGGTTTTGGTTTGAAATATAATAAACTAAGATTTTTCTTAGTTTCAGTTTTTTGTACTTTCTTCTTCCTTTTATTTCTAAGATGTTTCTTAGTTTCATGTTTGTTATATCCCAAACCTTGTTTATCTGAAATAGATTGTGAACTTTCAATGATTTTAGTCAAATTTTCTCGACCTTTGTTAAAGTTAGAAACATTTTGAGTAATGTCATCAAACTTTGTTTGTAAACTAGCTTTTTCTAGGTCTAGAATTTTGACTTTTGCCTTAAGTTCATGATTTTCAGTAGTGAGAGCATTATTTTTCTCTTTTTGAGCTTCTATTTCTTGACTCAAAAGAGATATTTGAGAGTCAACATTAGATGATGATTCTTGAATATTTTCAAGTTCTTCTTCTAATATTTTCTTCTCATCTTTTAACATATCTCGTTCAAACTCTGCTCTACTTAAATCTGCTTTGACTACTTTTAATTGACGTTTTAAGTCTTTATATTTGACTATCAATTCAGCATTAATATCAAGTAATTCATCAAATGTAGGAATTTGTACCTCATCTTCTGTTGCCATAAAGCAAACATTGGCTTGTTCATTCTCCGAATCACTTTCACTTTCTGATGAAGATGACTCTGAATCATCCCATGTTACTGAGAAGGCTCGTTTCTTTGATTTGTCCTTCTTATATTTGAATTTGTCATTTTCTGACTTTTTATTTTGTTCTGGACAATCCTTCTGCATGTGTCCCTTTTTATGGCAGTTGAAACATTCTATAGCAGATGAAGATGGTTTACTTGATCCAGGTTTCCTTTTATTGTAGCGACTGGCTTTTCGATATTTTAGGAATTTTTTGAAACCTTTAGCAATGAACGCCAAATCTTCATCTTCAGAATCTGATTCATTCTCATCTTTCTCAACATGAAATGCTACATTTTTCTTTTCTTCTTTCTGTTCTTTTCTAGCCTGCAAATTTGCTTCATAGGACATTAAATTTCCTATCAATTCATCTGGCTTCATGACGGAAAGATCATTAGCTTCTTCAATTGCTAATACTTTTCCTTCCCATTCATTAGTCAGAGAATGTAGGACTGTTGAAACAACATCAAAATCAGAATACTTTTGTCCTAACCCAATAAGTGCATGGTGAATAGTTTGAAACCGTGAATACATGTCATTGATTGTTTCATTTGGTTTCATTTTGAAATTTTGAAATTGACTTTTCAGCATGGCTATTTTGGCTTGTTTAACCTTGTTAGTACCTTCATGAGTGATTTTTAGCGTTTGCCAAATTTGATATGCAGTAGTGCAGATACTAACACGGTTATATTCATTTTGGTCTAATGCACAGAACAACATATTTATTGCTCTTGCATTTACGGCTGCTGTCGTTTTCTCAGCCACAGTCCATTCTGAATAATCAGTTGTTGGATTTACTATTTCTCTTTGAGTAGCATTCCAAGCATCATAGCTACTTGATTGCATAAAGAATGACATACGTGTTGCCCAATAACTGTAGTTAAGACCATTGAAAAATGGAGGTCTTTGTGTTGATTGCCCTTCTGTGTAAGTGGTGTTTTGAGTGCTAGTACTTGCGTTATTTGCCATATTACAAGAATATATCAAATAACTGTGTTACGGTTATATGATGACCGTGCTCCGATACCAAATGAAAGTGCGGTGTGTATACAATTATATGTGCTAATATAGTATACACGGATCGTGTAATATGGATTACAATACAAATGCAGAAATAGATGATAATAGCATTGTAAATAGAAAATAGAAAAATCACACCAGAGATTTTTATACTGGTTCGGAGCACCGTCCTACGTCCAGTCCCAGACTTCTATCTGGATTTTCACTATTAACTACCTCGCTTCACCCGGAGGAACAGGTTTACAATACCCGAACAGCCGAATGTGATTTCACGCCTCTAATACACTAAGGACTTCAACACTTGCCTCTTACAACACCGAGGACTTCAACACTTGCCTCTTACAACACGAGGACTTCAACAAAAACAAATACAATTGTTGTTGACAACTTGTGTTCTTGAAAACACGGATTTGTCACTAGTAGTACACCCTTCCTATAATCTTATCCTCAAAGAATATGAATGATGTTTTGTAAAGATTAAAGAAGGTATTTACTTATTGAATCAAAAGATATGAAATAATTTCAATGATTCAATAAGCTAAATTAATTTTTAGAATGTAGGAGTGTTAGAGATTAGATTAGAGAGCATATATGATCGTGTAAAAACTTGTTGTTTTAATCAATGATATTGATGTGTATTTATAGAGAGAAAATAGTTATAACCCTTGGTGAAAAGTTGCAGTCAAAAGTTATGATCATTGATGAAGAAGAAGAGACGCAACCATTGAAGAAAGATGTGTCTTTTGGAAGAAGTTGCTCTCTGTTTAAAAACGGTCGACAGGTCAAAAACTAACCGGTAGACAGGTTTTTTTTAAAATATAGTCGTTATGTGCATGTGTGCACGTTTATTGTGCACATCCAACAGGAACGGTCGACCGCCTATATTTGGACCGGTCGACCGGTCTCTGTTAAATTGCACAATAAAGCGCACAACCTATATAAATGTGTATATATATATATTATATTTTGTGTATGATTATTTGAGGATAGATTTTGACAATTTTATTACTATTATAACATCAAATAATCAACCTATAATCTAGAGTACCATATGTAGGTCTTGATTTGTCGATCGCTTTAATATTGTTGTCAGCAATCAAAATCTTCATAGAAGCTGTGACTCAACAGGAACTTAGTAAAAATAATATGGATTGGATTTCAAATAAATAGGTTAGGGTGAGTAACTGAATTACATACTATGAATAAGTAAACCAGGAAGATTAAATTTAATTAATATAAAATAGTTGATTTATTGCAAATAAAAGATTATGTAAATATTTAGTTAGGTGGAATTAAAGTTAATTACATAATAAGGTATGAATCCACTGCTAATTTTATTTATGGAAATGAAAAGAGTACCAAAAACAAGCTTTGTCAGTATATTTAAGTTTAATGTATAATAATAAGTTAATGGTAATAAAAGAAGTTTAAACATCTAAATATTCTGTTAATAGAGAGTTGAGTTTAAATCTAAGAATATTAAGAAGTAGATTTTTGGATACGACATTTGATCCATCCACTTAAAATGTATAGATAGGATAATCGCTGATTTTTGATGTAAGTAGTGAACGGAGATTTATCTATTTATTTGGAATTGGAATTTATAAGTGTATAAATAGAAAATAAGTGAAATTTATTTTTAGATAATCATAAATGAAGATTTAGATGAAGGTGAGAATGGTAATGCTTTAAATAGTAGAGACGTACACAAATCAATGTAGGTAATTAGAAATAAAATGTTATCGAAATGATAAAACGTTTCTTGTGAAAAATGGATGACATAACGAAAAAGGGTAATGTATTCACTTGAATATAAATTGAAACTTATTTAAGGTATTAATTACAATGGATAGAGATTTTGGGTAACATTGTAAATGATATGTAAGTAATGCAAATGTATGTCAATAGTAAGGGATTAGGATGAATTAAAAATTTGTAACATAGGAATTACCTGCCTATTTGTTAATAAAAATTTGAATGGTTAGTAAGTGATAATAGAATAAGTGTACATTAGTGGAATTGAGGTAATGTTGGTTTTAATGTTAAGAAAATAAATGGGTATAGTAAAGTTTAAGTGGAATTGTAAGTATGTATAGGGGAATGAATTATTGCAGGGAAATATTTGGTAACCATTGCAATAAATGTAAATTAGTGTGCATCAATATGAAATTTAGTAATAGATGTGAATAACTTAAATTTCTTCATAGGATAAAGAATGATGGAAATAACGTTTATTTAATATATCGGGATTTAATTGATCATATAAGGTTGATTGCAAATCAAATGAAAAATGCTTAAATGGGAATTAAGTTATTTATTCATTTGGATTTAAAGCATGATTGAAATTTATTAGAAACTGAATAAAACGTTTTATGTTGATTGAAATTTAAGTTGGAAGTAATTAAGATAAATAAAATATGTATAATATGGAATTCAAATGTACATAGAAATGTGGATTTTAGTATGTAAACGTAAATCTATTGAGGGTGGATAGAAATTTAATCTGTAATTATTACAGTAATTTAGAAATTTAGTTGAAATCGGAAATTTATCTATGTATTGGAAATTTATGGAATTGTGAATATATATATGGAAATTTAAATGAAGCATCTAATTATACATGTGTGAATACGCTTAAAATGCAATGTAAATGTTGAGAAGGAAATAATTTAATCCGTAACGTGTATAATTAATATCCTTTTGGGACCACTTCTGTTTGCACGTTAAAATTCGTGCACACCTATCCTTTTGCGATCTATCTATAAATATGCTGTGATAAACCCTAGCCTCCTTTCTATTGTCAATTGGCTGTATGTTCATTTTTCTTCATCTCTTTCTCTTCCTCAATGGTTACAAAACCTAATCTATCTACAATTCAAATTTTCTAATAAAATTCAAACTCTCCACAAAAATTCCAGAAAATTTTATGATAAAGTTCTCGAGACACGTAATCTGCTGGTACAATTCGCTTTCTGTTTTGGATATTCGTTTGACCAGAAAAAAATTCGACGATGTGCTGTAGCTTTTAGCTGACGTGGCCATTGAAGTTAAGTGGGTTTTGTTTTATTTTATTTTATTTTATTTTTATTTTTGTTTTCAAATCGTTTAAAATGAATATCTTTTTCATACGTTCTCCGATTCACGCGAAATTTCTTTTGTTAGGATCGTAATTAAATTCCGAATCTGTTGACGCTGGTTTGGACAGATTTGGAGACCGTCAAATTTTGGGTTTAAATCGAATTTAAATTCGATTTAAATTCAAAAGGTGAGTGTTTTAACCCACCCATAACTTCTAAAAGTTTTTATGTTTGTTAAATTTATTTTAGAAATGAATAGAAATTTATTTACGAGTATTTGGCATGTTTATTTCATCATATCTGTTAAATTGCGTTTATTTAATTTAACTGTTAATTTAATTTATTTATTGCGTATTAATTGACAGTTAGAATTTATTTGTTTGCATATAAACTGCTAGTTAACAGTTATATAAATTATTACTGAATATAAACTGTTAGATTAATTGTTGTTAAATTTAATTTGAATAAAATTTCCAGTTATTACCTGTTATATATTATCAAATATATATTGATATTGATTGATATTGATTGATGATTGTGATTTGGATGATGGATGATGTTGATGAATGGATGTTTTATTTTATATCATTTAAACTGCAAGTCATCATGCATATTTCATTCGGGATTGTGGTTTGAAATGATATACAACCGCAAAATTTTATTTTAAATTGCGGATTGAAATGATAAATATCCGTATCACTTGACCATAGGATAGAAAATTATATACAGGCACCGTGGTATATATATAAAGTATTTTAAAGTGATTTTTATGGTTTGGATGAGATACGGTCATTAAAATTTAGTTTTGATATTTTATAAATATTATTCTTCCATATATATATACATATGAAAGTTAAATTTTGAATTTGAGCTTTGTATAAATCCGTTAAATAAAAATGGAATAAAAATTTAGGAATGGATTTGATAATTTATAATATATGTTAAGTTTGGAAGTTTTATAAATGTGATCTTTATAAACTGAATTTTCCTAAATACATTTAAAAAGGAATATTCTAGTATAAAGTAAAATTGAGAATTTTTTTTAATTACTAGAATTAGAGTTTTATTTATGGATTTGATGTGAATATTCAAGACTAAATAATAGTACGTTTAATTTGCTGAGAGAATAAATTCCAACTTTAGTTTTGAAATATTAATACTCCAAATGGATATATATATAAATAGAAATTGAAGTGGTTTTTGGAACTTGAAAGTGATATTTAAATTTGGTTTAGACTTTAAATAAAGAACTATATTTGTAAAGCCATGTAAATTATTTTCTTTACAAAGTAACCATAAAGTTAAACCATTTATTCTATATACCGTTGAATATCCGAACCATTCCAGTTTTAGAAGTTATGGGTTTAAATTATGAATTTAGAAATATTATGCTTTGAAAGTATAAGTCAAAAATTGGTTTTCAGACGTTATAAATTTTAAAGCATTATGATTTTGGGAAAAAGAATTATATTTGGGATAAAATGATATCATATTGTTTTGGGTTTTAAAATGATATCGTATTCATAATTTTGAAATGGAAAGTTATTCTGGTTGTAAAGTATAAACTATTTTTAAATGACCGCGGTGTTATAATAACGATGGGTTGGCAAAGAGACCGGGATCGGATATGGACATACTCTCTGTCGATACCGAAAACCACTTTGACTAACCGTGTACGCGGTGGAGATTCCAGAATGAAGTAGGTGGTGGTGACGTTTCCTGTAAGGTAAATACGTGGACCCGACTCCCGTGAGTTGGCATAAGGTGGCTAAAACAGGAGCGATTCTCAAGCCAATGAGGTCATTCCTCTGATCGGACCCTCCTCTTCGATATTATACTTTGATTTTGGATTGATTCAGTGGCCACTTCTATATTTTGATTTTGGGGAGTTAGTCCGAGGTGGGCGGTAACTGCGGCTACGCGTTTCCACCAGCCTGGATAGCAATTGGTATATCTACCCTGGCATTGCCTAGTTGTGCCGTGTCACCTACCATACCGAGCCTTTACTACGAGTTTCTATTTGTGTCGTACCTGTGGAGTATCCTCTGGTAGCTTCCCGATCAGGAGGTATTACGGTACTGTATAGACTATTGGCATTTTACGTGTTAAGGTGGAAAATGTAAAGCCTTAACGCTATTTAAAAGTAAGTTTATTTTATAAATAGACACTATTATAATAACGCAATATACTACATAGTAAATAGTTTAACGGATCCTTAGGAGATGTAAATCCCGAGCATCTCTTGAGTTACTGCACTCATATTTATTTCTGTTAATTTAACTCACATAAGATCTTTTAGTTCTGACTCGAGTGTTTTTGTCTTTTCAAATTCGCTCGGGTCAGTCCGAGCGTTTCAGGATTTCAAGATTTAGCTCTGGAGGACGAAGACGAAGATTTATAATATTATTATTTATACTAGTGCACTACACTCTAAATTTCCGCTGCATTGATTGTATTGGTATGTGTAACTCTGATATTCATTGTATAAGTAAAATAAATATTTTGTAAACAGTTATCATGAACTGTATATTGATTATTATATTTTATCCTTCCGCTGTGAGATTCTATTTTGTTTTATTTCTTCTCTATTTTTCTTATTTACCCCATAACAATCCGCCCTTGCGTATGCTTTGAATTGGCACGTGTGTCGGTTTAAAGTGTGCGAAAAGGCGGGATGTTACAGATACATTGAAATGTAAATAGGAAATCATTAATTTATATAATCAATGACGTAATTAAGGAGTGATTAATTAATCAATACTAAGTGATTTATGAGAAATTGATTAATAAGTAATTAAGGATTAATGTAATTAATATAGTTAATTAATTTGTGAAATTAATTAAAGATTAATTATTGAATCTAGTTAAGAATAATTAATTTATGAAATTAATTAAAGATAATTACTTGAACGTAATGGAAGGATAATTAATCCAGGATGATTAATTAAGAGGGATAATTAAAGGATGATTAATTAACTGATTTGAAATTAATTAATGTCAAGTGAAGGAATTTAAGTAATTGATGTTAGAA
Source organism: Allium cepa (assembly GCA_030765085.1). Classification (NCBI taxonomy): domain Eukaryota; kingdom Viridiplantae; phylum Streptophyta; class Magnoliopsida; order Asparagales; family Amaryllidaceae; genus Allium; species Allium cepa. Next base: position 672,318,512 of record CM060943.1, on the reverse strand, counting down.
ATTCAATTAGAATTAATTAAATTAATTTTGGTAGCGATCAAGCTTTGCTTATGGATGATTGAATGGTATTGAATGCTTTGAATGAGTTGATACCACTGATATGAAATGTTGTGTATTTCATTTGGATAACTTGGGTTAAGATGACTTGAGACTCGAAGAGACCGGGTTCGGGTATTAGGAAATACCCGAAACCCCTGCGAATTTTTGTTGATTGATATGTGAAATCTATAGGCTAGGGTGTAGTGATTTTAAGGAATTGGACTACTTTAAATCTAAATCTTTGGTACTTAGAAAACTTATGTGTGAAATAAGTGATGTCTATAACATATTGTGAACTCGTAAATTGATTCAAGTTACCCCGGGTTTCATATAAGTTGAAGGCTTTGTATTCCTTATTAAATGGGTTTACTCACGCTGGTTTCCAGCCTGACCCGTGTGTTACTTTGATGTATTGCTCGGGTCAGACCGAGTATTACAGATTTTCAGGTAAGGACGTTCTGGAGCTCTAGAGTCAAGCTAGATGGCATGAACGTATAGAGTATTTCCGCTATATTATATTATTGTATCTGACGCATGGTAATTATGTATATTCAGTGACTATATAAGTGTGTAACTCTGATGTATTATAAATGTACTTTGACAGATACATAATTCTTTTGTAAACTGTTATTATTTTTTATCATTATAGTTTATCCGCTGCGAATGTGAGATGTTGATGTTTCTGATATTCTTCTTCTTCTTCTATCTCTTTCTTCTTTTTCCTAACTATCTGAAATTTTCGGCTTCGAAAATTTTGGGTCATTACATTAAAACTCGACATATTTATTTATGGTGTGGTCTTGCGAGATACCTTTGTTTTAAAGGATTTTCAAAAATATTATAATCCAAATGAGTGTGATTTTCTCACGTTGGTTTTCCAGACCGATTCGGGTGTTTTATTGATTCTCGGGTCAGACCGAGTTGAACAAATCCAGAATAGTATGCTACGGAGCTCAAGAGGCAAGCTGGATGACAGAGACGTATCTTCTTACTTGGTTATTATTTCTGCTATGTAAGGACAAGTATAGGTTGTCCAAAGTGGTGAATGATTGTTGTACTCTGATAATGGTATGTATATATGACCGTATAGATTTCTTTGTATTTAAAGCTGTATATGTATATATATATATATATATATGTATTATTTTATTCTGCTGCGACTGTGAGATTCTGATGTTGTTTCTATTTTCTTCTTCCACCTCTTTCTTCTTTTACCCTCATACACTTTGGGGTGAACGAAGAATTATTATTATCAACTCAGGGGATACGGAACAACGGATCGCTACATCTGCTACCATAGCTCTATGGAACCAGTCAGCCATATTATGCAAAGAAAAGGAAACTTAGGCTTGAAAGAATCAGAAGAAGGTTGAACTGGACTTTGTGGGGATTTTTATAAAAACTCTTTGATACTTGAAAACTATTTCTAAGAGTTTCTTTTCTAAAAATACTTTTTGAAACAAGTTATTTGTGAAGTATTTTATTTTTTAAACAAATTTTTAAGAGTCCTATAACCTTAGGCTCTAATACTATATGTAACACCCCACCCCCCCCCCTTTAATATAACCAAAATGACACATTAAAAGGCATGGTGCATAGTAGTTATAAATAAAACTAACAGAGACTAAGATTCCCAAGACAAAAATAGGTAAAAACAGCGGAAACTAAAATAATAGCTCATTTAAAATAAAACTTTCATAATTAATTCATAAATAAGTCAAATACCTACCAAATACAACATAACATCCATATCTCAAAAACCCATCATTTCTTATGAAATAAAAATTCATAGTCTCAAAAATTAGAGTACATAATATCCCTCATATTAAACCAGTACATAGAAAAAACAAAAGCTGAAAGAAAAGAAATACGTAGTAGCAAACTCCCCCAAGAAATCTCCAAGCAACTGTAATCTACTGTCCTCTCCCTTGATTGCCTAAGGGGCGAAAAGGGGGAAATAGAGGAGCGGGTCAGACTAAAAGTTTGGTGAATGGTAGTAATTACTAAAGCCTTTAAGTAAAAGTAATAGACTCTACAACAATTCTAGTATATAAAGAGGAAAAAAAGAAATAGGAAAGAGATAAACTGGAAATAAATAAGATTAACTATAAGATAGGTTAATTTCGATTACTTGCACTTGCCCTTGATTTCTGCTTTGGTTAGGCTGAATTCCTAATCCTGTAATTAGGATGTAATCCTAATTCTACGCTTTTTAATCGGCCAGCTACTCCATAGACCTTACTGCGGACCAGCTGCTATATAACTCCTTACACAATAGCCAATGGTATCTATGAAGGATGCATATAGTAGCCACTGTGGAACCGGATGACATATATAGCTCCCTACACAAAAGGCAATGGTGTCTACGAAAGACACTCATACTAAGCGCTTGGAACTCATACTTATTACTTAGCACACGAATGGAAATCGAACGTGTAACTGCCACCATTCCCATGCTACCTTTTGCTCCACCTATTGGTCTTCTTATTACCTCAAACTTCTATAATAAGCGTTCCCCTCATCTCACTTCAGGCTAATGTGAGATCACTATGTGTCCATAGAAAATAGGGAAAATGCTGTTGGTATTGACCCTTAATCCAAACAATATCTAGTGGCGCCCCTTATCCAAATCCCTCATGACTTGGACTTCTATTTGACCAATTACTACCATTCTTAGCATAAGTGTGCCCTCATCTCACTTCAGACTAATGTGAGACACTATTTTTCTAATAAGGAATGCTTGGTACAGGTCCTACCTTCATCTTTGCTTATTAAATTAGATAAATTATTTAAATAAGCCTTTATTATCATTTTTACTTTCTACGCTTATTAATTTATCCCTAGTCTTAAAATAAGCCATATTCTATTCTTTTCTTATTACAACCTATGTTATAATCATGCGTATTACTTAACCCAAGGTCTAAGTGTAAAAATAAGCTCTTTCATCTTTTACTCTTTTTAGATATAATTCTATGTTATAACTTAGCCAATTAATTATTCTAATTCTAATCATAATTAGGCATAATTTCAGTCCAATTCCATTTATATTACAGTCCTTATAATTTACATCTCATAATTATAAATAGGCCAAGCTCTTTAATTTAGTCCAATTAATGTCATAATTAGGCATAATTTCAGTCTTAATTCCATTTTATTACAGTTTTTATAATTTATATCTTATATTTCATTATTTTAGAATTCTTATAATTTAAACCAATTTCGCGTTAATTCTATCCTAATCCATACACGAAGAAGAAGGAGAAATAAAAGAAAACTGAAAATAGTAGAAAATCCAAGGCATAGTAAGAAGATGTAAATTATGCAAAAATAACAGTAAATAAATTAAAATACTGTAAATAAACTACAAATAAATGGAAAAGTTATAATTAACAGAAATAAACTATAATTAACTGAAAAGAATAGCTAAAAGAAATAGACTGAAAATAATTCTAAAAACTGTAAATAATCTACTAAAAGGGTTATTCCAAAAATCGTAGTTAAACTACAACCATTGAAAACCTTATTATTTTAAATCACGTAAAGAAATCTTTAAAATAATTACAATCAATTAGTTGAGACAAAAGCTAGAAACCCCCCTTTTTTACAGCCGCCAAAATTCTTCAGAAATCTCCTCTAATTTGTACAATCTCCATCTTTTATTTGAATGTATATTATAATATAATTTATTTTGTAAATGAAGAATGTAAACAAATATTTGAGAGAGAGAAATGGAGGCTAGGTTTTCACTTTAGAGTGAAAATCTAGGTTAGTTTAGGTCCTATTTGTATTGTTTTAGGTGTGCTTTCAACCGTAGATTAGAATCTCTAGAAACTTCTGCTGACTCGTTGTTGTATCAAATCTTGCAATGCGCCTTGTCAGCGCCCTGTCTTATATTTAATTTTTAATTTAATTAGTTACACCCTCAATAATATACAAACTATAAATAACATTTTCTTCTTCTCAATTAATTTTTAATTTATGACATTTTATTTCATATTAAATTTCCATGCGTCTCTCTTTATTCACACGTTTCATTTTAGTTTTCAACATCCTATTTAATTTACATGTTTATGTCCGAAATAAATAAATAAACAACATATCAATATCTTCCCATATTTACATCTAAAATAAGTAAATTAACATGTCAATATTTCCCCCCGTTTATGTCTACAATAAATTAATAAATAACTAGAAATTCTTATGCCAGTATTGTACATATTCACATTTGAATTAATTGGATGAATAACATGTGAATTGTTATGTCAATATTCTATATACTCAAATTCGAATTCATTAAATAACATGTGAATTGTTATGTCTACGTTTTTTTTCCATATTCACATCTATTGTAATTAGATAAATAACATATGTCCACAAACGTGTATATATGTTGTGTATTAATTAGTAACCTAATTCTTTACCTTTAAATAGAGCAATCAATTACATAAATTGATTGGTATTGATGTTTTTATGTTTAAAATCAAATTTACCCTTATTCTTTACTAACAAAGAAATAACATACCTTATATTTTCTATAAGAAATGTAATCCTTCCATAATACACTCTTGCATTTTCTTTTCAAAATACAATGTTTATTTTACTAAATGCCTTCTTTCTATAAATATATGGTTACATTTTCACTCATTTACTATAATCCATCTCATTTGAATATCGTCATCTAAATTTATAAAAGTGGATGCCTTCTTTTTAAAAACACCGCTATATTTTCGTTTTCTCTTTTGTAACAAAATAAACTCCCTGTTTATGAAATCATACATATATTCAAAAATGAGAAGTTTATTTTATTTATCTCAAACAAGAATTTATGTTTATCTAAAATATTCATTCCACTTTGACACAAATGCAAGTTCTTATATTAAACCCAATCATTATAATTTAATTCCTTTTTCCCTTTCTAATTGAAATATTTCAATAAATCTACTGCCAATTAATTTCAATACTAATTTCAAACGAATTCTAATTATAAATTGTAATATTCCGGAATTTTTAGCAATATCAATTTAATAATCTGTATTAAAAATTAAATTGATATTGATATTTTGTTAATAATAATTCAAATTGACTTAATAATCATCTTCAATAAACATTTAAATTGGTTATTTTATCTTTTAAAAATAATCAATTGGTTTCTATTTACAATATAAATATGTGGTTTATATTTTAAATAGATTAGCATTGTTTTAAATTTAATAAATAAAACATATTTTTCTAATTCTTATTATTTGTAGTAATTTGGAATTTTTTTATTTAGTATTTAAGCTTTCCAAAGTTAAATAAATAAATCTTGGTTTAAACTTAATAAGTGAATCATGTTTTAAAAATTCTAATATATACATTTTAATTTGGAAATTTTGATTTAAATTAGTATTGAGTTTTAAAACTATTTAATAAATAAATATATGATTTTAAAATTTGATAAGAAAAATATTAAATGTTTAAAATAATTTGGCTTGAGTTTTAAATTTAGAATGAATAAACAAAAACTTTTATGGCTTAATAAAATAGATAATTTATTATTAAAAATATAATTTCTTTTAAAATGATTTTAATTTAATAATAAGATATTTATAAAAACAATATTAATAGTGTATTGTCTTTATAAATAGATTTTGAATAAAATTTGCAATTTTTATTTCAAATTAAATTTATATACATAAATTGATTTGAAAATATGGATTTGATTTGAATTTAAAATTCTAAAGTATAGATCTTAATTGTTTTAATTTTTAATGTATAAATTTTACTTATCAACATGGTTTGTATTTATTTCTTTTCATAAATTTATATACATATTTAAATTCTAATTAATTAATCAATTAAGCTTAATATACATATTAACTTGTAAATTAAATATTAATTACTCTAAATAAGACAAGTGTTGCATTCTTAAGCTTAATTAAACAAGTGTTATAAGAATAACATATTAATTTGGCAAATGTAGAAATTTTTTACAAGTGGCACATTTTAGTTTTAATTTTATTTTATTTAATTAAATCTGAAAATTACATCTATATAAACTTGCATTTTCATTCATACTTGTTTTCTTCATTTCCTAATCAAAGAACTTCATTTTGTTTATTTCTTAAATCAAACTCTTCATATCTAAAATCAGTAACTCCTCATCAAAATCAAATCTGTAAACAAATCATGATCATTACCATTTCACAAATCCCTCATCATCAAAAAAAATCTGCATATTCAACTTCCTTAAAATCAAAAGGTCTACATTCTTTTTTATAAAACCTGGAAATGAACAAATCTGCATTATTTTTCTGCAAAACAGTTTTTCAATCAAAACAAACCTGCATTTTAAATCTACACAACTTCAGATCTGAGGCATGTTCAAAAGCTATGTTTCAAAAGCATTTTTATGGAGACATGCAAGCAGTTTAAAGCAAAAAGGGCATTTCAGTTGGTATCAGAGCGTTAGGTTGAGTGAATACCTAGGCTCTGTAATGATGTCTTTCTTGAGAGAGCGTATTTGTAATTTTAAATATATAAATATATTTATTTCTACCTATCTGTAGGGTTACTCGTTCGGATTTTCCAATATAAGTTACAAAGGTAGATGGGGTAGTAGTGTGTGTAACACGACTATCATATGTTGGAGTTTGAATGTTTGAGGTTTGAAGTGTATCTGTCGAGACTGTAGACCTAATACCGTCTCGAGTGAGTTCCATAGTGATGAAGGACTTCATTGATCTCTGAAGGAAACTTGTTAAGGTTCGGATTTAATTCTTTGATGTTGGATGAGTAGTGTTTGGATCTGTTGGCTAGGCAGAAGCGAGTAATGGTATTTTGATACCTCAGGAAGTAGTAGCTGCATGATGAGATGCAGTGACAATGGATGTTCCCGAAGATGTTTTCTTTGGAACAAGTTTAAGGAAGTGAGTCGGCTTTGGTGTTGTGGATGAGTTCAGCATGGTGTTTCTGTTGATGTGAGATCCGTGTTTCTCGAAGAGATTTGATTTGGAATTCTTTGGCATCTATGGCAGCAGTGCAGCTCGGAGTGTTCTATGTCGGCAGGAAGTTTTTTGGCTTAGAAGTTTTTCTGGAGTGGAGTTCAGAAGCAGTTAAGTGGACCCGTTTCTTCGATAGGTTGCTAGTTGAGTGTAAGCTGTTCTGTCAGATAAAGGGAGAACAGATTTCCTTGGATTTGGTTAGGGCTAATCGCAAAAGTGACTTGCGATTGTTTGAGTGTTCTCTTGAGCTATTTGAGTTTTTCTGAATATCTTCAGAGAAGTCGGAGGTTTGTTCGCATCTGGAGATTGAGTTTCCTTATCGACTAGGATTTCAGGATTGCTACTGGTGGTTCAGCTTAGTAGAAAGATGGATTCAAGAGATAGTGTTTGATGTAGCAACTCAGATTTTTGGGGATTTCTAAGTTTCTTATGGATTTGTTGAACCATATTTATGGGATGTGTTGTCGAGTTGTGCTCATCAGCATTTTCTTCTACTTCGGATCAGAGTTGTGCAGCAGAAGCAGTTTGGAAGAGCATCTACTTTTCTTTTCCCAGACAGGAGAAGTGAGTTGTTGTCTTCTGTTGTTTGAGGAGTAGAGTTTGAGATCTTGACCTTGGTTGATCTTGGGAGATCATTTTGTTGTGTTGATTGGTGTTGTTTGCTTCTAGAGGCATCAGCAAAAGGTTGAGCTGATCAGTAAGGTTGTAGACAGCTCAGGATCGTCTGAAGAGTTTTGTGGATTTGAGACGGAGGAAATTAGATTCTGAAGTCGGAGATTTGATTTGGATAAGTTTTCTCCGATCAAAAGTGAGCTATAAAATTGAGTAAGGCTGGAAGGCTAGCTCTGAAGAGTTTTGGGTCTTTTCTATGATCTTGGAGAATTAGTGATTGATCTACAGGATTGGATTGCCAGTTTGGATAACTGGGATTCGATGAGTTTCACGTATCTCTAAGGGAGTACGTGTATGATCTATCTCTGGTTTTGGAACCAGCAGTTCTGGAGTTTTGATTTGATGAGATAGACTCGTTTGTAGTCTGATATCTTGTCTAGTGTTGTAGATATAGATAAATAGAAGCTTTGTAGCTTCATAGTTTTGATTGTTTGAATTCTATAGCGCGAGTATCCTGGTATATATACTAGAGGAAACTCGAAGAAATTCTATCCAGAATTTGTCTGGATAATTAGATTTGTTTGATTGATTGAATTGGTTGCTATGGTTGTTAGCATATGTTTGATATGTGCTTGTATTTTAAAATTAAAATATTTAATGAGATTATTAAATTACCTTTGTTTTAAATTTCGAGGACGAAATTCTTTTAAGGGGGAGGATTGTAATATCCCGGAATTTTTAGCAATATCAATTTAATAATCTGTATTAAAAATTAAATTGATATTGATATTTTGTTAATAATAATTCAAATTGATTTAATAATCATCTTCAATAAATATTTAAATTGGCTATTTTATCTTTTAAAAATAATCAATTGGTTTCTATTTACAATATAAATATGTGGTTTATATTTTAAATAGATTAGCATTGTTTTAAATTTAATAAATAAAACATATTTTTCTAATTCTTATTATTTGTAGTAATTTGGAATTTTTTTATTTATTTAGTATTTAAGCTTTCCAAAGTTAAATAAATAAATCTTGGTTTAAACTTAATAAGTGAATCTTGTTTTAAAATTTCTAATATATACATTTTAATTTGGAAATTTTGATTTAAATTAGTATTGAGTTTTTAAAACTATTTAATAAATAAATATATGATTTTAAAATTTGATAAGAAAAATATCAAATGTTTAAAATAATTTGGCTTGAGTTTTGAATTTAGAATGAATAAACAAAAAGTTTTATGGCTAATAAAATAGACAATTTATTAATAAAAATATAATTTCTTTTAAAATGATTTTAATTTAATAATAAGATATTTATAAAAACAATATTAATAGTGTATTGTCTTTATAAATAGATTTTTAATAAAATTTGCAATTGTTATTTCAAATTAAATTTATATACATAACTTGATTTGAAAATAATTGATTTTTGGATTTGATTTGAATTTAAAATTCTAAGTATAAATCTTAATTGTTTTAATTTTTATATGTATAAATTTTATTTATAAACATGGTTTGTTTTTATTTCTTTTTATAAATTTATATACATATTTAAATTCTAATTAATTAATCAATTAAGCTTAATATACAATTAACTTGTAAATTAAATATTAATTACTCTAAATAAGACAAGTGTTGCATTCTTAAGCTTAATTAAACAAGTGTTATAAGAATAACATATTAATTTGAAAAATGTAGAAATTTTTTACAAGTGGCACATTTTAGTTTTAATTTTCTTTTTTTTAATTAAATCTGAAAATTACATCTATATAAACTTGCATTTTCATTCATACTTGTTTTCTTCATTTCCTAATCAAAGAACTTCATTTTGTTTATTACTTAAATCAAACTCTTCATATCTAAAATCAGCAACTCCTCTTCAAAAAATTCTACATAATCAATTCCGGAACAAGTCTAAAATCAGTAAACCCTTCAAAACATCTTCATATCAAACCATTCATAAACCCTGCATGTTCAAATCTGAACATCCTCAAAATCAAAAATAGGCCTGCATTCTTTTTATAAGTCTGGAAATGATGGATCTGCATGCATTTGGAAATAGAGCAAATCTGCATCTACTCTCTGCACAACTTCAGATTTGAAGCATGTTCAAAAGCATCTGCATGCAAGTAGTTTCAGTCAGGAAACATAAGCATTCCAATTTCAACAGGCTTGCAACTCAATTTTTAAAAAGGGATCATGCCTGCATTTTTATTCTGCAAATTTCAAAAAGGTCAAACAGAGGGTCTGCTATCTTTTAAAAAAAAAAGGTGAGTACCTTTTTAAATTTTAAAGTTAAAAATAGGTTGCATGCTAGAATGTTTGATATAAATAAGTATTGTTGTGTATTAATGAAAATGTAATATGTGCATGCTGTTGCTTCTATTACCTGTTCTATTTTCTTGATTTTCCAGGCAAATTTTTTTATTAAAACCTTATCTTTTAATTGGTTTTCTGATATGATAAAATTTATTCAGTAGAGTTGTTTAACTGTCTGAAGTTAATAATTAAACCTATAAGTAAGTTAAAATATGAGTACTTGTCTCAGGGAAACACAGAAGGAAACATCAGTGCATGTTAATTTTAAATAAAAAATAAAAAACCAATCATATTAATATTGTAATTCAGTTTCATAAATTAAAAATACTAACTGAAACTTGATTTTTAAATCAAGAATTTGGATTTTTAGAGTATAGTTTAAGTTGCATTTTAGAATTGAAATGAGAATGAAATTTAAGCATTTTCTTGTGATCTTTGACTTGAGGAAGCCCGGGGTTCTTCTGGGTGATGGAGAAGGAATAGGTGATCCTTAGAAAAATCATTAATGGGGTTAAAACTTATCTGAGAGGATGCAGTTTTGAAATCTATTTTTAAACTCTAGTTTAAAAGGGGTATGAAGAATCAATCATTTCGGAGTGAAGGAGTGACCGAGTGCTTCAATCTTTTGAGGACCGGTAGTTGGTGTGTGATGAGTTCATGGCCGGAGGGGTTGATCATCTGATGGTCGGAGCGGCGAAGACTTGCCGTTGACAGGTTTTGGGGAAAACCTGACTTTTGTTTCCAGGTTTGAAGATTTTGCACTCGATTTTGATTTCTTGGGTGGAGGTTCAATTGAATGTTCGTGTTGTGTTTTAGGGTTGGATTCTGATGAGTGGCGATCATCAATGGCGACCTACGGTAGCTGGAGTCGCCATGCATATGCACGGCGATGAGTTTACTGGTGAAGTGTTTGGGTTTAGTTTGTTTATAGGGGAGGTTTTGTGATTTGCTCGAAGTAGGTGGATTGTTGACTCGGAGAAGTTAGGTAGGAAATTCGAAGTAATTAGTACAAGTCTCGGGTCATAAAATTGTTACAGGTTTCATTTAAAACCTGTATTCTGTTGTTTAGTTTTTCTATCTTAAGCTTTTAATGTTAAGAAAAGTTTAAAAAAAGTTTTTAAATTCAAGTTTGAATTTTGGAATCTAAGTTTAAGATCTGAAACCTCAGTTTTAAATAAAATTAAAGTTATAAAAATTAAACTTAATTAACTACTTTATTTTGGTAAAAATAGTTTGAACTTTTAAAAAAATGAAGTTCTTGTTAAAATAGGAGCAAGTTTAAATGAAGTTTAAAATCTGGGAATTTAGAAAATGAATTTCAGTTTTTTAAAATTAAAGAAGGTTTAAATTTGAAAGATTTTAACAAAATGTAAATTGAAAATTTTGAAACGTTGAAGTGAATTTAGTTTCAAAATTTTTATGAAATTTAAATTCTAAGACAAACACTTGTTTGTCGTGCAATTTAAAAAGTTTTAAATTGTTTAAAACTTTGATAAGTTTAAATTATTCTTATTTTAAAACTTGTATTTAAAATGAAATTTGAAAGCAAGTTCAAAAGTACTTTTTTTAAAATAAATTTGTTTCTAAACATAATGTAGAAATATTTTATCTTAAATTAATTTAGATTAATGTTTTGAAATTAATTTAGTTAATGGAGTAATTAAGGAATGGTTAATTAATTTAATTAATTAATGATTTGAAATTAATGAATATTGATTAATGATTAATCAATTTATAATTAAGATCATTAATTAGATTTTTAAATTAATGATTAAAGGATTATTAATTAAGTAATTAAGTTCTAATCAAGGTTAATTAATTAAATAATTAAGGATAAATTAAGTGACAACTAACACTTAATTAATTAAATAATTAGACTTAATTAATGGATAATTTAATTTGTAATTAATCTAAGTTAATTACTTAATGAAAATAATTAGAGAACGGTTTATGAAGGTCATTAACCAGGATTATTTAACAATTAATTAATGTGGTTAATTTTTATAATTAATTAGATTAATTAATTTCATAATAATCAATTGTGAATGGTTTGAGTATAATTACTTAATGAAGTAATTAAGAAATTAATTACTTAATGTAATTAATTTAGTTTAATGTGATTGTTTAATTTAATTAATTAAGTTTAATTAATTTTAAACATTTGAGGTTTTAAAGATAATTACTTGATGTAATTAATGATTTGGAAATTACTTGGTGAAGTAATTGATTAATAATTACAGGTTGTAATTAATTGAAGATGTTTAAGAATGAAGTAATTTGGAATGTAATTACTTAGTAATTAATCAAGGGATTAATTAAGAAATTAATTAAGGAATAATTAATTTGGTTTAATAGAGTAATTAAGTTAGTTAATTTCTGAATGTAATTAATCTCGGATGATTAATAATTATGCGTTAATTACTTAAGGTAATAATTTTAATAAAGTAATTTTATTAAATATAATTAAGGATCATTAATTATTATAATTAATGATGTAATTAAAAGTTGATTAAATATGATTAATTAATCAATGATAAGTAATTGAAGGTAATTAATTAATGTAATTAATTAAGGATTAATGTAATTAATTATGATTAATTAATTAGTTGAAGCAATTAAAGGTTAATTACTATTTTTGGTTGAGAATGATTAATTTGTGAAATTAATTAAGGATATTACATGAATGTAGGTAAGGATAATTAATCAAGAGTAACTAATTAAGGTGATTTATTTTGAATGATTAATTAATTGATTGTAATCAATCAAATGGTTAAGTAAGCAATATTTATATTGATGAAGAAATTAATTTAATTTATTTTAAATTAATTAAAGATGAAGTAATTAATTTAATTCACTTTAAATTAATTAAAGATAGAGATAGTTAATTTAATTCATTTTAAATTAATTATATTGTGATGAAGTAAATCATTGTTTATATGAATGGATGACATTGATTGCCTTGGATGCTTTGTGATCTCAGAAAATGAGATAAGTAATGTTGTGTGGTATGAATGCTTGACTGCATTGTAATGATAACATAGATTATCTATTGTGATGGTGATATATGGATTATTTATTTTTGATGTTGATAATGTGGATTAACTGTTATTTAATAATGTTGATTATCAATTGTGATTTGTGAATTATCTATCTGTATGTGTATAGATAATTGAATTGTTTTAAACTTTAAAACAACTTGGACCTAAAAGACACGCTTTGGATTTCGATGAGACCGGGATCGGGTTTCCATATTGGATATCCGAAAACAAATCGATTCCAATTAAACGTTAGGTCGTGAATCCAAGTAGAGCTTTGTGAAGACTCGAGGTGTAAGAACTACACGTTAGTATAACTCTAGGGGTGATTCCGTGATGGGTTTGACGGAAATAGTACTTATAGGCTCGAGATGGTGATTCAGAGTGCAAGGGTTATCGTCGTTAACTCTGAGGGTGATTCCAAAATGAATGTAACGAGATAATGCCTTCGGTTTCGTTCAAACCCGGAATGAACTTGTATGGATTGAATGCTTTCAGAACATCGTCAAGTGGACGATGAGCATTCTAAGATGATATGTCCTATAAAGGTAATCGTAGCCTCAAGCCTCATCAACCGGGAATGACTAAAACAGGGGAGGTGCAGCAAGGCTCTATGGGTAGCCCCCACTTGAGAGTGAGATTTACCCCTGTCTAGAGGTTCCTTTATATTCGGCTGTGTGGGAGGTTGCTAGCTACAACCGCGGGGTTGTCTTGTTCAAAACTGTTCGATAAGAAATGGTTCCGGCCTTGTGTTGCAGGGGAGCGGGGTACTTCTCGGTACGTTGATCTAGGCCACGTACTGTGACGGGCGGTACCCCAGTAGTCTTGCCATTGTATGGAATCCAAAATCCAATAAGTGACAACGGTTTTGATTGTATTACCCACTTTTGTGGCTAATAGCTGGAATTTAATAGATGTAACAATTTCGGCTATTTCATATTTACTTGAAAACCCTAGACCTATTATAATACCACTGGATTTCCTATCAAATATTTTGGTTAGCATAAGGTAAAAACTTTTCCATGTTAATATGTGGGAAGTCTTACGTGATACCTTTCTTTTCAAAAGGTTTTTGAAAGTTAAGCAACCTTAACCTGTTACTCACACTAGACCCATGTCTGACCCGGAGTTTATCTTCTGTTTTCTTAAACTCTTGGATACTCAAATTTTTACGAGTAGCCAAGGGAATCAGGTTGGCTTTTGACGAATTGTGGAGGAGCAATGGAGCAGGAGGCTTCTGCGTGTAGATATATAGTATTCCGCTGTGTAGATTTCTCTGAGTTGATCTTTTGTAGTGTATTGAGTTGTATAACTAGACAGGTGTCTATAACTGTCTAGTATGAGATGCTTAATCTGTGTAACTCTGATAATTGTTGCATAACTACGTAATATTTATGTTATTAATATAATTTATTCATTCCGCTGTTTAGATTCTGATGTTATTTCTTCTTCCTCTTCTTTCTTTTCTCTTTTCTATCCCTTTCTTTCTTATTAGTGATGCGTCATTCTGTGGAGACGGATGGCGGGTCATTACATAAATAGTATTTCTTTCCACTTATAATAATTTATTATTTCCTCCTTGAATTTTGGGTTGTTTCTGGTTCATTCGACTCTGTAGCTTTGCATTTGAACGGTTTACTTGAGTGTGCACCTGTTCATTTGAACATACACATGTTTGGTGTGGTTGACCTAGTTCCCTACTTTGTTTTGATTTCACTAGCCTGTTCTAATTAGTCTTGCATACTTGAGTTGAATCCAGCTTTTGGCTTGGGTTTGACCATGTGGTCACATGTCCTTACAATTTTAACAAGCAAGTGTATATTGGTGTGCATGGCCTTATGACATGTACAGTGATACATTGTGCATGTTACAAGTTGTCGTGTATGATGAGTTAAAAGTAAATGACGACGAACAACCTAAATAACCTAGGCAACTAATATTTTCAAAACACACACTTCATTTTCACTGGAAAATATTTCTTTTTCAATTTTAATGCATCGATGTTTAATTTATAGATAATTCAAATGCCAGATGCAAACTGGAACAGAGTTGAAGATAAAATACGAGTGAGAGTGAATATGTAGTGATGTGAAAGTTGTAAATTGAAATATGTGTTATAATTGAAATTGTATTGTAATTAAAAATATATATATGTAGCAAGAACTTAAATTTGTACTATTTGAATTTGTAATAAAATATTTGTTTGAACAAGAATTCTGAGCTTTTTATTTTATTCAGCAAATATTTATTTAATTATGTGAAAAATAAAAATAGTACGATAATAAATACGTTTAAACGAATATATATATATATATATATATATTATCATTAAACAAAAACCGAACACTATACAGCTTCGATAGTTTACCCCCTATTGCTTTGATTCAACAGCCGAAGCAAATGAAGGCGAAGTTCCATGCCAAAACCTGTTGCTTCAGTTGTTGAATCAAAGCAACATGGGGTCATTTTCTTCAGTTCATACATGACAACTGAAGCAAATGTATGTTCATCATCAGGTACTTATTTCCTATTTGCTTGGGTTGTCATATGACAATCGAACCAAAAGAAGATCAATTGCTTCAGTTGTCACATGACAACCGAAGCAATTATCAGCTGAAGCAAAAAAAATTAATTATAGAATAATTTCAGCTCATATATCAATGCTTAAATTCAGCTCACATATCAATGTCATGCAAAATATATTTCAAACCATTAAGCCAATAAAGAAGAAACCTAACCAATTAAAATTATATAATTCAGCTTATGAATTCAACATAAACATCAAATGAGTTAAGTTGTACATCAAATTTAAAATATATATCAAACTAACTTTATGATCTAACATAAACATCAAAGTAATGCAACGTCAGTGGAACTGTAGTGTAAAAGAATGTAAAGACATGTAAGGAATACCTTCGGACGATGGTTCCTAATTCTTCTTTACTCCTTGGCCCATCAGGTAACACTCTTATGAGGCTCAAAATATCTCAATAATCACAATATTTGAGTGCTTCTTCTGATGATGATTGACACATCAATTTCTCGCTCAAATCTAGTTATACATCAACTGCATCATCTAACATAAATTTGGTTTTGGTCTTTAGCCCAAGACACATGATCACCATTGCATATGCCACTCCCAATCTCATGTGTGAAACAAAAATGTAATCATTAGGAGACTTACAAACAAATTCAACTACATGGATAAAATCAACAAATATAGACATTTTTGTTTCTATTTGATTGTGAGCAGAGAAAATGGAAGCTCGACTCAAATAGAATATCCTTCGTAAAGCTGCATGCTATAATGGTCATTTATGAAGCAAATGATGGTCAAATATATGATGCATGGTAGTAGACAAACTAAGGTGATATTCAAACTCCTTTGGATATCTATAACTATTTTTAGGATGAAGGATTTACTACTCAATATGCCCGTGTTCCCATTACAGATGGTAAAGCAACTAAAAGCTCATATTTTGATATGATTGCACAAAATATAGCTTCTTCTTCAAAGGATAAGGTCTATGTTTTCAATTGTCAAGTATAGTATCTTCTACAACACATTAGTTTGTTTTATAACAGAAATTGGTCATGAACTTAAATTCTCAGGTGGGTGCTAATTTAAACTTAGGATAATTTATCTAGTTTTGTTCCCTAAGGACGTTGGTGAATACATCCCGTTCCACATTAAACTTTCCTTATAGTGCAATAGTGAGAACAACCGATAGACTTTTTACTATTAATTTTATTTACATTAAAAACGTAAAGATATACAATTCTCAACGGTATATAAAAGAACAGAGCTTATTTCGAATTTGATTTGAAGTAGTAAACATAGTAAACAGGACATTTTCATTATTGAATGCTAAGAAAGTTCATACCAAATGCACGAGCACAATTAAATTATATTTCTCCTTAAACACTATATACAAGCCAATTTGCAAATGCTTATCTCAAAATATTCAGGACATATATACGATTTAGTTACTAGTATAAATAAATTAAGTCTGTTATTGTGGGTTTCTTTAGTACCTTAAAATTGCAAAAGTACCGAGCTACCACATGTCCCAGTTGTCTTTGTGCAGTGCAGATGAAAGGTAAGTTATTTTATAAGTCAAATTCCTACCTATATTTCTTTGTCAATGTAAAATACGCATAATTACAATATATATATATATATATATCATACAGCTGCTTGAATAAATACACATCTTGAGTATGCTTGAGCTTTTTCCTTGAGCTTTTCAATTCATCATTTCTTTTTCTTTCTTTTTTTGAACTGGTACTTTATATACAACAAATCATTGGGACAACATATCCCATGTCAAATAAACGTTCGAAAGCAAGTTTCGAACTTGTGACATTCTACACCAAAGCCGAATCAATTAACCACTTGGATAAAGGTGCTTGTTAATTCATCATTTCTTTACTTGTTCATAGAATTCATCTTCAGGTGCTGATGAATGCTCACCATCATTTTCACCACTAGGACTAGCAAGCATGGTATCTTCACTGCCATTTTCTACACCGTTATCTTCATTGTCTGAGCCAGCTCTAGCTCTATCTCCAGTGAGCACACACATTTCAAATTTTCGTCGCCTTTCTCCAATATCATCTCTTTTAGGTAAATCATCATCGTAAAATTGCAATAATTTTACGTGGCATAATGGAAAATACGCTAGAACTCTACATGTTATAGTAACAATATTACTGAACAATAACTAAATTTTAGTAAAAAAATGTAGTGGATTGAGTACTAAAACCGCAAAAGTCAAAACAGGCTGCAACTCTATATGTTATACCCTTTTCTGGACATATGTTAATTATTGCGTGATTATTGTATTATGCATCTCACAACTATTAACATGTTAAATACTAATAATATGTAATAAGTGATTTGTTGTAGTATGCAAGGCTAGATAATGGTCTATCAAACACACACTACATTTACTTGTTATAAGGTAAGTTTCGAGATTCTAACTCATAAATGGTGGTCTCCCAGTCAAGATGAACAATAAACTATAACGAACCCCACTCACTTTTCCTTATACATTTGAATTATTTTAAGAAAAAAATAGACATTTTGTAATAGTGAACTTCTTTTGTAAAAAGGAAATTACACATTTAATATTCTTTGAGTCGAAAAATAGTATATAAACTTCTTTTACAAGAAATTGGACTTTTTTGTTCACAATTATGTTTCT
Organism: Allium cepa; assembly: GCA_030765085.1. Classification (NCBI taxonomy): domain Eukaryota; kingdom Viridiplantae; phylum Streptophyta; class Magnoliopsida; order Asparagales; family Amaryllidaceae; genus Allium; species Allium cepa. Next base: position 672,300,310 of record CM060943.1, on the reverse strand, counting down.
ACTTTCTATGAGTATCTATCTTTTCTTTTTCGAAAAAAGAAAAAAAAAATCAAAATACGTTAAGTGTAAGTACTTGAAAATTATATTTATTTTTACAATTAGTCACGAAAAAAAATAGTTTAAGAATATATTTTGTTAACACGTTTGCAAGTTAAAACAATAAATTTATCCTTGGATTTTTATTTTATTATACTTTTACCTAAAAAAAGTTTATTTTACATTTAGAAACCCTTTCATCGATTTATTTCAGTAGCGAGCATGAAAAAGAAGAAATTGAAAACTGACAACGGAAAATTCTTTCAATTTTGTCGGCCGTCTTTGTTTACGAGTTCCAAAATCTTAGTGAAGATATTGGGATAATTTTTCGACCTATTCATGAAATGCAGTGAATTTAAGGCCGATTCCACTCAGGATTCACGCCTCATTATTTTCAAAATTAAATTTCTTTCTTCTACTCATCCACTATTTCACCAAGATACAAGAACACATGATTAATTCTAGATATGAAAGCGTCATATGGACCTTATTTGTGATGCAATAATGGACCAGATCTATATTACAGTGAACAGATTCTACTACAAAACCTAAGAGAGAATTTGAAAGGGCTGAAGGGTGAAAACATGAAGATGTGGTGATGAAAGTATGTACTAATGCTATGAAAATTAATGGACATATGGACTATGCAAATCATGATGTAATATTTATATGCCATGAATAGTTTGAATTATTAACGACACTGAACAAAAGACTCAAGAAGTATCCAAACAAGTTAAAAGACAAAAAATGTTCGAGTCAAAATAGATTGAATTATTGATTACACTGAATTATAATGTAATATTTATATATCATGAATTTTTGACCAACAATACGGGACTGTAATAAACACTTACCGACATATATTCTCTATACCTAAGTTTTACAAAATCAACCTACAAGCCTACAATGTTTTTGACTGGCAATATGTGATTGTAATTAATCTAGCTTTAGTCCACTGTTTAAAATTCAAACTAAAGAACTAAAACATGAATTTTGATTGAGCTATCGGTAAGTCAAATTGTGTTGTCGTCGTTGACTTTACTATTATAATAAATATTCCGCACAACACGCACTATTGTAATATTGTCTTATTTCTATGTGGAAATACAAAAGAGTGTACAGGTCGCAAGCATAATGTATGGTAAGAATAATAATAACAAATTTGAAGTGATAAAAATAGACCCTTCTTGTTCACAATTATTATGCAGTCAAAATTTTCATTAGATATTTATCTTACTATATCTTGTATTTTAATTTAGGTCCATCAGTTTACCATTCTAAACACGACATGAGTTGATTTTATAGATTTTAATACGTGCGACAATAATTGAAATGAGTATAAAAAAATTAGCTCAGTAAAGCTATGGATTTTCATAGTTGTGAATTGATTTAATCTTCCATTTACTTTCTGATAGAAAGTAGCAAACACTCGATTCAACCAACCACGTAACTTGTGATCACACCAATATTAATCAAAACTTACATCAGAAAATTATACCTTTATAAGCGCCAAATAACAACATAACATACTTTGCTGTCTAGGTCATATCATATTGACTAAGTAGGTTGGAAAATTTATGGCGTTTTATCATAAAGAAATACAAAAACAGAAACATAATAAACCCAATGAAACTCTCCAAGAGAAACACCCAACAACTACCACTAACCATTATTAGAAAATAAGTAGAATACTTGTAAAAATAATCTAAACCAAAACAAATCATACAACTAGTTATATATGAAGCCAATGACCAATATTAAAGTAGTAAGATCAGAATAAGCAATAAACACTCACCAACATTCCTCCAATCCTGTCCATATAGCTGGACTCAATCACCACATTATTGAAATCTATCGCCAACAAGTTGCAAATCACCCTTAAGAGCCAACTGATGTAGTATCACCATCCCCAACCAGCCTTGCTATCTCTATACGATTTTAACCAACGAATCTCGAGCTTTCACTGTGCAAAACATCAATTGGAATGCGACACATGCTTAGATTTAGGACGAATGTTTGTTGAATATTATTATGGGTTATTTAAGTTGAGAAAGTGCATTTGGGCTTTTCAAATAGATTTGAAATAAGAGGGAGGGGAAGAAAGAGAATTGGGCAATCAGATCTAGAATGAGAAAGAACAGGAAGCAAAAAGAATTGGGAAAATGTTATTAAGGGTTTTCATATTTTGGGGAAGACAAGGTAAATTGTATATGAATCTGTGTAAAAATTTATATTTAAGTCCACGTAGCATGATTGGTTAGAGAAAACTTAAGGGTACCTATTTGCTTTGGTCCTTATAAGAAGGAACCGAGGAAAATGACCTATTTGCTTTTATGTATTTGCTTTGGTTATAAATAACGACCAAATCAAATTACATTTTTGTACCTTCTAATGCATTGCATGCACCACTAGCTTTTATTGTTAAGTGGTGACTCAAGCAAATGAAACTATTTGCTTCAATTGCTAACACAATTGAAGTAAATGAGATGAGGCAACAAACATATTGTGTATTAATGATAAATATTGTGAACTAATACCAAATCAATTTTACATATGGAAATTCGTAAAATATTTATAAATGCCCGTTGTAGGATCGATTTCACCACCCTAGAGGTGGGTGAATAGGGTGATACTATTAATTATAAAAATTATTGCGGAAGCTTATAAAATTATTTCAACACAGATATATCAAAATAATAGCAGCACAGATAATAGAAGAATAATAAATGCAGAGATAGAACGAGACAGAGTTTACCCAGCTTCGGCAAAACCCTGCCTACGTTCTGCCCCCAAGGTTTCTACTAGAAATTAAGCATTCATACGCTTATATACGTAAACTCGCGACACCCGCTATCGACTAGCCTTAACTCTACGCTCAAAACCCTGCCACAAGTAAGCCACTGAGTTGCGAATTCTCAAACTATGCCACGTAGTTTGTTCCTTAGTCACACGACTAGAAATTACAATGGTTTAAAAGAGAGAAATACAAATTTTAAAAACAATTTAAAATAAAAACCCTAATTGGAATATATACTAGAGCCCAAAACAATATAGCCGGCCCAACAACACAGTGTAATTAGATTTTTCCTTTTTCTCTTTTATGTTGTTCGACCGGTCCTTTGAGAAAAATAGCTTCGTCCTTTTTAGTTCGTTCCTCAATAATTAGGGCTTTCTAAAATTGAAGGCACTGACCGTTGCTCGATCAGAAGGGTTGTTCTCGAGATTGTTTTGACAATCGATTGTAGATCTCTTTGCTTTGTACACGGCTGCCCCAATTTTTGATCGAGTTCAACTCCTGACTTCGGTATGTAATTTATGCTTCTTGCTTCTTCTGATTTGCTTGCTTGAACTCGATCGATGATTTGAGTTGAATGATTATCCTTTGTTTTGCTTGAACTCGATTGTTCTTCAGCCGATGATGATTATGGGTTTATATATAGTTCGATCTCCTTATTTTTCGTTTGTATATTTCATATGAATTCATTAATTATTTTTCCTTGAATTCGTCTCGGCCACTCGATGTTGCTTGGAAGTTGATGATTTTTCTGACTTTGTCAATTTCGTATAATTTGATACTTGATATTCACATTCCTGATTTATGACTCAGTCAATTTACTTGGCCACCACGATTTCGAATCTGCACTGTTCGATCTTTGGTCGTTTTGACTTCAGCTCTGTGATATTGTGATAATGTTTGGCATCGGCTCTGACTCATTTAATTTGAAATTCCTGATGATGTTTGTTTATTGTAGTTTCATTTTTTTGTTCTTGTGCATTATATTTCATTTGTTGCTGATGTTGGGTTCATTCTTGTACCACTTGTGTCTGCACTTTCTTGATCCAATTTCACAGTTGCATACTTGCTGTGCATTGTTCATGTCACTCCTTTGGTGCAATTTGTTTTGCATCTCCATTTGTTGTACTCGAGTTATTTGACTCACGTGCATTATCGACTACTTGGAGCATTGTCTTGTTCATCTGGTTACAGAACTAGTTCTGGTTACATATAGCGTAGCTTCGAGTCAGGTTCCATTTATGTCTTTATTTTGGTATTGTTGCAGACCACTTGATCACTTTGTATCACTGCATACTGGTTTCTCCTGCCTTGGCTCTGGTTAATATTGTGTCAGGTTCATATTGGATTGCATCATGTACTATTGGTTTGGTTGGTGCATTGACTTGTTATTGTCTTTTCAATGTTGCAGTGTTCATCTGGTTCGTTTTGATCTGGTTTATTGTGTCATTGTAATGACATTGCTGTATGGTCAGTGGTGCACTGTACCTCGTACTTGTAGTCTGTTTCACGTGTGCACTGCCTATATATGTGTTCATGTATGTTTGCATCAACTTGTACTTAGAGTCATGTTGAACTCTGTTTGTCTCTGTTGCAGTTGAGTTTGGTTTGCTTGTATAACTTGAACTTGGTTTGGTTCCATTTGCTTCTGCACTGTTAAATACATATGTCTTGTTGAAATGGTTTGATGTGCATAATTCATATGTTGTAGTTGATGCCAATTGCCTCTGTGTTTGTTGTATATATGAGTTGATGTGTTGATCTTGCTTGCTACCTGTGTTGCTATGTTGCCATATTAGTCTGGTGCAGTTTCAGACATGTACCATTATGTTGTATCTGTTTTTGCAGGTTTCATGTACATGTTGAGTCTCATTGACATTGTCTGATATGCATTTGCTTGATGGTCTGATGAACTGTCTAACCTTTCACTTGAGACTGTATGTAGCTGTCTTGACCACTTGATTGCATTTGGACTTGTTTTTTGAATTGCACCTGAGTTGAATCCAGCTTGTAGTTCGGATTTGACCTTGTGCTGAAAATTGTGACATTATTTTTATTGCATTTGAGTTGAACCCGGCGTTTTGGGTTTGACATATGCTCACCTGTCCCTGTAATTTTATCAAGTGTATATATCGGTATGCACGGCCTTACGGCATATACAGTGATACACTATGTATGTCACAAGTTGTTCGTGAATGATGAATTCAAAAATTAAATGATGACGAACAACCCAAATAACTGAGGCAAATATTATTTTCAAAATTCACTTTTTATTTTATACTGCAAAAATATTTTATTTTCAATTTTACTGCATCAATGTATATTTTTGCAGATTGCTCAGACGCTGCATTCACATTGGAATGAAGTTGAAGATTAGTACGAGTTGAGTGAATGAGTGATATGTAGTGAGGTCAAATGTAAATGTGAATCGTGATGTGATCAAAATTGTATTGTAACTGAAATTGTATATATATAGTGAGAGCTTGAAATTTGTACTATTCAAAGATTGTAATAAATATTTGTTTGAATAAAATTTCTGTTTGAATTCAAATTCTGTGTTATTTATTTTATTCAGCAAATATTTATTTAATCTATGAAAAATAAAATAGTACATTAACAAATACATTTAAATGAATATGTATATATATATATGTTTATTATCATCAAACAAAAATCATATAATCGCATATTCAACCCGTTACGTTATAATATAAAATAATTTTTGTTTTAGAAATACCAACTACATAATAAAGGAATTTTTATAAGTAATTATTGGTAGTAAAATGGATTTGGATACAATCCATGTATAAAACTGATTACAAAGAACGAGATGAAATTAACCAAATGTAAATGAATGCATAACATTACAGTTTAACAATTATTCTTGCATATTGAAGAGGAAACTATGAATTTCTTATCAATGTCAAGATTAAATACTCCTCGCTATTTAGTTAAAACATTAAGAGTGCCGACTCTATGATATGGTATGCTGCGCAAATCTGAAATAGATTCCAAGAAAACTATCAAAATATGATTTTGATAGTTTGACCCAAAGGGATATCCATCAGCTGAAAATTTGTCTTTAAGAGAAAGGAAAATATGCAATTATAATATGGTGAGCTATATTGATAGGTACAAAATCATGAATTTCAATTGTTGGTTTTAGCATAAAAAATTCTCCATTCAATATGCTCAAGCTGATTCGAATTCTACTTGCAAAATGATCATCTTGTATCACTTTGTGTTTTGGTACATATGCGTTGAAATGGGAAAATCTAAATAAAAATTTAGATTAGACTATTTACACATAATAACCAAAGTGTCTCGAAGTCAATAGGAGCAATATTGAATTGTGGGTTTTGGATATGATCCAAGAACTAATAGGAAGCATCGTTCAACAGGCATCAAAACTGAGCAAGTATTTTGATAGAAATATCAAATAATTTGATTCTAATCCAAATGCAGAGGAAGCATGTGTCTATAAAAAAGAACGTTGAATATACATTGATATTTTTAAAATATAAGAAAACAACATGCTATTGATTGTTAACAATGTTCTTGTGTTAAATTAGCATTTAGCTCGACGTTGGATTTGTAAATGATGTCTTTTATAGTTAGTACAAAAGACTTTGGGAATGTCCCGGATGATATGCAGAAACACCTTATTAAAATGTCTAATAAGAAACACATAAGATGAATTCTTTATGCATTGGCAATTGGAATCATCATACATGTTATGTTGTCTAAGATATCGTGACTTGTTTACGTATTTGATTATGAAGCAAATATCAAATCCAAATTAAGGTCACTAAATGGTATTTTAGACTTGTGTATTCACAAAATACAAGATAATTGTTTATAGAAACAACAAACTTTTTATGAAGGTGTATTTGGACTTGGACTTCATATATGATACTGAATGTGGTATGTCAGTATAAAATTCATGTCCAAAGCTTGGTCAAGAAGCTTTAAGCTAGAAATGTTTCAAACGAGAGATTATGGATGATTCAATAAGGCCAAGTACATCGGCTTGAATAGCGACGCAATAAAAGCAATGTATATACATAATAAATGCACAAATTTATAACTGAGCTGAGGGTGAATTCAAATTTCCACAATCCCATAACAATGTTATGTGATAACAATGTCATGTTATAGTTCATAAGAGAACTTAGAGCTCGTTAGATGTCAAGAGACATACTTTGAATTGTTCCCCATGATAAAAATAGTTTATCGACATCAGAGAGAGTTGATTGATGTAGTAGATAGTTGAGACATAATAACATACTCGTTCATTGAGGGGACTGGCCCAATTGATTTTGAAGAAATTGATCAGAGAAGTTGGAATACGATTCCATAATTGGCCCCAAATGCAAGTGGGAGATTGATAGAGTAAGGAGTATGCCCTAGAGGAAATTATGTAATTTGTTATATAAATCTAACTCAATAACCAATCTTGTTCGATATAAAAAGTGTTTCCTTTCTGTTTTATACTTGTTGTAAAATGTTATAGGTAATTTAAGTATATATGTCAAAAACTCCATAAATGATGTGTTTGTGATAGCAGTTACAAATAGTTGTAACCATGAGTATTATATCATAATATGATAAGCACAACATTTTAAATATTCATGGTCAAGATGTATCGAGAGTGGACATCATGCATCCGTTGAGACTAGAGTATACAACACTCTCCAATTATTGGGCAGCGTATTACTCATGACTATTGGAGGCACCAAGGGGTTACGTACTAATAGTTATTGGATAATAATGGAATGAGTCACTTGGTAGTTTTCTGCTGGTTAATATAATTAATGTCAAACAGAAAATATCAAAATGACTGATTTACAATTCTCTTGACTTGAGAATACTATCCATCTTCAGTATGTAATATTTGCTGTGATTATGGTTAAATCGTGGCACTACATCCATCAAACGGCTATAATTGTGTCGAATGGAAGTATTGTAGGTGAACTACTATTCAAGAGATGATTCGTCTCCTCAGTTATATAGGGTTAGCATCATGATCAACTAGACTCAACTAAAAGTCAAAATCTATGAGTAGAGTAGTTTGGTTAATTATAATCATTATTAGTGAATCTAGGATTTTGTATTTGGACTACAAAGTTGAATATGGATGATATTGGAATTTTGACCATTATCAAATTCTACAAGTCCAAAGTGAAATCATTTTGATAAAGAGAATTGGTGTAAATAATCGTCACTACGAGTAACGCATAACAAGTAAAATTAGATTTTAGTGAGAATAAGTAAGTAATAAATTTAGCAAAAATATCACACCACCTGCCAAGTGATGTGTGAATGTTAATATTCGACTTGTTCGATATTAATCGCTGACCAAATTTATGCCTAAGAGTCACATAACCAAAACGTTGAATATTCCTTTGACCGCGTAATTTAATTGACTTAAAATTGTTATAAATTGATTAAAATAATTAATATTTATGAAATTTTGTTATAAAATTTTGTTTGATGTATTAAAGATGATTAAACGGTGTGTTTATAATAGTTACAAATATATCGAACGATATACAATGGCGGTGCACATTTAAATTGGATTTAAATACATGAATTTTTTATACATGCTTAAATGTGTTTAAATTCCATAAGAAAACACATATAATTAGCCATTAACTAGCTTAGTGTGGTCGATCATGATAGAAGAACAAAGGGTTAAATTTGAAATGAAAAAGCAAGTGTTAAAGGTGATTAATGACCACATCAATATATTAATTATATTCCTTTAATAAAACACTGCCTCTTCATTTCATTTTCCTCTATTCTCTCCAAAATTACATCTCTACATTAGAATTTTCTTGCCATGGCTTGTATAAAAACAATACGAAAAAATCCAAGTTCAATTCACATAAAAAATAACACGATTTGATCATCACTAATTAGATAGTTCAATAGCTAGCAACTCCAGAACCAAGAATTCGATTCAAGGAGAAAATTCAACATTTCAAAGTGTAAATTCAAGGCTTTGGTGAAAGCTATATGTCTGACCTAATTTTTTTTTTACATTTTATATCGCGTATTTTCTAGATATCTTGTTTATAACAAATCCTGTATATTTATCGTCACATATCGATGGTTGTATGCTACAAATGCATATAATAAAATTAAATAAAACAAATTTCATTTTGTAAAAGACAATTGCCATATTGCTCACATCCTAGAAAATAGTTTGAAATTAAATATAATATTATTTAGTTATTCTTAAACTATGAAATTTTGTATGATACATATATGTTATATAAACTATGTTTTTAATTATTATTTTTATCTACACATTATTGTTCATTATGAAATTAAAAAAACACACACACACACACATATATATATATATGTATATACATATATATATATATATGTATGTACGTATTCGTCTTTATAGAATAAATACAAAAATTGCTTATAAATTCATTTAAAATTAATTATATATATATATATATTTGAAATGATAAGTTAATGTACAAAATCTTTTAAGACATTAGTTTATATTTTTATTTTTTGAAATTATTTAAATTTATACTTTTGCCTTTTGCATTGTTTTTTATTAGGAAAAAAATAACAAAGAGAAAAATATTTTAGGTTGGGATCATTACAAGCATTTGTATGTTTTTATTAATTTTTTTTATTTTGTATTGATATATGTATATAATTCTTTAAACTTTTATTCATTTATGCATATATATATATATATATTATAAAATTTATTGTTGTTTCGTTTATACATATTCATATGTATTTCTGACCTTTTTGTTTTAAAATGAAGACCATATGTAAGCTGAAGGACCCGTAAATTTTAAAGATTTTTAATAACGTAATTTACTGAATTTTTCATGAAAAACAAACAATTAATTTTTTCAATGAAAAAATTATATTTATGATACGTCTATTTAAACGAGCAGATGTCAGATTTTCATTAGAAAATATGTAAGTTAGTTTTATTGTATGATTTTTAATTTGAATTTAAAATTAGTTAAAATTTGATGGAAATAAATATTTATGAAAATATTTTCATATAATAAAAATACAAATCAATTTTTGAGTGAGATGTCGTATTTTGTTTCACCATATTTAGACTGCTCTAGCTCCATTTATCTTATTTTCAGCGTTTTAGCAGCATTTTTGCCAGCGAATATCGAGTTTTGATAGATAGGTCATATCCCTGATATCTATGTACCATGTCGCTCACTTCGTCATGCTGATCTCCGTAGTATATTCATTGGTCAATATCGTTGTCCGGTACATGGCGAAATCTACGAAACGGTTAGCCGTATCGGTACCCTTTTTTTTTTAACCTTTTGGTGTTCTGAGTCCTTTCAATTGTCCAGCCGTGAGATAATGAATTGCTACCAGCCTTTATTATTTTCAGAATTCGATACTTGACTTTCACTATTCCCCATTCTATTATATTTTTTAGTCCTCTCCCTCTCTCTCCCTTCCACTTTCATTTCTCTCTTCTGATCTCCATCTCTTTCGTTTCTGTTCACATAAAAATATATATAAATAATATAAAGCATTCACATATATATGCTCCTGTAGGCTACTAGTCCTATCATTTCCAAAACCGAGCCTTGCCTTCCATTTATCCACCCCCACGCCATTCATTTGCACCGTACCCATGCATGTCCCTCTCCGACCCATCAACCTCCTTCCATCGTTGCCAAGAACCGCCTATCTCCACTCCGATATTAAGCTAATCCCCTCCAGCCTTGAACAAGCTCAAACCCACCTTCGACCTCCTCTTCGTTTCAAAACTCATGGCCTATCTCCACCTCCCCTATTGCTAAGCAGCCGCATGCAACCGTTCCATCTCCAGTTCGCCTCAGCCAACCACCACTCGGCCAACCTCCCTACTTACTACAGCAAACATTGCATGCCGAGCCCATCGATCAAACCCGGTTCTTCACCTCATTCCATGTAACGACCTGAAAATTTTGTTGGTTTTAATAATATATTTAACTAAAATTTTTATGAAATTTTAAATGTTTGAATTTGGAAATAATATTTTGATATTTGGAATACATCTACTTACACATAGCATATGGTAAATTTTTATCAGATAATATGAAAGTTAATTTTGTTATATAATTTTATTTCAATTCAAATCAGTTAATATTTGATGATAATAAAATGTTTTCCAAACCTGAATATTTTTACATGCTAAATTTGTATATTGTCTTTTGAGCGAGACATCATATTTCGTTTCATCAAATTTGAACCGCTATTGCTTCGTTTACCTTATTTTCAACAGATTTGCAGCAATTTTGGTACTGATTGTCGACTTTTGATAGGATGATCGTACCACCAATATATGGATACCGTTTTGATCGTCTCGTTATGCTGATCTATATGGTATATTCAATTCTGTGTTTTGAGTTTCAGTACGCGACCGAAACGATGAAATGGTACGTCGTATCGGTACCATAAATTGTGACCGTTAACTTTCCAAAATTTTACGTACACCCTGGACCGCCATAATAATTTGCTTTAATTATTCATCAAATCAAAGCATTTGACCATGCTATTTCATTGTAGCAGACTGTTCATTGTTTGAAAACGGTTTGAATTTTCTTTAATAACCGTTCAGTTTCATTAGCATTTATAAATCCATTGTCCAGTTTCATTTCTTTTCAAATACAAAATCCTACTGTTCATGGCTATCCTCCCCCCTCTTTTGCAAACTTTAGACAAATATATATAGAAAGAAACGCATGTTCATCTTCCACCTCCACCATAGCATGCTCACGTCCTTCATGCCCATGCCTCTCCCACTCTACCTCCGAGCCTCATCCACCAATCCCTGACCCAAGTGCCGCTCATCCCCTCCTTCTCGGCCAAGCATCCCAAACCCAAGCGTGTCCAGCACCCAGACTATGTGTAACGACCCAGTATTTTCAACCATTCGCATCCGCACATGTCGGACTTGAATTGTTCAAAATACCGCGTTGTAAATAAAATTTGGCAAATCTCAAAATATACAGTAAATAATTAATCACAGAATCACAGACACAGAATCAGAATACTCGTAGCGGAATTTAAAAATACTTAGTGGTTCATGAAGCCACTATAAATAGTCTCAATCAAATAAAAATTACATAGTCTTTAATCCAAATATAGTTTTAAATCATCAGTAGAACAATCCAAATGTCCACTAGTCTTGATTTCATAAATTTAGATAAAGAACTGGAAGGGAAGTTTGCCAGCAGCTTGAAAGTGGTCTACAGAAATCCTAGCTCCGGGATGAAGACTGAACTGCAACTCAGGCTGACCCGAGCGTAACATAAAACATAAACACTCGAGTCAGGACATACATACTTATATAGTGTAAGCTAATTCAAGTGTACTGTAATATAGAGCAAGTAACTTAAAGGATGCTTGGGACCGCCCATCCTCTAAGGATCCGTTAACTATTTACTATGTAGTAATATTTCACTATTATAATAGTGTCTATTAGTAAAATAAACTTACTTTTAAAGAGCGTTAAGGCTTTACATTTTCCACCTTAACACATAATATATTCCCATAGTCTATACAGTACCGTAATCTCCCCCGGAATGGGCGTCGTCAGAGGGCACTCCATAGGTATGGTACAAAACCAAAATCGTATAAGGCTCGCTATAGTAGGTGACACGGCACAACTAGGCAATGCCAGGGTAGATATACCAATTACGCATCCGGACCGATGGAAACGCGTAGCGCGCAGCTACTGCCCACCTCGAACAACACCCCCAAATCAAAGGTGCGCACCAAACAATCACAAAAGCAATAGAATGGCATACGAAGAAGTGCGTCCGATCAGAGGTGCTACCTCATTAATCCGTCAATCGCTCCTGTTTTAGCCACCTTATGCCAACTCACGGGAGTCGGATCCACGTATTTACCTCAAAGAAAACGTCACCACCATCCTACTTCATTCTGGAATCTCCACCACGTACACGATTGTCAAAGTGGTTTTCGGTATCGACAGAGAGTATGCCCATATCCGATCCCGGTCTCTTTAACAACCAAACATTATTATAACCCGTGGTTACAACTTTTAAAAATGGTATTTATACTTTAAAAATAAAAATAAATTTCAAATACATTTCAATATCATAATATCATTTCAAACATCATTTATTTAAACATCGGTCATTTTATTTAATATAAAATACCATTTAAATCTATTCAATTTTTTTAGGAATTAATTGCCTTTTAACTCACATTTAAAAGTTAAATTTTAGCATTTAAAACCATTTAAAGTCAATTAATAACATATTAAATTCCAAAATTTAAGCCCCTTTCCCAAAGATTATTTCCATTAAATTTTATTAAAACAATCAACAATTCAGTTTCTGAAGCATTTATGAAATGCCACCTAAAGTCTGTAAGTCAAAACAGTTCATTTATAAAAGACAGCATTTAAGTGCTGTAATAAATTATTAACTTAACAATCAAATTTTAAATTCCCAAATATAACTTATTATCAATTATTTCCTTAACTAAAACTCACTTTTAACAAAATTTCAGAATTTCCCAAAATAAGTTAAATTCAAAAAATTTTACTTAAACATTTATTTATTTAACATTTTGACTTATTCAAAAATCATTATAAATTTTATAAAAATCCTTTAAATACATTTGAACCAGAATATTATAAATTCCCATTTAAAATATTTTTAAACATTTCAGAAAAATATTATATAAACCACGGGTCTGTATATAGTTTTCTAGCCTAGGTCAAGTGATACGGATTTATATCATTTCAATCCGCAATTTACAAAATCCCGGGTTCTATCATTTCAAACCCGCAATCCCAAGTTAACAAATAAATAATTAAACAATTAAATAAATGAACAAATGATTATCATTCAGGCCTACCATTTCAGCCTATAACGATCTCAAATTTACAGGAAACTCACAGTGATGATTTAATCAGTAAATAAGCATTACATAGTATAACTGCAATAATATTACAATAGATAAACAACTGATGAGGTGTCAATTTAAAATGGGGTTTAACATCATACGTTATATCACAGGCAGATAAAATTTATAAATAATTTACAAATACACTTGCGATAAATCACGGATATATAGGTATGTTTGTCTGGTGAGAAATACTCACCTGAATGCTGTAGAAAGTTTGATTTCCAACGATGGTAACACTTGGAAAAAGGAAAACGCACAGAAGCACGATCAAACTGATGCAGAGGCTGCGACCAGATTTATATTTTGAAAAGGGAACGAATCAAAACTAAGAAAATTTTTAACCCGAAAGTCTCAAAACAAAAGGGAACGAATGGACATAAATTCGCCCCATGGGCTCGACTACTCCACCACACGGTTAGACTACGTTCTCAAAGCTCGGTTAAAAAATTTGCCCGTTACTTACTTTCACCCCTTTTTATTTCTACAAGTGGCGGAAACACTAATAATTTAAATCTAATTCTCGGCATCATAAAAGAATTTTATGCGCATAACGTTGATAATACATATACACTCACAATACTAATTATATGAACACTTCTTCACTAGTACAAAAACCTTCCTATAGTCGATTCTTATATTTGCTTATTCAATTATTATTGTTAATTATTTTCCTTCTCTAACTACTGTTGCAACCTAGTTTGGACACATATGACCCACACACATACTTTCTCCTCCATTCATATTTTTTTTATTCTACTCTATTATATTTTGGGTAAAGTTTAAATTTTATTTCTAAAATAAATTGGTCTAATTCACTACTGAAAATCTTGAAGGATGGCTAGATGACATAAAACCTTAGTTATCAGTTTATGAAAAAATTTCGTGCAATTTTATTTGGAGGAGAGGCTGAAATCAGTGGTAAAGGAGGAGGGCAGGGATATAGTGGTGAAGGAGGAGTCATAGCCTAAGGTGGTGGAGTTTTAAGGCTTTGCGTGAACAAAAAAAAAGAAAAAAATGGAAATAAAGAAGAAGAAAGCAAAGGAGGAAGAAGGAAAAATATAAACATAGGCCATACCTGATGCTGCATGCGAGAAGAAGCTGAGATGAAATGAAAAATTATGTGAGGCTTGAATTTGTAGGAGAATATTGGGTTGCTTTGAATGCAAGGAAATGGTGAATGAGATCAGGGAACAAATATATGCAGAGGTTATTGATATTTCTAGAGGAGATTTTTTTTCCGTGAATTAAGTGTAGATAAATGGTAAGGTAGAATAAATTTCGGAGATAAAATGCACATTCATTTTGATTTGTTCTCAGAGGATATTTGCGTGATTTAAGGTGAACAAAAATAGGAAGAAAATAAAATTTTAAATTAACTGCACGGTGGCTTGGATTTACACAAAGAAACAGACAGGAATATTAGGCAACATTTGTACAAGTTTCTTTTCTCCTTTAAAAATTTTGGAAATAATTACGTTTATTAAAAAGAAGAAACGGTAAAGTTTTGGAAAAGATTTTATGACAAATTTAAACAGATATTGAATGCGTTGATAAATTTTTGGCAAAGATAAAATTTTGATTTGAACGTGTAAAAGAAGGAAGCTGCATGATTTTCCTTTGATTTTTCAGAAATCTCGTTCTATAGGTGAGGAAATAAATTTCTTTCATTGATTGCAAACGTTTCCAGTGGCAAGCGTTTTATTTTGTAAATGCATTCTTACGTGCACGAATTTAGGAAGAGGAAAAACAAAATATCTAGGAAATATTTGCTCTTGCTTTAAATAAGAAGTAAATGCGACTGGGGTGGAGAAACAGCAAGAATTTATTGCTAAGAATGGTAAAAGGAAATCACAGATTATATACCTATTAACCAAATGAAGTTGTACATGGATTTGAAAATTTTATAATCAGCATTGATTTATAAAGAAACAACAAAGTTTTACTAGACAAAGATTTATACCAAATTTAAAGAAAATTGAATGCGTTGATTTTTATTATCAATACGTTTTCCTATATACGTTATTTATACCATTAAATATCGTAACCTCTTAAATGCGAAATTGTCAGTTTATTAATATGCTACAAATTCTTAACATTTATTACTAAATTAAAAATATAAAACTTTGGTTACATCTCTCTCTGATTCTTATTACCATTAAAAGGCGATTTATTATCCAAATGGACCAAATATTACAAAATTTTTAAAGCATGTATATAATCCAATTTTTATTTAAATTCCAATTAGAGTTATCCTTAAACAAAGTGAAACTTTCATTTATTCTTTAGCATTTTGGAAATGATTTGATCAAATTAATATATATATAAATTGGGAATTAAATTTTGCTGGAAAGAGAAAAATAACGTAAGAAATATGGGTAAAGAGAAAAACGCATATGAAATAGGCAAGCAGATAGGAGAATGAATACTGCGCATGACTGAGATTTAGGAGAAAATTGTGTTTTGAAAAAATGCAAGAAATAAATTTTGTTGAATGGCAAAAATCTATGGAAATCAACTTTTTAAAGCAATGCATTGAATTTAGAGGCAACATACTTGATTTGAACGCTAGAATATTCCTTCCCTCTAAAAACACATGCCACTGATAAATTTACTCATTTACACTAAGGTCATATTTTTAAGAATGTATACCATAGCCATAATATTTTATGCCCAAAATATACCGAAATAACGGATTAAAATTCTATACGTTTTCTTAAATATATATACGGTATTTATTCCCTAAATTTACGCGCCCTTTAAACGCGTAATTACCCAGTTCATTTATACACTATAAAAATTTAAAATTTACTACTTAAATGGAATAAAATTTGTTTACATTTTTTTTTCTGATCTATTTACCATTGACAAAGAAATGTATTATTCAAAATATTACTTAACTTTAAAATGTAGATAATCCATTTTATAGCTAAGGTAAAAATTATTGTGTTGTTTTAACAGTCCAGAAAAATATAAAATTGGCGAACGTTTATAAAATTGAACAAAGAAAAGTGTTGATTCTTAGAGTAAAGAAACGGAAAAGAATATTTGATTTGAACGTTATTGAAAAATCAATGGGTTTTATTTATTAAATATGTGGAGTCAACGGAAAGAAAATTTATTCCTTTCCCACTTAAAATGCATGTATACTGATTTATTTGATTATTTATATCCAAGGTAATAAATTTAGACGCGTGAAAAACCGATGCAAAACACGCGCCCAGTTTCATAATAAAAGTGACGCTTTTTAAATTTACGCGTTCTCTTATGTAGTAAATATATGTTAAAAATATTCCATCAATAGCACGCATTTTAAACGCGTAATTAAATAGTTTATTTATACACTAAATTTTTTTTCAAATCTTATTTCTTAATCAAAACTTGATTTTGCTAGAAATTAAGTTATTTACCATCTTTGACAAAAAACCCAAATTTCTAATTAAAGTTAATTCTTAACCACGTCAAAATTTCAGAGATCTTATTATTTAATTAAAAATTTGGTCAATTGTTTTTTTTTATAATCACTTTAAAATTTAGATTTTTATATAATAAACCCCAAAGTTTTAAAAATACCTGTTAAAAATTTGGGATGTTACACTCTCGCCCACTCAGAACTTTTCGTCCTCAAAAAGAGAGAAGGTAGGAGAATAGAAACAACCTGAAAGAAAACTAAATTGAAACTTAAATTAGAATCATTAATCTAAACAATAAAAATTCAATTTTAAATTAATAATTGATTTCATCTATTTATACTTAAAATTTTAACATTTATTTATTTACATATTTACTTGTATAATATCCCTATACTTATAAAATCATTTTTTTTATCCAAATTTTACACAAGGTATTATAACATTCTAATTTAAAAAATGTTTAATTTTAATCCAAATTTGAAATGGTAATTTAACTTAATTGTTAAAGTAAATTTACCATTTCCCAAAATAAATTAAATTCCCCATTTAGTTTCTTCTTTATTCCAAACTATAATTAAATTTATTTCTCTCAATATATTTTTCTCATCTATGTCAAATATGTTTACACTTATTACAACTGTTTAAATTTATTCTTAGTTCCTTAACATTATTTTATATTGAAAATTATTCCATTACCCTTTTATTTTATTTACCTCTGTTAATCTTTTTATAACTAGAATTTAAGTGTATAACATTATTATAACCACTCAAATTTTATTTATAAATCTTTTTATGTTGTATATTATCTAATTACATTGTTAACTTCTGAAAATCAAGGTAGGTTATATTGAAATGAAATTGAGTATTTTACAAATAAAACTTTCAAATTCAATTATCTCAAGTTGGAATCATTTATTCAAAAATTTGATTTTTTTTTTAATTGAAATTATTCCTCAAGATAAAATTTAAGAATTAAATTTCTAATTCCCTTCAACCCAAATAAATATATGTACATAATATGTCAAATCAAATTTAAATCATATATCTATATATTATAAATCAAGTCATATTTTAGAGATTCAAATCAATTAAATTCTCAAGGTAACACTGTAGCCAGACTACAGAATGGTCTTTTTACTTCGAAACTCGAAAATGAATGTCGATGATGTTGCTGTCATCACCGAAATTATTTCCTAGCGACAAGGAGAAGAGCACTGATTTTTTAAACCTCTAAAATTCTTTGGAAACAAATTTTTATTCGAAAATAATTTAAATAATATCTCCCTTTAAAATTTTAAACACAAGGTTGGAAACCATCGAAAATTGAATTCTCAAGTTCTGGTTTTAAATTCATTTCTGTTTCCAAATTAATTTATAACCATTTGTTTATATTCAATTATTTATATTAGACAAAACACATGGTCTATAAAACCATAAATAAAATCAAAACTTTATCTCTTAACAACTAGTTAAATTAATTATAGAATTCTGAAAATTATACTTATATATAATATTAGATTTTTCCCAAATATAGGAATAAATTTTTCAAAACAAGGATAGAGATTCAAATTTGATGGATTCAAATCAAAGAGAATTTTGATTTAAAGATAAATTGGAACCAGAAGATCCGATGATTAAATAACAGAACAAGGAACTAGATAAGTTTATATAAATCGCGGGCAACCTTAACCTGGTCAACCGTGACTTAAAAAGTCAGATCGAATGTAGATTTACCATTCGATCCGAAGAGATAGAGTTCGGAATAACCAAAGATACTAGCATCTAAACCGAGGTTAAATATAAATCTCTGGTGAATCAATGCTAATTGTAAAGGAGTTTCACCCTTTTATTAGAATATTGGCGAGACCGCCAATTCACTATAAAGATCATCCGAAATGGAGTTATGGGATACTCCAGAAATCGAAAGAAGATGAATAGTGAGGGACACGAATGAACTTTGGAACCGCAGGGAACGTTCCAAAATTCAAAGGGAATCGAATCAAAAGGAAGAGATTCAAGCTCGAATGAAAGTGATTCTGTAAATCAAATTTACCATACATTCTAAGTTTTGCCTAGAGCCAAAGCTCGGATACCAAATGTAACGACCCAGTATTTTCAACCATTCGCATCCGCACATGTCGGACTTGAATTGTTCAAAATACCGCGTTGCAAATAAAATTTGGCAAATCTCAAAATATACAGTAAATAATTAATCACAGAATCACAGACACAGAATCAGAATACTCGCAGCGGAATTTAAAAATACTTAGTGGTTCATGAAGCCACTATAAATAGTCTCAATCAAATAAAAATTACATAGTCTTTAATCCAAATATAGTTTTAAATCATCAGTAGAACAATCCAAATGTCCACTAGTCTTGATTTCATAAATTTAGATAAAGAACTGGAAGGGAAGTTTGCCAGCAGCTTGAAAGTGATCTACAGAAATCCTAGCTCCGGGATGAAAACTAAACTGCAACTCAGGCTGACCCGAGCGTAACATAAAACATAAACACTCGAGTCAGGACATACATACTTATATAGTGTAAGCTAATTCAAGTGTACTGTAATATAGAGCAAGTAACTTAAAGGATGCTTGGGACCGCCCATCCTCTAAGGATCCGTTAACTATTTACTATGTAGTAATACTTTGCTATTATAATAGTGTCTATTAGTAAAATAAACTTACTTTTAAATAGCGTTAAGGCTTTACATTTTCCACCTTAACACATAATATATTCTCATAGTCTATACAGTACCGTAATCTCCCCCGGAATGGGCGTCGTCAGAGGGCACTCCATAGGTATGGTACAAAACCAAAATCGTATAAGGCTCGCTATGGTAGGTGACACGGCACAACTAGGCAATGCCAGGGTAGATATACCAATTATGCATCTGGAGCGATGGAAACGCGTAGCGCGCAGCTACCGCCCACCTCGAACAACACCCCCAAATCAAAGGTGTGCACCAAACAATCACAAAAGCAATAGAATGGCATACGAAGAAGTGCGTCCGATCAGAGGTGCTACCTCATTAATCCGTCAATCGCTCCTGTTTTAGCCACCTTATGCCAACTCACAGGAGTCGGATCCACGTATTTACCTCAAAGAAAACGTCACCACCATCTTACTTCATTCTGGAATCACCACCGCGTACACGATTGTCAAAGTGGTTTTCGGTATCGACAGAGAGTATGCCCATATCCGATCCCGGTCTCTTTAACAACCAAACATTATTATAACCCATTGTTACAACTTTTAAAAATGGTATTTATACTTTAAAAATCAAAATAAATTTCAAATACATTTCAATATCATAATATCATTTCAAACATCATTTATTTAAACATCGGTCATTTTATTTAATATAAAATACCATTTAAATGTATTCAATTTTTTTAGGAATTAATTGCCTTTTAACTCACATTTAAAAGTTAAATTTTAGCATTTAAAACCATTTAAAGTCAATTAATTACATATTAAATTCCAAAATTTAAGCCCCTTTCCCAAAGATTATTTCCATTAAATTTTATTAAAACAATCAACAATTCAGTTTCTGAAGCATTTATGAAATGCCACCTAAAGTCTGTAAGTCAAAACAGTTCATTTATAAAAGACAGAATTTAAGTGATGTAATAAATTATTAACTTAACAATCAAATTTTAAATTCCCAAATATAACTTATTATCAATTATTTCCTTAACTAAAACTCACTTTTAACAAAATTTCAGAATTTCCCAAAAATAAGTTATATTCCAAAAAATTTACTTAAACATTTATTTATTTAACATTTTGACTTATTCAAAAATCATTATAAATTTTATAAAAATCCTTTAAATACATTTGAACCAGAATATTATAAATTCCCATTTAAAATATTTTTTAACATTTCAGAAAAATATTATATAAACCACGGGTCTGTATATAGTTTTCTAGCCTAGGTCAAGTGATACGGATTTATATCATTTCAATCCGCAAATTACAAAATCCCGGGTTCTATCATTTCAAACCCGCAATCCCAAGTTAACAAATAAATAGTTAAACAATTAAATAAATGAACAAATGATTATCGTTCAGGCCTATCATTTCAGCCTATAACGATCTCAAATTTACAGGGAACTTACAGTGATGATTTAATCAGTAAATAAGCATTACATAGTATAACTGCAATAATATTACAATAGATAAGCAACTGATGAGGTGTCAATTTAAAATGGGGTTTAACATCATACGTTATATCACAGGCAGATAAAATTTAATAAATAATTTACAAATACACTTGTGATAAATCACGGATATATAGGTATGTTTGTCTGGTGAGAAATACTCACCTGAATGCTGTAGAAAGTTTGATTTCCAACGACGGTAACACTTGGAAAAAGGAAAACGCACAGAAGCACGATAAAACTGATGCAGAGGCTGCGACCAGATTTATATTTTGAAAAGGGAACGAATCAAAACTAAGAAAATTTTTAACCCGAAATTCTCAAAACAAAAGGGAACGAATGAAAATAAATTCGCCCCATAGGCTCGACTACTCCACCACATGGTTAGACTAGGTTCTCAAAGCTCGGTTCAAAATTTTGCTCGTTACTTACTTTCACCACTTTTTATTTCTACAAGTGGCGGAAACACTAATAATTTAAATCTAATTCTCGGCATCATAAAAGAATTTTATGCGCATAACGTTGGTAATACATATACACTCACAATACTAATTATATGAACACTTCTTCACTAGTACAAAAACCCTCCTACAGCCGATTCTTATATTTGCTTATTCAATTATTATTATTAATTATTTTCCTTCTCTAACTACTGTTGCAACCTAGTTTGGACACTTATGACCCACACGCATACTTTCTCCTCCATTCATTTTTTTTTATTCTACTCTATTATATTTTGGGTAAAGTTTAAATTTTATTTCTAAAATAAATTGGTCAAATTCACTACTGAAAATCTTGAAGGATGGCTAGATGACATAAAACCTTGTTATCAGTTTATGAAAAAATTTTGTGCAATTTTATTTGGAGGAGAGGCTGACATCAGTGGTAAAGGAGGAGGGCAGGGATATAGTAGTGAAGTAGGAGTCATAGTCTAAGGTGGTGGAGTTTTAAGCCTTTGCGTGAACAAAAAAAAAGAAAAAAATGGAAATAAAGAAGAAGAAAGCAAAGGAGGAAGAAGGAAAAATATAAACATAGGCCATACCTGATGCTGCATGCGAGAAGAAGCTGAGATGAAATGAAAAACTATGTGAGGCTTGAATTTATAGGAGAATATTGGGTTGCTTTTTATGCAAGGAAATGGTGAATGAGATCAAGGAACAAATATATGCAGAGGTTATTGATTTTTCCAGAGGAGTTTTTTTTCCGTGAATTAAGTGTAGATAAATGGTAAGGTAGGATAAATTTCGAAGCTAAAATGCACATTCTTTTTTATTTCTTCTCAGAGGATATTTGCGTGATTTAAGGTGAACAAAAATAGGAAGGAAATAAATTTTTAAATTAACTGCACGGTGGCTTGGATTTACACAAAGAAACAGACAGGAATATTAGGCAACATTTGTACACGTTTCTTTTCTCCTTTAAAATTTTTGGAAATAATTATGTTTATTAAAAAGAAGAAACGGTAAAGTTTTGGCAAAGATTTTATGACAAATTTGAACAGATATTGAATGCATTGATAAATTTTTGGCAAAGATAAAATTTTGATTTGAACGTGTAAAAGAAGGAAGCTGCATGATTTTCCTTTGATTTTTCAGAAATCTCGTTCTACAGGTGAGGAAATAAATTTCTTTCATTGATTGCAAACGTTTCCAGTGGTAAGCGTTTTATTTTGTAAATGCATTCTTACGTGCACGAATTTAGGAAGAGGAAAAACAAAATATCTAGGAGATATTTGCTCTTGCTTTAAATAAGAAGTAAATGTGACTGGGGTGGAGAAACAGCAAGAATTCATTGCTGCGAATGGTAAAAGGAAATCACAGATTATATACCTATTAACCAAATGAAGTTGTACATGGATTTGAAATTTTTATAATCAGCATTGATTTATAAAGAAACAGCAAAGTTTTACTAGACAAAGATTTATACCAAATTTAAAGCAAATTGAATGCGTTGATTTTTATTATCAATACGTTTTCCTATATACGTTATTTATACCATTAAATATCGTACCCTCTTAAATGCGAAATTATCAGTTTATTAATATGCTATAAATTCTTAACATTTATTACTAAATTAAAAAGATAAAATTTTGGTTACATCTCTCTCTGATTCTTATTACCATTAAAAGGCGATTTATTATCCAAATGGACCAAATATTACAAAAATTTTAAAGCAAGTATATAATCCAATTTTTATTTAAATTCCAATTAGAGTTATCCTTAAACAAAGTGAAACTTTCATTTATTCTTTAGCATTTTGGAAATGATTTGATCAAATTAAAATATATATATAAATTGGGAATTAAATTTTACTGGAAAGAGAAAAATAACGTAAGAAATATGGGTAAAGAGAAAAACGCATATGAAATAGGCAAGCAGATAGGAGAATGGATACTGCGCATGACTGAGATTTAGGAGAAAATTGTGTTTTGAAAAAATGCAAGAAATAAATTTTGTTGAATGGCAAAAATCTATGGAAATCAACTTTTTAAAGCAATGCATTGAATTTAGAGGCAACATACTTGATTTGAACGCTAGAATATTCCTTCCCTCTAAAAACACATGCCACTGATAAATTTACTCATTTACACTAAGGTTATATTTTTAAGAATGTGTACCATAGCCATAATATTTTATGCCCAAAATATACCGAAATAACGGATTAAAATTCTATACGTTTTCTTAAATATATATACGGTATTTATTCCCTAAATTTACGCACCCTTTAAACGCGTAATTATCCAGTTCATTTATACACTATAAAAATTTAGAATTTACTACTTAAATGGAATAAAATTTGTTTACATTTTATTTCTGATCTATTTACCATTGACAAAGAAATGTATTATTCAAAATATTACTTAACTTTAAAAGGTAGATAATCCATTTTATAGCTAAGGTAAAAATTATTGTGTTGTTTTAACAGTCCAGAAAAATAGAAAATTGGCGAACGTTTATAAAATTGAACAAAGAAAAGTGTTGATTCTTAGAGTAAAGAAACGGAAAAGAATATTTGATTTGAACGTTATTGAAAAATCAATGGTTTTTATTTATTAAATATGTGGAGTCAACGGAAAGAAAATTTATTCCTTTCCCACTTAAAATGCATGTATACTGATTTATTTGATTATTTATATCCAAGGTAATAAATTTAGACGCGTGAAAAACCGATGCAAAACACGCGCCCAGTTTCATAATAAAAGTGACGCTTTTGAAATTTACGCGTTCTCTTATGTAGTAAATATACGTTAAAAATATTCCATCAATAGCACGCATTTTAAACGCGTAATTAAATAGTTTATTTATACACTAATTTTTTTTTCAAATCTTATTTCTTAATCAAAACTTGATTTTGCTAGAAATTAAGTTATTTACCATCTTTGACAAAAAACCCAAATTTCCAATTAAAGTTAATTCTTAACCACGTCAAAATTTCAGAGATCTTATTATTTAATTAAAAATTTGGTCAATTGTTTTTTTTTATAATCACTTTAAAATTTAGATTTTTATATAATAAACCCCAAAGTTTTAAAAATACAAGTGAAAAATACTTGTTAAAAATTTGGGCTGTTACACCATGGCCCTACCTTCCATCCTCGAAACCCAGGCTGAGTCTCCTCCTTAAGCTTCGATCGAGCGTCTTATTGGGAGGTACATATTTATTTATGCATGTTCTTTATATATACAAAGTTTATATATATACATATATTATAGAATTTTTGTATTAGCTCTATTATATGTATATGTAAGAATACTTTTACAAACCATTATCTGTTAATATATATTTGATTTTCTTTCGAATTTTGTAAAGTTAGTTATGTATGTATATTCTCTTGTTAGTATATGTATGTGTATGTATATTAGTATATATATAATAATTTATATGTGAGTTCATATTTTTATAAATCTATTATTTATACAAACAAACGAAAAACTATGTTAGCGAGCTGTATATAAGTTTGTTTTTTCTTTTTCTAATAGCTATATATATGTTTTCCAGAGTTCTACATATGAATTTATAAAATCTTGTTTACGGTTAATTTATATTATTTATATACATTGGTATGTATTCAGGTTATACTCAAGCTAACATATATATATATATATATATATATAGTTTATGGGTTGTGTGAGTTATATTTAGCAATTGCAGTTGGGTATACATATGGTATATATATATAGTTTATAATAATGTGTTTGGGTATGTTGGCTATATTTAGTATATAGACAATACTTTATATGTGATTATATATATATATATATATATATGCTAGTTAAATATACCAATGTGTTTATGTTGTTCGTATATATATCTTTATACAATGGAAGTCTTATCCTTCCTTTTGCTATAAAAAATGCTTATTTTTCCATGCTTATAGTTTACATTTATATCTAACAAATTATATTATATATTAGTTATAAATATGAAGTTCACTTAGTATTTTGGAATAGGTTAGTTGTATATCAGTTTATATATATATAGTTATAACATGTATTTAAGTAAAAGTCATATTAGCATATATACATAAGTGTATATATATATATGAATGTTTTATTAGATATATTATGATTAAAAACATTATATATATATACACATACATATATATATATATTTTATTTTGATATTTATCTTGAATTAAAATATTGATTTCAAGGAAATAATAATGTATATATATATATATATTTCTGTCTCTATCAAATTGATTCTAATTATTTCATCAATTCCTATTTATCAGCTCTATCCGTCGGATTCGTGCCCATCTTTTTTCGCTTTGAAATTCGTGTTTAGATCAAAATTCACTTCCATATCTCTAGCCTCGAAAGGTGAGCAATCACTCACGATTAATGCTCATGTATTTATTAAATTTGATTTCAATTGAAAAGACAATTGAAATAGGCTGCCGTAGTTATTTAAATTGTTATATATGTTATTATCTATAGCTGTTTATCTATGGGATATGATACCATATCCTATTGTTTATATTATATTGTTATTGATATATGCTTGTTATGTTATTATCATATTTGTTATCACTCTGCAAGTTCCCTATTAGTATAGAATTCCCTATGGGTTAAAATGATACATATCCGAATGATCTGTAGAATAGGAGAAAATTGTTATGGTTTGAAATGATAAACCCAAGCGATTTTCATTGAATTGAGTTTGGGATTGCGGGTTGAAATAGTATATACCATATATATATTTGAATTGCGGATTGAAATGATAAATATCTGTATCACTTGAGCATAAGATAGGAAATTATATACAGACACCGTTGTGAGGGGTGTGTGTGTGTATTCTAATTGACTTCCAAGGTTTTAAAAGAGAATATTCTGGTTTTAATAAATATTTAATTTAAAATATTATATATATATATATATATATATTATTTATAAGGGTTTAATAATAGATTTTTAAAATTTATATGTTTTGAAAATTCTATGGTTATAGATGAATTTTGAAATTATATTTCAAATATAAAGTTTATAATAGAAATTGTTTGAAATTACATTTACTTAAGAATTATACTTAAATAGGTTGATTTGAAATTTATTAAATTTGAG
Source organism: Allium cepa (assembly GCA_030765085.1). Taxonomy (NCBI): domain Eukaryota; kingdom Viridiplantae; phylum Streptophyta; class Magnoliopsida; order Asparagales; family Amaryllidaceae; genus Allium; species Allium cepa. The sequence continues at coordinate 672,273,397 of CM060943.1, read as the reverse complement.
ATTTTAAAGATATGGTTTTTATAACTTGAATTTGATTAAAAGCGATTTAAACGAATATTTCAAGTTTGCATAAATTGAAATGGTATATTTAGTTTTATTTAAAATTTGGAAATTTAAGGTTTATTTAAATGATACTAGATTTATTAAGTGAATATTTAAAACTAAATAATAATAAAGTTAAATTAACGAGATATGTGAAATTATCAAATGTAGTTTTGAATTTGTGGAATATTTAAAGTTTTTGAAATATACTAAAAAATAAATGGTTTATTTAGTGGTTTAAATCTATACTTGAAATCGATTTAATTTGAAATGGTTTATTGAGAGACTGGAATTGAATTAAAAATTGATGAATTGAGATTAAATTTGAATTTTGGGTTTGAGTTAATTTGAATCGATTTGTGAAATTTGAGGAAGCTAGTTTATTATATAAAGTTGTAACGACCCGTAGATTTTAATAGTTTTAAATGGTTTTATTTAACGTAATTAATTGAAACTTTTGAGAAATTTTATATAATAATATTTTGAGATAAAAATTTAGTATTTGGATTACGTCCAATTAAACATAGCAGATTTTCAAGTTTCAATTTATTTTATCAAAGTTTATTCCATTGTGAAATTCTATTTAATTCAAGCTAGCTAATAAATTGCTTTAATAAATATTGCAGAATCAATTTCTTTAACAAATATTGCAGAATCAATTTCTTTAACAAATATTGCAGAATCAATGCATAGATGTTATCAATTTCATTTTTATGGTGGTACGTTCCTTTACATTTCCTATCGGTTAAATTATAAATAATTTGCTTGGATGGGTCAGCTAAATCAAAGCAACGTGACCGTTGCTATTTATTTCTTTTATTAATTGCTACAATTATTTTCACCAAATCAAGGGTTGACCATTACTTGGCTTTCAAATTTTGGACTCTGCATTCAAAAAGAAATGTATAATATAACAAGTACTTCATATTTATTTTCAGTACGTTTCACAAAATTTTCTCTGTCCGTTCTTTTCTATTAAATATATACTTGCAGCTGTTATCAATCCATCGTTTCAATTTATTATATGGTCCGTTACTCTGCCTTTTCAGATTTGAACGTGCAACTGGTGGCATTAGAAGTTGCTTTAATTATCCACTGAATTATCGTGACCATCCCACTACTCTATATTTATTCTTGTACGTTTTATCTTCTCTTAAATTTCTCTGTCCATTCCTTTTTCCATTTTAATATCTTTGCCTTTCCATGCTCACGTGCTTTCCAATCAAGCAATAAATTGTTTAAATATCCACCTTATCAACTTGACTGTTGTTATTGCATCACACCAGTATATAATTCAAATCTATCATTATTCTACCGTTTCTTCTTTAATAAATTATATGTAACAGTATATCATAAATGGACAGCTCATTCTCCACCCATTCATTTCTCCTATTCAATTAATAATGGAATATAAGGTTATATATTTGGTATACAATTCAAACAACTGTTACCATTCATACGTCCTAAATTCTAGCGATTGACCCCTCTATTTCCATGGTTCCAATTTTAGTTGCTGGATTACTCATTCCTACCGTTCAACTATATTAAATATTTAGTGTTGCCTCTGAGCCTATTTAGCTTCATTTTTTCTTCCTCTCTGTTGCTTCTTGAAAAAAAAAAAGAATTTTCCCATTACAATGCTAAAACACATGTGATGGAAAAATGAAAAAGGACCAGTTCTCCTTCCTATAGCTTCGTCAAGCCTCCGCCACCACAGCTCGAACCACCTGTCAAGAGCCACAACCCACTCCATGCCTCCTCCCCTCGTCATCCATATTTTTATAAACGGTATGCGTATCATATTGCAATATATGTTTCGTTTTTAAATGTTTACATATAGCATGAATATGTACTAGTACTATATATAGTCTATTTTGTTTAATGGATATGTTATACAAGCTGTGTTTTCTTTTGTCTAATGGATTTCGAAACTTATAATAAATATTATTGCATTAGTTGTTGTTTTCAACTTCCTGCAACACTTTGTTTTTTATTATAAATTTTAGCTTGCTGCAATTCTCTTTTCATCTATATTATTGTATTCTATTATCTAATATATACATTTTATCTAGTTGTATATATTATACTATAAGGTGTATATATATAAGTTTTCATAACCCTTTATAATATGTAGCTACGTATATAAGATTGGACCTGTTATATATGAAAGCATTGGTTATAGCAATTAAAAATATGCAAAGGAACTTATGGTGATATTTACTTATGAATAGAACAAGATACGTACCACCATCTGTATCTTCGTCTCTCTCCCCATGTTTTTTTTATTAATATATATATATATATATTCTTTCTTTTTTTCTCTTTTCACTCCTTTCATTTTATAGCTTTTAAATAAATTGACAAACACTTTGGAAGTATTTAAACGCAGTACACGACAAATTTAATAAGCAGTGGTGTTTTACGTCATTTATAGCCAAAAAAAAATTTGATAAGTTCATACATTTCCAAACTGAAAATAATAAATATATGATGCGATGGAATTTGAATTTGCATACGCCGTGCCATGAACTGATCTTAAACTTAAAAGAGGTATGATATATCAATCGCTTATAAATAAGACGAAGATAACGTCCTAAATTAACTTTTAGCAAATTGAACGTTACTGTCATTATTAAGTAACCAACGTATTGTGTCATTTTATTATTTGGGTACTAATAATACGTTACTTTATTCATTCCATCAATTCATTTCACACCATGTTATTTTAAATAAATTTCTATTCTTCTACTGAAATTTATCCAAAAATTTAATAAAAATGATCCGACGGTGTATTAGCCTTCAGGACTAATCTCTGAATTCCAAACGTTGGATCCACTTTGTGCTCTTTCTTTTTTTTCTCTTTTTCCATAAAACATATATAAAGTATAAAGTTTATATTTGTTTTCTGATGTTAGTTGAAATGTAAATATTGATTTTTAAATAGTATATCTATATATATAAGCTACTTTTGTTGTTCGTATATAAATAGTATTATATGTGCATTTTTATGAAATAGCGCCCAATGTATATTATTTCATAAAAGAATTCATTTGTTATGTCAACTAAATATATGTTACATTTGGTTTATATAAATATATTATAACTGATGTCGACTTCTTTCATTATACTCTTTGTTACAGCTAAAAATGTCAGCATTGTAACCTAGCACATGATTAATATTAGTCTGTATAAGTATTTATTTCAAATTTCATATTGTATATATGCTTGATTCTAATTTATGTGTTTTAAATAAAAAACAATGATTTTGGAAAATATAAATACATATATATTTAATTTAATTTAATATGTCTTGAATTTAGAATATGACTTTATATATATAGTTATATATAGTTATATATATGAGTCCACTCATACCATTATCTTCGCCGATCACATTCTGACTTGTTCCATCAATTCTTGTTATCAGCTTTGATCGTTGAATTCGTGCCGATTTGCTTTGCTTCGATTCATAATTTAAATTTCAGTGTCTGTAGCAGTATGCATATCCGTGTCATCTTCTGTATTCTCTAGGCTCGAGAGGTGAGTAATCACTCACGATTAACATTCTTTTATTCATTAAATTTGATTTCAATTGAAATGACAATTGAAATATGCTGCTGTAGTTATTTAAATTTGTTATATATGCTATTATCTGTAACTGTTCACCTGCGGGATATGACACCATATCCTGTTGTTTATATTATATTGGTATTGATGATATATGCCTGTTATTTTATTGTATTTTCTGTTATCACTCTGCAAGTTCCCTGTAGTTTAAAAATCACTATGGGTTGAAATGATACATACCCGAACAGACTTTAGAATAGGAGAAAATCGTTATGGGTTGAAATATAATCCAAGCGATTTTCATTTAATTGAATTTGGGATTACGGGTTGAAATGATATCCACCCGTATATATTTAGTATACGGATTGAAATGATAAATATCCGTAGCACTTGACTATATGATAGGAAATATATACAGACACCGTTGATCCATATAAATATTTTGAAAATAAATTTCTACAGTTAAAAAGAAATATATGGGATTTAATAAATATTGGTTCTTAAAATATTATATATATAAATGGAAATTTTATATATAGATTTAATAATAATATTATTGAGATTGATTTCATCCATATAATATGTTTGAGTATTATTTACGATTTATATTTCAAAATTTACCGTTGAAAAAAATAGAATAATTAAGATTGGGAGATAAATTTGGGTTTATTAAAAATGGTATTTTAAATAGGGATTTATTTAATTAAATCGATTTGAAATTATTGAATGGAAAATTTAAAGGTATGATTTTGTAACTGGATTTTTGATTTAAGTGTGAATATTTCACGTTTAATAAAATTAAAGAAAATATTGAGTAAAATGTAATTTAAGGTTACTTAAATGATATTGAATATAATAAGGGAGTATTTCAAGACTAAATAATAATGAGGTTAAATCGAGATCTATATGAAACTGTTATATAGAACATTTAAATATTAAAGCCTTGGACCATATTGGAATTTAAATGGTTTATGTTGAGATTCGGATCTGTATTTGAAATCAACGTAGTTGAATTTGTTATTTAGCAAATAAATTGAATTGAAATGAAAATTTAGGTTGAACTAAATTTGAATTTATTATTTAGAAAACTAAATTGAATGAAAATTTAGATGAAATGCTGAATACTTAAAGTTTTGAAATATGTGGAAATATAAAGGGGTATTTGTGATTATAAATCCGAATTTGAGATCGATAAAATTTAAGTGGTTATTTTAGAAATTGAGTTGAATTTAAATTGATAAATTGAGATTGAATTTAATTTGAATGGGAAGGTCGGGTTGATGTTGGAACGTTTTGTTAAGTTGTGGAAATTGAAATTACTTTACCGTATAAATTATTTAATATATATAAATAATATTTTGGGAAATATAGAGATATTTGAAGTGAACGAAGTATAAATTAAGCTGAAATGACCACGATGTTATAGTGTATATTTATGCCTTGTAGAAAGTTCCATGGACCCTTAGAGGATGGTTATCCCAAACATCCTTTAAGTTATTTGTATTTCAGTTGATATTTCACTTGAGTTGGATTTATTGATATAAGAGTGTTAAACCTGACTCGAGTGTTTTGTGTTTTGCTTTACGCTCGGGTCAGACTGAGTGATACAGCATTTGAGACTCACCTTTGGAGTTCGAAGCTTCATTTGGAAATCCAACTATCGATTCAGATTCCAGCCTTTCCAGTTGATTGGTTCAGAGAAGTCATCTGTTGCATTGGAGACTTCACTGCATTTGAACTATTTGGTTGTATTTTTCTAACTCTGATGTATATAGTAGCTTAATGAATTACTATTCTTTATCTATTCCGCTGCATTATATTACTCTGTGATCTGTGATTGATTTATTTACTGTATATTTTAAGTTTTGCCAAATTTTAATTAACAATTCGGTATTTTGAATTATTCAAGTCGGATATGTATGGTTTTATTATCGATTTGAATGGTCTAAAATAGCGGGTAATTACAAAAAAATTTAAATTATATTTAAAACTACTTATTTATTTTACTTTATAAGATATTCTAATATAAACTATTTTGTTGTAAATCATTTTAATATAAACTATTTTAACTACTTTATACTAATTATTTTAATATAACCTATTTTAACTTATAACTCCTTTATCTTATAAACTATTTTATTATATATAGTTATAAATCATTTTAATATAAAACTATTTTAATTATTTTATACTAATTATTTTAATATAAACTATTTTAACTTATAACCTGTTATTTATAAACAATTTTATTGTATATACTACTATTAATGTCTAAACTATTTAAAGGAAAGTTATTCTTTCAAAGTGTTATGATTTCCAAAGTATTATAAATTCTAAGTCTATAATGTCGAAAGTGTTATAACTTTGAAAGTATTATTGATTTGGAAATGAATATTACTTTAAGTGAAAAATGATATCGTATTGATATGGTTTAAAATGGAAATGATATTTTGGAAGTATAAACTATTTTGAAATGACCATAGTGTTATAATAACGTTTGGTTGTTAAACAGACCGGGATCGGGTATTGTCACACACTCTGCCAATACCGAAACCACTTCAACAACTGTGTACGCGATGGAGATTCCCAAATGAAGTAGGATGGTTTGGTGACAGATCTATATGGTATTTACATGACCCTGACTCTCATGAGTCGGCTTGATGCGGCTAAAACAGGAGCCACGCCGTGCCAAGTGAGGTCATTCCTTCGATCGACACATTTCTTCAATACCATTCTATTGCCTTTTGTGATGTGATTGGGTGCATCCTTTGATTTGGGAATGTGTTATGAGGTGGGCGGTAGTAGGTGCTATTCGTTACTACTAGTCCGAATCCGCAAACGGTATGTCTACTCTGGCATTGTCTCGAGTGGCTTTTCGCATGCCCTAGCATGCCTTCTACGAGTTTGTTTTTCACCGTACCTATGGGGTGTCCTCTGGGTAAACCACCAGTTTACGGAGGAGCTTACGCCATCATATAGATTATGAGAATATATAAAATGGGTTACGATGGATATGGGTAACGCCTTAACGCTATTTTAATACTTTTATATTACTATATACATATTATAATAGCGTATATTACTACATAGTAGATAGTTCCACGGATCCTTAGAGGATGGTTATTCCAAACATCTTTTAAGTTACTTATATTTCAGTTGTTATTTTGCTTGAACTGGATTTATTGATATAAGAATGTTAATCCCGACCCGAGTATTTTTGTGTTTTGCTTTAAGCTCGGGTCAAACTGAGTGTCACAGCATTTGAGACTCACCTTTGGAGTTGGAGCTTCACTTGGAGATCCATCAGTATCTATTCAGCATTCAGCTTTGCAGTTGATTTGTTCAGAGATCTCATCTGTTTTCAAGACTTCACTGTACTTGAGATATTCTGTTGTATTTTATTTCAAACTTTGTTGTTTATATAGTAGCATCATGAACTACTATTTATCTATTCCGATGCATTATTATTATATTACTCCGTGTTTGTGATTCTGTGAATTTTTATTTACTGTATATGCTGAGTTTTTCCAAATATAGATTAAAAATCTGATATTTTGAGCAACTCTAGTCCGACATGTGCAGATGCGAATGGCATGAAATATAGGATCATTACAGTTGGTATCAGAGCAAGATTTTAGGCAAAACTTAGCATGTAAAGTAAATTTAATTACATAATTTCCTTCGTTCGAGTTTGAACCTCTTCCTCTTTGATTTGGATTTCCTTTGAATCTCCCTGTTCGTATTCTTCTTGATTCTGGAGCATCCCATAGCTCTACTGGAAGATTTGTAAAGAGGTGAAACTCCTTTACAACAGGCATTGATTCACCGGAGATTTTTGTATCCTCGGTTTAGATGTTGACATCTCTTGCTATGCCTAAATTCTTGATCTTGTGATCGGATATCAATTTGCTTCAGAATTCTGCATTGATCTTATTCTTGAAGCCACGGTTGACCCGGTTAAGGTCGCCTGCAATTTATATAAGGTACCCATATTTTCTGTTTTGCTATTTAATCATCTTATCTTTGTTTCAAGCTTATCTTCTAGTTAGAATTCTTTTGATCAGAGTCCTCTTTATATTAGAATCTCTATCCTTGCTTTGAAATTTATTCTTGAATCTTCATGTGTGGGAGCGTGTTTGTAATTAAATAAAAATGTTTTATTTTGTGTTGTTTGAGTTGTTAAATTTTAATTTTGGGTTTCAATCGATTTGTCTGGCCAACGCTATCGATAGACAATCCCAAACACTTGAACAGAGCAAGCCGACACAATATTATTTTCGAATTTGGTAAATGAAATAAATTTTGTATGATTATATTATGTACATATTAGTATAAATTTTGTATGATTATATTATATATGTATATGTATAAAAAATTTCGACAGATAATTGTTAAATAAATTGGTTGTTAAGGATGATAATATTTGATTTTTTTATTAATTGTGTTATAAACCATTGGCTATTGTCACTTGGTATAAATAAATGAAATTATAAAAATGTTTATAAATTGATTTGGAATTGAAATGAATTAAGGATTTGAGAATTTGAATTTTCGGTGTTTTTCAAATTTGGGTTTCATAGTTTTAGAAAAATAAAATCGATTATTTATTTGAAAATATTTTTAAATAGAAATCGTTTTCCATATTTTTTAAAGGTTTTAAATCAGTACTCTCTTCATTTATCACTAGAAAATAATTTCAGTGATGACCGCAGCATTGTCGACATTTATTTTCGAGTCTCGAAGTGGAGAGGCCGCCTAGTAGCTTTGATACACTTTTGTTTTGAAAATGGAATTTGATTTAATTTTCTTGAGTATGATTGATGTATAAAATATATATTTATTTCAATTTTTTTTAAAGTAAAACCAGAAATTTAACTCTTAAATTCTATGTTGGGTAAGGGTTTTCAAATTTTAAAATAAAGTAATTTTTTTTTGAATAATGGACTGTTTAAAGTAAGAAGTGAAATTTAAACAACTTAAAGTAATTGTATTTGAAGAAACTTACTTGTGTAATACTTAATTACATTATAATATATATATATATATATATATATATATAACTTGCCTAAATATTTAAAAAGTTAAAATGTTAGAATATAATAAAGGGTTGTACAAGAACGAAATTTAAGTAATAAATTGTTCAAATTAAATCTGGCTTAATATAAATGTTGTAAATAAAAGAAAATTTATATAACATTCAATTTCACTCAAAAAAATTAATATAACTTACCTAGAGAAGTTTAAATGTAATTAGAATGTAATTGGATAGTATACATTATGATATAAGTAATAGGATATCAAAATTGATATTTTATTAAGGGAATTTACTGATAATAAATTGAATGATAAATTTAATAATAAAAATAGAATTTATTTGGTAAATCATATATGGTTATAAAATGTTTATACCCTTAATATTTGTTACAAAATATGTTAAGTGAGATAAACTAAATAAATAAAAGAGAAGACTATTTAAGCAGATAAATATAAACTTAAGAATAGTGAACTTGAAATTTTAGTGGAATCAACTTAGCTGAAAATAAATGGATAAAATAAATGACTTAATTCAAAGTGAATTGGTTTGAAAGAAATGTTGATAAAATGAAAGAAAATCAATTTAAATTGAATGAGTATTTATTAGTTGATAAAATGGATTAAACCAAATTGTTGAATATTAATTTGTCTAAAATTTAAATGTATATGGTTTTCAATCGTTAGAGTTGAATGTTGAGGTGAAATTAACTATGGTTGATCTAATTGATTTAATAAATGAGTAAAATAAAACAAATTTTGTTCTGAAATTTTTGTAAAATGTCAATAAATGGAAAACAAGTCAATTGAATGAAAATATATGGTACTGAAATTAATGAAATGGGAACGATAAATTTGATTGATTAAATGAAATGAATTGGAATCAACTAAATTAATATAAACCAATTTTAAAATAAATGCAGTTTAGAACTAATTGTTTATTTTGGTATTTCAATCTATTTTATTTCTGGTTGTTTCTATTTTCCTACCTCCTTCCTTTTCGGGGACGAAATGTTTTGAGTGGGGAGAGTTTAACGACCTGAAAATTTGATGGTTTTAATAATATATTTAACTAAAATTTTTGTGAAATTTTAAATATTCGAATTCGGAAATAATATTTTGATATTTGGAATACGTCTACTTACACATAAAAAATGGCCAGGTAATATGAAAGTTAATTTTATCGTGTAATTTTATTTCAATTCAAATCGGTTAATATTTGATGATAGTAAAATGTTTTCCAAATCTGAATATGTTTATATAATAAATTTGTATATCATCTTTTGAGTGAGACGTCATATTTCGTTTCATCAAATTTGAACTGCTACTGCTTCGTTTATCTTATTTCCCACATAGTTGTAGTATTTTCGGTACCGATTATCGACTATTGATAGGATGATCGTAAAACCAATATCTGTATATCATTTTGATCATCCCGTCATGCTGATCTCTACGGTATATTGAATTATGTATTTTGAGGTCCGGTACGCGATGAAAACACTAAAATGGAATGTTATATCGATATCATAAATTGTAGTCGTTAACTTTTTAAATTTGTAACGTACACCTTGGACCACAATAATAATTTGCTTTAATTATTCATCAAATCAAAGAATTTGACCATGCTATTTCATTGTAGCAGACTGTTCATTGTTGTGAAAATGGTTTGAATTTTCTTTAATAACCGTTCACTGTCATTTGCATTTATAAATCCATTGTCCAGTTTCATTTCTTTTCAAATATAAAGTTCTGCTGTTCATGGCTATCCTCCCCCCTCTTTTGCAAACTTTATATAAATATATATAGAAAGAAACGCATGTTCATCTTCCACCTCTACCATAGCTTGGTCACGTTCTTCATGCTTGTGCCTCTCCCACTCCAACTCTAAGCCTCCTCCACCAATCCTTGGACCAAGTGCTTCTCATCCGCTCCTTCTCGACCAAGCATCCCGAACCCAAGCGTGGCCAGCACCCGAACCACGACTCTACCTTCCGTCGTCGAAACCCACACCGAGCCTCCTCCTCCTTAAACTTCGGCCGAGCATTTTATTGGGAGGTACATATTTATTTGTGCCTGTTCTTTATATATATAAGGTTTATATATATTGTAGAATTTGTATATTAGCTCTATTATATGTATATGCAAGAATACTTTTACAAACCATTATCTATTAATATATATTGATTTTTTTCGAATTCTGTAAAGTTGGTTATATATATATATTCTCCTATTAGTATATGTATACGTATGTATATTAGTGTGTATATATATATATATAGTTTATGTATAAGTTCATATTTTTATAAGTCTGCTATTTATACAAACAAACAAAAAAAACTATGTTAGTGAGTTGTATATGAGTTTATTCTTTTCTTTTCCTAATAGCTATATATATGTTTTCCAAAGTTCTGCATATGAGTTTTATAAAATCTTGTTTACTATTAATTTATATTTATTTATATACATCGTTATGTATATATAGTTTATGGGTTGCGTGAGTTATATTCAATAATTGCAGTTGGGTACACATATGGTACATATATAGTTTATACTAATATGTTTGGGTATGCTGGCTATATTTAGTATATAGACCATATTTTCTATGTGTTTAAATATACATACATACATACATACATACATATATTTGCTAGTTAAATATATCAATGTGTTTATGTTGTTTGTATATATATGTGTGTGTATATATATATATATATCTTTATACAATGGAAGTCTTATCCTTCCTTTCGCTATAAAAAAATGCTTATTTTTCTTTGCTTATAGTTTACATTTATATTCAATAAATTATATTATATGTTAGTTATAAATATGAAGTTCACTTAGGATTTTGGAACAGGTTAGTTGTATATCAGTTTAGACATATATATATATATATATATATATATATATAGGTATAGCGTATATGTATGTAAAAGTCATATTAGCATATATACATAAAGTATACATATATTTGAACGTTTGATTACATATATTATGATTAAAAGTATTATGATTAAAAATATTATACATATATATTATTTTGATATTTATCTTGAATTAAAATATTGATTTCAAGGAAATAATAATGGATATATGCCTAAACTATTTAAAGGAAAGTTATGCTTTCAAAGTGTTATGATTTCCAAAGTATTATAAATTTTAAGTCTATAATGTCAAAAGTGCTATAACTTTGAAAGTGTTATTGATTTGGAAATGAATATTACTTTAAGTGAAAAATGATATCGTATTGATATGGTTTGAAATGGAAACGATATTTTGGAAGTATAAACTATTTTGAAATGACCATGGTGTTATAATAACGTTTGGTTGTTAAAGAGACTGGAATCAGATATTGTCACACACTCTGCCAATACCGAAACCACTTTAACAACTGTGTATGTGGTGGAGATTCCCAAATGAAGTAGGATGGTTTGGTGACAAATCTATGTGGTATTTACATGACCCTGACTCCCATGAGTCAGCTTGATGCGGATAAAACAGGAGCCACGCCGTGCCAAGTGAGGTCATTCCTTCGATCTGACACATTTCTTCAATAACATTCTATTGCCTTTTGTGATGTGATTGGGTGCTTCCTTTGATTTGGGAGTGTGTCATGAGGTGAGTGGTAGTAGGTGCTATGTGTTACTACCAGTCCGAATCTGAAAACGGTATATCTACCCTGGTATTGCCTCGAGTGCCTTGTCGCATGCCCTAGAGTGCCTTCTACGAGTTTGTTTTTCACCATACCTATACGGTGTCCTCTGGGTAAACCACCAGTTTACGGAGGAGCTTAAGCCATCGTATAGACTATAGGAATATATAAAATGGGTTACGGGGGATATGGGTAACGCCTTAATGCTATTTTAATACTTTTACATTACTATATATATATATATATATATATATTATAATATCGTATATTACTGAGGATGGTTATTCCAAATACCCTTTAAGTTAATTATATTTCAGTTGTTATTTCACTTGAGTTGGATTTATTGATATAAGAATGTTAATCATGACTCGAGTGTTTTTTTTGTTTTACTTTACGCTTGGGTCAGACTGAGTGTCATAGCATTTGAGACTCACCTTTGGAGTTGGAGCTTCACTTGGAGATCCATTAGTATCTATTCAGCATTCAGCTTTCCAGTTGATTTGTTTAGAGATGTCATCTATTTTCAAGACTTCACTGTACTTGAGATATTATGTTGTATTTTATTTCAAACTCTGTTGTTTATATAGTAGCTTCATGAACTACTATTTATCTATTCCACTGCATTATTGTTATATTACTCTGAGTCTGTGATTCTGTGAATTTTTATTTACTGTATATGCTGAGTTTTGTCAAATATAGATTAACAATCTGATATTTTGAGCAACTCTAGTCCGACATGTGCGGATGCGAATGGCAGAAATATCGGATCATTACAATTGGTATCAGAGCCAGATTTTAGGCAAAACTTATAAATTTAATTACAGAATTTCCTTCGTCCGAGTTTGAACCTCTTCCTCTTTGATATGGATTTCCTTTGAATCTCCCTATTCGTATTCTTCTTGATTCTGGAGCATCCCATAGCTCCACTGGATGATTTGTAAAGAGGTGAAACTCCTATACAACAGGTATTGATTCACCGAAGATTTCTGTGTCCTTGGTTTAGATGTTGCCATCTCTTGCTATGCCCAAATTCTTGATCTTATGATCGGATATTGATTTCCTTCAAAATTCTGCATCAATCTTATTCTTGAAGTCACGATTTACCCGGTTAAGCTCGTTTGTAATTTATATAAGGTATCCATCTTTTCTCTTTTGCTGTTTAATCATCTTATCTTTGTTTCAAGCTTATCTTCTAGTTAGAATTCTCTTGATCAGAGTCCCCTTTGTATTGGAATCTCTATCCTTGCTTCGAAATTTATTCTTGAATCTTCGTGTGTGGGAGTGTGTTTGTAATTAAAATAAAAATGTTTTATATTGTGTTGTTTGAGTTGTTAAATTTGAATTTTGGGTTTCAATCGATTCGTCTGGCCGACGCTATCGATAGAAATTCCAAAACACTTGAACAGAGCAAGCCAACACAATATTATTTTCGAATTTGGTAAATAAAATAAATTTTGTATGATTATATTATATATATAAGTATAAATTTTGTATGATTATATTATATATACAAGTATAAATTTTTTAAAAGATAATTGTTAAATAAATTGGTTGTCAAGGATGATAATATTTGATTTTTATTAATTGTGTTATGAACCATTGGCTATTGTCAATTGGTATAAATAAATGAAATTATAAAAATGGTTTATAAATTGACTTGGAATTGAAATGAATTAAGGATTTGAGAATTAAAATTTCCGGTGTTTTTCAAATTTGGGTTTCATAGTTTTAGAAAAATAAAATGATTATTTATTTGAAAGTATTTTTAAATAGAAATCGTTTTCCATAATTTTTTTAAAGGTTTTAAATCAGTACTCTCTTCGTTTGTCGCTAGAAAATAATTTCGGTGATGACTGCAGCATCATCGACATTCATTTTTGAGTCTCAAAGTGGAGAGGCCACCTAATAGCTTTGTTACACTTTTGTTTTGAAAAAGGAATTTGATTTAATTTTCTTGAGTATGATTGATGTATAAAATATATATTTATTTCAATTTTTCTAAAAGTAAAATCGAAAATTAAAGTCTAAAATTCTATGTTGGGTAAGGGTTTTCAAATTCAAAAATAAAGTAATTTTTTTGAATAATGGACTGTTTAAAGTGAGAAGTGAAATTTAAACAACTTCAAATAATTGAATTTGAAGAAACTTATTTGTGTAATACTAAATTACATTCTAATATATATAACTTGCCTAAAATATTTAAAAAGTTAAAATGTTAGAATATAATAAAGGGTTGTACAAGAACGAAATTTAACTAATAAATTGTTCAAACTAAATCTGGCTTAATATAAATGTTGTAGATAAAAGAAAAGTAATATAGTATTCAATTTAACTCATAAAAATTAATACCTAGAAAAGTTTAAATGTAATTAGAATGTAATTGGATAGTATACACAATGATATAAGTGATAAGATATCAAAAATGATATTATTTTAAGGGAATTTACTGGTAACAAATTGAATGGTAAATTTAATAACAAAAATTGAATTTATTTGGTAAATCATATATGGTTATAAAATGTTTATACACTTAATATTTGTCAAAAAATATGTTAAGCGAGATAAACTAAATAAATAAAAGAGAAGACTATTTAAGCAGATAAATATGAACTTAAGAATTATGACCTTGAAATTTTAGTGGAATCAACTTAGCTGAAAATAAATGGATGAAATAAATGACTTAATTCAAAGTCAATTCATTTGAAAGAAATGTTGAAAAAATGAAAGAAAATCAATTTTAAATTGAATGACTATTTATTAGTTGATAAAATGGATTAAACCAAATTGTTGAATATTAATATGTCTAAAATTTAAATCTATATGGTTTTCAATGGTTAAAGTTGAATGTTGAGGTGAAATTAACTATGGTTGATCTAATTGATTTAATGAATGAGTAAAATAAAACAAATTTTGTTGTGAAATTTTTGTAAAATGTCAATAAATGGAAAACAAGTCAATTGAATGAAAATATATGGTATTCAAATCAACCAAATGGGAACAATAAATTTGATTGATTTAATGAAATGAATTGGAATCAACTAAATTAATATAAACCAATTTTAAAATAAATGCAGTTTATATGGTTTTAAATTAATTGTTTATTTTGGTATTTCAATCTATTTTCTTTCTGGTTGTTTCTATTTTCCTACCTCCTTCCTTTTCAGGGACGAAAAGTTTGAGTAGGGGAGAGTGCAACGACCTGAAAATTTAATGGTTTTAATAATATATTTAACTGAAATTTTTGTGAAATTTTAAGTATTTGAATTCGGAAATAATATTTTGATATTTGGAATACGTCTACTTACGCATAGAAAATGGCCAGATAATATGGAAGTTAATTTTATCGTGTAATTTTATTTCAATTCAAATCAGTTAATATTTGTTGATAATAAAATGTTTTCCAAACCTGAATATTTTTATATAATAAATTTGTATATCATCTTTTGAGTGAGACGTCATATTTCGTTTCATCAAATTTGATCCGCCACTGCTTCGTTTATCTTATTTTCGACAGATTTGCAGTATTTTCGGTACCGAGTATCGACTTTTGATAGGATGATCGTACCACCAATATCTATTTATCGTTTTGATCGTCTCGTCGTGCTGATCTCTACGATATATTGAATTATGTTTTTGACGTCTGGTACGTGATGGAAACGATGAAACGGAATGTCATATCGGTACCATAAATCGTGATCGTTAACTTTCCAACTTTGTAACGTACACCCTGGACGCCAATAATAATTTTCTTTAATTATACATCAAATCAAAGCATTTGACCATGCTATTTCATTGTACCAGACTGTTCATTGTTGTGAAAATGGTTTGAATTTGCTTTAATAACCGTTCACTTTCATTTGCATTTATAAATCCATTGTCAGTTTCATTTCTTTTCAAATATAAAGTTCTGATGTTCATGGCTATCCTCCCCCTCTTTTGCAAACTTTATATAAATGTATATAGAAAGAAATGCAAGTTCATCTTCCACCTCCACCATAGCCTGCTCACGTCCTTCATGCCCGTGCCTCTCTCACTCCAACGCTAAGCCTCCTCCACCAATCCCTAACCCAAGTGCTGCTCATCTGCTACTTCTCGGCTAAGCATCTCGAACCCAAGCGTGGCCAGCACCCAAACCATGGCTCTACCTTCCCTCGCCGAAACCCAGGCCGAGCCTCCTTCTTCTTAAACTTCGGCCGAGCATTTTATTGGGAGGTACATATTTATGCCTGTTCTTTATATATATAAGGTTTATATATATATATATATTACAAAATTAGTATTAGCTCTATTATATGTATATGTAAGAATACTTTTACAAACCATTATCTGTTAATATATATTGATTTTTTTCAAATTCTGTAAAGTTATATATATATATATATATATATATATATATATATTCTCTTGTTAGTATATGTAAGCGTATGTATATTAGTATATATATATATATAATAGTTTATATATAAGTTCATATTTTTATAAGTCTGTTATTTATACAAACAAACAAAAAAACTATGTTAGTGAGTTGTATATGAGTTTTTCTTTTCTTTTTCTAATAGCTATATATATATATGTGTGTGTGTTTTCCAAAATTCTGCATATGAGTTCTATAAAATCATAGTTACTATTAATTTATATTTATTTATATACATCGGTATGACGCCCCACCTCTATACCTACGCTAGCAAAGAGTATTAATAGATAATACCGTCTGCTAACACGGAGAATAAGGCTGGTTGGGAGCGACCATCTATAACCTTACTCTAATTATCTATTGAATACATCGACAAGAGTCATACCAAGCAGGTCAACATACCCAATGAATATGTAAAACAAAACCATAGGTGGTTGGATCTATCAGAACAGAATATAACAATTCAAATGTAATATACATCACACAACAGCAGATCATCATATACACATATATTGATACATAACAGAGTATACAAAATATTACAAGTCAAGTGGTATAGCAGACCACAATATACAGACGAGTTCACAAGGATAAATATCAGAGTTACAACATAATAGGGCTACACAAAAAGCTATGACAAAAAGAAACAAGCTGAATAGTCCATGCAGAAGCAAAATAGGCTAAGTCCAAAAGTACCTAACCTGAAACATCTCGGCCTGACCCGAGTATAAAATACACGGGTCAGTCTAGCTAAACAAATCAGTTAGATAAACTGAACAACAATAAACCTGTAAGGTTACAAGGTATAACAAATATCTCTAAAGGAGATAACACAATCATCTAACAAAAGATGAATCATATAGAACAAGCCTCTTATCATCGGCAACATATAGAAACAAAGGATACAAATATCCCAAATCAAGCCAAAAAGGCCATAACAAATACAAATAAGGTATACAAGTTCCACAAGGTAAACGCTACTCATCATGCGGCTCAAAAAGACCAACACCGAAGGGCAATAACAAGGGAATATACATATGAATGAAACATCAGAAAATTGCTCGAGCTCAGTACTGTACAAACAAGGATCCATGAGCCCAAAGACTCCAAACCCAATATCACCCATGCGGCTCATAACGACCAACATTGGAAGCGATACTAAAGGGCAACAAACCCTAAGGCACAAACCCGAAGGTACAAACCCGAAGGCAACATACCCGAAGACAACATACCCGAAGGCAATAAACCGTAGTGGTGAAGGTCAGAGACCCAGTACTGGACACCACTAACTGGCGGAATGTGTCATAACTCTCAAAAAGGAATCCGAAAAGTGTTAACGTATGTCCCATAACCACTCGTTCGCACTAAATGGTTTACTATCCGTCAGCCACTTTCACACTCAAAGCAGTACAAAGTTTACCTCATATCATCGGTAAACCAAACCCGAAGGTCAAAACGATCAATCGAATAGGTCGGGGACTAATCGGAAAGATAAACACACAGATTCATGGTTCGTGTTTTGCCTAACCATTTAATCACCCTTCCACTTCGCTCGAAGTGCGAAATTGTGCATGTATTTTAAATAGAATTTATAAATCGGGGAAGCGAACTTTTAATACGATTTAAAGAAATCATTTACAAAACCCATGAATGAAATCAAAAAGGAATCATCAAGGTCAAATATGAAAAAGCAACTAATTGGAATCAATTTAAATCGATAAAAGTGAAAATCACAAACAGATGGGCACACTGGACAAAATGAAGCAGGTCAGTCGACTGGCCTGCTTCAGTCAGTCGACTGAACCACAACCCGAGAGTTTTTACTCTCTGCAGTCAGTCGACTGACTTCAGGGGGTCAGTCGACTGGTTGTAGCTGGAAATGTTTTCCAGCCTAGCAAATGGAGGAGCAACTCACCTCATTTGCAACATATCGAGCAATGGACTTAAGAGGATTTTGCCAATCGATAACCCAACACCATTGACTCTGATTTACCACCAAAAACCATGATCAAACATCAAAGTTATGATTTTCAAGGATTTGACTCCAAAACTCCAAAAATGAAATGTTCACCAATTCCATTCAAACTAAAGGCAAATGCATATGAACAAGGTGTTAGGAATTCATACCCAACATCAATGAAATCAAGAGAAGTAGATGTGAGTTCAAAACTCACCTTTTGTCTCAAACAAAGAAGAAGGAGTTCAATTTGCAAGGAGAAGACCAACAAACACTACTTCAACTCAACAAGCTTCAATCTAAGAATAAAACACATATTTCCCAATTTAGGTTTAGGAAATTTTTCTGAAATTGAAGAGGAGAAGAGTTGGAGAAGATGAAGAAGAACTTACCAATGGATTCTCTTTGATTTTTGGAGCAAGAATTTGGATTTTGCAAATGGATTTAGGGCTAGGAGTTTCTAATTTCCTTTCTCTTCCCCCATTTCAGTTTTTGCTTGAGAATTGAGATGAAATGGAGATGAATGAAGAGAAGGGCTAAGCTAAAGGGCTAAGTGGAGATTGGGCTGAACTCAAACTCAAGCCCAAGTAGAAAAGGTAGCCAAAATTTCACTTACTCCAAACATATCAAAGCTTACACTCAAAAAGATCGCAAACGCCATTTTGGAATCAATGGAAATGGTTTCGATTCCCAATTCGTCCGTTTGCAAAAAGTAACATTTCGGACCTAAATCCGACTAACGACGCTATATTTAAATAAAATATTTAAATATATAATCGTTAAATATGCGGGTTGTTACAGATCTCCCCTCCTTACAAAATTGCGTCCCCGCAATTCCTAGAGACGATATTTGTAACAACTACATACATAAAACATTCCAAAGAAAAGGAAATAAGCTCGAGATGAAAAGACATACTCACCGTTTCAAAGCGAAGATAGAAACCCCGGATAAGATTGCTCGATATACTCTCTGGTTTCCCAAGTACAGTCATTGGGATTAGCGGACCATTGAACTTTAACGAGCGGCACGTCCTTGTTCCGAAGGTGTCGCACCTCTGTGTCAAGCACACGAATAGGTTGCTGTACAATAGATAAGTCCGGTGAGATCTCAAGCTCTTGCAAATCAGGAGAAGTAATAACAGAATCCGACTCCCGAAGACACTTCCGAAGTTGCGAGACGTGAAACACCTCATGAATGCTAGATAAATGAGCTGGAAGTGAAACTCTATAAGCCATAGGGCCAATACGTTCAGTAATAGAAAATGGTCCTATAAAGCGAGGAGCCAATTTCCCAGTCGCACTGAAACGCATAACCCCCTTCAAAGGAGAAACACGAATAAAAACAAGATCGCCAATCCAGAACTCGAGAGGCTTCCTACGGTTGTCCGCGTAGGATTTCTGACGACTCTGTGCCTCTTTCATTCTCAATCGAATAAGATCAATCTTCTCGGAAGAATGACGAACAAAATCTGGACCAAGAATAAGCTTCTCTCCAGATTCTAACCAACATGAAGGTGATCGACATGGTCTTCCGTATAAGCCTTCGAAAGGAGCCATACCGATACTAGACTGAAAACTATTATTGTAAGAGAATTCTACAAGAGGTAGGTGATCTTCCCAACTGCCACCAAAATCAAAAATACAAATACGGAGAAGATCTTCCAAGATACGATTCACCCGTTCAGTCTGTCCATCAGACTGCGGATGATAAGCTGTAGAAAAATTAAGCTTTGTTCCCAAAGCTTGCTGAAGACTCTTCCAAAAATGACTCGTGAATAAAGGATCACGATCACTCACAATAGAACTAGGAACACCGTGAAGTCTCACGATTTCCTTGACATATAACTTAGCCAAATGCGAAGCAGTTCTATTAGACTTAATAGGGACAAAATGAGCAGACTTAGTGAGGCGATCAACAATAACCTAGATGCTAGAATGACCCGATCTCGAACGAGGTAGGCCGTCAATAAAATCCATAGAAATCTGATCTCATTTCCACAATGGAATCTCAAAGGGCTGAAGAAGACCCGAAGGACGCTGATGTTCGGCCTTAAAACGCTGACATGTTATGCAATTACTCACATAACTCGCCACATCGCGCTTCATGCCTTCCCAATAATAAAGACGATGCATATCGGCGTACATCTTACTACTACCAGGATGAATGGTATACTTAGAACGGTGACAGTCATCAAGAATGTCGTAAGTGCAAAATCAAAAGGCACAAAAAGACGATTCTTATTGCGAAGACACCCACGAGAATCAATGCTAAAATCCCGCAACGCCTCATCATAGGATCCAGACTCACAAAGCTGAATAAGGTGCAACAATTCAGGATCACGCCGCTGACCATCGGCAATACGATCCAACAAAATAGGTCGAGCTCTCAAACTAAGTAATAGAATAGGAGAATCAGTAGATGAACCTCGATCACGAATTTCACAAAAAGATAGGGTCTCAAGAATATTCCATTCGGCAAGCATCATAGAAATAACAGCCGAATGTTTGCGACTAAGCGCATCTGCAACACAATTACCTTTACCAGGGGTATGCTCGATATCAAATCATAAGAAGCAAGAAACTCGAGCCAACGCTGTTGTCTCATATTGAGTTCCTTCTGAGTAAACAAATACTTCAAAGATTTATGATCGGTATAGAGAATGAAGCGCTCGCCCAATAAATAATGTCACCAAATCTTCAAGGCAAAGACAATGGTGGCAAGCTCAAGATCATGAGTGGCATAGCGAACTTCATTCGGACGCAGTTGCCTAGAAGCATAAGCAACTACCCGATCCTTCTACATAAGAACAGCACCGAGACCACTACCACAAGCATCGGTGTAGACAACAAGATCATGATTCCCTTCGGGAACCACAAGAATAGGAGCATTAGTGAGAAGTTCCTTTAATAACAGGAAGGAAGCTTCCCACTTGTCGGACCAATCAAAATGAATGCCTTTCCGAGTAAGGCAAGTAAGAGGAAGCACAACCCGGGAAAAATCCTTAATGAACCGACGGTAATAACCCGCCAATCCAAGGAAACTACGAATCTCATGTACATTCTCAGGCCTCTTCCAATTCTGGATGGCTTCGATCTTTGAGGGATCGACAGAAATGCCATCGGAAGATACAACATGGCCTAAGAACTTAACCTTATTCTCCCAAAAGTGGCATTTGGAGAATTTGGCTCTAAGATGATGATGACGGAGTGTACTCAAGACAATCCTTAAGTGATTAGCACGCTCAGCTTCAGACTTAGAATAAATAAGGATATCATCAATGAACACAAGGACGAACTTATCGAGATATTCCCGGAATACCCGATTCATGAGATCAACAAAGAAAGCAGGAGCGTTCGTCAAACCGAACGGTATAATGAGCCACTCAAAAGAATCATACCGAGTGCGGAAAGCTGTAAGAGGTATGCTATCCTCCGCAACTCGTAACTGATGGAAACCTGTGGCAAGGTCAAGCTGAGAAAAGACCTTAGCACCACTCAATAGATCGAACATATCATCAATCCTAGGCAATGGATACCTATTTCTGATGGTCAACTCGTTAAGCTTGCGATAGTCAATGCAGAGCCTAAGAGTTCCATCAGACTTTTCCCGAAGACGACCGCGGATCCCCACGGAGAAAAACTGGACTGAATTAACTGCTTGGACTCAAGCTCTAAAAGCTGCTTCTTGATTTTCTCATTTTCCTTTGTAGACATCCTTATGGGAGGACGACTAACTGGCTGCGCGCCTGGAATGAGATCAATGCGGAACTCAATTGCCCGCTTGGATGGCAAACCCGATACAGGCTCAAAACATCAGAAAAGTCACAAGCAACAGGAATACGAGATATATCATCATCATCTCGCGAGTCAAGAGAATATAAAGCCATCTCGGAATTATCTACATTCCGAAGAATAAGAGATAACTGAGTAGGCGAATCCGGATGTCGAAGATATATAGTTCTCTCCGAACAATTAATCCTGGCATCATATCTCACTAGCCAGTCCATAACCAAAATCATATCAAATCCCAAACAAGAAATAACGTGCAGATTCGCATGGAAAGAAAAGCCACATAAAACAATCTCAACATCATCACAAAGCAAACTACGGGTCGCGGATCCCCCAATTGGATTCGCAATCCTTAAAGAAGTAATCAAACAAGAAACATCCAAAGATAAATCATCAACGAGCTTTTTCGATACGAAAGAATGTGATGCACCCATATCGAAAAGAACTCGAATACTATGGTCGTGAAATAAAATAGAACCTTCCAAAATAGATGAAGATATACCTTTGGGTTGAGAAGGACCTTCAGAAGCCTTAGCAGCATAAAGCCTGCTAGACTTGGCACCGGCCGGAACAGTAGGGCAAGCTGAAACATGATGACCCTCCTTCTTGCAATAACGGCAGAAGAGAGGTTTAGGACAAGCTCGAATAATATGATCCGGAGAACCACAATTAAAACACTTTCGAACGAAAGATGTTCCGGAAGACTGAGGCTGAGAACTAGGACCACCAGTCTTCTTCTTCTTAGAAGGAAAAGGCTTCTTCTGAATTGAAAACAGCCTCTTGTTGGGGTTCTTGGAAACCTCAACATCAACATCACTATCACACTCCTTCTCGACGGTCTCGAGATGAAGTGCCGAATCAACCAACTCCTCAAAATAAAGTTTAAGCTGGAGCAACAAAGACTTCTTAAGATATTTCTTAAGACCAGAAACAAATTTCAAATTCTTCTTATAAGAAGTGCTGATAAATTCAAGACCATATTGAGATAAAGCCTCGAATGATGCAACATACTTAGAAACAGAAGATTTCCCTTGCTTCAACTCAAGGAAGCGTCGGGTCAATAAAACTTTTTCAGATTCAGGAACGAACTTGAGTTCGAATCGTCCCCGAAACTGAGTCCAAGAAAGAGTAGGCTCATCAATCTCGGCTACAAGAAGCTCATACCAATCAAGAGCACGCTCTTGTAATAAGCTAGAAGTTACAAGAACTCTATCATGGTCAGAAAGATCCATGCGAGAGAAAATACGCTCGCACGTGCGAAGCCAAGCTTGGACTTCAAGAACGGACTCGGAGCCCTTAAACGGCTTCCCTCCAAGATGAGAAAAATCACTGCACTGACGTGCAAAAGCAGACTTGCGAGGTGGAGATACTCGAGGAGGAACTGGAGGCTGAGTGCTCCTAAACAATTCCAAAAACTGATCGGCAGACATATAAACGCCATCCGGATGTGAACCGCTGGATTGCCCAGCATCCGAACGTCGTCCTCTGCCTCTTTCAGCCATACGCTAAAAGTTAAGATAAGAATAAGATTATTCACAAGGTAGATAATTCAATATGGAATACTACGGAATAAAATGCATTCCTAGACGTATTCCCCAAATTCTATCTAACCTTGATGGAATAAAGAAACACGATGATTCAAAGATTTGTATCACTTGTACACTTCGATGTATCGTAATATGTGTTTCTATTCTGTGTTTATTATACTTTGTTCTGAACTCAGCTCTGATACCACGCGGTGACGCCCCACCTCTATACCCACGCTAGCAAAGAGTATTAATAGATAATACCATCTGCTAACACGGAGAATAAAGCTGGTTGGGAGCGACCATCTATAGCCTTGCTCTAATTATCTATTGAATACATCGACAAGAGTCATACCAAGCAGGTCGACATACCCAATGAATATTTAAAACAAAACCATAGGTGGTTGGATCTATCAGAACAGAATATAACAATTCAAATGTAATATACATCACAGAACAGCAGATCATCATATACACATATATTGATACATAACAGAGTATACAAAATATTACAAGTCAAGTGGTATAGCAGACCACAATATACAGACGAGTTCACAAGGATAAATATCAGAGTTACAACATAATAGAGCTACACAAAAAGCTATGACAAAAAGAAACAAGGTGAACAGTCCATGCGGAAGCAAAATAGGCTAAGTCCAAAAGTACCTAACCTGAAACATCTCGGCCTGACCCGAGTACAAAATACACGGGTCAGTCTAGCTAAACAAATCAGTTAGATAAACTGAACAACAATAAACCTATAAGGTTACAAGGTATAACAAATATCTCTAAAGGAGATAACACAATTATCTAACAAAATATGAATCATATAGAACAAGCCTCGTATCATCGGCAACATATAGAAAAGGATACAAATATCCCAAATCAAGCCAAAAAGGCCATAACAAATACCAATAAGGTATACAAGTTCCACAAGGTAAACGCTACTCATCATGCGGCTCAAAAAGACCAACACCGAAGGGTGATAACAAGGGAATATACATATGAATGAAACATCAGAAAATTGCTCGAGCTCAGTACTATACAAACAAGGATCCATGAGCCCGAATACTCCAAACCCAATATCACCCATGTGGCTCATAACGACCAACATCGGAAACGATACTAAAGGGAAATCCAATATCACCCATGCGGCTCATAACGACCAACATCGGAAGCGATACTAAAGGGCAACAAACCCGAAGGCACAAACCCGAAGGTACAAACCCGAAGGCAACATACCCGAAGGCAACATACCCGAAGGCAACATACCCGAAGGCAACAAACCGTAGTGGTGAAGGTCAGAGACCCAGTACTGGACACCACTAACTGGCGGAATGTGTCATAACTCTCAAAAAGGAATCCGAAAAGTGTTAACGTATGTCCCATAACCACTCGTTCACACTAAACGGTTTACTATCCGTCAGCCACTTTCACACTCAAAGAAGTACAAAGTTTACCTCATATCATCGATAAACCAAAGCCGAAGGTCAAAACGATCAATCGAATAGGTCGGGGACTAATCGGAAAGATAAACACACAGATTCATGGTCCGTGTTTTGCCTAACCATTTAATCACCCTTCCACTTCGCTCGAAGTGCGAAATTGTGCATGTATTTTAAATAGAATTTATAAATCAAGGAAGCGAACTTTTAATACGATTTAAAGAAATCATTTACAAAACCCATGAATGAAATCAAAAAGGAATCATCAAGGTCAAATATGCAAAAACAACTAATTGGAATCAATTTAAATCGATAAAAGTGAAAATCACAAACAGATGGGCACACTGGACAAAATGAAGCAGGTCAGTCGACTGGCCTACTGCAGTCAGTCGACTGAACCACAACCCGAGAGTTTTTACTCTCTGCAGTCAGTCGACTGACTGCAGGTGGTCAGTCGACTGGCTGTAGCTGGAAATGTTTTCCAGCCTAGCAAATGGAGGAGCAACTCACCTCATTTGCAACATATCGAGCAATGGACTTAAGAGGATTTTGCCAATCGATAACCCAACAACATTGACTCCGATTTACCACCAAAAACCATGATCAAACATCAAAGTTATGATTTTCAAGGATTTGACTCCAAAACTCCAAAAATGAAATGTTCACCAATTCAATTCAAACTAAAGGCAAATGCATATGAACAAGGTGTTAGGAATTCATACCCAACATCAATGAAATCAAGAGAAGTAGATGTGAGTTCAAAACTCACCTCTTATCTCAAACAAAGAAGAAGGAGTTCAATTTGCAAGGAGAAGACCAACAAACACTACTTCAACTCAACAAGCTTCAATCTAAGAATAAAACACATATTTCCCAATTTAGGTTTAGGAAATTTTTCTGAAATTGAAGAGGAGAAGAGTTGGAGAAGATGAAGAAGAACTTACCAATGGATTCTCTTTGATTTTTGGAGCAAGAATTTGGATTTTGCAAATGGATTTAGGGCTAGGAGTTTCTAATTTCCTTTCTCTTCCCCCATTTTAGTTTTTTCTTGAGAAATGAGATGAAATGGAGATGAATGAAGAGAAGGGCTAAGATAGAGGGTTAAGTGGAGATTGGGCTGAACCCAAACTCAAGCCCAAGTAGAAAACGTAGCCAAAATTTCACTTACTCCAAACATATCAAAGCTTACACTCAAAAAGATAGCAAACGCCATTTTGGAATCAATGGAAATGGTTTTGAGTCCCAATTCGGCCGTTTGCAAAAAGTAACATTTCGGACCTAAATCCGACTAACGACGCTATATTTAAATAAAATATTTAAATATATAATCGTTAAATATGCGGGTTGTTACAGTATGTATTCAGGTTATATTCAAGCTAATATATATAGTTTATGGGTTTCGTGAGTTATATTCAATAATTGCAGTTGGGTATACATATGGTACATATATAGTTTATACTAATATGTTTGGGTGTGCTGGCTATATTTAGTATATAGACCATATTTTATATGTGTTTAAATAAATAAATAAATAAATAAATATATAAATGCTAGTTAAATATATCAATGTGTTTATGTTGTTCGTATATATATCTTTATGCAATGGAAGTCTTGTCCTTCCTTTTCCTATAAAAAATGCTTATTTTTCTTTGTTTACAGTTTACATTTATGTTTAATAAATTATAATATATGTTAGTTATAAATATGAAGTTGACTTAGGATTTTCGAGCAGGCTAGTTGTATATCAATATATATATATATATATATATATAGGTATAGCATATATGTATGTATCATATTAGCATATATACATAAAGTATACATATCTTTGAATGTTTGATTAGATATATTTTGATTAAAAATATTATATATATATATATATTTATATTTATCTTGAATTAAAATATTGATTTCAAGGAAATAATAATGAATATATATTTCTTTCTCTATCAAGTTGATTCTAATTATTCCGTCAATTCCTATTTATCAGCCACATCCATCGCATTCGTGCCCATCTTGTTTCGCTTTGAAATTCATGTTTGGATCGCAATTCGCTTCCATTCCCATCTATCTCTCTAGCCTCGAAAGGTGACCAATCACTCACGATTAACGCTCTTGCATTTATTAAATTTGATTTCAATTGAAACGACGGTTGAAATATGCTGCTGTAGTTATTTAAATTGTTATATATGCCATTATCTGTAACTGTTCACTTGTGAGATATGACACCATATCTTGTTGTTTATATTATGTTATTATTGATATATGTCTGTTATGTTATTATCATATCTATTACCACTCTGCAAGTTCCCTGTTAATATAGAATTCCCTATGGATTGAAATGATACATACCCGAATGATCTGTAGAATCGGAGAAAATTGTTATGGGTTGAAATGATAAACCCAAGCGATTTTCATTGAATTGAATTTGGGATTGCGGGTTGAAATGATATATACTTGTATATATATTTAAATTGTGGATTGAAATGATAAATATATGTATCACTTGACCATAGGATAGAAAATTATATACAAACAACATTGGTGTATGTGTGTGTGTATATATATATTGCAAATTACTTCCATGGTTTTAAATGTGAATACTATGGTTTTAATAAATAATTGATTTTAAAATATTATATATATATACATGTTATTTGTAAGGGTTTAAAATTTAGATTTTTAAAATTTATATGTTTTGAAAATTGTATGGTTATAAATGAATTTTGAAACTATATTTCAAATACAAAGTTTATAATAGAAATTGATTTGAATTATATTTATTTAAGAATTATACTTAAATAGGTTGATTTGAAATTTATTAAATTTGAGATTTTAAAGATATGATTTTTATGACTTGAATTTGATTAAAAGCGATTTAAATGAATATTTCATGTTTACATAAATTGAAATGATATATTTAGTTTTAGTTAAAATTTGAAAATTTAAGATTTATTTAAATTATATTGGATTTATTAAGCGAATATTTCAAAACTAAATAATAATGAAGTTAAATTAAAGAGATATACGAAATTATCAAATGTAATTTTGAATTGGTGGAACATTTAAAGTTTTTAAAATATATTGAAAAATAAACTATTTATTTGGTGGTTCAAATATGTACTTGAAATCAATTTAATTTGAAATGGTTTACTAAGAGACTGGATTGAATAAAAAATTGATGAATTGAGATTAAATTTGAATTTTGGAGTTTGAGTTAATTTGAATCCATTTATGAAATTTGATAAAGCTAGTTTATTATATAAAATAATTTAATTTATATTTAAAACTATTTATTTATTTTACTTTACAAATTATTTTAATATAAACTATTTTATTATAAATCATTTTAATATAAAATTATTTTAACTATTTTGTACTAATTATTTAAATATAAACTATTTTAACTTATAACTATTTTATCTTATAAACTATTTTATTATATATATTTATAATCATTTTAATATAAAACTATTTTAACTATTTTATACTAATTATTTTAATATAAACTATTTAACTTATAACTATTTTATCTTATAAACTATTTTATTATATACACTATTATTAATATCTAAACTGTTTAAAGGAAAATTATGCTTTCAAAGTGTTATGATTTCCAAAGAATTATAAATTCTAAGTCTATAATGTCGAAAGTGTTATAACTTTGAAAGTGTTATTGATTTGAAAATGAATATTATTTTAAGTGAAAAATAATATCGTATTGATATGGGTTGAAATGGAAATGATATTTTGGAAGTATAAACTATTTTAAAATGACCATGGTGTTATAATAACATTTGGTTGTTAAAGAGACCGGGATCAGATATTGTCATACACTCCGCCAATACCGAAACCACTTTAACAACTGTGTGCGCGGTGGAGATTTCCAAAGTTGGATGGTTTGGTGACAGATCTATATGGTATTTAAGTGACCCTCACTCCCATGAGTCAGCTTGATGTGGCTAAAACAGGAGCCACGCCATGCCAAGTGAGGTCGTTCCTTCGATCAGACACATTTCCTTAATACCATTTTATTGCTTTTTGTGATGTGATTGGATGCACCCTTTGATTTGGGAATGTGTCATGAGGTGGAAGGTAGTAGCTACTATGCATTACCACCAGTCTGGATCCACAAATGGTATATCTACCCTGGCATTGCCTCGAGTGCCTTGTCGCATGCCCTAGCATGCCTTCTACGAGTTTGTTTTGTACCGTACCTATGCGGCGTCCTTTGGGTAAACCTCTAGTTTACGGAGAAGCTTATGCCATTGATATACACTATGGGAATATATAAAATTTGTTAAGGCTGATATGTGTAACGCCTTAACGCTGTTTTAATACTTTTACTTTACTGTAGATATATTATAATAGCATATATTACTACATAGTAGATTGTTCCACGGATCCTTAGAGGATGGTTATCCCGAACATCCTTTAAGTTACTTGTATTTCAGTTGTTATTTCACTTGAGTTGGATTTATTGATATAAGAATTTTAATCGTGACTCGAGTGTTTTTGGGTTTTGCTTCACGCTCGGGTCAGACTGAGTGTCACAGCATTTGAGACTCACCTTTGGAGTTGGAGCTTCACTTGGAGATCCATCTATATCTATTCGGCATTCAGCTTTCCAGTTGATTTGTTCAAAGATGTCATCTGTTTTCAAGACTTCACTATACTTGAGTTATTCTGTTGTATTTTATTGCAAACTCTGTTGTTTATATAGTACTTCATGAACTACTATTTATCTATTCCATTGCATTATTGTTATATTACTCTGTGTCTATGATTTTGTTAATTTTTATTTTCTATATATGCTAAGTTTTGCCAAATATAAATTAACAATCTGATATTTTGAGTAATTCAAATCCAACATGTGCGATGCGAATGA
The DNA here is from genome assembly GCA_030765085.1 of Allium cepa. NCBI lineage: Eukaryota > Viridiplantae > Streptophyta > Magnoliopsida > Asparagales > Amaryllidaceae > Allium > Allium cepa. The sequence continues at coordinate 672,243,089 of CM060943.1, read as the reverse complement.
CACGAAATACCGAGTCGTTAATTCCGCTGCCTCTCCACGTCATCCGTCAGCACCCGCTCTTCCACCTGCCATACAAAAACATTCAGATCCTCCACCATTCTAGCCGAGCACCTCCGCATCACCCTAGATCTCCACCACGACCTTAGCATGCTCAGAACTATCGTGCCCCCTCATGCAAGCTCGCCACTACCGTGCCCATTCCTAGCCTCAACCAGAACCCGTCCATACTCGCCATCCCACATCGACTTAGCAACCACCCACTACCATAGCCTTGCCTCCTCAAAGCTTGCAGCTGCTGCCACCGAACTCGAACACACAATGTCTGCCTGCAGTCCGATCTACCATAACCTTGCTTTGGATCCGTTGCACCACCATCCATCGAGCAAACCTAACCTCATCAAGCACCCTAGCAGCGTTCTTTTTATAAAAAGAAGTATATATCATATTATAAATATAAATAAAGGAGTATCATATATATATATATATTATTCTATTCGTTGGTTCTATTTTATCGTACATATATATATATATATATATATATATATATATATATATATATATTAAGTTTGCATTCCTTTATTGCGATAGCCTGTGCACCAATTTTTTGCAAGCCCAACCTGCTCCTTTTTGTTATATATATAGAAAGAACATTGATTTTAAGAAATTTTGATATTTAAAAAATAAAATATAGATATTTGATCTTTTTAAGATGTGTTTTAAGGAAAATGATTTCGAAAATAATATATAAAGATTTTATTTTGATACTGGTTTTAAAATATATGTATATAAATATTTTTAAATATGTGTTAAAAGTAAATATTGTTTAAAAAGAAAAAGGAAAACATATTATATATATTTGATTTTATCGAATTCTGTGCTTTGCTTGCTGCTGTCGAACTTGTCACGGAAGTTTCTGAGTGTTGTTGTGGAATGTCCGTATCCATGTCATATTCTTCGACTTTGTTGTTCTCTAGCCTCCAATGGTGTGCGATAACTCACGTTTAACATTCATATGTTCAATAAATTGATTTCACATGAAGTAAAAATTAAAATATGTTGTTAGATCTGAATTGGTTAGTGATTAAATTGTTAAATGTGATATGTCATTATTTTCATTTGTTCACCTATGTAGATTGAAAACATTAACACTAATCACCTATATATATATATATATTGTTATTTATGACCATATTTGTCATTGATATATGCTGTCATTTTATATTATTTTATCGTTCTCACTCTGCAAGTTCCCTGTCAGTTTAGGAAATCCCTTTGTTTGAAATGATACATACCCGGACGATATTATAGATTAGGGGAAAATCAATATGGGTTGAAATGATAAACCCAAGCGATTTTATTTATTTTAAATTTTAGGATTGCAGGTTGAAATAATATATACCCATAAATTTAAATAATTGAGGATTGAAATGATAAATATCCATATCACTTGACCATTGGATAGAAAATTATATATGGAACCGTTGGTCTTTGTTAATGATTTCCAAATTTTTGAGAAAAGAAAATATATGTGTTTTGATTTTTAAATATAATATAAAGGTTTTATTTAATAACAGGTGTATAAATTTAGATATTTAAATTATATGTTTTTGAAAATTTTAGATTATAAATTAAAGTTTAAAATGTAAATTATAAAATTTTCCTTATAACTTTATTATTTTTAAAATATATATGATAGGATTTAAAATAGATTTACTAAAAAGGTTTAATTTAATTTAAATAAAAAATTTAATTTAATTAATATATGTATATACATATATATATCTATAATATGTTTTAAAATATTTATTTAATTTATATTAATATTTTGGAAATAGTTTTTATAATAACTTTAATAAATAGAGGCTGGAAAGGTAAATTAAAGTTGACTTGAAATTTAAATAGGTTAATAACTGTATTCTAATAAAAACTATTTGAAACTTATTGATTTTAAGATTTTAAAAATATGAATTTTATAACTCGATAATTTGATTTAGATTAAAGATGATTAAATGAATATTTTCAAATTTAAATAAAATTTAAATTGACTATTTAATTATGATTAAATTTGCAATATGGGATTTTATTTAAATACTATTAAAAATGATTAAGCGAACATTTTCAAATATAAATAAAATTAAAGTCGATTTTGAAATATAAATTATATTTATCAAATTGAGTTATTGTAAATGTTTGAACATTTTAAACTTTGAAACCTATTGAATTTGAAGTGGTAGTTCAAACTTGGATTTGAAATCGATATATATTACAATGGTTTTAATGAGAATTTGAAGAACCTTTAACATTTTTAATTAAAATCATAGAACTGAGATTGATTTAAATTGAATTTTGGAACTAAGGTTGATTTGAATTAATTTGTGAAATTGGAAGAAACATTCTAATTTGAAACTATTTTCGATATAAACTTTTTTAAATCTATAACTATTTTAATAAATATTATTTTAAATATATAAACAATTTTATATACATATATTTTAATATATGGACTATTTTTAATATATGAAGTACTTAATTTATAACAATATATAAACTAGTTTTAATTTATAACTATTTCGATGTATATAAACTATTTCCAATATTTAAACTGTTTAAGTTGGAACTGTTATGATTTAGATTTAATGGATTTAAATGCGAATATTTTGATATGATGGTTTAAACTATTTTGTGGTTATGATTTTGGAAGTGAATATGATTTCGAAAGTGATATGTTTTCGAAAGTGATATGATTTTGAATGAATATGATATTTTGATATGAATTATGAATTGTTTGAAATGAAAATGATCATGGTGAATAAGTGTTTGGTTGTTAAAGTGACAGGGATCGGATATTGTCATACTCTCAGCCAATACAGAAAACCACTTTAACAACTGTGCACGTGGTGGAGAATCCTGAACGAAGTAGGATGGTTTGACGAACGTCTATATGAGGTGTGAACGCTGTCCTGACTACCTCGAGTTAGCTTGATGTGACTAGAACAGGAGCCACGATGGGTTAAGTGACACCGCGCCTCCAATCAAGCATGCTTCTTCGATACCATTCTATTAATTTTTGATTTGATTGGATGCACCTTTGATTATAGGAGTGTGTCTTGAGGTGGACCGTAGTAGCTGCTATGCATTACCACCAGTCCAGATCCGCAAAATGGTAGTATCCTACATTGGGCATTTCCTGGCGTGCCTTGTCACATGCCTTATCGCGCCCACTACGAGTATGGTTTGTACCATACCTACGGAGTGCCCTCTGATAGCCCTCTAGTTTACGGAGGAATTACAGTAGTGTATAGACTACGAGAATATATAAAAATGTGTTAAGGGGTATATGGATAACGCCTTAATGTTATTTTAATAGTTTACTTTACTATAGACATTATCTGTGTAGTGTATTGTACTATGTATGTAGATAGTTCCACGGATCCTTAAAGGATGGGAATCCCAAACATCATTTAAGTTATAATGCATTTCACTTGACATTTCACTTGAATAGATTTACTTGCATAAGAATGTTAATCTTGACTCAAGTGTTTTGTGTTTTTTTATGCTCAGGTCAGACTGAGTGTCACGCCATTTGAGGTTCACCTTTGAACTTGGAGCTTCATTTGGAAATCTATCTTCATCTACTCAACTATTCAATTATTTCAGTTTATTCCAGTTGTTTATGTTCGGACTTGTCATCTGCTTTTGTATTGAGATTTCTATGTATTTGGAATTTCTATTGTATCTTGTTTCAACTCTGATGTTTATGTAGTAGCTTCATTGACTACTATTTATCTATTTCCGCTGCTTATTGTTATATTACTCTATGTTTGTAATTCTGTGATTGATTTATTTACTGTATATGCTAAGTCTTGCCAAATATATAATTTAAATCTATTGTTTTGGTAATTCAAGTCCGACATGTGTGGATTATTGTCGATTTGAATGGTTCGAAATAGCAGGTCGTCACATAAGCTACAAAGAGTATTAACTATTACATTAACTCTTTTTCTTTAGAGGCTATGTAAGTTACAAAGATTATTAATTTCCTTTGGAGGCCATGTAATTTACAAGGAGTATTAATCATTACTTTAATTTTTTCTTTAATATGACTTAGCCTTTCATTTCTAAAACTTACACACTCCAAAACTAAACTTCTATATTATTTAAAGTTAATATTCCTTTATTTTCACACTTATATTATATATATATATATATATATATATATATGTATCTGTGTGTATTATGTTTTTAATACTTTGATGTGCTTATATGTACATACAGATGGTATAACCGAGTATAGAAGGGGATAACATGTCCGTAGCGGTGTAAATCCCAATATCTAAATGTGGGCATGTTAAACCATGTAAACATTATTATGTTGCACGTGCACATTTACACATATGTATATATGATAAGCATGTTTAAAATATAATTCAAAATAAATAAAATAAAACTTCATTTATAAGTCACTAATGTTAGTTAAAAGAAGATTTAGAAAAGTTCTAAATAAATTTAGACTTCGTAGGCCTAATAAGAATCAAAAATGGAATTTTTCTTTTTAGATTTACTCATTTCATCCATTGCGGACAGGACATATTCCAACAGAGAGTAGTGGACTCGTTGAGAGTCAGTCTAGATCTTGTATCCCTCTAGCCTAGACCATATGCTGGTCTCACTTTAGAGAGTGATCCGACAACACCTGAGGTGTATCATATGAATCTTTCATTAGATGGTCAGTAAGGCATGGTGTTCATCATATCTAATTTTTTATTTCATTCAGTGTTTCACATTTGGGTTAGTCGGAATATGAGTTGATTGTTATCATTTCAGTCAGTGTTTATATGTGTTTGGTTAGACTTTGCTTTGGTTCATGTCTATGTATTGTTGTGACATTTTGTAGAATGTCGTGTTTACTATATTCTGTTCTACGTTGAGTTATGGTGTTACTTCTATTCATTTTGTGGCATTTATCTACCTATTTGCTATTTATTACCTTTTGTTGATGATAAGGGGGGAGAAAATATCTCATAATTTAGGGGAGTGTTATTTGTACTAATCATTATTATAAGTAGTTGTCATCATCAAAAAAGAGAAGAATGTCAGAACATATGCTTTGATGACGTCAACGAAATATACTATGTATAATGCTAGTTACAAATAAAGTCATGGAGTGTAAATCATAGAACATAGCATAGTTAGAAGACGATAAGATGTCTAAGCGATCAATATATCATAAATAAGTAATGGAGAAACCATTGATTTGCAGCTGACAGTCAAGAAAAGAAATAGAGCACACATTTAAGTTTGTTATTTTTATTGAATCATTAGAGTTATATTTTGTTAAATCACTCACATGACCTTCGAAACTTCTAACTCTCATGACCGGCTACGAAAACTTATGTTAAAATTTTTGAATTTTTTTCTATAATTTTTTGAAGTAGAAATGATGGAGAAGCACAAAAAATACAGTTAGAATTACCTACAGCACTTGGCCATTGGAGTTCATACCGTCCCACCGGTTGATCGGTGCTCCTATCGACCCATCGGCTGATTGGTGGGAAAATGACCTATGCACCGATGATGAAGTCTTAAGGACTATTTTGACTGTGTCCTTTCCTGTATCCTCCATATCTTTTTGTCATTTCTGATAGAGTTAGGGGTATGCCATAACGGCAATTCTATAATTTATCAAAAATTATTAACTCTGTAATCAATTTTCGTTCGTAGCAAAAGGTGTTTTTTCTCTGCTATATGCTTATTATACCATGTTATAATTAATTAATTATTTAGTTTAAGAATATTTAATAGAAAATTCATAAATGATTTGTTTGTGATAGTAATTACAAATAATTGTAATCATGAATATTTTATTATAATGTAATAGACACATCATTTAAATATTCTTAATCATGATGTATCAATACTGAATGCCGATGCAACCATTGAGAGTAGAATATATAATGCTCTTCAAATGTTGGGCAGTGTATTACTGATGATTACGGGGGTATCTAGAGGATACGTACGGATGGTAATTGGATAACTTTGAAATGACTAACTCAATAGTTTTCTGGCGGTTCGTATAATTAAGGTCAACAGAAAGTATTGATGTGATGATATTATATAGTCCTCTTGACTTAAGAATACTATTGATCTTCAATATGAAAGCTCTGCTTTGATTATACTTAAATCATGGCATAACATCCATCGAACAACTATTATTGGGTCGATGGAAGTATTGGAAGTGAAACACTATTCAAAAGAGGATTCTCTCTCTCACGGCCAAGTAAAGTCAAAATCTCTAGCCAGAGTTGTTCAGTTAATAATAATTTTTGTTACTGAATCAATAACTTTGTGTTTGGACTATAAAATTGGATATGGACGATATTGGAATTTTGGCAATTACCAAATTTCGTAAGTTCTAATGTGATATAGTTTTGACGAAAAGAATTGGTGTAAATAACTATTATTACCCGGTAATGCTTAAATAAAGAAAAAATAGATTTTACCACAGCCATGTAAGTGATAAATTTGGTAATGATGTTACACTATCCACTAAATGATGTATGAACGTTAATATTCGAATTGTTCAGTATTAATCATTGATTGGATTTACACCTAAGAGTCACATAACCGAAACACTAAATACTCCTATTACCACCTGATTTAATTAATTATAATTTTTTTTGGAGAGAAATGTGTGATCCTCAAAAGAGAAGAGCACGCACACACACATATATATCACTGAAAACAAAGGAGCTGCCAACATGCTTGGTAGGTATCAAATCATAATACAAAAATCAAAGAAAAAGAACTCAAGTACTTCAAGAATGAGCTCCGGCAAGGCCACCACCAATTCCATCTCATTATCGAGCTCCGACAAGACCACTGCTCAATATTGAGGTGTTAGAAGTACCCAAAAAACCAATGATGCAACTCAAGGTAGATGAGATCGATAGGCTACTCCAATAGAGAAAGAACGCCCCACTGCAAAAGCGGAAGATCCAATATGAACACCTCCCTTGGGGATCAACTAGCAGCTCCACCACAGAAAGAACACCACACTGCATACGTGGAAGAACCGAAAAGAACGCCTCACTGCTAGCGCAGAATGTCTAAAATGAACATCTCACTGCAATCCTGTCGACAACAACCCTGAAAATCTGCAAATTGTAACCTAACACCACTTCTGGCCTAAACCTGTAGCTGTAAATGGAACTAAAGGAAAATATAAGAATAGTTCATATGTATGTATATAAGTAAAACAGTAAAGAAACTAAAGTAAGTGAAAGATTAATAAAAGGATCAAAGTTCATTATTCAACATTTTAACTAATTGTAAAGTCAAGAAAAAGTGATTTCGAAAACCAAAAGGTATAAAAAAAACAAAATATGAAGCTAAAATCCTATAAACTATAAATCAAGAAATTAACATTATGCTCCTCTGATCAAAAGAAAATTATGATAATTAGTAAAATCATCATTCAAATTCAAGAAAATTTTAATGATGTAATTATTATTATTAAAAATATTGTATTTTTGTTTAAATAACTTAATACTATTTCTAACCTTATTAAGATATTCTTTAAAAAGATTATTTTTAGTTATTCTATATTTAGGATTTAAGATCCAATTGAAAAAAAATGACGTTATTGTATACATCAATCTATTAATATGACTAGATTATTGTTAATAACTCTCTGGTTTCTCTTAAACCAAATATACCAACTTATTACAATGAATAAAGTATCTAGTAAAAAATCTATTTTCCTTTTTAAACTTAAATCTCAAATTATTCTAGTAGAAATCACAATCAAAAATTATAGTTGTAAGATTAAAGTTAAAGATTTTAATATTATTGTTAAGAATGTAACAATTTTCATACAATCATAATAAACATGATTAAGATCTTCAAAATGTATTTTACAAAGAGTATATTTATTATCAATTTGCATATTCTTTCTTTTCAAAAATTCAATAGTATTTAGTTTCCCATGCATGATTAGCCACATACGAATCTTAGCTTTTGGCGGAGCATTAGCTTTCCAAATAAAGTTAAAAGGGTTATATGTAATGCCTGAGAAATTGAGCAATTTATATAAAGAATTAGAAGTGTATTTTTTACTTTTGTCTCATTCCTAGTTAAATATCATTTTCATTATCAATGTTATATAAATTCAATCTTGCACATAATAAAGAAAATTGCCTAAAAGTAGTTCCTTCTAAGATTCTATTAAAACTAAAGTTCCATGGGGATCATTGCTTGGAGAAAAAACATCTATAATTAAATCATTTTTTTAGTTACAAATATCAAAAAGCTCTTTGAATTCTATCCTAAGAGGAACAATAGATAACCCACGAACATGCTGAAAAGAAGTATTATTTTCTGAATGGACAATCGTATTAGTACTAAGGTTAAAAATCTCTAAACATTAAAATTGATTTCCAAAATTTGGACTCGTATAAATTATTGCTACCATTATAATAATGCTTAGAAATATCATTTGTATTCTTAAATTTTCAACACCACTTCCCTAATAAAGAAAATTCATGTTACATAAATTAATAACTCCTAAACCAACTTCCTTTTTCGATTTACAAACGGTTGCCCAACTAACTAAACATTTAAGGTTACTGTTGGGATTATCACCACCACATAAGGAATCTCTTCTTATTTTATCTATTTTATTAATCACCCAATAGGGGAAAAGATGCATAGACATCCAATAGATCAGGAAAGCAGATAAAACAAAGTTGATGAGAACTAATCCACCCGCTCTCGATAAAAACCTCCCATTTCAATCAAAAATTCTATTTCTAATTTTATCTATTATAATTAACCAATCACCATGCTTAAGTTTAGTTGGTTTAATCGAAAATCCAAGATAATCAAAATGGAAAGTCATCGCTTTACAATTAAGCGTGTTAGGAACTAAACCTTCAATCTTATACACGTCATTTAATACTAAAACAGAACTTTTGTCGAAATTAATTTTTAGCCCTGAAAGTTCAAAGCTGTATAAGTTAAATTTACGGGTAGTGACATGATTAGGCAAATGGGAAGTAAATAATAATGTATCATCCACAAATTGAAGAACAAAAGACCATTCCGTGAGATTCCATTACCAATCCACCCCAAAGAACCATTTCCAACTGCTATTTTAATAACCTTGGAGAAAATATCTACAACTAAGTTAAACAAAAGAGGCAATAAAGGATCATCCTACCTTAAACCACGTTTAGATTGTACCTTTACTTCTTAAAATTCCATCAACCATTATACTAGAATTATCATTTTTAAGCAAAATCATAATTCAACTAACCCATTTGCTACTAAACCTCCAGCTAGTAATATATCAATAAGAAAATCCCAATCCATCGAGCCAAAAGCTTTCACAAAGTCTAGTTTTAGAATCGCATATGTAATATTATTCTTACAATAGTGATTTATATATTCTTGAACAGCAGCTACTCCATCAATGATATTTCTACCCTTAATGAAATCGGTTGGTAAACAAATCATTCATTCTTGTGCTAAGTCTATTAGCTATAACTTTTGAAATAATTTTAACAGAATAGTTAGTTAAAGAAATTGGTTTAAAATCTTTTAAATAATTAGCACCGAGTTTTTTATGTAATAAAATTATATTTGCAAAACTAAATCTTCCAAACTGCAATTCTCATTATAAAATTCATTAAACATGCTAATTAAATCGAATTTTAAAACATCCTAAAATAATTTGTAAAATTAAGTAGGAAACACATCGAGACCCAGGGCTTTATCACTAGGCATGTCATTAATAGCCTTCAAAATCCCCTCTTTAGAAAAGGATTATCAAAGTCAATAAGGTTGATACTAGAATCAACAAGATAGAGTTCATTCCATCTATCATAATCCTATGCTATTCTTATTGCAAAAAATATCACTATAGCAATCAGTAAATGCCTTATTTAGATCCCTTTGATCGACCAAATCAACATTATTCACAAAAATAAAATTTATTATGTTGCTACTTTTTCTCTCATTAGCCATATTATGAAAACAATTTGTATTACTATAGCCTACATTAATCCATTGAATTCTAAATCTCTGTTTCCACGTAATCTCTTCTTTTTCTAAGATTGAATTAAGTTCTTCTTTTAGATGAGCAAGAACATTACGTTTCCCTAGATTAAGTTGTCTAGCTTGTTCTATCTTGTTAATTTTAAGCATTTCAAAAAGTAAATTTTCTTTTTAATTTTAATATTGCCAAAAATATTCTAACTCTGATTTTTAAGAAAATTTCTAAGACCCCTGAGTTTTAAAATATTTTTTTTTCTTCAGAGCTATCTGTATTCCTGATATTATAAAAATTCATCAATATCCATTTGCTTTTAACTATGTCGGAGAAATTGGATTCTAATAAGCACATATTTTCAAATTAAAATGTTCTATTGATAATTATATGATGTTCACACGTAAGAATGATAGGGCAATGGTCAGAATGTGTATAAGGTAAAACAATACTCTACAATTCCAAAATTTATCTTCAATTCCGTCGTCGATGAAAAATCTATCTAATAGATCCATAGAAGTGGATTCCTTAGTATTACTCCAAGTGAATTCTCTATTAGATAAAGGCATTTCTTTCAATTTAGTACTAATAATAAATTGATCAAACTCTTCCATGGAAGTGAAATCTCCTTCCTTTGGAAATCTCTCTCCTAACAAATATGTCACATTGAAATCACCTCCCAATACCCAACATCCAAAAGCGAATGATCTGAATTCTAGTCATTCGCTTCATAGAACACGACGACCAATTTTCGAGTTTGGTCCATAAACGTTAAAAATATTTAATAAAGAGCTGTCACTAAGTTTAATGAGAATAATATGAATAAAGTGGAGCTTAGAAATAGTTTAAAGAAGTTTAAAAGAATTATCACGCCACCCTATAAGTAAACCCCTAGAAGCGCCAATTGAAGGCAAACAAACCCAATGTATAAAATGAAAACCATTTAATCTTCTAAAAAACAAAGATCGAAACAATCAACTTTCATTTCTTACAAAAGTGTTATATCAATAAAATAATGTTTAAAAAATGTACTGTATAAACCAGAAACCATACCTGAGCCTGAATTCATACCATAACACTTAAATCAGGTGACTCACCCATAAATGAAGAAGAATGAGTATTGCGGATCCTGGCACTATGACGAACAACACCATTAGTGGCAACGGATTTTCTATGCCTTCCTCTCTTATATGATGAAGAAAAAACTGAACCAGTATTGCTAAAATTACAATCACTCCCCTTATCTGCGGAAAAGCTTGATGCATTATGATGTACAATCTCTGCTACAGCAACACTAGTAGAGCAATCCACTCCAACTCTAGAAAGAACATCATATTTTACTTCACTGAACTCTTCAATCATAAAATTACTATCATCAACCCTAGAAGGCAAACCACCCTCCGACAGAATCTCCTCCTCACCAAAACTAGACTGACATCTCATAACCACATCAACATCACCAACTAAACTGTCTCCATGGCAAGCCATTCCAGTCAATCCATTAATATTCCCAATCCCATCATTAATACAATCACCATACATAACCAAGCTATTGGAGATAGAGTCTTTAATTTTGTGCCTGTCCAAACTATGCATTAAAGCCATCTGCATATCCTCATTTGAATCACCAAAACTGGACTGGCATCTCATAAACACATCTACATCATCAACGAAACGATCCCCGAGGCAAGCCAATCCAATCAATTCCTTAACATTCCCAATCTCATCACCATAGAACCAACTTGTTAGATATAGAATCATTAAACATGTGCCTGTCCAAACTGTGCATGTCACACACTAAAGCCATCTGCAAATCCTCTCTTGAATCACCAGAACAAGACTGACATCTTATACCCACATCAACAACACCAACCAAACTGAGGCAATCCAATCCAGTCAATTCCTTAACATTCCCAATCTCATCACCATACAGAACCAACTTGTTACATATAGAATCATTAAACTTGTGCTTGTCCAAACTGTGCATGTCACACCCTAAAGCCTTCCACAAATCCTCTCTTGAATCACCAGAACAAGATTGACATCTTATACCCACATCAACGTCACCAACCAAACTGAGGCAAGCCAATCCAATCACATCACAAGTACAATCACCATACTAGAACCAAGCTATTAGAGATTGAGCCATCAATCTTGTGCATGTACAAAATGTGCACATTACTTGCTACAGATACACAAGCCTTCTGCATATCAACTCTTGAAACACAAAGCTCTCTGTGCAACTTATCAACAGCCCCACAGTCATAAGAAACAAACCCATCATCAGAGATAAGAGACTCTTCTCGCATATCAGCCTCTCTAATAGCTTCACTACCCACTGGACTTTCCACTAGATTGCTATAATAAATATTGCAATTATAAATGACTATAGAACATTTCTGCTCATCATGACATACATCATTAATCTCACAATGTACACTCATATCTTACAATCTGAAGACGAAACCATGACGTCAGAACCCTGAATGCTTAAACTTCGAGAAACTCCATCGCTAATGCACCCATGAACCAGAGGTTCACAGTAGTTACAATATACCAATGATTTAAAAGATGATGGAACGCCACAAATAATATCATTACACTTAGAGACCATATCAGCTTCTTCAAACAAAACAAGGCTCAATCCCCTTCCTCCAACAACTTCAGACAATCAAACCGGTTAGAAATGTCAATCTAAAATCTTTCCACAACACAAGAATTTGCACTGGATCTTTTGTTATGAATAGGAACAAAATCATTACTCTTCTCACTCATAAAAACTTCACAATTTCCTTCAGTAGAATCTGCAATCTATTATCTAAGATTATATCACTGGTTTTCGAAATTGAGAATTCAATCTACAATGAGATATAGAAGGGTCCAATAACAATGGATTAGAGAAAAGAGAATCCTCCTCATGTACAACATCATAGCTATCTGAATCAGCACCACTAAATATGCTTGAAACCCCATTATTTTCATTCAGAGTTGACAGTATATCAGCAGTAGAAACAACATCCAAAGAAGAAGCAGAATATCCAAAATAATCATCTGAATCCCCAAATTTCTTTTTGTACCCGTTACTAATATTAACTTCATTGATTACTTGAAAGTGTTTTGAACAAATCCTCAAGAAAATTGATACCCTCTGTCCTCTGAAACCATCAGTGATCTAACAAGATTCTTTTGAGTTTCATGAATTTCAAGACAAAAAGAAAGCCATGATCTGAAATAGAAAGATCTTTGCGTTCATCAGCAATAGTAGTGAATTTCCTCGAAAACCAAAACTTTTTATGACCAAAAGAGCCACATCCAAAACGTCTTATGGGATCTCGGCATTCTTTGGCCAGATGAGAAAAATCACCACACCGATAATAGAATTTCCTTCCCCTTCTAGAATTTACCGAATTAGAAGTCTGGTAAGAAGAACTATTACTGTAAGTAAAATAAGGAACAGATTTCGACTCCTTAACCACTTGAGCATACGAGCGTTTTGATGGAGAAACGCGATCGTAATACTGATTGGGATAGTTACGCAAGAAAGATTGCGATAATGAAGATGAAGGAAAAGAAGAAAGTTGCTGAAACGAACGAACGTTAGACGCCATTTTCTTGATTACTCGAAAATACATTTAATTAATTATAAATTGTTATAAATTAATTAATATTTGTAAAATATTAATTTGAAAATTTTATTTAATTTTTGTTGATCAATATAGTAATAAATGCACTTATTAATGTATGATATTGATACGCATTTAAATTGGATTGCATTTAAATTGGATGTAAATGTGCTGTTTGTTGATCGAGTTTGAATTTATTTTAAGGCCCATACGGATCCTATTGTAGACAGCTATGGTAGGCTAGGGAGGTTGGTCATATAGTGGCATATAGGGTGGAGTTTTTGAATTAAAAAAAGAAAAATAGTAAAAGAGAAAGATGGGTCTAGATCTTCCTTCTACTCTATAAAATTTCTTCTATTCAATCACCTCTAACCCTTATATTTTGAATCTCTCTTTTTTGCACTCTTCTAGATCAGCAAGGCCGATCTCAAACCCGTCTTCTCCTTCAAGTTTCTAAGCTCTAAATCACCAAATTAAATGCCATTCAAGGATCGACGGTAGATGCATTCAGAATGGTAGCAAATTCTAGATTTTAAAATCATTTCAAGGACTTCTGATTCTACGTTTCAGGGTTAAAGGAAAAGTCTCTATTTATAATGATATATTAATGCCTATAATGTTTATTGTATATGTGTTTAGATAGAAGTTGAATGTATCACAAATCTGTATAACATTGTGCAGTTTTTATTGGATGGATTATATATGTATGTACTTACTAAAAAAATTATATATATATATATATATATATATATATATATATATTTTTACATATATGTGCTCACGACTAGAAATTAAAAATAAAATTCGAGTAAAATAATCTTAATTTTTTTTTAAAAATTTAAAATATAATATCAATGTAAACAATAATACATAAAGCATAAACAACAGCTTGTCAATATTTGTTTATATTTTTAAAGTTTTCATAAATTTAAAAAAATTCATACATATATATTCTTTAATTTATTTATAATATATATATTTTAATTTTAATTTTGATTATATAAATAATGTATTTACAAGTATATAAATTACATAAAAACATTAAGAAAAATATTTAATGTATAATACATAGTTAAAATTGTTTTTAGATATTATAAAAGTTTTTTTAAAATTTTATATGAATTTATTTCCATATGGAAATTTAAAAAAATATTGTATGGCCGAAAATATATCAGTGCATACAAATATGTATTTAGTCATTATTTTACATTATAACATATTTATATGTGTATATATAATATATAACACTTTAATCATTATCTAATATATATGTGTGTGTGTGTGTGTGTGTGTGTGTGTGTGTGTGTGTGTGTGTGTGTAAATATGTATGTATCTATATTATATTCGCATATGTTAAATAAAAATTAAATTTTGATCTCGAATTATAAAATATACATATATTTATTCGAAATTAATTGTCAGATTAAATTTTAAATTGTATAAATTTAGATCTAAAATATAAATTTTAAATTCTAAATTTCACTTTGGAATCATAAATTATTATATCAAAATTTAGAATTATTTTGCAATGTAATTATATATATTACATAAATTTTATATTATAAGTACTATTTTATAATATTCAAAACTATACATATACATTTATATCATTTATATATGTGTGTGTATTAACATCACATATGTATAAAGGGTCAAATATGCCCATGGCGATGTAAATCTCAACAACTATACACGGGCATGTTAAATCATGTACATTATATATTATTGCACGTGCAAATAAATACATATATGAATATGATACACATATTATATAATATAATATAAACTTAACAATAAATAAAACTTTATTTATAAGTGAAATAAAATATTTATTTTATTTAAAACAAATTTAGACAATATCTAAATAAATTTAGACTTCGTAAGCTCAATAAGATCCAAATAAAATAAAATATGTTGAAATTTACCCATGTACCAGGTTGTGTGCTGTCCAGTTCCAACAATAATATCAGAGCCTAATAATTTATGCAGTCTAAATTAGTCATGTACTTTGTCAATTTAGTAGGGTATCTACAAAGACAGCGTCAAAAGATTGGGTTTGTGTAATCAAGTACCCCACCCAACCTGACTATTGGTCTGGCCCACAAGGTGAAGTAAGCCCGAAGGTTGCCTCTAGCAGAAAAGACTCAATTTGAATTGGGCCTTGGGCTAATTCAAAAGTGTTTTAAAATTGAAATAATATTTTTAATTTAAAGTTAAATTTAAAATAAGAAAAATACTATAAATATTATGATATTATTTTTCTAAAGTGTTTTAAAAATAAAACAAATAAATTTGAAAAATATTAATATTAATAAGAATAATAAATTGAGTAGATTAATTTAAAGGTTAATTGATTAAAATATATATACATGCATAATGTATATATATAAGATATAATTTATGTTGTCTTGAAAAGTTTATGATAATGTTAGTATATATGTATACAAAAGAATTTTCGAAACCAATAACATTTTATTAACATTTTTTAATTAAATAAATTAATAAAAGTTAATTAATAAATAAAATACACTCATAATATATATATATATATATATATATATATATATATATATCGACCTATAATTTTCAACACTTCGTCTTTGAATATCCAAACTTTTGAAGTACTTTAAGTATTACAAATGTGATTTTAAAACCTTATTGAACTCCTTTTAATTAATGACTAATGATAAGAAACTTGTTTTCGAAATTTGTTTAAAAAATAAATACTTTAAAGAACTATCGATAAATTAACCGAAAATCATTTTATTGATAAATCGATTTTTATTCAAAACAAGTTGTCAAAAATTGTTTACATATCTAAATAACATAAGAGGTCATTAATAACAAATAAAAATATTTTCACTAATTTTGGATAAGTAAAATTTGTTACAGAAGCTTCTAAAAGGTTTGAGTGGAGAAATTATGTAGTGGAGTTATTTGTTTTAACTTTTAAGGTGGAAAGGCACATAGGGGTTGAGCCTTATTTGGCCAGCTAGAGAAGAGAGGGAGAGAGGTCTGCTTACCACTTGAAGCCTACATAAAGTGTATGTGTGTAGACATAGAAATAACTTTTACATTTTAGAAAAATAAAATAAAAGCTCCTGACTCTCTTCTCTTAATAAATTTCATAAGAGTAAAGCTATTCAAAACAACTCTAAATCAATTCAGACCCCTTTTTAAGACTACAAACAACTTAACATCACCTCCCTTCAACTCAAATCTAAAAGATTTGAAGCACACAAGCCTATTCACCCTCAGGCCGTGAGCTAGCAAGGAGAAGGTAGGAAGTTTGGAAGCTTTCATAGTTGTGGTAGGAAATAGAAGCTTGTAATTGGTGGTTTGCTTGTCGAAGGTTGAGCTAACTCACCATTTGAATGAATATGAAGTGAATATAGTGTTGTTTAAACTATACAAATGTTGCTTGACTTTATATTGTTTTACATCAATAATATTTGTTTTGATTCTTGCTTTGGAAAGCAAATTACATATGTAAATGATGGATGTTGATTTGTATGAATTTCTATAACTTGTTGCATAGCTTTGGAACAAAGCGCATAGGGTTTGGTTGGACTTTGATTTGCACTGGATTTGATTTGAAAGTGGTTTATAGCGACAGTCGCTACAGAAGCTTTTCGACAATGCCTTGTGTTCGACATTTTCTATGGTATTTTATAGAGAGGTACTTACGGGGTTCTCACCATAATTATTATGCATTATATGTATATTAGTTACTGTAAAAAGATTGGATGTTAAAAAAATTTGTTTGCATAACAAAAAATGACAAAACTTTTAAGTGATCAAAACTACCACAGTTCATAAACATTTACAACAGTCATCCGTTGCACTTTTAAACCGTCTTGGTATCTCTGAATCGCTTTTTACAACATTCCGTAAATGCTGTATTTTCAGTTTGAGACTTTAAATTACTTTGAAATGACTTTAAACTTAAGTATTTTGCTTTAATCTTTTTAGAAGTCTTTTTAACAGATATTAGAGTATTTTAAAAGTGGTTTGGAATTTTTATATACTTTTAATAATTTATCATGGATTACTAAAGTAAGAGGTCTATTTTTGAATAAAGGAAAACATGTTATTTTGAAGTTTTAAATAAAGTATAAATTAGATGTTTTAAGTAATATTTTAAATAAATGTTTAAACCATAATTATAGGTATTTTAAAGTATATTTTAAGTATATAAAGTTTATATAATTTTTTTAGTTATTTTTTTAAAGTATCAAAAAGATTTTTTAATATAATATCTTTTAAATTGTTTTTAAAATATCTTAGCTTTATAAGTAAATTAATATACACACAAATACAGACACACACACGTATCATTCTCTAGAAGGTTTTTAAATTATAAACAAATGGTTTATAAAAGAATTTTAGGAGTGCCAAGTGGCTTAATAGTGTTTGTTTGTTTAACTTGTTTATGGAAAGTAATTAACTATACTTAATACTACAAGCTGACAAAGTAGACTTGTTTATCTCTGAGTGTTAAGAATGGTGTTTGATTAGGACTCAGAAGAAATAGTATTCTAATCTATCGGCTTCCCTATGGACTGAGGAATAGTAAATTGAGATGGTCGGAAATGTGTTAAGTATACGAAAATTAATTTCCATAAGTGATCGTTTTTAGAACTAGATAGTTGGTTAGTTGACTTATCCAACATGACCATTTAACTTATGGAGTATATGAAAGTTTTATGGCTTCATACGGTTTGAGATCCCCTAGGGAGAACTCATTGGTATGAAAAATTTCTAACTTTAAGAATTATATATGTACGAGATCCCCTAAGGAAGGCTCTGTTATATATAGTTCACTTACTTTTAAAGGAACCGGAATTGAATTTAACAAAAATTCATCGATTTAGTTTTGATGAGTTTGGGATCAGTAAGTATTTTACTTATCAAATACCACTTCAAAACTAGTATATGAGTATACGTTTTTGTTACAGCCTAATTTTTCAGCGTCCAAAAATCGACATTAATACATCTACTGTATCAAATGTCGATCAATCGAATGTCGGAAAACCAAACCATTAGGGTTAAAGAAGAAGGAGGTAGAAGAAGAAATAGAAACAATATCAGAATCTCATAATCGCAGCGGAACAATTTATAATAGATACATGACTCATCTTTAAACAAAAAGAACTATATCTGTTCATACATTACATCATCAGAGTTCAACAAAATTCATAGCACACAACTTGACAGTTATCATAACCTGTTCTCACAAACTGACTATGCAGTTAATCATACACAACAGATAATACGTCAAGTACGTGTGATACGTCTCGCCATCTAGCTCGTCTCCTGGGCTCCACAACATCCTTCCCTGTATCTAATACTCGGTCTGACTCGAGCATTATAGTTAAATAACACCCGAGTCAGTCTGGAAAACTAGAGCGAGAAAACACACTCAATTAGATTATTGAAGTTTTTCAAAATCCCTTTGAAATCAAAGATATCTCGTAAGGCCATGCCACAAATAAAAATGCCGGATTTTTATCTTACGATAACCAAAACATTTTTATCAAATCCCTCTGATATTATATTAATGTCTACAGAAAGTAAAATATAATCTAGCTGAAATGCTTGCATCTCACGTTTCAGCATAGTTGGGCATAATCAAAACCATATAGATGCTTATTGGAGATTGGATTCCATACAATGGCAGGGCTAATGGGGTACCGCCCATCACAATACGTGGTCTAGATCACTGTACCGAGGATCCGCCCTGATTATGTGATGACCCAGAATTTTGGACATTTGAAATTGGAGCACTTAATTTATTTTAAATATTTAAAAGTTAATTTCTAACTTAAATTTCTAATATCACTATCTATTTGGCAATTAAAATTTTGAATTTAATTATTGAAAGTTGAGTAGAATATTGAATCTTTAGTTTTATGCTTGATAAAAATATGTCAAAGGCTTAGAAAATTCATATTGATAATATTGAAGGTAATAGAACTTTTAAAATTGAATTGGAAAGTGACTTGTTCAGTTTTGAATTTATATCGCTTAAATCAATATTTTAAAATAGCTTTCCAAGGGACAGTCGTGGATTTTGACGAAACTAGTTCCATTGGATCCGTAATATTGTATTATTATCGGATTTCAATTTTCATAGCATTCGGAGTTGATGTGTGACCGTATAGACTGAAAACGCGTTGAAATTTAAATCGAAAATTCAATATAATAATAAGGTCCAAAAAGCTATCTTCTCCATATGATCGAATTAGGCCTCGAAACCTTTTCCATTGCGTTCGGAATAGGGGTTTAACATTTTAAACACCTAGCGGGACACCTCGATAGGAGTTCAAAATTTTAGACTGTGTAAATCGGGACGATTTGAAATTGAATTCAAATTTATATATAATACATATACATATATATATATATATATTCACATATATTGGGCAAATAGATACGTAGTGGAAATTTTAGCACGTGTTGTTCATAAGTGAACACGCGTCTCCTTCCATCTTCAAAATCGTAGTCGTGCAATTTAAAAATAAAAAAATAAAAATTCATTACAAACGAAAACCTTTTTTTTCTTCATTCAAAAACGAAATAATGGCCGAAGCCTCCCAATATCAAAAAGGAAATTTGTTCTTCTCTAAATAAAAAAATGGCTACTGAACTAATCGTGAATTATTCCCAATCGAAAACAAATCTCTTTTTCTCTGCTGCTCGTCAATTATCCATATAACACTAAAACATACGAAAAGGTTAACGCCCTTTCTTTTTCTGAAATTGTAAGAAGTGATGGGGACTTCATTAAGAAGAAACTCAAATTCATCGGGAAGAGCAAGCGGCCTATAAGGAATAGGATTTCCAGGTCCGTCGGTGATTTCTTCTGGCTTCGTCATATGGAAGATCTTACGGTTATCGATGAGCCACATGGATCGTTGGTCTTGTTTCAGGCGTTCGAACGTGGTTGGGCGCTGGTAGGGATTTCACAAGTTTCCTTGGGACACGTGAGTGTTTGGATGCGACATCGATAAAGGAAGGCTAGGTAATCATGGCAGTGCGGTGATTCGTGGAGGCGACGGCTCATTTTCGAATCAAGAGGCCTGTAGGGCATAGGAATTAGCTGCGATATAAAATTTTGTTTTTAGTTTAAATATAATAAAAATGTTTATATATATAGGTTCAGAGATATGTATATACAGAGCAGAAGTATTTTTTTAGAAAAAACAGACAATTAGAATTTTCCAAATCAGATTTTTATTTATTTATTTGTAAAGATAGATGTTAAAGAAGAATTGGTACAGTCAAGAAAATTACTATGTCAAAAATAAAAATAAATACAAGTATACCCAGGGATAAATTTTACAGGCATGTTTAAAATATAGGTAAAATAAAAAAAGCATATATAAGATTTTGGGAATGGAAATTTTAAATGTTGAGGAGTCTATATGAAAAATAGATTTTTTAAATCTATATAGATTATTTTTGTGAAAATATATGTGTTCCAAAAGGAAAATTATTAGTTGAAAATTAAATTTATTATTCGATTAGTCCAAATATTAATAAGACCTTATAATGTTTGTTACAAGGTTTAAAAATCGTGAAAACAAGCTGGAATGGAAATGGATTGCAAAACAAAAGCAAATGTCAGATCTTCTCACTCACATCTGATACAGTTATTTTAAATAGTTAAAATTTAAAATATTGTTTAATTGCTTGAATTGATGTGATATTATATAAAGTAGTGTATATATATTAGAGTGATTGATTTCCCGTATTATATAGCGGATGAGACCCTATGTGCCGTGCATAATAACGGATGACCTTTTATACCGCGATAACCTGCCTTAAAGCGGGATTGGTATTTAATTTGTTGTGCTAACATCTATGGATGTAGGGAAACAGGTTGGAGGGATCTAACTGGATTCCTCAAATGTTTGAATTTATTTCATATGTTGTGATATGATTTATTGATAAACTGTGATTGATTATAGTGGTAAATTGAAATTATTGAAGGCTATAGTTTGGCTGAATGTATTCTGGTATTCTAAAATACCAGAAATATAGAATTGGATTTTTGGAATGAAATTAAAATAGTGAATATTAAGTAAAATAATTTTATAGAATTGGATAAATTAAAAGAAGAAATTTGGAAAAGGATAAAAAGTTGATTTTTGAAATCTTATCGAACAAATTCGAAGTATAGGGAAAAGATTTTAATAAATGGAAATAAATGGATTTTGTAAACTTAAGCAGTATTGTTTAAAAGTTGAAGAATTTATTTAAAAATTCGGATTTTAGATAGTTGGGAGAAATAAAGGAATTTATTTTAAATGGTAGTAATTTTGAAAATCGATTTGAAAATCGATTTGGTATTTTAAACTATGTTTTAAAAGAAGAATGAGATTTTGAAATTTATAAATGGGGTTTTATAAATAAAGTGAAATATTTATCAGAGAAAAATTTGGAAATGTAAATTCAGGATAGGAATTTATAAAGGAATGAGAAATTTGTTTTAAAATAAATAGCAGTTTATTTTTAAAGGTGTAAAAGAAAAGTGTATTTCCTTGATAAGCCAAGTATGATTTCAAGCAGATTTTTAAGTGAAAGTTAAAAAGCTTTTAAAGTTGTTTTAAAAGGAGGTTTCTTTGAGAAATTATTGTTTAATTTGTTTAAAAGTAAAGAAAATCATTTTACTAAATTAGCTATAGTAGTAATAATTTTAAAAGGCGAATTGGTATTATGATTTAAGAAAAGAGAATTATTAATATTTATATTTTTTAAAATAGTTTTATTTTAAATATAGTTTGGCTAAAGTTTTATTTGGAAAACTTGTATAGAATTCAATAATTTTTATTTTTTAAATTTGTTTGGCTTAAGTTTTCATGAAAAATTATTATTAAATTTCACAACTGATATTTTAAATAAAGTGTTTTATATAGTTTTTATTTTAAGTATTTTAAAGTCTATATTTTTAGATAATGTGATTTAAATTATTTTGAAATCCAAAGTATTTAGTCTTGGCAAATTTTCAGTGGAAATAAACAATGTTTGGGAATTTATTCCGCAAGAGGAAAATAGTTTGAAAATTGTTTTCAAAGGATTGAAGTGTGAAAATATATCTTGTGAAGATATTTTATGGAAATAAATAATTTGGGAAAATATTTAAATCTGATGGTTGTTTGTGAATGTTGTTTGATAATTAAATAACCGACTATCAATATTGGCCTTTAAAATGGCATTTGAATTTCGATGCGACTGGGGGTCGGATTCCAAAGATGTTATCTGAAAACCACATCGAATCTTAATGATGGATATTTTGTTTAAGGATCAAAAAATGGAAATTTGTTATGACTTAATTTAGATCTGAATGTATCCACTTGTTTTTAAAATAAGCGCTCATTATTCGATTAAGCCGGGAGAGGACAATGAGTCATAAAACCCATCTGAATAATGATATGACGAAATGTATTGCATTTGAAGATGGTGTTGAAGACCGGGTATTTTCGAAAATGAAAGGATTACCTGTCGATTATCTCTGCACTGAGTTGCTCCAGTATAGAGATTACCCTATGTAATAGGGAGTCCCGACGTGATTAGGGGATTTTCGAATTTGCAAGGACTTCTTTCCTTAATTAGACGAAGTGCCTTCGGTTCCATTCAGACCCAGGATAGACTTGTATGGATGTATTGTGACATTATACTTTGAGATATAAAGCTGGTTTCTATCAAATATATTTTTGTTGGTGGCGGAGAATTTATTCTCTTAGCTTAACACCCTTCTTTGAGATGTACGAGCTCAGAGGTTATGTAGTCGATGGTTACTAGTGATATATTCCCAATTTGGTAATGTGGCATGCTAAGTGTTGATCATTGGTTGATCGAAGCATGGCTTTTGTGAAAAGCGTAGCTTTGTGGGACGAGACTTCGTCGAACCTCACACCCCGGAAATGGTTGAAACAGGAAAGGATGCAGCAAGGTTATGGGGGTCGTACCCCTTAGCGTATGTGCATTTCCTTCTGGATAAAAAGTGGTATTCTGGTATGTAGCCCATCTATTTAACTTATGTGGATAAAAAAGTGGTATTCTGGTATGGAGACCAGATTATTTACTTATGTGGTTGTTGGTTGTTGAGGCGCCTCGATAAAGATCAGTGACGATCGGGGGATGACATACTCATGATACTTAGTTACCTAGTTACAGAGGTAACCCGGCTTTATGTTGGCAGAGATCCGGTTAGGTTCTCGTGGCGTCCCTCCAGAGGCGTACCCTTTTGGAAAGGAAGTTCCTTAGCCTTGACCATTTGTTGGAAATCCAATCACTCTATACAAGCCCTTTACAGTTTTAGTTGTAGAACCTGCCATCTAACATGGCTACTATAGTAGGCATACTATAATGGTACATATGCTGGCTAAGATTAATATTATACTTACGAAATGTTTTCCACACTAGGCACTAATAGTAATATTAAAAGGATTTTCGTGTATCAAGCATGTTTGACTATCATAAGGAGAAATCTCCCCCAAATGTGCGATTGCATTGTGTGTGTGCCGGGAGACCTTATGGTAGTTTCATTTTCCAAAAGCATGAATGGATTTCTTTTCCATTTCTTTTTGTGCAGATAACTGTTTTAAGATCTCAAACCAGTCTCATGACTGACTCGGAGTTTATTGTTTCCTTTTTAACTCTGGGTGCCCATAATTTTCCACAGGGGAGCCTAGAGTGAGGTTATCAGTTGTTTCTGGAGCTAAGCCAGGAAGGTATGCTGGGGGATCAGGAGACAAGCTGGATGGCGAGACGTATCACACTTATAAGATGTTATTTCTTTCTGATGTTGTGTTGTATATGACTCTGATGATGTAATGTATAAACAAATATAGATATTTTGTTTTAAAGATTAGTCATTCATCTATTATATATTGTTCCGCTGCGAATGTGAGTTTCTGATATTGTTTCTATTTCTTCTTCTACCTCTTTATTCTTTAACCCTAATGGTTCGGTTTTTTGCCATTCGATTTTCGGCATTTAATGCAGTAAACGTATTGATGTTGATTCTCGGGCGGTTAAAAATCGGGTCGTTACAAATCCCTTGCTACACAAGACCGGAGCTACCCCTTACTAGATAGTTCGAATAAGATCTCCCCATGGTTAGGATCAGCAACCACCCACATAGCCGAATAGAAGGAACTTCTAGACGTGAATGACCTTATCCTAATTGGTTGCTAGCCACTTAGCCTTGTGTGCACCTCCCCTGTTTTAGCCATTCCCGGTTGATGAGGCTCAAGGCCATGGGTTACCTTTTTAGCACACATTCACTAAGAATACTCATCGTCCTCCTAACGATGTTCTGATAGCATTCATCCATACAAGTCCGTTCTTGGTCCGAACGGAACCGAATGCACTTCTCCTGCTACATCCATTTTGGAATCACCCTCAGGATTAGTAGCGATTAGCCTTTGCACTTCACTGCTCCATCTTCGACTCCAAGGTCTTGTCTTCCTCGTGAAAACGTTCAAACTAGATCGAAGTGGTTTTCGAGAAATTAATCCTGATACCGGTCTCTTCGAAATGATCAACGCATTTGCCAATATTGATAGTCGGTTATTTAATACCATATAACATCCACAACAACCATCAGTCCTTAATAATCTCCTAATTTATTTGTTTTAAGATATCTTCACAAGATATTTTTCTATGCTCAATCCTTTTGAAAATAGTTTCCAAATCACCTTTTTCTTGCGGAAATAAATTCCCACCCAATTGTTTTACTTCCCTTGAAAATCACCAAGTCTTACTACTTAGATTTAAAATAATTTAAATCGCTTTATACAAAAATATATAATCTAAAAACAGTTAAAATAAAAACTACTTAAAAATTTATTTAAATACTACTTATGAAATTTATAAAAAAATTCTCATGTAAAACTTAAACCAAAACCAATTTTAAAATAAAATTTATGAAATTCTATACTAAATTTTCAAAAAAAACTTTCGCTAAACTTCCTTTAAATAAAACTGCTTTACAAAATATAAATATTAATAATTATCTTTTTAATTATAATACCAATTAACCTTTAAAATAATTACCACTATAACTAACTTAATAAATATTTACCATTAAAGTTTTAAAAACCACTAAATAATAATTTCTTTCTAAAACATTCTTTTAAAACACTTTAAAACCTGTAACTTATATTTGAAAATCTTTCTTTGAACATATATTGGGCTTTTCAAGGAAATACACTTTCCTTTCCTTGAAAGTCTAAAGTATGGTGGATCGATTATACAAATGACAAGTATATAACTAAATTAAACTATAGTGTAATAATAGTAAAGAATGTAAATAAGAATAATCACACCAGCGTTTTTGTACTGGTTCGGACCTCCCGTCCTACGTCCAGTCCCAAAGCTCCTCTTCGAAATTTCCTGTCACCAAATAACCCTCACTTCACCCGGAGAAACAGGTTTACATAGCAGAGTTTCTTTGTCAAGAGTGTATTCTCTATTACACAGATTTTGACTATATCGTACAACTAAACTTCCTATATCTCTTGAATGATTGAATACAATTTTGTTCGAGAGAATATGGAAGTGTATGATCTCAGATTTTTAGATTTGATAGCAAGTGGATGATTAGAACAAGAAATAATCAAGAGTGAATTAGATAAAACAGAAGTAAGTGAGTAAGTAAGTAAGTTGATTCATCTTGATCCTTGTTTATATAGCTGTAGAGAGTTTTTTCTAGTAGTCACATCTCTTCCCTTTCAGTCTAGAGTCGTTACTGTTCACTAGTGAAGAGCTGCGGAGGAGAGATGGAGTTGTGTCTCTTCGGGGATGACAGTTGTGATTTGAAATATTTGTCCCGAGCCCAGTTTCAGATGTTAGAATGTTGTTTTCAGACGTCTGTAGCATATTATTAATTTTAATCCAGTATCTACGTTCAGACATCTGAAGTACTGCATTCGGACGTCTAAACCTGTCAAGTGACGTTTTTCTGGGTTTATTCTTGAGTGTTTGTTCCTTCGATCTTCGTGCAACTTTGTAGATGAATTTCTTTAATGCTTTAGTCATCGTCTTATCAAGGTAGTGGTTTGTCTTGCTTTGTATATATGTATGATATATATATGATTTCTATTGTATAGTTATTATCGTCGAAGTCAAAACTCAGGGTTGTAACATTCTCCTCCTTTTTGATGATGACAACTATACAATGTACTTAGATAAATAATTACAGACGGATTCTCCCCCTAAATATAATCTCCCCTATATGTGTGCTTAACTATTTTTCTCCCCCTTCGTCATTATCAAAAATAATTGAAGAACCATAATGCATAGATAATATGATATGTAGACAGAATAACAACAGTAATAAAAATTATGATTACATCTACAGCAAGTCTTACCAGTAATTTGATCTTGTGCATTTCTCCATTCTAGAAGAGTTATATAAGATGGTGGTTCCTCCGGCAAATGCATAAGGTTGAAAAATTTTGTTCCACTATATTTGATAGGTAACTCCTCAAAAGCAGAAATGTATGATGGGATGTTTAGTGCTTTGAGGATTCGCATAATATAAGCCGGGTAAATGATAGTGTGGCGAGATCTATTCTAAAAACCTTTAAGTTCATCAAAAATGAATTGAGCCCAATTAATCGTAGTTCGACTAGAAAGAGCATATAAAGCTTTGTGCTTAAGATTAGTAATTTGTTCATAGCTACCTAATCGTGGGATAATGGTATTTATAACCATTCGGGTAAGGAGCCTAGCACGTGGCCTAAGGAATTTGGAAGAAAATTGAGGCATTTGATTCTCCCATAATTGATGAGTTGTAATATCACGAAGTTTGAATCGTATATCCTCTATTTCAGATAATCTATGACCCGTATAAGAGCATTCTAAAATTAGTCCAATTAAAATGGGGGTTAACTTGATTGTTGTCCCATAGACACTCGTCGATAACCACTGTTCATCATTCTCAGTAGTCCATACAGATGAATTATCCAGATTAGCATAAAAAAGGTATATAGCCAATTTATCGATGGAGATATCATTGGCATTAAAAGAAACAAGGGTTTTTAAGTTACCTTGCTCACAGATGTCATCCATATCGTATGAAGGAAACTTGATTAGGTTATAGAAGGGTCCGAGATGCATCTTCTTAATCTTCATGTCTTCAAACCGTCTTACATTTGTTGGATTGTGGGATAACCAATCTTTGATTTGAGTGTCAGTTACCATCAAGGGTTGAGAAGAGGATCCTTCTCCATGTTTGCTTTTCTTAATTCCCATTTTTTTGTTCATGGTGGCATTAATCAGGTGAGAAATTTGATTATTATATTTTGACAATAATAAATTTCGATTTGGAAATGATTAGAAATAGGAAAAGGGGATTAACCGATTAGAGATAGGGTTTTAAAAAACTGTTGTTTCCAGTTCCAGACGTATGAAATAGTGGATCAAACGTCTGGAAATGCTTGATGTAGAAACAAAGAGTAGAATCAGATGTTTAGAAGTAGCACTTAGACGTCTGGAAAGTGCTAATACTAAACAAAGAGTAACTTCATACATCTGGAAAGAATTTCTGACATCTGCGAACATTTATTAGTAGTTTCATATTCCTATTTTAGACATCTGGAATCTTTTTCAGATGTTTGAAAAACTCCAGATTAGTTTTTTGATAATTTGTTGAAGAAAAAACAACTTTATTTATTGAATAGAATAGAATATAAACAAATATATATGTATATAATCGTCTTCAAACGTAGTAGTTTATTTATTCTGGTTCCATTCCTGACGATCCCATGAATTTGGTTCATAGATGGGATGACCATAGTTGATTAGAGACCAAGAAGGAGCTTTGCACGACGAAGTCGATGATTCGTCTCTAGGGGTTTCAACAAAACGTGGAGATTTTTATGTAAACACTTCTTTGTTGTAGAATGACCACATATAGCATATAGAGCCTTTTCCAGGAAGTTCAAATGTTTGATTATTCCTTCCTGTCTGTAGTATATTTCCTTCTGAGCATCCATCATTGCGAATTGATAATGTGATATTTCATCAAGTTTTTCGTGGATTGTTGGTGGTTTTTCTCGTTTGGCGTTCTTCAGTAGAGGTGATAATCCCCATAGACTTTTTGGTAAGTCAAGAGAGGGTGGAGAATGAGAAGGTGGAGTACAAAGAGAGGGAATGGATACGTTTGAGAATGACGATCCAGAATTATATGAAGTTATTTCTTGAGATGACATTTTGATTTTTATGTTTAATATATATTTTTAAAGAGAAACTTCTGAAAGTTAGATTTATAACAATCCAAATATAAAAATAGGTAGCATTTTTATGATCCAAAATTATTGTCTAAATTTTTATAGGTTTTTAATCAGCTAAAAACTTGTAGATATAAGAAATTTTTCTTAGTTTAAAAGTTCATTAAGTGAACAAATGCCTAAGTCTCGTCGTAATTTTACAAAAATTTGTTCGTTTAATGGTTTTGTAAAGATATCGGCTATTTGATTTTCAGTGTTAACATATTCTAAAGTTATAGTTCCTTTTTCGATATTATCTCTTAAGAAATGATGTCTTATATCTATAAGTTTAATTCAAGAATGATTTACCGGATTTTTAGATAGATTAATTGTGCTAGTGTTATCACAATAAATATGGGATTTATAATTATTTTTTCAAAATCTTTTAAGGTTTGTTGCATGTAAATTACTTGTGCACGTGCTAATGCCGCTGACATATATTCGGATTCATAGGTGGATAAAGAAACACAATTTTGTTTTTTACTAAATCATGAGACGAGAGATCATCCAATGAAATGACACGTTCCGCTAGTACTTTTTCTATCCATTTTTCACCTCCAAAATCTGCATCGCTATATGATACAAGTTGAAAGGAAGATCTATTCGGGTAGAATAGTCCATATTTTTTCGTGTTAGATAAATATCTCAAAATACGTTTAACGGCTCTTTGATGAGATTCTTTTGGTTTTGCTTGAAAACATGCGCAAAGACAAACACTCATCATTATATCGGGTCGACTTGCGGTTATATATAATAACGAACCAATCATACACCTATATAATTTTTCTTCAAAATCTTTTCCGGTTTCATCTTTATCAAGATGAACCGTTGTACTCATAGGTGTAGGTTTACTAGATGTTTTATCCATACTGAAACGTTTTAATAGTTCATTACAATACTTTTCTTGATGTATAAAGATACCATTTTCTAGTTGCTTTATTTGCAATCCTAAAAAGAAATTTAATTTGCCCATCTGTGACATTTCAAATTCATTTTTCATTATGTTAGAAAATTATACACACAAATTTTCATTAGTTGATCCAAATACGATATCATCGACATAAATTTGAACTACTAAAATATCAACGTTTTCCCTTTTAATAAATAGAATCATGTCAATTTTACCAATTTGAAATCCTGATGAAATTAAATGATTTTTAAGCCTATCATACCATGCTCTAGGGGATTGTTTTAACCCATATAATGCTTTATTTTTTTAAAAAGTGATTTGAAAATCTTTTATGTTCAAATAATGGTGGTTGTTTGACATAAACATTTTCTTTAATGAGACCATTCAAAAATGCACTTTTGACATCCATTTGATATAATTTAAAATTGTTATGACAAGCAAAAATGAGTAGATTCGTATAACTTCTAATCTAGCTACAGGTGCAAAAGTTTCATCGCAATCGTTTCCTTCTTGATTATCCCCCTATGCTACTAAACGTGCTTTATTTCGAACTATATTTCTGGTTTCATTGAATTTATTTTTAAATACCCATTTAGTTCCAATGATGGATTGATTTTCTGGTCTTGGAACGAGTTCCTAAACATTATTTCGTTCGAATTGATTTAATTCTTCTTGCATAGCTAAAATCCAAAAATCGTCTTTAGAGGCTTCGTTATAGTTCTTTGGTTCAAAATTTGAAATGAATGCAACATGACTTATTTAATTTAGTTGATTTTGAGTTACTCTAGAATTTAAATCTCCAATAATGCTATCTATAAGATGATTCCTTAAAATCTTAAGAGGTGAAACTAAAGTACTATTTTGATCAATAGCTTCATTATTATTGTGAAGTGTGTTAGAAGAGTCATTTGAATATATTTCTTATTCGTCATTAATTTGTGTAGTTACAAATTTTTCATCAAAAGAGACATGTAAGCTTTCTTCTATAATATTTGTCCTTTTGATATAAATTCTATAAGCTTTGCTACGATCCGAATAGCCAACAAATATTCCTTCATCGGCTTTAGGATCAAATTTTCCTAGATTGCCTTTAGTATTTAATATGAAACATTTTGATCCAAATGTTCTAAAATATGATACCTTAGGTTTCTTATCAAAAAATATTTCATAACACATGTTTTTTGTCATTGGTCGTAATGTCACTCTATTCAAAACATAACAAGCTGCAGCAATAGCTTCGGTCCAAAAATGTTTTGATAGATTACTACTATTTAATATTGTTCTTGCACATTCTTGTAATGTTCAATTTTTTCGTTCAACTATACCATTTTGTTGTGGTGTATGTGGAATTGAAAAATTATGATTAATTCCCCTTTTATTGCAAAAGTTTGTAAAAAGTTCATTTTCGAATTCTCCTCCGTGATCACTGCGGATATTTTTATTTTTCAAATTCATTTGATTTTTTATTCTTTTTGCAAAAATTTTAAACTTACCAAAAGTGTCACTTTTATGTTTTAAAAACAAAGACCATGTATATCTTGAAAAATCATCAAAAATTACAAAAACATATTTTTTTTGATTTATTGATCTTACTTGAGCAGGATCAAATAAATCTAAATGCAACAATTCTAATGGTTGTTTTGTTGAAATATTATTTTCAGATTTAAAAGAACGCCTTTTTTAATTTTCCAATTTGACATGCATCACACAAATTGTGTATTTTATAATTTATTTTTGGTAAACCTCTAACTAGTTCATATTTTGATAATTTATTTATATATTAGAAATTCATGTGACAAAGTCGTTTATGCCATAGCCATGGATCATCAAGCTTTGCGGTTAAGCATAAATCCGAATTTTGTTTTATATTCATATTCAAAATATAAATACTTTTATTTCAAAATCCTTAAAATAATAAGTTTTTATTGTTATCAAATATATTGCATCTATTTTTCTCGAAATTTATTTGAAAACCATCATCACATAGTTGACTAATGCTTAGTAAATTATGTTTCAAATTTTCTACTAATAAAACATTAGAAATAATAGGAGAGTTAGAAATACCGATGTTTATGACTTTTTCAATTCCGATGACATATCCTTTTGTGTTGTCTCCAAATGTTACGGTGTCTCCATCGATATATTTTATATTTGAGAGTATCTTGGCATTCCCGGTCATGTGTTCTGAACAGCCACGATCGAATATCCATTTCTCTTTGCTTTTATTTTTGGGTACCTATAAAACAAAAAAATTTCAATTGGCAACCACTTCTTTTATTAGGGTCCTAGATGTTAGGAGGGGAGGGTAGCCATACCCAAGTGGGTTTGGGTCCTTTAAAAACATAATCATTGTTAAATACTACACTTGATAGAAAACTATCAATATGTTTTTGTCTAATTAAGACTTTGGTATCCAAATTTTTATATTTTTAGATTTTACGTCTTTACTTAACTTTTGTGTCTTTTTGAAACTTTGATATAAGATACTTTGCTTTATAGTATTACCATTTTTATTATGTGAATTCTTTTCAAATCCTAACCCATTCCGATTACAAGATGGTTTCGAAATTTTAATTAAGTTATCAAGATCTTGTTTTCCTTTGTTAAACTTTGAAACATTGTTAGTTATTGTTTCTAGTTTTTCCTTTAATTCACAAATTTAATTTTTTGACATTTCTATACTACTTTTTAGTTTAATATTTTCCTTAATCAAATTATTATTCTTAACTTTTAACCTATCCATTTCACTAAGTTGTGTGTCATATTCGATAGCCATTTCACATTTTTCTTGTGAAATCTCTAATTCTTCTTCTAAAATAAATTTTTCATCCCTTAATAATTCAATTTCTAGTTCTAATCGATTTATTTTGGCTAGGTGTTCTTTATTCAATTTTTTTATTTGTCTAAACTTGTCATCAAGTTCAATACTTAACTCTACTAATTCGTTATAGCTAAGTTCAGGACATACCTTATCGGTATTAGCCATAAAACATACATTAGCTTGTTCTCCATCGCTATCACTCTCGAAAGATGATGATGAATCAGAATCGTCCCAAGTGACTTTAAAAGCTCTTTTTTTCTTAAACTTTTCAAATTTGTTCTTTTTCTCATTGTTGAGTTTAGGGCAATTCTTCTTCATATGTCCATATCGATCACATTCATAACACTTTATTTGAGATAGATTTGTTGTGTTGGACTTCCCTTCTTTTTGGAATTTGGTCATCTTTCTAAATATCTTGAATTTTTTATAATTCTTGGCAATGAAGACTATCTCTTCTTCATCCAAATCCGACTCATCATTCTTTGCTTGAAATGCTATGTTCTTCTTTTCAACGTTTTGTTCTTTTCCAGCCTGTAAATTAGCTTCATAGGACATTAAATTTCCTATCAACTCTTCAACCTTGAGAGTAGAGAGATCATTAGCTTCTTCAATAGTAATGCCTTCCTTTCCCAATTCGATGTTAAAGAGTTGAGTATTCAAGAAACTAAATCAAAATTGGTAAACTTAACTCCTAATGCTATAAGATCATTTTGGATAGTTTGAAACCTAGAATACATGTCAGCAATAGTTTCATTTGCTTCATTTTGAATGAAGAGAATTGGTTTTGCAAAATTGAAATCTTAGTTTGTTTAACCTTTGTTGTACCTTCGTGTGTAATTTGTATGGTACGCCAAATGTCAAATGCAGTTGTGCATAACATGACACGTGAAAATTTATTTTTATCTAGAAAGAAAAATAAAACGTTCATAGCTTTAGCATTTTTTGATGCTAAGATCTTTTGTGCATCGGTCCAAGTGTTCATAGCAGTGTCAGGTGCTTCATATTAATTTTGTGTAGCAGACCATATTTCTAGACCATTGGCTTCAATAAAAATACGCATACAAGTGGACCAATATGCATAGTTTGAGCCATTAAATAGTAGGGGACGTGCGGTAGACTGACCTTCTTGAATAATACATGCCATATTAGTGATTCAAAAACTTGTTACAGTACTTTTAATCAAACCTTGCTTTGATACCAATTGAAAGTCTAACGCATGATGCATCGATTATATAAGTGACAACTATATAACTAAATTAAACTATAGTGTAATAATTAGTAAAGAATGTAAATAAGAATAATCACACCAGGGTTTTTATACTGGTTCGGACATCCCGTCCTACGTCCAGTCTCGAAGCTCCTCTTCAGAATTTCCTTTCACCAAATAATCCTCACTTCACCCTGAGGAACCGGTTTACAATAGCAGAGTTTCTTTGTTAAGAGTGTATTCTCTATTGCATAAATTTTGACTATATCGTACAATTAAACTTCCTATATCTCTTGAATGATTGAATACAATTTTTTTCGAGAGAATATGGAAGTGTATGATCTCAGATTTTCAGATTTGATAGCAAGTGGATGATTAGAACAAGAAATAATCGAGAGTGAATTAGGTAAGACGGAAGTAAGTGAGTAAGTAAGTTGATTCATCTTGATTCTTGTTTATATAGTTGTAGAGAGTTGCTTCTAGTAGTCACATCTCTTCCCTTTCAGTCTAGAGTCATTATTGTTCACTGGTGAAGAGTTGCGGAGAAGAGATGTTGTTGTGTCTCTTCGGAGATGACAGTTGCGATTTGAAATATTTGTCCCGAGCCCAGTTTCAGATGTCTGAATGTTGTTTTCAGACGTCTAGAACCTATTATCAATTTTAGTCCAGTATCTACGTTCTAACGTCTGAAGTTCTGCATTCAGACGTCTGAACATGTCAAGTGAGGTTTTTCTAGGTTTATTCTTGAGTGTTTCTTCCTTCGATCTTCGTGCAACTTTGTAGATGAATTTCTTAAAAAAAATTGGTCATTGTCTTGTCAAGGTAGTGGTTTCTCTTGCTTTGTATCTGTGAATGATATATATATATATATATATATATATATATATATATATATGATTTCCATTGTATAGTTGCTATCGTCGAAATCATAAACTCAGAGTTCTAACATTCTTCACCTTTAAAATAAAACACTATTTATTTTTAAACAAATCACCCTTCCCTTATAAATTCTCATCCTGAATTTATACTTCCAAATTATCCTTTAATAAATATTTACTTTATTTATAAACCCTATTCATAAATTTCACAATCTAATTCTCCCTTAGCCCCAGTTTCAAACACTTAATCAATTTTCAAATCGATTTTCAAAACTAACTCCATTTTAAAATAAATTCCTTTATTTACCCAAATTTATTTTAAAACCTATTAATTCCATATTTACTTTTATATTTATGATTTAAAATCTTATTTTAAATTGAAATATCCATTCCATACTTCATTCAAAATCCTACCCTTTTATTTCTTCCCAAACATTTTATATCTTAAATTTTGAAAATAAAATCCTTTAAATTTTTAGACAATATCACTTAAGTCTCCAAAACTCTCTTATTTTCATTTATTTAAAATCTCTATCTTTATTCCCTTGCTCAGATTTTATTTAATAGAATTTGAAAATCAAATTTTATATTTTTCCCAAGTTCAATCTTTAATTTACCCAAATTCACTATAATTATTTTCCTTAAAAGTTTCCCTTTTTATTTCCTTTAAAAATTCAAACTTTATATATTTTTCATTTTCTCAAAATACCAATATATATTCAACTATGCCATGGCATTCAATAATTTCAATTCCCAATATAACCTAACACAGATTATCATATCACAGAACATGGAATAAATTCAAACATTTGAGGAATCCCGTTGGATCTCCCCAACTTATTTCCCTGCATCCACAGATGTTAGTCAACAAATAAAATACCAATCCCACTTCGAGGTGGAATATTATGGTATAAAGGGTCATCCGCTATTATGCGGGACGCATAGGGTCTCATCTGCTATATAATGCGGGAAATCAATCACTCCAATATATATATATATATATATATATATATATATGTATGTATGTATGTAATATCACATCATCAATTCAAGCAATCAATCAATAATTTAAATTTAACGAATTTAAATTTAACAGGTAATCCGAATGAGTGAGATTGACTCACCTTTGATTTATTGTTGCAATCAACACCAAACCGGTTTGTTTCCTTCACGATTTTTAACCTTGTATAAATATTTATACAGTCTATTAATACTCGAACAAATCGAACAATCAATTTCCTTTTAAATAAATTAATCAACTAATAATTTAGTTTAAACCAATTTTCCCTTTCAAATATCTTTTAGTAACTAAATAATTTAAACAAGTTTATTAACCACATTAATTACCTTAATAAATTATTTTTAATCTAAACTAGGAAATTAAAATGGATATAGGTATACTTATTTCCTTTTGAAACTACATATATATATATATATATATGCTTATAAAAATAGTTTATAAATCTAAAAATCTAATTTTATATAACTTCAACCTTTAAAAATTTCTGTTATACACACACACACATACAAATTGAAACCACAAATATATTTTTATCAAAATAAACTACAGATTTCAAAAATGAACTTCCAATACTTTAAAATTCCTATTTATTTTTTCTCTAATCTATACATGTATGTATGTATATATATATCTTTCTGTAAATGACAAAGCAGAATTTCCTTACTGTTCACATAAAAATCTGATTTCTTTTAACATTTTCCTTTTTCCTTTAAAAGAAAGATTTTAATTTACTATAAAATTATATATTAAACTAAATTTAAAATCAAACGATTTAATACCTCACTGAAATTCCGAGAATGGCAAGCTCACACAAAAATCAGACCTCGCTCGCCGCCTCATTGCTCCTCCCTTCAACCATCCTCGGCAACTTCACCAGAGTAGCTCACGACCTCGACACAGCCTAGTCGAAACCACAACTTATGCCGTGACTAGCTAACGTCAGTCGCCAGTGGCCGAATCCCCAAGTCGAATCGCTTCCTGCCTTGCGAACGATCGTGACCCCATACCAATGCCTCGATCTCGACCTAATCAAGACGCGATCGAGTGTTCCTCTCGACATCGAGTCGGCTGGGTTCGAATAAGAAGAGGGCCGCCATTATATTTTGAATTCGATTGATTTAATTGAGAGGGATAGAATGAGATTGGGAAAAGAAAAAATGGCGACCTCCCATTTTTTTATCGAATTGCTCGACCGGTTGATTTTTGTGAACGAGATTGTTTTTTCTCTTTTTCAAGCTTTAATTTTTTTTAAAACAAACGCGTGTCAAAAAAGATGCCAAGTGTTTGAAGGGAAGAAATGTGTATATTTTGTCTTGTGAAAACATTATTATATTAAATACATACATATTATATTTAAATTTAAATCGTTGAGAAAACGAAGCCTAAAATCTCGATCTCCTATCGAGGCATGCTGCTAGGCATTTATAATGTTAAACCTCTATTCCGAACGCAATGGAAAAGGTTACGAGTCCTAACTCGATCGTACGGAGAAGATAGCTTTATGGACTCGGTTATTATACAGAATTTCGATATAGATTTCAGCGCGTTTACCTACCGTACGATCACACGACAACTCAAAACACTACGAAAATTGAAATCCGACAATAAAACACTATTACGGATCCAATGCAACTGGTTTCGTCGAATTCCGAGATTGTGCCTTAGAAGGTTATTTTTAAATGTCAATTTAAACGATATACTTTTAAAATTGAACAAAATACTTTTAAACTCAAAATTAAAACTTCTATTACCTCTAGTATTATAAATATAAATTTTCCAAGCTTTGAAATATTTTTAACCGGCTTAAAAATCAAGATTCAATATTTTATCCAATTTCTACTTATTAAATTCAATAATTTAATTACCCAAATAAACATGATATTTGAAATTCAAGTTAAACTAACTTTTAAATATTTAAAATCAATTAAATATTTCAATTTCAAATATCCAGAAATTCCAAGTCATCACATTCCTCCCCCTTAAAAGAATTTCGTCCCTGAAATTATTAGTTAAGAAGAATGATCCAATACCCGTTTACTATTTTCCCAAAACCAATCAGTTTTAACAACTTGCCAAAACAATTTTTTTTTTACTAAAGACCCACTATCACTTCTACTATCTTTCTAAAATCTTCCATAGTTTTCAAACAGCAATTTAAATTATCAAAATTTTCTCAAAATTTTTCTAACTTCCAAAATTTTTGAAAAATTTCACCAGTGTCTCCTTTGCACGGCTAGCTCGGTACAACTACAAAATGCCTCTACGGGCCCCCAGATTTCAAAAGAAAACAAAACGCCAAGTGGCTAGACCAGAAAATCAATAAATTTCATACAGAAAGTTAAATACATACCTTTTTGTCGAGCAATTCAATTTATCATCTGAAATCAAAAATCTCAATTTTCTTTTGCTTTTTAAACACCTGTATATCCTACTTAGAAATAATATCCAATCATAGCTTTCAAAATCATTTTATGCATTCCTTTTTACAAAAGTTTCGACATCTATTTCATTCAAGCCTGTACGATGTACATATATCATCCGTACGCAATACTAAATTGATCGCTCACTCGATCATGCAATTCCACGTCCAAACTAGTATCATTCACCAGACTTCCTAATGCAGACTTAGATCTAGTTTCTTGATTAGAAACCGTAATTCTCCTTGCATAGCCATTTACTACGATAGAGAATTTCAGAATTAATCAAAAATCAATATCCAAGTTCTCCGTCGAAAATCAAGAGAAAAAATCCCAACTTGGGTCGACAAAACTACCTCGAAATTCTATGCTCGAATCTAGATCAAATCGATATGCGAAATAAATAATATACGTACATCCTACGTATATATCTTAATTGATTTTTTTATATCAATTCTCTTTTTATTCACATTTATTTTGATTTCCATTCACTTATTCACAATTATCATTTCACACACCCTTATTAAACCTTTATATACATTTTTACTTGAATATTTCTCAATTCCGATTTTACTTAAGAATTCCACCAGCGTTTCTTAAGTTCGATATAAACATTTTATATACTTTTTATATCTATTTTCCCTTCACCACTTAAGCTTTTATATTTATTTTTCCTTTTAACTTAATTTTCAAATTTCATTTGAATCCAGTTTACCTTCCACTTTTAAATATTGAATTGTATTCACCTTATCCCAAACCATACTTAACTAATTTTTCTTCAATTAGTTCTACTTACTAATTAATTTTAAATCTAAATGGGATTTATCTCCAAACTTTAATTATTTTTAGTCTACTTTGACTTAATTCCACAACTTCACTTTACTTACACAATTTAAATTAAATATCATCCCAATATTTAATTTCAATACATTTGCTAACCCATTTAAATCAATTAGTTTACTTACA
This sequence comes from Allium cepa, assembly GCA_030765085.1. Lineage (NCBI taxonomy): Eukaryota > Viridiplantae > Streptophyta > Magnoliopsida > Asparagales > Amaryllidaceae > Allium > Allium cepa. The sequence goes on along the minus strand of CM060943.1, from coordinate 672,203,917 downwards.
AATTTTATTTCAGTCCTTCGTTTTATTTAGTCCAATCTTGACTAACTTCCATTTCTCATAATTCAAATTAATTCCCAATATTCAGTTCCATTTCATTTACTTACAATTTAAATTAGTTTGTTCAATTCACAAATTTATTTCAACTAATAAATTTTATTTCAATGACCATTTCATTTAGTTTATTTATACTTTTGCTCAAAATTCACCTTTACTTAACTTAATTCAGTGTGATATCCCGGAAATTTTGGCAATATCAGTTTAATAATCTGTATTTGAAATTAAATTGATTTGATAAATTTTGCTAATAAAACTTGATTTAATAATCAAATTAAATAGATGTTTAATTGGAGAATTTTATCTTTTAAAAACTAATAAAATGTTTTCCTATTTATAATGTATGCGTGTGTGTGTGTATATATATATATATCTTTATATATATTGTAAATAGATAAGTTTTGATTTGAGGTTGAATAAACAATTAAAATCTTGTTTTTAAATTCTAATAATACATTTTGATAATTTGGAAATTATTATTTTATTTAATATATAACTATTCAAAACTATTAATAAGTAACTATATGGTTTTAAGATACCTAAGGAATTTTTTTTAAATTATTTAAATTATATTTTAAGCATAAGTTTAAATTTTAAATAAGATCAACAAAGGTTTATTTTACTTATTTTTTTGAATATAGCTTAATAAATATAATTTGAAATTATATATGAAAATTTAAAATACCATTTATATGTTAAATATTAATGCATTTAAATAAGTTAGATAAGGTAAGTAATTTATAATTTTTTTATAAATTATTTAAATTGGTAAATATGTTATTTTCAAACAATATTAATAAGTGTATAAATATAAATAGATCTTAATATGTACAGAATTGCTATTTTTAAATTTAATATGTTGATATAAATTAGCTTTAAATTGGATTTTTAAATTTAAGTAGAATTTTAATTTCAATTAATTTTGTAATTCAAAAGAATAAACATATTTAAATTATGTGAGTAAGCTTTCATTTTTATATAATTTGTTTCATTTCATTTTCTTTAAAAATGAATGCACATATACATTTACATATGAAAATGATTTATATATATATAAGTAGTTAACAAATAAAGAAAAGGTTTTTATTTACTTTTAAATTAAATAAAAAAATTAATAAAATATGTATATAACAAGTGTTAATATCTTAAGTAACTAATGAGACAAATTCAAACTAATAATCTACTCTAATTGACAAATGTAAAGATGTGGTACAAGTGTCATTTTTTGTTTTTGATTTTTTTCTTTTAATTTTTTAAATAAATCTTTTTATCTTATATAAACACATACCTCATACCCTCAGTTTCTTTTAATCTTCATTTTTCAAAGTTAAGAAGAAAATTTCAGCTGAAAACAAATTTGTTTGCAAACTCTCAAAAAACCAAAATCATGTTCAAATCTGAAATTTCCTCCTCAAACCAGAAAGTAATCTGCAAACCCCTTTTCTAAATTCAAATTTCTTCAACTTGTAATCATTTTCCAAATTTTCATATGCAAATCTGTAAAGCATCCTCTAAATCAAAATCTGGAAATTTCTCCTCAAACCAAAAATAATCGAAAGCCTGCATGATTTAATTTGAACATCCGCAACTCAGTTTTTAAAATTCCAAAAGCATGCAACTGCAGTTTTTTTTCAAATTGAAGCATTTTTAAATAAAATCTGGAAATTGTCTTCTGCAATCTGGAATCTTGGACCTGCTTACAAATTTAAACAGCAAGCACTAAAGTTTTCAAGGCATTCAAGTTGAAGTTTTAAAAGCAAAGGGCACTCTGTTTTTTAATTAAAAACAAAAGCTTTTCAGAAAATCTGGTGCTCTACTTCATCACTGTTTTCAGGTGAGTAACAACATCTTTAAAAAAAATTACAAGTTGAATCTATTGCTTGATTTTATCTGAAATGAGTCTGTTATGTGAATATATCAAAGTGCATATTTCTGTATAAATGTATAGTGGTACGAATATGCTGTTGTACTTGTTCCAGGGTCAAGAACAAATCAAAATTTACTTGCTATGAATTCAACCTTTGTTAAGACTTAAGTATTGGACGAATTATGGTTATTGTATCATAGTTTTAAGTTTTAAAATTTGGTTAAGTTAAACTAAATTGTATTTCCTCTGGAAATTTAATAACAACAGCAAACTTAAAAAAAAGTAAAAAATAAATTGTCAAGATTCTTTGATTCAGGTATATGAATCAAAAGCTAAAGCTTAAAATTGATTTTTGAAACAAAAATTACGATTTTTAATAATGGGATTCAAGAGCATTTCTAGTTTAACCAAAATTTGGAATTTGATGAAATTCTGATGAACTCGATGGTCTTAAGGGTCGTAATTCTTTCTTGAGGAAGAGGAGTGGTCTGTGATTTAAGGAAAAATGGTGGAGACGGTGGAAGATCACCGTGGTGATGGTGATTGTTGGATTTGATTTGTAAACCTAGTTTTTGGATAGTGCAATAGTTTTGATCGGCATGGTTACTCTAGTTGATCGAGTGCTACAATTTTTGGGGAGATGGTAGCTTGGGTGTTGAAGAAGGGATGGACGGAGTTCCAAAGCCACCGATGGCCGGAGGAGAGAGGATGAGGAGTTTTACAGGTTTTGAAGGGGGTGTGCCTGTTGCTTCCAATTTCTGTTTTAGGTGTTTGATTTTGAATTCGTGGTGTTTGGGTGGTTCAGATGGTCGATGTTGGATCGGAGGATGATCTGCGATATGCTCATGGCAGTGATGATGACCGGAGGTGGTCAGGACCACCGTGCATATGCACGGTGCAGTGGTGTGTCAGGTGAAGTCTTTTTGGGTTGCAGAATTTTTGGACTCGATTTTTACTCGAGTAATTCGAGTAATTGCTTGAAATGGTGTAGGGTTTTTCTCGAAGTAAATTGAAGAGGGGCTCGGGTATTTTAAGTGGTTACAGGTTTCCCTGAAAACTGTTTATTTCCAAATTCAAGATTTGATTTAAATCTGAAAGCAAGTTTTAAACAGAATTTAAAACCTAAATTTGAAGTATGGATTCAAAACTGAGTTTGAATCCTAGTTTTTAAATTTAATTAAATTTTATACATTAAAATGTTTAAACAACTTTAAAAGAGTTTAAATTGTTTGAACTTAAAAGTAAAGCTTTAAAATTAAAAGTAGAAGATTTAAACCTAAGTTTAAATCTGGAATCAAAATCCAAAGTTGAATCATAGTTTTGAAAATAAAGGAAGTTTTATAAAATGTAAGTGTATATATAACTTTGAAGGTTTAGGTTGTATTTTAAATATGTTTTGTATTTCAAAATGAATTTGATTTTAAATTCCTTTAAACTTCTTTATAAAATAAGAAATTCTTTAGCATAAGTTTTTAAAGGTTTCTAAAATGTTCTAAACTTTGTTAAAGCTAAGTTTGACTACATTTATAATCTATATTTAAACTGAGATTTGAAACAAATTTAAAGTAAATTGTTTTAAATTGCTTTGTTAATGATGATGTAATCATGAATAAGAAATGTTTTTATTTTAAAGTAAATCAAGGAATTTAGTGAATTGTGATTCATTAAATTAGTAAGGTAATTTAAATAAGATAATTTATTTATTTATTTAATTAAGGGTTTGAATGAATTAATTAAGGTTAAGTTAAGTAATTAAGATTAATTAAATTTGTAATTAATGATGATTAATCTAAGTTAATTACTTAAGAAAAAGTAATTAAAGAATTATTGATGAGTTAATGAAGGTCATTAACTTGAGATTATTTGATAATTAATTAATGTTATTAATTTTGATAATTAATTGGATTAATTAATTTAGATAATCATTTATGGAATTTGGTTAAGTATGATTACTTTATGAAAGTAATTTATAAAGGCATTGTTACTCATTGTAATTAATTAATCAATTTGATTAGTTTAAATTAATTAATTAAGTTCAATTAATTAATTAAGTTTAATTAATTTAGAATAATCATTGGATGGGTTGATAAGTAATCAATGAAGAATAATTACTTAGAGAAGTAATTAAGACGAGTAATTACTGAATGTAACTTATTGAAGTATGGAAGAGTTTTGGGGTTAATTGCTTATGTAATTAATATGAAGGATAATTACTTAGTGGAAGTAATTAATAATTAATTACTTAGTGTAACTAATTTAAGCATTGATCGATTAAGTCATTTGAAAAATAATTAAGTGATGTAATCAATTAAGGGTAATTAATTACTAATAAGATTAATCAAGGATGATAAATAAATAAAATTAATTATTAAGTGTAACTAATTTAGGGGTAATTAATTTACTCAATGAAGTGATTAAGAGTAGTTAATTACTGAAGGTAATTAATCGAAAGTGATTAATAATTATGGTTTAATTAAGGTTAATTACTTAATGTAGTTAATTAATTAAAATGTAGTTAAGGATCATTAATTTATATAATTAATGATGTAATTAAGGTTGATTAATCAAGATTAATTAATCAATGATAAGAAATAAGTGAAGTAATTAATTAATGTAATTAATTAAGGATTAATGTAATTAATTATAGTTAATTAATTAATGAAGTAATTAAAGGTTAACTACTATATTTGGTTAAGTATAATTAATTTTTTGAAATTAATTAAAGGTAATTACTTGAATGTAATTAATGGATAATTAATCAAGGGTGATTAATTAAGTTGATTAATTAGAGGATGATTAATTAATTGATTTGTAATTAATTAAGGGATATATAAGCAAGATTTATAGAATGAAGTAACTAATTTAATTTACTTTAAATTACTTAGTGATGGAATAATTAATTTAATTCATTTTAAATTAATTATAAGGGTGTGATTATTCATCCTTGTTTATATATGGATGATATAGATTTCCTTGAATGGTTTGAATCTCAGAAATGAGATAAATAATGTTGTGTGATATGGATGCTTGGTTGCATTGTAATGTTGATATGAATTATCTATTGGTAATGATAATGTAGGTTATCAATTTGTGAGGATAATATGGATTATCAGTTTATGATGGAATTGTTGATTATCTATTGTGATGATGTGAATTATCTATCTGTGTGTATATAGATAATTAAATTGAATTGTTTTAAACATAAAACAACTTGGACCTAAAAGATGGCGTTTTGGATTCGATGAGACCGGGATCGAGTTTCCATATTTGGATATCTGAAAACTACATCGATCCAAGTTAACGATAGGTCGTGAATCTCAAGAGAAGATGAAGATTCAGAGTGCAAGGGTTATCGTCATTAACTCTGAGGGTGATTCCAAAATGAGTGTAACGAGATAATGCCTTCGGTTTCGTTCGAACCCGGAACGAACTTGTATGGATTGAATGCTTTCAGAACATCGTCAGGCGGAAGATCAGCATTCTAAGAGATATGTTCTCTAAAGGTAATCGTAGCCTCAAGCCTCATCAACCGGGAATGGCTAAAATAGGGGAGGTGCAGCAAGGCTAAGTGGGTCATGCCCAAGTAGGACGAGATTTTACCCTGTCTGGAAGTTCCATTTTATTCGGCCATGTAGGGCGGTTGATTCGCGACAACTGTCGGGGTTGTCTTGTTCAGGATTATCCAGTAAGGGATGGTTCCGGCCTTGTGTTGCAGGGGATTGGGAGTGATCCTTGATACGGTGATCTAGGCCCCGTACTGTGACGGTCGGTACCCCCAGTGGCCCTGCCATTGTATGGAATCCAAACTCCAATAAGTGCTGCACGTATTGATTGTGCCCAACTATGTTGGAACGTGAGATGTAAGCATTCCAGCTATTTCTGTATTTCACTTGAAAACCCTAGACGCTATAATAATATCACCGGATTTCCTATCAAATGTTTTGGTTAGCGTAAGGTAAAAACTTTTCCATATTTATGTGTGGGAAGTCTTACGTGATACCTTTCTTTTCAAAAAGGTTTTCAAAAGTTAAGCAACTTTAACCTGTTATTTACACCAGACCCACGTTTGACCCGGATTTTATCTTTGATTTTCTTAAACTCTTGGGTACTCAAATTTTTACGAGTAGCCAAGGGATTCAGGTCAGCTTTGAGGAATTGTGGAGGAGCAATGGAGCAGAAGGCTTCAACGTGTAGATATATAGTGTTCCGCTGTGTTTGGTATCTCCGTGTTTTCTCTGAGTTGTATTGTATTGAGTTGTATAACTAGACAGGTGTTTATAACTGTCTAGTATGTGATGTATAATCTGTGTAACTCTGATAATGGTTGTACACTATGTAATACTTATGTTATTAATATAATTATTCGTTCCGCTGTTGAGATTCTGATGTTGTTTCTTCTTTCTTCTCTATCTTTTCTCTTTCTATGCCTTTCTTTCTTAATTCATGACGCGTCTTTCTGGTTAGTGGAAGACGGGTCGTGACATTCAGTTAAATTCCAATTCAATTCTAAATTTAAACTTCTATAAGTTTTTCAACTTATTTACACTCCATTCATAAATCTCTTTTAGTTACTTCATCTAATTGGCTTACTTTTCTAACTTATTTCATTTTCAAATTTGTTTTAATTTAGCTCTTCTTCAAGTTAAATTTCATTCTAACAATTTCAAATTTTATAGGTTTCCAAACTTATTTATACTCCATAAAGATTTAAACCAACTCCGGTGCCTTTAACAATGACTTACGTCTTTCAAAAATCATTTTCGAAATCAATTATATCCAAAATCCTTGGGTATCAAATTGTATCTTGAATTTTAAAATCCAACCTAGTCTTGCAAATAACTCCAATTTAAAACATTTTCATAGTAATTCCTCCTTTGGAAACTTGAAAATGAATCTCGATGATGCTGCAATCATCACCGAAATTATTTTCCAATGACCGATAAGAGTTTAATGCTTTTATTCTTTCTGAAAACATTTTCAAATACTTTGGATTATAAATTCCACTAGATTTCATATCCAATTCAAAAATATTTCCAAATAATATTCCTATTATTCCTCCAAAAAATTTGAAAATCATTTTCAAACTCAAAAGGAATTAAATTTCCCGATTTTCAAACTTCAAAACCTTCTAATCTATATTTAAATATTACTCTAGAACTTTATCTCATTTTAATTATAAATCACATTTACAATTCACACTTACAAATCCATTTGTATATGAACTTATTTCTTAGCTTTTAGTTATGATTTCAATTTCTTATTCAATTTTTACACAATAATGATAATAATTTAATATTATCATTCCCTAATAACCAAGCAACCATATGTAACTATAATAATTTACAGAAAATTATTTCCTTTATATACAAAAACAATTTTGGTAAAATTATTTCATTTGCTCTATTTTAAAACAATACTATGTCGGTTTATCTTGTTTAAGAGTTTAAAAACCCCTATCGATGACATGGAATCCTACATATCGACCAGAATCCATAAACACTCAACCGATAAGTCAACACAATATAAAAATAATTTTTATATTCACTACCAAATAAGCGCTTATATCTATCAATACACTCAAACTCATTCTAGAGTATTATAGACTCTATTTCTAATGAGTAATCCCCAACAGAGCCAAGGTTCTCGCTTAACCTTCAGCTCTGATACCAAACGTAATAGCCTGATTTTTCGATGTCCGAAAATCGACATTAATACATCCATTGTATCAAATGCCAAACAATCGAATGGCGGAAAACCGAATCATTAGGTTTAAAGAAGAAGCAAGTAGAAGAAGAAACATAAACAATACCAGAATCTCACAATCACAGCGGAACAATATATAATAGATAAATGACTCATCTTTTAAAAAAAGAACTATATCTGTTCATACATTACATCATCAGAGTTCAAAAAAATTCATAGCACACAACTGGACAGTTATCATAACATGTCCTCACAAAACTAACCATGCAGTTAATCATACACAGCGGATAATACATCAAATACGTGTGATACGTCTCACCATCCAGCTCGTTCCTGAGCTCCACAGCATCCTTCTCTGTATCTATAATACTCGGCCTGACTCGAGCATTATAGTTAAATAACACCCGAGTCAGTCTGAAAAACCAGAGTGAGAAAACACACTCAATTGGATTATTAAAGTTTTTCAAAATCCCATTGAAATCAAAGGTAGCTCGTAAGACCACGCCACAAATAAACATGCCGGATTTTTACCTTACGATAACCAAAACATTTTTATCAAATCTGTCTGATATTATAATAGTGTTTATAGAAAGTAAAATAGAATCTAGCTGAAATACTTGCATCTCATGTTTCAGCATAGTTTGACACAATCAAAACCGTATAGGTGCTTATTGGAGATTGGATTCCATACATTGGTAGGGCTAATGGGGTACCGCCTGTTACAGTACATGGTTTAGATCACCATACCGAGGATCTACCCTGATCCTCTGATTCACAAGAGCGAAGCTACCCCTTACTGAATAGTCCGAATAAGATCAGCCCGCGGTTGGGATCAGCAACTGCCCACACAACCGAATAAAAGGGACCTCTAGACAAGGACGACCTTACCCTAATTGGTTGCTAGCCACATAGCCTTGTGTGCACCTCCCCTATTTTGGCCATTCCCGGTTGATGAGGCTCGAGGCTATGCGTTACCTTTTTAGCACGTATTCACTTAGAACACTCATCGTCCTCTTGACGATATTCTGATAGCGTTCGTCCATACAAGTCCGTTCCGAGTCCGAAAGGAACCGAAGGAACTACTCCTACCACATCCATTTTGGAATCACCCTCAGGATTAGTAGCGATTAGCCCTTGCACTTTACTGCTTCATCTTCGACTCCAAGCTCTTGTCTTCCTCGCGAAAACATTCAAACCGGATCGAAGTGGTTGTCGAAAAATTAATCCCGATCCCGGTCTCTTCGAAACGATTAGCATATTGGCCAATATTGATAGTCGGTTATTTAACTATCATATAACTTCCACAACAACCATCAGTCCTTAGTAATTTCTCAAATTATTTATTTTAATATATCTTTGTAAGATATTTTTCTATGCTTCAATCCTTTTTAAAATAGGTTTCAAATCACCTTTTTCTCTTGCAGAAATAAATTCCCACCCAATTGTTTTATTTCCCCTAAAATCATCAAGTCTTAATACTTAGATTTTAAAATAATTTAAATCGCTTTATACAAAAATATATACTATAAAAACAATTAAAATAAAAACTACTTAAAACTTTATTTAAATACTATTTATGAAATTTATAAAAAAAATTCTCATGTAAAACTTAAGCCAAAACAAATTTTAAAATAAAAGTTATGAAAGTTTATACTAAATTTTCAAATAAAACTGTTGCCAAACTTCCTTTAAATAAAACTACTTTATAAAATATAAATATTAATAGTTATCTTTCAAATTATAATACCAATTAACCTTTAAAATAATTACCACTATAACTAACTTAATAAATATTTATCTTTAAAATTTTGAAAACAACTAAATAATAATTTATTTCTAAAACATTCTTTTAAAACACTTTAAAACCTCTAACTTATACTTGGAAATCTTTCTTTGAACATATACTTGGCTCTTCAGGGAAATACACTTTCCTTTCCTCACCTTTAAAAGTAAACCACTATTTATTTTTATACAAATCACCCTTCCCTTATAAATTCCCATCCTGAATTTATACTTCCAAATTATCCTCCAATAAATATCTATTTTATTTATAAACCCTATTTTTAATTTCACAATCTCATTCTCCCTTAATCCCAGTTTCAAACACTCGGCCAATTTCCAAATCGATTTTCAAAACTAACTCCATTTTAAAATAAATTCCTTTATTTACCCAAATTTATTTAAAAACCCATTAATTCGATATTTACTTTTATATTTATGATTTAAAATCTTATTTTAAACTGAAATATCCACTCCATACTTCATTCAAAATCTTACCCTTTTATTTCTTCCCAAGCATTTTAAATCGTAAATTTTGAAAATAAAATCCTTTAAATTTTTAGACAATATCACTTAAGCCTCCAAAACTCTTTTATTTTTATTTATTTAAAATCTCTATCTTTATTCCCATGCTCATAATTTATTTAATTTAGTTTAAAAATCAATCTTTTATTTTTTTCCCAAATTCAATTTTTAATTTACCTAAACTCACTTTAATCATTTTACTTAAAAAATTTCTCGAAATACCAATATATATTCAACCATGCCATAGCTTTCAATAATTTCAATTCCCAATATAACCTATCACAAATTATCATATCACAGAACATGGAATAAATTCAAACTTTTGAGGAATCCAGTTGGATCCCTCCAACCTGTTTCCCTGCATCCACAGATGTTAGCCAACAAATAAAATACCAATCCCACTTAGAGGTGGAATACCGCGGTATAAAGGGCCATTCGCTATTATGCGGGACACATAGGATCTCATCCGCTATATAATGCAGAAAATCTATCACTTTAATATATATATATATATATATATATATATATATAATATCACATTATCAATTCAAGCAATCAACTAATAATTTAAATTTAACAGGTAATCCAAATGAGTGAGATTAACTCACCTTTGAATTTTGTTGTTGCAATCCACACCAAACCGGCTTGTTTTCTTCACGATTTTTAACCTTATATAAATACTTATACAGTTTATTATTACTCGAACAAATCGAACAATCAATTCCCTTTTAAATAAATTAATCAACTAATAATTTAGTTTAAACCAATATTCCCTTTAAAATATCTTTTAGTAACTAAATAATTTGAATAAGTTTATTAACCACATTAATCACCTTAATAAATTATTTTTAATCTAAACTAGTATATTAAAATGGATATAGGTATATTTATTTCCTTTTGAAACTATATATACATATGCTTATAAAAATAATTTATAAATCTAAAAATCCAACTTTTATAACTTCAACCTTTAAAAATTTCTATTATATATATGTATATCTTCAAATCAAAACCACAAATATATTTTTATCAAAGTAAACTAAAGATTTCATAAATGAACTTCCAATACTTTAAAATTCCTATTTATTTTTTTCTCTTATCTATACATGTATGTGTATATACATACAAACATACATACATACATACATACATACATACATACATACATACATACATACATACATACATACATACATACATACATACATACATATCTTTCTGTGAATGACAAAATAGAATTTCATTACTATTCATATGAAAACCTGATTTCTTTAACATTTTCCTTTTTCCTTTAAAAGAAATATTTTACAATCCTGTAAAATTATATATTAAACTAAATTTAAAATCAAACGATTTAATACCTCACTGAAATTCCGAGAATTACAAGCTCACACAAAAATTAGACCTCGCTCGCCGCCCTCGCCGCTCCTCCCCTCGACCATCCTCTGTGACTTCACCAGAGTAGCTCGCGACCTCGGCACAGCCTACTCGAAACCACAACTTGAGCCGTGACTAGCTAACATCAGTCGCTAGTAGTTGAATTCACAAGTCGAATCGCTTCCTGCCTTGCAATCCATCATGACCCCATGCCGACGCCTCGATCTTGACCTAATCAAGACGCGATCGAGTGTTCCTCTCGAAACCGAATTGACTGGGTTCTAATAAGAAGAGGGCCGCCATTATATTTTGAATTCGATTGATTTAATTGAGAAAGATGGAACGAGATTGGGAAAAGAAAAAAGGGCGACCTCCCATTTTTTTATCGAACGGCTCGGCCAGTTGATTTTTATGAACGAGATCGTTTTTTCTCATTTTCAAGCTTTAATTTTTTTAAAAAACAAACACTTGTCAAAAAAAAGGCCAAGTGTTTGAAGGGAAGAAACGTGTATAATTTGTCTTGTGAAAACATTATTATATTAAATACATAAATATTATATTTAAATTTAAATTTAAATCATTGAGAAAACGAAGCCCAAAATCTCGATCTCTTATCAAGGCATGCCGCTAGGCGTTTATAATGTTAAACTCCTATTCCGAATGCAATGGAAAAGGTTTCGAGTCCCAACTCGATCGTATGGAGAAGATAGCTTTATGGACTCAGTTATTATATTGAATTTCAATATAGATTTCAATGCATTTACCTACCGTATGATCACATGACAACTCAAAACACTATGAAATTTGAAATCTGATAATAAAACACTATTAGGATCCAGTGGAACTGGTTTCGTCGAATTCCGAGACTGTGCCTATGTTAATTTAAACAATATATTTTTAAAACTGAACAAAATGCTTTTAAACTCAAATTTAAAACTTCTATTATTTCCAATATTATAAATATAATTTTTTCAAGCCTTTGAAATATTTTTAACCAGCTCAAAAATCAAGATTCAATATTTTACCCAATTTCTACTTATTAAATTTAATAATTTAATTACCCAAATAAACAGTGATATTTGAAATTCAAGTTAAACTTACTTTCAAGTATTTAAAATCAATTAAATATTTCAATTTCAAATATCCAGAAATTCTGGGTCGTCATAGTTTTGGAAGTAGTTGTAAAGTGGAATGCTATAGAGTTAAACTATCTATCTTAAGGTTAAGTCCAAGTGAGAGGTCAGCATTAACATTTGTCAATTAACTTATGCTAGAATCCATGAAAGGATTCATGATCCATTCAAATGATGAAGAATCACAATATAGATGTCGAACGTGACATCAACATCGAAAAAGACATAAAATGGAGTATATTGCATAGCTTGGGGTTTAGCTTACCCGTGATAGGGTATATGATGCTTATCGATGTTGCTAGCGGGAGTTGATATTTTGTATCACATGTTAGGATATGGACCAGCTATGTTTGCCTTAAGGGTATATTTTATCTAGAGGTATACTACGCTTTGAAGGTAGCTTTTGACCTTTGTGCAAGAGACCAGCTAAAATTTACCGAGGAGACCTCTATGGAAAATGTATATGTGAACATACCTTAGAGGTTTTAGATGTACCTCTAATATTTTTGTGTTATGAGATGAAAGCAGCACAATAATTTTCTGATTTATATTCTACACCCTAGATATCATCTATTATGTCACTGTGTTAACATAATAGATGGTTTGGTTTCTTTTAAGGGTAACTATTACGATGATTCATATGGTCTTAAAATTTACTATTATGCGGATACATGTATCTTGAGTTCTCTCATACCAGACTTCTGTCTGGCGCATGGTTTTTGTTTTCCCTAAATTTATCATGTACTCTTTTACGTAGGTTGAGTAAAGCAGGTTTTACTTTGGATGCTTCAGAACTTCAGGTGACGAGCTGGAGGCTTTCGTTATTTATCAATTTCTACTTCCATTGCATTATTATTATATATGTATCAGCATTGTGTGGTTAGGCAGTTATAACTATCCAAGCCAAGAATAACGCTTAGGTTTTGTAACTCTGATATTACTCTGTATTTTGGAGTAACCCTTTGTACTGTCTTTTTGTATATTGTATATTATCATTCTATTGTGTGATTCCTATATTGTGTTCTTTATTTCGTGTTCTGCTTCTTTTTCATTTTACTTTACCCTAACTATACGTATTTCAACACTTTAGTGCCCAGCACACGAATACCATGGATCTATTTAGTGTCCACATTTGAGGGTCGAAAAATTGGGTTGTTACACTATATATCTTTTTATATATATATATATATATATAAAGATATATGTGTATAACTGTAAGTGTTATAATATACATTTCAATATAAAATGTTATAATTGAGTAATGTAAAATTAATTAAAATGTTAATTAATTAAATCTAAAATATGACATATATATATAAGTAAATTAAATTATAAAAGCTACATAATAAAACTTATATAATATGAATGTATAAATTAAAGGTGGAACGTTAAGAAACCCTAAATAGACTTAAAGGTTAAATACATATGTAGAGTACGTATACCGTGATTTCTAATGTGTCTCACACTTGAATCATGATAAGAAATAAATTATCATATAAGTCAATATCACTCTAAATAAAATATATTACAGATTATAAATACTTAATATAATGTCGTCCTTACCATTTATATATTAATAAATTACTTGCGTATCCTATAGTTATTAAGCAAACACAAGCTAGAGGTATTATGTGTAGTATTATTAATGTATAGAATAGATGAGGTAAGATAGCTATATGTAGAGGCACGTATACTATACTCAAGACACTGTGAAATAGTAGGTACGAGTGGATAATCATTTTTGATAAACTGAAGGTCAAAATGAGATTAGGGCGATAAACCATAGTTTGGGAGTTATATATGATACAACTGATAAGGAGTCCTCTGTGGAGCTATGACTTATTAAGTAAACTCAAGATCAGAATAACAAGATAGAAGAGTCCTACCACCCACTAATGAAGTCGAAAGACTTCAATGTTTCATCTTAAAGTGCGGAGAAACATAAAAGACTAACGAGAATGTATTAGTAAACTGAAACATAAAGTTTAACCTTACTAATATCATAAGAACATTATGATTATATGTTACATCTTGTTAAATTTAGATTACATCTCATATCCTATATAACGAATTTAAATATGCCTATGTTGTTCGATTTTTTATTATTGTTTTAGAAAATAAAGTTTAATGAAAAAAATTCAGATCTATATTTAATTTTTATTTGTTGAAATATTTTATAACGTATTTTATGTGTAATTATAAGTGAAACACATACATAAATATATATACACATATACATATATATAATTTCAAATTAAAATTTATAAAAGGGCCTTTGCGCAAAATTATAGATCTAATGTTGTTTTCCTTCCTAAATCAAAGCTAGATTTCAAAGTGTTAACTTTAATTATAAGTCGTATAAGATTACATGTTTTCATATATATTATTATGTTTTTTAAATTTAAATATATTTTTTTATATATATTTATTTTTTTGTAAATATTATATATGTGTGTGTGTGTGTGTGTGTGTTTTTGCATATATTTTTGATTCGGAATCTATAATGGAACTTTTTGTGTAAAATTGTAGATCCAATGTTGTACTTCTTCTTAAGTCAAAATTAGATTTCAAATTGTTAATTTCAGATTTCAAAACTGAGAAACATTCAAAATCAATTCAATAAACATACACGTACATATGTGTAACGACCCGCCTTTCTGACTCCTAAAGATGAAACTATACACACACATACAGATTTTCATAGTAAAAAAAGAACAAGAAATAACAAAAGAAAAGTATTACACAATGGAACGATAATATGTATAATATAACCAAAAGTGATTACATGGTTACTCCAAACTGTAAGGTTTTATCAAAGTTTGCAATACTAAGGTACTAACATCAACCTGGACAATTATAACAACATGTCCTCATAAAGCTAATGAATACATACAGTAATGCAGCAGAAATAAAATGATAGGTGGATGGAAGAATTGTCTTGCTTGTTTTCTACCTCTAACATCAACCTGGACAATTATAACAACCCATCCTCACAAGGCTAATGAATACATAACGGTAATGCAGTAGAAATAAAATAATAGGTGGACTGAAGAATTCTCCTACTCGTTTTCTACCTCTAAACATCTCCAAAATATCTGTACTCCTTAACCTATTCAGAAGAGTACCCAAGAGTTCAAGGAAAAAATGAATATTGTGCCAGACATAAGCCTAGTGAAAACCCAAAAAAATATGCATATAATAGTAACTTATGAGATCATGCTGCAGAATGGAATAGGTTTTCGCTCATAAGAAACAAAATCATTTTATAAGTAAAATAAGGCAGTATGGTAGATGGTGTCTAATTGTTCAAATAAGCTGACAAGTAGCTCAGATACTTATAGTAGTAAAGTAAAAATCTAAATTGTAGTGTATACTTATAGTGGAATCCATACAAAAGTCACAGTCGTTTGTAAACTCTTTCTAACTGACAACAATCGGGAAACACCTTCCGTATAGGATGCCGCTTGTGACCACCCGAAAATTTTAAACATTTGAAAAAGGAATATTTAAATTGATTTTAAATATAGAAAGATATTTTTGACTTGAATTTTGAATATTGCTATGAATCTGGCAATTAAATTATTGAATTTAATTTATTGAATTGGGTAAACAAATTGAATCCTTAGTTTTAAACTGATTTAAAAATATTTCAAAGCCTTGGAGAATTTATATTGATAATACGGAAGATAATGGAAACTTCAGAATTGGATTTGAAAGTGATTTGTTTAGTTTTGAAATTATATCGTTTAAATCAATATTTAAAAATAGCCTTCCAAGGCACAGTCTCGGAATTCGACGAAACTAGTTCCATTGGATCCGTAATATTGTATTGTTATCAGATTTCAGTTTTCGTAGTGTTTGGAGTGATCGTTTAGGCGTACGATGAGCAAACGCATTGAAATTAAATCGAAAATTCAATTTAATAGTCGGGTCCAAAAGGCTATCTTCTCCATACGATCGAATTTAGACTCAGAACCTTTTCCATTGCGTTCGGAATAAGACTTAACAATATAAATGCCTGGCGGCATGCCTCGATTGGAGGTCGAGATTTTGAATTGCATAATTTTGACGGTTTGAATTTAAATTTCAAACTCAAATTTAAATGAGATTGTTGCATTAAATTTTTATGACAGGACCCTATATAAACACATATTAAAAATTTTCCACGTGTTCGTTAGTCTAACACACGTTGATTTCAAAAATAAAAAAAAAGGAATATCGAGCTTTGAATTTAATCATCCCCAAAAGAATTCGTTCGTTTCCCCTTTCTCGTTTAAAAAATTTGATTAAATCGATAAGCTTCAAAAATAAAGAAAACAATGGCCGATGGCCACTATTGAAAAAAAAAGAAGCAAAACAGCCGAGATCTGCAATTTGATTTTATAGTTATGTCAATGGCCTCCTCTTATTCGAAATCGATTTCATTCCCAAATATATAAGTGGCCGAAGATTTAAACCCTAAGTCAGATGGAGCTAATCACGATGGCGGCCGCATCGGTGCACGACGAAGTCGTGAAATTCTGGCATCGACGTGGCGCGCGTTGATAGAGAATGGTGGAGCATGGTTACTTAGGGGGTTCGCCGACCTCTGGAACCGACGGCGATTAGGGATTCGTGCGCGTTTGGAAAACGCGGAGTTCGCGAGCAGAGGGAATCACGAGGGCTTCGAGCACCTCATAAGGTCAAGCTCTGCAACGAAAAAATGAGACAGGGGGAATCATGAGGTAGTGGGGGTAGTCACGATCAGGCATGGCGGCGTACTGAGATGGAGCAACGATGGCAGAGGTATTCGTTTTAGTTTCCCAATTTAATTAAATATATATATGTATATATATGTAGACACACACACACACATATATATAGAGAGAACCGAGAACAGTATATACGGTATAAACTACAGTAAAGAGTTATATAGTTTTATACATATACAGAAATTCTGTTTACAAATATATATATATATATATATATATATATATATTAAGAAAATTTTACTGTAAACAAAACTACAGTTTTGTTATTTACTGAAGAGAATAATAAAACATTATGGTATAAAAATGATTCTGTTTTAATTTAAATTTTATATTTTTATGTATATAGCTTTTGAAAAATATAGGGATTTGTATAAAACTTGATTTTTATTCAGTATAAATTATTTTTATAAGTATAAGTTTTTAAAAAAATATATATAAACATGCATGTACACATTTTAATTTACTAGCTTATTCTAAATAATTTATTATAGTAATTAACTTGTTTAATAAACTGATTCAATTTATTTTAGTCACCAAAAATAATTTATTTAAGGAGAATTTGTTAAATTTAAATTTATTAAACGCTAATAGATTTTTCAGTTAACCAAAGGTGTTAATAAATCGAATAAATGTTTATACAAGGTTAAAAACTGAAAGGAAGCAAGCCGGTATGGAAATGGGTTGCATGCGTAATTAAAGGTGAGATCTTCTCACTCAATCAGATTTTTCTGATTTAATTTTAAATAATTAAATTTAAAATTGTTGATTGTGTGCTTGGATAATAAATTATTATCAGTTGTATTGGATTAGACCTTATGTGCCACGTAATAGCGGATGATATTATATTAAACCCATATACCACGATATTCCAACTTGAAGTGGAATTGGTATTATATATGTACTTGGAGTGATTGATTTCCCGAATTATATAGCGGATGAGAAACTATGCGCCGCATAATAGCAGATGATTCTATATAAATCCCATATACCACGATATTACACCTCGAAGTGGAATTGGTATTTAATTGTTGTGCTAACGTCTGTGGATGCAGAGAAACAGGTTGGAGGGATCCAACTGGATTCCTCAAATATTTGAATTTGTTTCAATATTGTGGGTTGATTATTTATAATCTGTGTGTGATTATATTTGTGACTGAAATCGTTGAAGGCTATAATTTAGCCAAACATATTTTGGTATCGTAGGATACCAGAAATAAACAAAATCGGATTTTGAAAATTAAAGTAGAAATTTTAAGTAAATTCATTTTAAAGAATTGGGTGAATTTAAAAGAAGGAATTTAAATGGGTAAAGATTGATTTTGAAATCTTATCGAATTAATTCCAAATATTTGGGAAAAATTTGTAAAAAGGGATTTTAAGTAATATTATTTAAGGGTTGAAGAAATTATTTAAATTCGGATTTTAAATAGTTTGGAAGAAATAAAGAAATTTGTTTTAAAAAGAAATAAATTTGAATTGTGAAGTAAACAATGTTGTTTGGAAATTATGGAAAACTTTGGAAATTTATTTGAAGTGAATGAGGCTTGAATAAAAAGATTTGTATTGGCAAATTAATAAAACTGTTTGGTTTTGCGAAAAAGATAAATGGGTTGAGGATCATTCTTCTTAACTAGTAATTTCGAGACGAAATTCTTTTAAGGGGGGAAGGATATGACGACCCGGAAATTTTAAACATTTGAAAAAGGAATATTTAAATTGATTTCAAATATTGAAAGATATTTTTGACTTGAATTTCGAATATTGCTATGACTTTGGCAATTAAATTATTGAATTAAATTTATTGGAATTGGGTAAAAAA
The DNA here is from genome assembly GCA_030765085.1 of Allium cepa. Lineage (NCBI taxonomy): Eukaryota > Viridiplantae > Streptophyta > Magnoliopsida > Asparagales > Amaryllidaceae > Allium > Allium cepa. The sequence goes on along the minus strand of CM060943.1, from coordinate 672,184,909 downwards.
ATTGAATCCTCAGTTTTAAACTAATTTAAAAATATTTCAAAGGCTTAGAAAATTTATATTGATAATACTGAAGATAATGGAAGCTTCAGAATTGGATTTGAAAGTGATTTGTTCAGTTTTGAAATTATATCATTTAAATCGATATTTAAAAATAGCCTTTCAAGGCACAGTCTCGAAATTCGACGAAACTAGTTCCATTGGATCCGTAATATTGTATTATTTTCGGATTTCAATTTTTGTAGTGTTTGGAGTGATCGTTTGGACGTACGATGAGCAAACGCGTTGAAATTAAATCAAAAATTCAATTTAATAGCTGGGTCCAAAATGCTATCTTCTCTATACGATCAAATTTGGACTCGGAACCTTTTCCAGTGCGTTCAGAACAGGGGCTTAACATTATAAATGCTTGGCGGCATGCCTCAATTGGAGGTCGAGATTTTGAATTGCGTAATTTTGACGGTTTGAATTTAAATTTCAAACTCAAATTTAAATGAGATTGTTGCATTAAATTTTTATGATAGGACCCTATATATATTAAAATTTTTACCACGTGTTCGTTAGTATAACACACGTTGCATTTGAAAATAAAAAAAGGAATACCGAGCTTTGAATTTAATCACCCCTAAATGAATTCGTTCGTTTCCTCTTTCTCGTTTAAAAAAAATTGATTAAATCGATAAGCTTCAAAAAAAACAAAACAATGGATAATGGCCGCTAGTGGAAAAAAAAAGAGAAGCAAAACGGCCGAGATCTGCAATTTGATTTTATACTTATGTCAATGGCCCTCCTCTTATTCGAAATCGATTTCATTCCCAAATGTATAAGTGGCCGAAGATTTAAACCCTAAGTCAGATGGAGCTAATCACGATGGCGGCCGCATCGGTGCACGACGAAGTCGTGAAATTCTGGCATCGGCGTGGCACGTTTGACAAAGAATGATGGGGCATGGCTACTTACGGGGTTCGTCGATCTCTGGAATCAACGGCAGCAAGGGATTCGCACGCGTTTGGAAAGCACGGAGTTCTCAAGCCGGGGGATCGCGAGGGCTTCGAGCACCTAGTATGGTCAAGCTCTGCGGCGAACAAATGAGGCAGGGGGAATCACGAGGTAATGGGGGTAATCGCGATCATGTGCGGCGGTGTGGTGAGATGGAAGCAACGACGGCAGAGGTATTCATATATGTATTCATATATATATATATATATATATATACTGAGAACTGAGAACAGTATATATGGTATAAACTACAGTAAAGAGTTATATAGTGTTATACATATACAGAAATTTCTGTTTACATATATATATTATATATATTGAGAAAATTTTATTGTAAACAAAACTACAGTTTTGTTACTTACTGACGAGAATAATAAAGCATTATGGTATAAAAATGATTCTGTTTTAATTTTAATTTTATAATTATATGTATATAGCTTTTGAAAAATATAGGGATTTGTATAAAACTTGATTTTAATCAGTATAAATTATTTTTATAAGTATGATTTTTTTTAAAAAGAAAATAATATAAACATGCATGTACACATTTTAATTTACTAGCTTGTTTTAAATAATTTATTATAAGTAATTAACTTGTTTAATAAACCGATTCAATTTATTTTAGTCACCAAAAATAATTTATTTAAGGAGAATTTGTTAAATTTAAATTTATTAAGCGCTAATAGATTTTTCGGTTTACCAAAGGTATTAATAAATCGAAAAAATGTTTATACAAGGTCAAATTCTGAAAGGAAGCAAGCCGGTTTGGAAATGGGTTGCATGCATAATTAAAGGCGAGATCTTCTCACTCAATTAGATTTTTCTGATTTAATTTTAAATAGTTAAATTTAAAATTATTTATTGTGTGCTTGGATAACAAATTATTATCAGTTGTATTGAATTAAACCCTATGCGCTGCATAATAGCGGGTGATATTATATTAAACCCATATACCACGATATTCCACCTCGAAGTGGAATTGGTATTATATATGTATTTGGAGCGATTGATTTCCTGCATTATATAGCGGATGAGACCCTATGCACCGCATAATAGCGGATGATACTGTATAAATCTCATATACCACGATATTCCACCTCGAAGTGGAATTGGTATTTAATTGTTGTGCTAACGTCTATGGATGCAGGGAAACATGTTGGAGGGATCCAACTGGATTCCTCAAATATTTGAATTTGTTTCAATATTGTGTGTTGATTATTTATAATCTATGTGTGATTATATCTGTGACTGAAATCATTGAAGGCTATAATTTAGCCAAACATATTTTTTGGTATCGTAGAATACCAGAAATAAATAAAATTGGATTTCAAAAATTAAAGTAGAAATTTTAAGTAAACTCATTTTAAAGAATTGGGTGAATTTAAAAGAAGTAATTTAAATGGGTAAAGATTGATTTTGAAATCTTATCAATTTAATTCCAAAAATCTGGGAAGATTTGTAATAAAGGGATTTTAAATAATATTATTTAAAGGTTGAAGAAATTATTTAAAATTCAAATTTTAAATGGTTTGGAAGAAATAAAGAAATTTATTTTAAAAAGAAATATATTTGAGAATAAGTTTAAAAACTGTTTTGGTATTTGGAAATGAATTTTGGGAAAATCGTTATATAAATTGCTTAGGTGTTTTGAATGAAAATTGATTTGGTGTTTGGAAATAAATTGGGAAAATCAGTTTGGGAATCGATTTGGTGTTTGAAATAAATGTTTGAAAAATCAATTTGAAATTTGATTTTGGTGTTTGAAAGCGAATATTTGGAAATCGATTTGAAAATCATATATCAGTGGATATTTGAAAATTTAAATTCACAATGGGAATTTTATAAAAGAAAGGGAAGTTTGTTTTAAAAATAAATATTTTTTATTTTTAAAAGCGTGGAAAGGAATTTACGGATTTGAAATGAAAATTTAAAATAAATCCAAAATGATTTATAAATTGATTTGAACGAACCATTTTAGAATGGAAGGTGTACTTTACCTGGAAAGCCGAGTATGTTTTCAATATTGTTTATAAATATAAATTGAAGTTGTAAAGATGGTTTTAAGGAAATAATATTTTGGAGAAATTATTTATTTATGTTATTTTGAAAATCTTTAAAGTAAAGATATATTTTGATTTATTATATAAGTGATTATTTAAGGTTTTAATTGATATTTGTTTTGGAAAATTGTTATTTAAATAGTATACCCTATCTACTAATTTTATTTTAAAATTAGTTTGGACTTGAAGTTTTATCTGAGATATTAATATAATATTTTCATACCTAATATTTTAAAATAAATTGTTTTTAAAACAATTTTTACATTAAATATTTCCAAGTATATGTGTTTGGATAAGTAATTTAAATTATTTTAAAGTATTTGAACTCGGCAGATTTCCAGTGAAAATGAATAAATATTTGGAAATATATTTCGAGTAAGGAAAGTGATTTGAAATTTGTTTACGAAAGATTGAAAGGTGAAAAGTGATTTGAAATTTGTTTTCGAATGGTTGAAGTGTTAAAATTATATCTTGCAAAGATATTTTTGAAAATAAATAATTGGACGAAAATTATTTAAATCTTTGTAACGTCCCCAAATTTTCGATAATTAAATTTTGTTAATTTAATTAGTTTGGTAATTTAATACGGAAGGAAAATAAAATTCAAGGTCATGTTAGTGTAAATTAAGGAAATAATTGGAAATAATGTTAATACTATTCATACCATGACAATTTTTTGAGTGAAATTAATGGATATCAAGGTTTATTAATTTATTGGAATTTAAACTTAATAATTGGATTTATTGCAATTAAATAAAATTTAATATTTAATTATTATGTTAATTGAAATCAAGATGGAATTTGAGAATATAATGTAACAGATCATGGACCCAATGTTAATTTCATCCATTTGACCGTAATGAATTGAATAATAAGAATGGAAAGTAAATTAAATGGAATTATTGGAAATTATATTTATAATTTCGTATTTAATGAATTAAGTTTAACACTGAAAATTGATAAATTAAGTAACTCTAAAGGGACATCTAAATTTGTTTAAATTAGTATAAATGATTGAGAAATTTAAAAATGGTAAAAATTGTCACTTATAGGACTGAAATCAAAATTTTGATTTAATTAATTAATTAATTATTAATTTATTTAATTAACTGGAAACGTAACGGTGAATTATTGTAGGATTTCAAGTTTCGTAGCGATCGGACTTGTCGTTTGATCGTATGGGCTCGAAACGCCTAGGAATCGATGAAATTGAAATTAGAAATCAATTTGAAATAACTTGATTTTAGCATAACTTCTTCATATGATGAAATTTGGCCTTAATACTCCATTGCGTTTAAAATATTTAAAAATATCTATTTTGATATATGGAATGACCGAATTTCGTTCCGAAATCAAAACGGGCTTTTCGGGTCATTTATCATTCAACGGTCCTAACCAATCGTGTCCATTCATCTCTATACATGACCTACCTATATATACCTTGTTATAAACCCTAGCCAATTTCTTATTCCTCATTTCTATATATACAATTCTATTTGCTTCTCCTCTTTCAATGGCAGATAGAACCCTAAATCCCAAAATGCAATTTCAAATCAAATTCAAAGCCAAAAATTCAAACTCCTCAATTAATATCAAATTTTATATCAATCCCAAGCTCTTGAAGAACGTAATTTTTTAATGTGATTCATTTTTCAAATCGTTTTCACAAAAATCGTGAATCAGTTTCGACCGTTCATGTGGATTTCTGACGATCTAATGGCGGATCGTCGACCAATCGACGATCAGCTAGTGCAGTTGCGAAGAGGGAGTTGAGCTAGTGGTGGATATGGAGTCGTTCGTGCCATAGATGATCGGAGGCGCCTCAAATCAATGGAGAAAGTTACGGAAGCCATACATTTTCTGGCGAACCTAGGGCGGCCGCGTTCGCCGTAGTGATAGCCAGAGGTGCGGCCGGAGGCGTGGGTCATGTCGACGACATCTGATCGAGGTGGAAGGGCATGTAGAAGCGTCGATGTTTTGGACAACGGTGATGGCTGTTAGGTTAGGTCGCGTTTTCCTATAGCTGTTTGGGTTCGAGCAGGCACTCTTGCGTGCAACTCCCTCTGGTGACGTGGCCTGGTACGATTGGTTTCTTCTTGTTTTTTATTTTAAATTGTATTCCAATCGTTCTAATACCCATAATTCTTGCGTACGAGGTCCGTTTCACGCATGGGTTTTTGCATTGGGATCATATTAAAATTCCAGGCATTTTGGCCCTAGTTTGGATGAACTTTGAGACTGTTCAAATTTTAGGTTTGAGTTGAATTTAAATTCAAAAGGTGAGTGTTTTAACCCACTCACGACTTCTAGAATTTCTTATATTTGTTGAATTGATTTATGATGTGATTAGTTATTTATGACTATTTGGTATATTTTAATCATCATCTTAGTTAAACTGAATTTATTTGAATTAAATTGTTATTTAATTTATTATTGCATATAAACTGCCAATTAAATAGTCATTTAATTTATTATTGAATATAAACTGTCCGTAAAAGCCTGTTATTTATTATCTGTTCTATATTGATGTTATTGATTGAATTGGATGATGATTGTGATAAATGTTCGATGATTGATATTGGATGAATGGATGTTGTATTTTAGGTTATAAACTGAAATTGTTATGGATTTTTATTTCATTCGGGATTGCGGTTTGAATTGATATATAACCGTATTTATATTTTAAATTACGGATTGAAATGACAAATATCCGTATCACTTACTATAGGATAGAAAATTATATACTGACACCGTGATCTATATATAAAAATATTTTGATATGATTTCTATGGTTTTGTAAAGAAATATATGGGTTATATGAATACTGGTTTCAGATATTATATAAATGTGATTTTATTATTGATTTCTAGCAATGTGAAAATTTGTTTTGAAATATAAATAAGCCAAATAATAAAGTTGATTGTTTTCATATAATATGGTTAAGTATCTGTTAAATTATATTGTGTATATGGTTTATAATGACTTAAATAAAATTAAGGTTATAATATAACTATGAAATTGATTTGAATTAAATTATTGAAGAATTATACTAGAATAAATTTGATTTGAAATTTAAATAAAATTGAGATTTTAAAGGGTATGATTTTTATAACTTGAGTTTAGTTTAGAGTGATTTAAATGAATATCAAGTTGATTTAAATGAATATATCAAGTTAAATAAATTGAAAGAATATCCAGTTATTTGAAGTTTAAAGGTTTTACTTAAATGATATTGGTTTTATTAAGTAAACATTTCAAATCTAAATAATAGTAATTGAATTTGATATATATGGAATTATCAAAGAATTAGTTTTGAAATGGCTGAATATTTAAAACTTTGAAATATATGGAAATTGAAATGGTTTATTTGGGGGTTCAAATCTGTATTTGGAATTGATTTGTGAAATTGAAGAAGCTATTTTATTATATAAAGTAATTTAATATTTAAGCCATTTAAGTGGTGTAGTTATGTTTCAAAATTATGAGTTTCAAAGTATTATGATTCGAAAGTGTTATACTTTAAGTGTTTTGATTTCGAAGTGTTATAACTTTGAAAGGGCTATGATTTTGGAAAATGAATATATTTGGAAAAAAATGATATTATATTGATTTGGGTTTTTATAAAAATGATATCATATTGATTTGGTTTTTTAAAACGGAAATGATATTGTATTTATATGGTTTTGAAATGGATATTATATTCTGGTTTTGAAGTATAATTATTTTGAAATGACCGCGGTGTTATAATAACATTTGGTTGTTAAAGAGACCGAGATCGGAAGTTGTAATACTCTCTGCCAACTCCGAAAACCACTTTAACAACCGTGTACGCGGTTGAGATTCCAGAATGAAGTAGGATGGCGGCGGCGTTCCTTTGAGGTATGTACGTGGAACCAACTCCCGTGAGTTGGCATAAGGTGGCTAAAACAGGAGCGATTGGCGGGCTAAGAAGGTAGCATCTTTTATCGGACACACTCCTTCGATGCCATTCTATTACCTTGTGATTGATTGGGGCCCTTTTGATTTTGGGAGTGTGGCTCAAGGTGGGCGGTAGTAGCTGCTACGCGTTACCACCGGCCCGGAAGCATAATTGGTATATCTACCCTGGCAATGCCTAGTTGTGCCGTGTCACCTACCCTATCGTGCCTTTTACGAGTTTAGTTTTCTCCCGTAGCCCGTGGAGTATTTTGGGTAGTCTCCGATCTGGAGGTACGCTGATACTGGATGGACTACTGGGACTATTACGTGTTAAGGTGGAAAATGTAAAGCCTTAACGCTATTTAAAAGTAAATTTATTTTACTATAGACATTTTTATAATAGTGTATATTACTACATAGTAAATAGTTTAACGGATCCTTAGGAGATATGAATCTCGAGCATCTCTTACTACACTCACGTTTGACACTGGATAGGAGATGTCAAATCCCATAAACATCTCTGACGCTGCTCCACTCATATTATTTACATTGATTTAAATTACATAAGATCTTTTAGTTCTGACTCGAGTGTTTTGTCTTTTCAATTCACTCGGGTCAGCCTGAGAATTTCTGGATTCGAAGACTTTACTTCTGGGGGACGCAGATTGTATTATTACTATTAACTACTACATTGTTTCGCTGCATTATTTTATTATTCTCTGGTATATGTAACTCTGATATGTATTGTATAAGTATAATCAAACGTTTTGTAAACAGCTTCATGAACTGTTTATTTGATTATTATATTTTATCGTTCCGCTGCAAGATTCTACTTTGTTTTTTTCTTTCTCTGCTTCTTCTTATTTACCCCATAACAATCCGCCCTTCTGTATGGTTTAATCCTGACGTGTATGGTTTATCGTCGATTGAAAGCATACAAAAAGGCAGGATGTTATAATCTTGGTGATTGTTGTGAATGTTGATTGGTAGTTAAAAAACCGACTATCAATATTGGCCTTTTAATGACATTTGAATTTCAATGCGACCGGGGGTCGGGTTCCAAATGGATATTCGAAAACCACATTGAATCTTTGTTTGGATCTTTTGTTTAAAAGATCAAAATGGAAATTGTTGTGATTTATTTGAAATCTAAATTTAACACTTATTTCTAAAAATAAGCGCTCGTTATTCGGATTAGCCGGGAGAGGACTTTGTGTCATAAAACCCATTCCGAATAATGATATGACGAAATGGGATTGCATTTGAAGACGGTTTTGAAGACTGGATATTTTCGAAAACGATAGGATTGCCTGTCGAATGTCTCCACGCCGGGTTGCTCCGGTATAGAAATTTTATCACCCATTGTGATGGGGATTCCGGATGTGATTAGTGAATATCCGAATTGCAAGGGCTTCTTTTGAAGTGCCTTCGGTTCCGTACGATCCCAGAACGGACTTGTATGGATGTGTCTGACGTTACACTTTGAGTTGTAAAGCTGGTTTCTATCAAATACATTTCTGTTGGTGGTGGAGAATTTATTCTCTTAGCTTAACACCCTTCTCTGAGATGTACGAGCTCAGAGGTTATGTAGTTGATGGTTACTAGTGATACATTCCCAAATTGGTAAGTGGAATACGAAGTGCTGCTGAGCATTTGTTGATCGAAGCATGGCTTTGTGAAAAAGTGTGGCTTTGTGGACGAAACTTCGTCGGACCTCACACCCCGAAAATGGTCGAAACAGGAAGGATGCGACAAGGTTATTTGGGAGTAGCGCCCCATGAGGGTATGTCATTTCCTTCTGGAAAAGGGTTGTATCATGGTATGGAGCCTAGATATTTAACCTATGTGGTTGATGCAAATTTATTATAATCTGTGGTTGTTGCTTTGTGATCGAGGATCCTCGGATAAAGGTCAAAAACGACCGGGGGATGGCATACTCGTATAGTAGTTACCTAGTTACAGAGGTAAACCGGCCTTGTGTTGGAAGAGAGCTGGTTAAGTTCTCGGGGCATCCCTCCAGAGGCGTACCCATGTGGAAGTAGGAAGTTCCTTAGCCTGACCCTTTGTTGGAAATCCAATCACCAATGCGTGCCTTGTATGGTTTTAGTTGTATAACCTGCCATTTACTTATGGTGGTCACCACTGTTTAGATGGTAGCTATAGTAGGCATACAATAATGGCTGTATGCTGGCTAAGATTAATATTATACTTCCAAAATGTTTTCCACACTATGAACTAATGGTAATATTAAAAAGATTTTGCGTATCAAGCATGTTTGACTATCGTAAGGAGAAATCTCCTTCAATTCTGCATTTGCATTATGTGTGTGGCGGGAAGCCTTATGGTAGTTTCATTTTCCAAAAAGCATAGCGGGTTTCTTTTTATTTTCTTTTTGAAAATAACTGTTCTTGAGATCTCACACCAGTCTCATGACTGACCTGGAGTTTATTGTTCCCTTTCTAAACTCTGGTTGCCTACAATTTTCCACACGGGAAGCCTAGATTCAGGTTATCATTATTCTGGAGCGAAGTCGGAAAAGAGTTAAGGTGGAGATCTGGAGTTCAAGCTGGATGGCGAGACATATCATTATACTATTTATTATCTGCTGCGTTGGTATAGCTATAAGTTCAGTTTTAAATATGGATTAGCTGTTGTAAATGCCTAGTGTTGAATGGTGCCGTTGTAAACTCTGATGTTGTATTGTAATAACAGATATGGTTCTTTTTTTAAAGATATTCATTTAGCTATTATATTTGTTCCGCTGCGAAATGTGAGATTCTATTGTTTCTGTTTCTTCTTCTATCTTCTTCTTCTTCTTCTTCTTCTTCTTCTTCTTCTTTAACCCTAACGGTTCGGTTTTCCGGCATTCGACTGTGCGGCATTGGATACAGTGGACGTATCGATGTCGACTTTTGAAAGTCGAAAAATCGGGTCGTTACACCTCTAGAGTTGATATACCCGAATAAAGTCTTAGTCATTTAGTCTGCTCTCTCAAGTACTACAAAGTCAGCCTCCTCAAACAAGATAGTAAGCCGAATATATCTTTTCTTCTATGCATAAACTATATATTCAATCTAGAAAAGGCAATGATATATCTTAATGGTAGCAAACCACATAATTCCGCCCCATGCCTAACTTTAGTCAATTTCCAATGTGAAGCTATGTCCAAAACATGTTTAATACGACAAAGTCCTCATCGACTTTTAGAATTTCGATCTCCTTCATGGATCTTTAAAGAAAAACATAACAAGTAGAATTAGTTTCGAAGTGATTGTAAGCAAGTCATACCCGACTATACTTATCTGATATCGTACTCTTCAAAATGACCGCTCAATGAATTTTTGCTTGACTCATTCTACTTCTTTTAGACATCCCTTGATTTATCCCTTAAAGAGAAATATGAGTTTATATATATGGAAGAGCATCATCGGGACGATATCCATGCCGTATACACTTTGTATCTCTTTTATATATTTCATAAGTTTAAAATTTACCTTTGACAGTTTGAAAAATCAACCCTCTAGTAAGTTCTCCCATCATGTAATGAGAAGTATATCATCTATACTAACATCGAGGTTAACCTTTTTTATTATTCCCTTCATCGGGGCAAGCAAGTAGCTAAGGTAGAACAGATTATTAGTTGGCTTAAATGTAGAGTGTAAGTATTTCATTACTTTCGTAAAACCTTTTTATAATGTCCTTTGGGTTTAAAATAATTATATTTAAGGCTAGTTAAAGAACAAAGTGAACAGAAGGTGATATAACCAAATCTTAATTACTTTTACACCACTTTCATATACAATATATTAACACAATTGATGTATTCATTCCATACAAAAATTTTCACAAAGCCTAACTTCTTTTATTCAAATATTTGAAAAGAAAAAAGATAATCATTTTAACAAGGCTTAAAACAACATTTCAAAAGTGCTTCCAAAGTGACTATTTTAAAAGTGCTTCAATGGCAAATATTTTCAAAATGCTTGCATAGCAACTACTTTCAAAATGTTTGCATAAACTTCCATACCGGCTATTTTAAAAATGCTTTCATACCGGCTATTTTCGAAAGTGCTTCTATAGTAACTATTTTCAATGTTCTCCAATAGCAGCTATTTCTCTTTAACTTCTATATATTTATTCCTAAATTTACAAACTTTTACACAACCAGATGCACAATAAGTCAAGGCTATGTTCACATTTCAAGTGCAAGGTAGAAGTGAATTGGTCCACAATATTGTTCTCCTCTTTTTTTCAAAACAAGGAAAGGATATAACATTATCTTTAGTTAGTGACATTAATATTTGTACTTTTACATGGCATATAGCATCAATATTTCTACTTATAAATGGTGAGATAGCCCATTTGATTCCTCGGATTTGAAGCACAAGGTCTAATACACGGAATAACTTCCTACCTTTCCACAATACGGTGTGAAAGCTACTAGGTTGGTTCCCTCTTATACTTTTATTTCAGCCCATCTAGTTTTGTGTGCTTGCTCCTTCCTATGAGAGAAGGTTATGGTTGAAGTTTGAGAGGATTTGGAGTTGTAAAGATTAAGTTATGGATTTTAAGCAGTGTGTCTGTTTGTTTTAGTCTTTTATTTTTGCCTAAACTTTTTCCTAGCTTTAAAAATGGTACAAGGCATTTATATGTGATGAAATTAAGGGTAAAAGGGTCATCACATTCATGGCATGTTCCCCCTCCATGTGTTAGAAATTATCTTATTCTCATAAGGTAATTTCCATACACCTTCCTTTTACAAATATTTGTGACAATTTTTATCATGTTTAAAAATTTATATTGATAAAAAAAATTTCAATCACATTATCAAGTACATATTGAAATATTTGTTTTCGAATTTTTTTTGAAAACAATGTTTCATCATAATTGGCTATATAGAATATGATGTTTATTTGTGTTATATTTTTAATCATTCGAATGTTTAAATAAATCAAATATTCAAATTCATAGGTATTTGAATTCTGGATCGCTACATTCTATTCCTCTTTCCTCCCCCAAAAAAAAATTTTGTCCTAAAAATTCAAATATACACAAAACAACTTAAGAGAACGATAGGAACCAAAATCATACATATATAACATAGTTAATGTAACTACGTATGAAGAAAAATGCATACTAAGTGACTTCACCTAAGAAGTGGATGCATTACAAAAGATGTCCGACATATGAAACCGCTAATCTAATAAGAACTCAAAAGAAGACTTCCTCGCACTATCTTTAGTCTTCCAAGTACAATCTCTAGCATCTTTACTTCACTAGACCTTAACTAAATTTACAACCTCCATGCTTAACCACTTTGTTTCTTGATCAACAATACAGACAGGTTACCTCAGTATGGTTAAGGCTGGCTCAATCTCAAGGTCTTTTTACTGTATCGGTTTGGCTATCAAAGATGGATTGTGTACATATTTTCATAAATGCAATATGTGAAATAAATTGTGCAGCTAGGTAATCTAATTTTTAGCTCAACTCTATATGAAAGTGTGCTAATTCTTTCAAGTATTGGAAAAGGTCGTATTTATCATAGAGCCAACTTTTCTATCTTCCTGAACCGTACAACATTACTCATCGAAGAAACCATCACAAACACATAGCTCAAAATTGAGAACTCTAAATATCTATGCTACCATTGGCATGACTCTTCTGCCTATCCTACACGTCTTTTATACACCTTCGTACCTCAACTACTTTCTCTGTTGCCTCTCGAATCATATCTAGACCAAGTACTATACGTCTCCTATTTAGACTCAACAAGTCGGCGATTCGCATGGCCTTTCGTATAATACCTTGAAAGGTGCCATTCCAATGTTAGCCTGGTAGCTATTGTTATGCGTAAACTCAAATAAATGCAAATCCTCCTCCTATGCACCCCTAAAATCTAAATGCATGCTTGTAATAGATCCTCTAATACACGGTAGACTCTTTTAGTTTGCCCCTTAGTCTGGGCATAATAAGCTGCACTTAAACTCTGCTTCATCCCTATGGCATCCTACAACCTTTTTAAGAACTGGCTAGTAAATAATGAATATCCATCACTCATAATGTTACATGAAATCCCATGGAGTCGAACAATCTCCTTTACATATGAACTTGCCAAACTCAAAGTGGACCTAATCAATTTTACTAGTTTAAATTGTACATACTTGGTTATCGATCGAGTATGACCCAAACTCCCTCATTTCCCTACCGTTACCTAGGCAATTTGTCAATAAAGTACATCGATACTTGCTTCCACTTCTACTTTGGAATCTCAAGTGGTTGAAGTAGTCTAATTGTCTTCTAATGGTCTCCTTTTACTTGTTTAAAATTCAAACACCTACTCATATATATTGTTACATCCCTCTTCATGCCATCCCACCAGAAAGTCTGTTTCATATCTTAGTACATCTCTGTAACCCTTAGATGTTCGTGAATTTCGAGCATTGACTCTCTACCTAAACCTCCTGCCTGATCCAATTGATGTTTGGAATGCATAATCATTTTTTCACTCTCAATACCCAAGGTAATCAATCTTGAATTCTGATTATCTATTCGATGCTATGTTCTCTATTACTACCTTCATAATATTTGCTTGTCAAACTTTTATCTACTGGTTACACTAGATATGATTTAGAACTGTCAGTCTAACCTTTATATTCTCCACAACTACATGCCTCTACCTGGTGCATTTGCTACTACATTATCTTTCTTGGGCGTATATAAGATATCAAGGTCGTAACCAGTTAAAAATTCCAACCAATAGTTTTGTCTCTGGTTCAAGTGCTTCTGTGTGAAAAGATACTTCAAGGATTTGTATTCCATGAATAACTCGAACATTTCACCTAGCAAGTGATGCCTCCTCACTTTTAATTTGAATAAAACTGCTAATAACTCTAAATTGTGCACTATATATCTCCATTCATGTGGTTTAAGTTGTTGGCTTGCATAAGCAATAAGTTTCCTATGCTGCATTAAGACTACACCTAAACTATACCATATACATCCATATAAATAGCTAGACCCTTGCATCTATCTGGAATAGTCAAAATAGGAGCACTAGTCAACCTTTCCTTTAACTTATTCACATCACCTCTAAGATTCCACCTCTTCCATCATTAATCGCCTTATATAGTCTATGATAGCCCCATGTCGTTCCAACCAGTCCATCCTGAGTAACACAACAAACAAAAGGAAACCAAAAACATATACTTTAGAATACTTTAATGATATGATTTATTTAAATGGGAAAGAATAAATTTCAGGAGGATAAGTTTAAAGAAAACACAAATATGCTTTCTCATATGTATAAAATACTCTTAACTCATTCTAGGGAATTGTTTACCCTATCTCAAATGAGTTTACCCCTAATCAAGCAAAGGTATTTGCTTAACCTTAAACTCTGATACCAAAGTTAATGATTTACCTTTCTAAATCCTAACTATTACATTAAATGCGTCCTTGGTATTCGTATGTCAATCACTAAGCATCCACAAGAAAGATTATTAGGATAAAAAAAGAAAAAGAGAGAACCAGAAAGAAAGAACAAAACAATAATATCTTGCAAAGAAATGATAATATATAATATAACCAAAAGAAAGTACATATGGTTACTCTAAACTATAGGGTTTTACCAGAGCTTACAATACAAAGGTACTAATATCAACTTGGACGATTATAACAACCTATCCTGACAAGGCTAATTAATACATAATGACAATGCAATGAAAATAAAATGATAGGTAGATGGAAGAAGTTATCTTCTCGTCTTCTAGCTCTAAAATATCTCCAAAATATTTGTACTTCTTAACCTACATAGATGAGTATCCAAAAATGTTGACACCAATAATGGCACAACGCCTAAAAACCTATTGAAATGTAGAGATTTAGCATAAAATGTATGCATAAAGTAAAGAGACACAAGAATTTTATAGCGGTTCGGTAATCTCTGGCCTATGTCCACTTTATATTTTACTTAATAAGAGGTTTGTGAGTCATTAGTACAAGTAATTTACCGATCTAAGTCCTACAACAACAAATGGTAGCTTCCTAAGCGACTTAAATGAAAGAGAGTTAAGAGGTGAAGAAGAAGGAGAACCAAAAAGTCCTTTTACAATAGCCATAAGGCTGGTATTTATAGAGGAAATCACCAGTTGAGTTAGAAGTCCACGAAGTCCAAGGTCTAGATACAAGCCCATAAGTTGAGAGGCGAACATGCATGTCCACACTCCAATAAAACCTATCAGTACCAAGAGGTATCTCTAGGACCGAGTGGTTATTTTAAGGTGGAAGCCCTTTTCTTTTACTTGTTTTGTCCTCCCATCTCTAACTTGATGTGTCCTAAACTCTTTTCAATGAAGATCGTGTTCCTTCTATTTACTTGCTCGATATCTCTTATCCTATTCATCTTCTATGCTTCCTTCTCATAAATCCTTTGAGTTTCTTGTCTTTTCTATAAGGAATGTACTTCACGACACTTTCTAGAAGTTGTGCATCAAGTACAAGGAGTTCAGGGGGTGTTAAGTGGAAGAAGTATCTCTCGGTAAGAGGTCCTCTCGGTGGCGAGTGGTTCACTTAGCCCTATTTTTCTTGAAACTTGTAAAATTCTATCTTTCAATCCTTCTAAGCATGTTTCCAATTTCTTGAACCATTTCATCCATGTTTTGACCTCCTAATTCCAGTTGAAATCTACTTTAGTTAGAAAGTTGGTTAACACTTACCCTTTAAATAATGTTATATGAATTTAAAGTGTGCTTTGCTCAACAATAAGTCTCAACAATGGTCAATTTCTGGTGATCAAGCTTTCTAACTATCCATCAATCCAAGTTGTGGTGAATCATCCAATTCCTTTGTATTCTCTTGTAAACCAAAGTCATTCCAGACCCGTTACTGCTACAGACTCTAGCCCTTTCTTTAGTGTCAACCACGAGCAATGATCAGCCTGTCTTTATTTGGAGGTATCATTTTGTATATCAGTATAATCCCATGTTTTTCTAGGATTTATCTATTTCAGTCCGATTACTGGGTGTTTGAGTCCTTATACCAAGTCGTTATCCATTCTAAGCCTCTGTCTCACTAGATTTTTTATCATCTAAGCTAGGATTCAATCCCTCTAGACCATTCAATCATCCAGTCTAGGGTTCGATCTCTCAGGACCATTCAATCATCCCATACAGGGTTCGATTTCGCTAGATCGTTTAACATCTATTCTAAGGTTTGATCTTTCTGTATCTTTTGATATCTAATTTAGGGTTCGATCTCTCTGGATCCTTGCTGAGCCCAATCTGCTTGCTCTTTGACGATGGGACCCAATGAAAAGCAAGTCCATCAATTCACTCTCTAGTGAGGTGACTTACTTTTGATCTCTCTGGATCCTTTCTGAACCCAACCCGCTCACCCTTTATTGAGGGGACTTAACGATAAGTAAGTTCATCCACTTACTCTCTGGTAAGGGAACTTACTTCCTACGTTCACTGCCCTATCTCTCCGAAACAGACTACCACGAACAATATCAGTCATCACATTCAAGTGGATTTCAAAAGTCAATTATTCAAACCAAAGAAAGCAAGAAAACACCCCAAAATTTTCTTCTTAAACATCCGACTCAAAGCATTCCTAGAGACCAATCGAGGTCTCGTTAAAGTCTAAGCAGTCTGAGGTTATTAACATCTTAAAACGGAAAGCAAAGTGCAAGGAACGAAACTGACTTCTATCCATCTCGATCATGGTATTATATCTTCGACTCGGATCTCTGGTTGTTCCTTGAGGCATTTGCTGTAGATGGTGGCTGCTCCAGATGCACTATCACAACTCGATATCTTATGTACTATTGCAGCCGGTTGCTTCGATCAAATTCTTTTATTACATTGCGAAGGTGTCTACACTCGTTTATTTCGGGCATGCTTAGCTCGTGGAATAGGCAAAATTTTCCAAACCTTCTCTCTCTCGCCATAGTTTCTCACTTAGCTGGCCTTTGATAGGGGATGCGCCACCTAGTATCTTAGTATATCTTCTCTAAGATTTTGGTTAAGTTGGTGTAAGAGGAGAACTTTGATTCCCTCCTCAACCATTTTGGTCCTTAGAAGTCGTTATCGGCTTTTCGCTTCCCTTGTCTTTTCTGTATCCTACTTTAGGCAGCACTTGCCATCCAAAGCATTAGTATTCGCATTATTAGCTTCCGCATCCTCTTGATGTGGATATCTCTTAGATTTATGGTAAAATTGTACAAGATCCATTGGTGGATCCCTTTCCACTGCAATTCTGAAGTCAGTCTTGCTTGCAACTCCAAAAACCACTGATGTTAGGATTACTGATTCATCCAGCTTATCAATTGCGGCGGCTGCCGCATTGAACCTCATCAGATAGCTTCTAAAGGTCTCACTAGTCCTTTGCTTTATGCTTGATAGTGTCATCACAATTTTTTGTCGAGAAATACAAACCTCGAATTGTCTCTAGAACCTATTCACTAAATTGGTCCACATGCTTATGGATACTCTCCAACTGTCTGAACCACATTGCTGTTGAATCTGTTAGATATAATAGGAAGCACCATAATGTCACCTCCTTTGAAGCGCCCAACACCTCCATATATCAGATGTACCTCATTAGATGAACGTGTGATCCATCTGCCCGTCGTACATTTCCAGTGTCAAAAGCTTGAAATTGGAATGATTCCTCGCATTCCGGATGTTAGGTGTGAATGTATTCCTGTTTACATCCTTCAAACTCTGTTAAGATGATCCGCCCCTCACTATCTTTCTGGCTAACTCAGCTCTCCAATTGTATCCATCCAACTAAGGACTATGATCAATAGCTACATTCTGCCCCTCACTCTTATGGGGGAACTCCAACACATACTCCTCTAGCTGTGTGCTTGCATTCTGATCCACACCTCTGGCTTCATTCTACCCACATTCCTATGTGGAAACTCTTATACATAATTCTTCGATCGCTATGGATTTGCTTTCTGACTTGCGTTTCTGGTTCCAGTGTCATCAGTTCTCTGCATCCCAACTCGCAATAAGCTTGAAAAAACATTGCTTCCGAGTATAATCCTTTCCGTACCAAGAGGATTGGGATCGATTCCGAAAAGTCCAGTTCATGGGAGAATTTTTCCAACTTGCTTTGCTCCGACTCCAGATGCTCTTGCAATAGTTCCTTTTGGTTCTGCATTCCAATAGCTCCAACTATTCTCTATTGTCCTAATCTTTGTAAAAATCCATCTAGCATCTCCTATTGTCGAGCCATTGTTCCATCTTGTGTTTCTTTCATTATTCTCTCCATCTCCTCTCTGGCCACATAGATGGACTAATTAGAATTTGAAGACAACTCCTGGCTGCATCTATCCTCTATTTAACTCCCTCTAATCCTAGATTTAATATTAGGCCTCTTCATTTTTTCCAAATTTTAGATCTAAGCTTTAAGTTGTGAAATCTCATTTTTTTTAATTAAAGCACCAAAATGTTCACACGAAAAATAGCACAACATCGAAAAACCTATTTAAATACAAACACCTAGTAGAAAATATATGCGAAAAGCAAAGAGGCGAGAATTTTTAAAATGGTTCGGGAATCTTTGGCCAATGTCCAAATGATATTTTATTTAATAAAGGTTTGAGAGTCACTAGTATAAGGAATTTACTGATCTAAGTCCTATAATAGCAAATGTTTGCTTCCTAAACTACTTCAGTAGAGGAGAGGTAAGAGGTGTGTAACACCCCGTAAATATTGGTAAAATAAATAAATTAATTAAATAAGGTAAGTCTAAGAAAATTATTCTAAAATTGGAATTAGATCATGAAAATTATGTTGTTATATTCGTGGCGACTTTCTGATCAATTTTATATATGTTGTTTTGAAAATAGAGCTCAAACAAAATAGTTATAGACGTTTGAAGTTTTTGGATTCAAAATATTTTAAATGGAATTAAAATTCAAGTATATAATTAATTTCTAAATTTGAAATTCAATAAGTAACAGTAGTTGGACTGGATGGTTAAGTAACATTAAACATGTTTACATTAAATGATTAATTAAGGTATCAACTAAAATAATTGACAGCACAATTAAAACATTTCAAGATTAGAGCTATCGGTTGATCACTTACCATGGGCCGGTCGACTGCTGGCAGTCGACCGGTGGGGTAGGAGCGGTCCACCAGTCAACGATGGGTAGAGGCTAGGGTTCACTGTATATGAACGATCTAGATTTTATTATTTTTAACCGACTTAAATCCAATTCAAAAGATTTAGAAAATTCTTTAGTGTTTCCGGTAAGAAATTTAAGATGATTATAACTTAATTGCTAATTCTATTCTACTCCAACCCAAAAATTTCTAAGTCTAATCCATGTATAAATCTCTTGTTGTACATTTCTAATGCAAGAACTAAAAGAAATTAAAGAAGGCGTGAAAATCCAGAAACAGAAAGAGCTAAGGACCTATTACGAGTGGAATTCTTAGTCTTTCTTATTTTAGTAACTGTATAGTATAATTTTGGATTTGATAATTACCTTAGGGAATTTAGGTTTACGAAAACATTATATTAAAACCCCTAAAATTCTCCCAAAGCGAAATGTTAATTCTTATGTTAGAATCTCAAATATTAATATTAAAATAATTCAATTTGTGTATATGTTGCAACTTTAGTGTTTTACATTCTATTCCACTTTTATCTTTTACTTTGTGATCTGATTAAGGAGGTTTGAAAAGAATAGATTAGGAAATGGTGTGTAAGGTACGGATTCTTTTATTCGTAGTTTGCATTGCCTATTTCTACAATTTAAATAAAAATTTCCTTTTTCGAATTTCATGCAAAAGAAGTTGAGTAAAACATAAAATATTTGAATTGCAAGTTTCTATTATTGATCGATTCTGCTATTTAGTATAAAATAATTTGGGTATGGCGCCTATTTCATAATGTCTATTGATTGAATTGTGGATATTGGATTTATGGTATATCTGTTGATGTATAATTGGACTTGTATAAATTTGAAATTTTGACATTTAAACGTTAGTTTAAGGCGCAATCTTCACATGCTTAGAAATGTATTAGGCATGTATTTATATACATCTACATACACCACATAGACATATATTAGTGTAAATAACATATAATTATATCATATTAATTGCGTTTTAATAGGTTACTAATTATTATTAAATCCCCCTTAGCAAATTAATTAATTTTCGATGCAAATTAAGAAGTTTCTTATAAGGCTTTGATAATGTATAAGGTGAAAGTGTGATAGTATGTTAAGAGAGTGTAAATAGTGGCTAAGTTATAGGAATGCGACGTCAATCAAAAGTACAAGTCCGTCCAACAAATCTGGTTACTAGTAGTGTGACTTTAGGGTTGATGTGAGTATTGCCTATAATAGTAACCATGGAGGATGCGAGGTTAGTCTCAAATTTTATAACGGTACGCATGCCCAGCTAATCTGGCTACCAATTCCTACAATTAGTTGGATTAATGTGAGGGGTATGCGTCACTATAAAGAGGGCCTACTTTAGGGATTGAAGGTACTTGTGGCTATGTGAGGACCCACCTCTTCCCTATATAGGAAGTAGTAAATGGTTGGGGTTAGCGGTTAGACCCAGTAGGGGATATCTTGGGAAAGCTCCATTTTGATATGAAGTATTAAGTGGCCTAAAGAGATTCCATGCAATGTCAACTAGATAAGTACCGATGAGGATTCTGCCTTGGGATAGTTATTAAATAATGGGGACCTATCTTAAATGAGGTATAAATGGTAAAAGTCTACATAGTTTCCACTAAAAAAGTACTAAATGGTTTGGGTGCTATCTCTTACAATGATAGGACATTATTGGCGATAGATATTGGTTATTGGTTTAAAAGAGTAATGGTTATGGAATTGGATTGGGAAAGCCTTAGGGCTTACAGTTGGAAAGACATACTGTGTGGTTAAGGTACAAAAGTCATATTCTTATTTAAGTTCTACTTACCAAGTACTATTATAGTAAAGCTCGAGATTTGACTCCCTTTTCATTACAAGATAGGCTGGAGAAGAATATGCTGATTGAGAGGGCTTAGGCAATGAAGGAACTTGTGGCATTTAATTATTTTTCTACTCATGCTATTTCCTTTATTTATGATGTAAAAAATTAAATCACGTTGTAACTTTGGAATATTGTACAATGAATAGTTGATGGTTTTTTATGGTATTATGTTATGTTTTTATGGCATTTGAATTTTGAATAAAATGGGTACTGTTCTGATGATATATTATATCCTTCTGTTGTGAGTTTCTTTATGTGTTGATAAATAACTCTATGTGTTGATAAATAACTCTGTGTGTTGTTCTTTGTACCAACCAACAACTATTTTTGGAATGATGCATGCCTACCAAATTCCCTTTCTTTACTCTTCAAAGTAGGATCTAAAAAAGTAAAAAAAGAATAGCCAGCTTTGGAATGGTCTAAGTTTCGATGGGCCTTTTCTGGGTCAGCATTTTGGCATGTTTTGGGGCGGGTTACTGCATTTGGGATCAGAGCATGGGTTACCCAATCAGTAGGGATAGGTATATATACGTGTGACATACTTGTTGTTTTTGAAAGTATATTTCAAAAACTTTACCATATACACACACATACATATTTTGAACATATGCCTAACTCTATAAATTTCGATTATAGAAGTAGTTACGACCATATTCCAAAAGGATAGGTGAGGCGACTTGAGTTGGAAAAATAAATAGATTTATATTTATACTCCTACCCGGATTACCCAATAGGCGGAGGTCATCCCGTAAGGAGTGGACCAAGAAGGGCATGACCGCGACATATAGAAGTACCCCACAAGCCGATTGGTACTTGACTTCTTTGTTGGACCTAGACTGCCTAATGATGGTAGACTTTGATGGATTGTTGCTTAAAGACGTGCATTTCATCCAGATAGATGGGGGATAAGAACCTATATGTTGCAAGCATTAAGAAGTAAAGAATGGTAGGACTGAAGCTAGGTGTGAAGAAGGAGTGGAGCAAGTTCTTGCAATAAGGTGTACATTAATCATTATAAGGAGATAATTAGATTTTTATGAATATTAGGTAAGGAAGAAGGAAATTTCAATAGAAAAAATAATTAAATTCAATATCTAAATCCAACCCCATGGAAAATAATTGATAAAGGGTCTTTGGAAAACTCCCTGAAATGTTTTAATTGGGTTTTTCAATGGATGTATTGGAAAATTACTGTTTGAAAAGATAAAGATATTTGGAAATTCATAAACTAAACTTTTGTTGAGTCAAATGTTTTTAATTAAAAGGTTTTTGCTAAAAAGGATTTTTCAATTTTGAAATTCTAGTTTAAAATTGGTTGGGTTAAACAGTTTTTGATATTTAGATATAGGAATACTTCATTTTAAAATAAATGTAAAACAAAGTGTGGGTTGGACTTGATTATTTTTTTCTATTACATAAATTTGGATGTTCTTTTTTTAATTTTTTTTAAAAGAGGATAAACGAAAATGGAACTTGAATAAAAAATAATGTAGAAGCCATTTAGATAAGAGAAATATAAATAGGGGCAGGGCTATATTGGTAAATTTGTATAGAAATAGGAAATTATGTAAAATAGGATTAGCAATCTAGTTAGAGATGATATAAAAGTAATAGGAATATGATAGGAAAATGATAGGATAAAAGTTATTCTTGTCTACTCCACTTTTCATTGTTTAAAGTTATAAAAGATGTTTTTGAAAAAAAAGATTAATTGGTATGATAATTGAGTTTTTGAATGTTTTAGGTTAAAAATCCTACATTTAATGTAACAACCCGAAATTTCGAACACTTCTATTTCAATATCTGAACTATTTAAAATTTGAATCTTGGATTAAATGTTATTAAAATAATTTAATAAGCTTTCTAACCCCTTCTAAATCATAAGTAATGATGGTCAATTTGTTTTGGAAAAATGTTTACAAAAATAAGTACTTTGAAAAAATATAGATAACTTGACCAAAAATCGTTTAATCGATAAATAGCTTTTTACTCGTAAAAAGTTGTTAAAAAATTTTGTTCACACTTATTTGCTTAGGAAATTAATAAAATGAAATTAAAATAATTTACCAGTTATAGAAATAAACTTTTTGAATGATGTCATGGATGATGTTATCAAAGATATTATTAAAATAAGCTTTTAAGGAAAGACTTAACTCTTAAGTGTTATGTAAAGGTGAAGTGATGGGAGTTGATCATTACATGACATGAGAGGCAGATAAAAACAAACTTATCTAACACTATTTGAAGCTTATAAAAGAAGGGGAATACGATTGATAATAAATCAGAAGTTCACAAAACTTGGAATAATGCAAGGGAATAAAAATGGTGGAAGTGCTTAAGCACTAATCCACTAATTCTTTTGTAACCTTTCCAAGCCTAAACCAAATCAACTCTAATCTTTTTCAAACTTAGAGCAACACCTTGGAACACCTAAGGAAGCATAGATCTAAAGTAAAAATGGAAGGAAATTAAAGGAGGAGGGGAGATCTTATATGGGACATGTGCAATGGAAGAGGAGGGGTGGTGTGGCCTTGGTTTGGAAGTGCTAAAGGTTGGCTCTTTAGGGGTTTGGTGACGAACGAAAGTATTCTTGAGTTGGGGTATGCTCGAGTATGTGTTTGGCTTGGATCTAAGTGAGTTATCTCACTATGTTGTTTGTATATATAGTACGTAAATATTTGTTGTGCTTGAAATATAAAGTTAAAGTGACATTAACTAAGTGAAGCTATAACTTTGGACCCCTCCTTCTTTTGAAAGAAAATGACAACTTTACATTATATTACCTCACTTCTATTACCCTCCTAAACATGTGGCATGGACTTAAATTGATGTTTAAATGGTCGTTTGACTTGTATGTTAAATTGGAGTATGATTAAAGCAAGAATTGTCGTTATAAGTGCACTTCAATATCCCTTAACTTTAACTTGCGTAAATTGGATATTTACGATCTTAACTTGAGGTAATTTGATTTGGTTGTTGTATACATATTTTTTTGTATTGGAAAATAAAGAAATGGTTTAGGAAGTTATAAAATTTTTGAACCAAAGTTTGTGAAAGTTGAAGCAAAAATGTGGTTATAAGATACACTTTGTAAATATAGCCTATTTTCAGGAATTTTTATAAATAAAATGAAAGATATTCCTAGGAGTATCTTCGTGGTATTTAATTACCCTATGGGTAGTATTTAATACAAAAACGTCAAGTTTTAAATCATTTTTCAAAGTGCTCAAAACTTGTCGTAAAGATCGTGCATTTCAATATGTTTTTAACAAGGAATTTTAACAGCATTTATAAAAGTTGTAGTAAGTCATTTATGGTTTTAAGAGTTTGAATGTGATGATTAAATTTGGTATTTTGCTCTAATCATTTTAGAGTTGTTTTCTAACACATTTTGAAGCGTTTAAAAGTTGGTTTGAAGTTAAATATATTTTTAATAATTATATTTGTATTTTAAAAGTAAGAGGTTTTATAAATAAAACATGTTTTTCATCAAATTATAAATTAGTTATTTTCAAGTAATAACATAAATATTCAAAACCTATTTAAAAGTATTTTTAAAGAATATGTAAGTTTTTGAAAAGGTAATTGACTAGGTTTAACATTGATATCTGAAGAGGTAGACTTTTCCATTTGTGAGAGTTAAGATTGATGTCGAGTAGGGATATAAGCAATAGAGTTCTAACCTAACGGCTTCCCTCTTGAACGAGAAATAGTTAAGTTGGAATATTGGAAACGTGTAAATCTTGTTATTTTCTTACCTTTTTAAAAGGTGATTAACTTTGCTTAATGCTAAAAGTCAAAGAAGTAGGCTTATCTATTTATGAGAGTTAAGATTGATGTCGAGTAGGGATGGGGCAATAAAGTTCTAATCAGTAGCTTCCCTCTCCAACGAGGATAGTTAAGTCAGGAATGTCAAAAACGGGTTAATCGTTTTGTTTTTTTACTTGTTTGTGGAAATCATTATTACTATACTTAACACTAAAAGCCAATGAGTAGACTTATCTATTTGTAAAATTCAAGAATGTAGTGTCTAGGCAAGGCTTTGATGCAACCAGTGCACTAACTTACCTGGCTTCACTCTTGAACAAGGATTATTTAAGTTAAAATGTGGGAAACAAGTTAATTATGAATATTGAATTATAT
Organism: Allium cepa; assembly: GCA_030765085.1. Taxonomy (NCBI): domain Eukaryota; kingdom Viridiplantae; phylum Streptophyta; class Magnoliopsida; order Asparagales; family Amaryllidaceae; genus Allium; species Allium cepa. Next base: position 672,159,780 of record CM060943.1, on the reverse strand, counting down.
AAGCAATTGTTTTAACTAGATAATCGATTAGTCGACTATAGAACTTAACCAAATATTATCTTAAATCTTTAAAAGAATGTTTTTAAAGATGATAAAAGTATGAAATGGTTTTGGATTTGTTACGATAATGTGTTAATTACAAAGTCTTTAACCGTTTTGATTATACTTATGAACGAAAATATATCATTAAAAAGAATGTTTTAAAGATAAGCATAAGTGAAATGATTTGGGTTTGTAGTTATAATGTTTAAGTAACATTAGTCTTAAACCTTTTTGAATGGATTTGTAAAAGTACTTAAACTCTAAAATGGATATTTTGAAGGAAATTATAAGTAAGGAATCTTTTGGAAAAATAAAAGCATAAGTTTACTGTAAGAAATCTTGTTAATGATTTGTGAATATACTAATACCATTTGAGATAAGTATATAAATACTTTTTGAAGTATCGAAAGAATACAAATGAGTAGTAGAAATTGACAAACAATGTTTTATTATATAAAAGAAGTTTTACTAATAAAAGAGGTTTTAATTAGTAAATGATTAATTAGACAAAAAGGGGATTAAAAGTCGCTTATGTGACTTGATTATGCTTTGTGTGACCTAATTGTGCCTTGTATGTTTACTCCTTTATGGAAAGCATTTAGTTGTGTACAAAGCACTAAAAGCTGATGAAGTAGACTTATCTATGGAAATTAAGTCTAATGTTCGTGTAGGGATATGTGCAATAGAGCTCAATCCTACCTGCTTCACTCTTGATCGAGGGATAGTGTGAAATGAAAATGTTGAAAACGTGATAAGTATATGAGACTTGGTTTCATATGCGATCGTCCTTATCATTGTTGAATATGACCAAATTCCTCGATTCAGTCTTAAAGAGACCGAGATTGGTAGATGTTTTACTTATTGAAAACCACTTCAAGACTAATATACATGCTCCGTCTCTTGGAAGTGGATTTTTTTGAGATGTTGGAATCCATGTGTGGTTTCAAGATCTATTCAAGATGTGGTGATCCAATAGGGGATTTGTGTTCTATTCGAGTAATGAAGACTCATGTGAAAGATGCTGGACGTGGCATAAACATCGAATTTTTTAAAAATAGAGTAGGATCCTAAACTAGGGTATTGCTGATCCGCATTAGGGTATTATCAACCCCATATCTAGAGATACTTATTGATTGTTAGTCGACGAGAGTTGATGATATTTTGTTCATGTTGTTCATATTTATGTTCGAACATTAGGTCGCTTGTGTTTACCTTGATAGTTTATTTTATCTAAGGATATATAATGCTTGGAAGGTATTGTTTGACCCTTGGGCATGGAGTTTGGATTTAGCTTCTTCGAAGAGATCTCTATCGAAAAATCAATATGCAAATCCCTTATCGGTTTTAATTGTACCTTAAATATGATGTTGTATGTGACCATTCCAGCTATTTGATACGATTTATGTTCTTCACTATAGACATTGTCTATCATATCACTTTTTTCACTTATTGGATGGTGGTTCTTTTGAGCGGATACCGTTATGGCATTCCATGCATCTCATAAATAATGCTGTGAGCTAATCACATATTTCTTGAGTTTCTCAAGCTGGTTTACCAAACTGATCCAAGTGTTATTATATTATAATACTCAGGTCCGCTCAGTGTATATTTTCAGATTTATCTATGGACATTTTAGAGCTTTTGGAGATGAGCTGGATGTTTCACATGTCGTACTATTCTTATTTCCACTACATTACTATTGTATATATCAGCATTTGTGATGACAAGTTGTTTTAACTGTCCAGGCTAATAATAGTATTAGTTTTGTAGCTTCGTAATTTCTATATTACAATAATCCTTTGTACCGTTCTTTTGATATTATATATTACTGTTCTGCTAGTGAGATTTTGATGTCGTGTTCTCTTCTTTCTTGTTCTATTTCTTTTTATTTTACCCTAACAACATCTTTTTCGGCACTTAAATGCTTGGTATATAAGTACCTTGGATGTATTAGTGTCGACATTTAAGGGTCGGAAAGGCAGGATGTTACATTTAAAGAAGCAAGTCTTTGAGGTAAAAGTATTTTAGAAGGGAAATTATTTTGCTAAGCAATTTTTGAGTTTCTAAAATTGACAAAATGGGTTTCTAAGTTTATATTTTTAAAGATAAAGGTTTCAGATTAGGTACTTGATAATTATGAAATTTTAGTTTACTACCTAAGTAAGATAGGGTCAACGATTTAGGTTGTGAATAAAATAAGAATAGTATATAAAATATTATCTAGAATTTTGAATCAGTCCCAAATATTTATTTGTAGAATGTTGGTAAAGTTATAGAGCTATTCCAGATCTATAGTTTAGTGGTAATTTGGTTTCCCTTGTTGACTTGGAGTATGAATTTCCATATTTTGATTTATTTGGAGCGGGTTTCATGTAATTTCCATAAAATATCCAAGTTCAAAATATGTATAAAAGCATGTTGCCTGAATTGACAAGGGATATACCAAAAAGGAAAAGAGATGTGTAAGATAAGGATAACTTTTCCATAGGTTACAATGTTTATTTCAATAGAAAAAAGAAATAATTCTTTGTAACTCAGACGAAGCAAAGATCTCACTCATGTTTAATTCATAGAAAATTATAAGAGTAATCCTTTTTGGAAGGACGATTTTGATAAATTAAATATGGAAAGAATGTTCTAGTTTAGAAATTAGTAATCAATAAGATATACGCACACACGTATAACTGCTCTTAACGTACAAAAATAGAAATATATATAAATGGCATAATCTACAACAATATTCGTATTATTTACAGCATTATAATGATAAGACTAGGATTTATGGACATAGATTACATATTTAATTGGTAATGAATTTGTTGTCAGTAAAGGGTTAAAATTAAATTAAATAGGAAGTGATTAAGGAATTTAGTATAATATTTATGGAATAACTGAATAAGCATAATAGTTGGATTTTGAAAATGGTAAATAGATTAAAGGGGTTAGGATTGATTAGAGATTGTCCAATTTTTCATCAATGACCAATTATTTTGGGTGATGGACATTTATTAGAAATCAAGAAGGAGAATTAAGGAAAGTGGATGAGGTTGGAATGACATACTAGGAATGTACATCTTAATTTTGCAAGGAGTGTTAGGACCACAACATTACTAATACTAGTTGACGATGAATGACAACTTCCAACAAAATTTTCTTTCTAGAGTTTTTAAATTGTAATTGCTAGTTGTCTCCTTTAGCTTATTAGAAAAACATACTGTACGGTATAATATATGTACTTGTTTTATCATTAGGATGATTTAATGGATGGGATTAGTTCGCTAGATAAATATATACAGGAACATCGTAAATAAGGAAATTTCATAAGATGCTTAACTAGTGATAAACTGTGGGTAAGACTTGAAGTTAATGAGAAAATTAGGTTAGTAACTAGGAATAAAGATTGCTTCAATCAGCATTATGATTTTATGAAAATATAAATTTTAGCTTGCAAAGTGTCACTATCCAAGGATGACCATTCACTCCGAAGGAGATTAGATGTACAGGGATATGAAGAGAATTTTCTACCAGCTAGTGATGAAGAAAAAAGTAGTTGAATTTATTTTCAAATGTTGGATGTGCCAAAGGATTAAGGCTATGCAAGGAAAGCCCAGTGGTTTGCTATTACCATTGGATATTCCAACTTGAAAATGGGAGCGTGTATCGATGGAATTTAAAGATGAGTTGCCCAGGAGCTATGAAGACAATGAAGCAATTCGGGTCATAGTGAATAGACTCATTAAAAACGTCCTTTTTATTCCCGATAGGAGCAATAGGATCGTAACATCACTTGCACAGATTTATCAAGATGATGCGTAATGACCCGTGATTTAAACCCTTTAAAATATGAATATTTAATATAATTTTAATAATTAATAAGTGGATTTTATAACTTAGATAAAACTCTTTTAAATAATAAGTAGTAATGGCGAAAAGGTTTTCCAAACTTGTTTATAAAAAAATTTGGTTCGAAGAAAAATTGAGAACGTGACCAGAAGTCCTTTTTTTTAATTTTCGACTTTCCGTCGTTTAAAAGTTGTTCGAAATATTGTGAATACTTTGGTATACATATAGTCAAACATTTATAATAAATTACGATTTAAAGATGGCAATACATATTTATACGTATATAAGTTAAGAATATTTAAAAGTGTGATTTGATAATTTCCTAACTTTAAAATCAAAATAAAACGATGCTTTGTGAAACATTAAGAAACATAAGTAACATATGGGAATTAAATGCGTGTTGGCTTAGAAAATGAAGGGTGAAGGGACCAAGTCACATAAGAATAGGAGGGGGAGAGATGGAGAGTGACGTGGCATGTTATTGGTGAAGGTTATGTACTTTAGTTTAGTTCATTTTATGTAAAAGCAGAGTTTCCTAATTCTTTTTCTCATTTTGTCATTTCTAATTTCATTTTCAAAACTTCATGCAAGATTTCTCTGGGTTTTTCCTAAAGTCTAAAAATCTTAGTTTCATCCATTTTTAAAACTCTTAAGTTTTGTTTAAAAGCCTTCCATCTACTTCTACAACAATTCCTTCACAAAACAAGCACGCACACCCCTCATTTGCTCTTGGCCAAGCCACACATACCGTATGCCAAACCATATTGCCTTCTACCACATAAAAAGGTCAAGTCTTTTCAAAACAAAACCAAGATCTAAGGCCAATCCAAGGTTTAGCGAAAATTCGGTTTGATTTAGTGGACATTTCGGTGAGTAAAGATTGCCATTTTAAACAAAATTTTGAACTTTATTTCGTCCATATTATTGTAAACTTTTTAGTCACTAAATTAAGGATGTTTGGTTGTAATGTTTGTTGTTTGATTAGCTTGTTAAAAAGTCGACACCTTGAGTAGTTAGTAAGCAATATAGTTCAAAGTAAATTTGTATAAGTGATGCCTTCTTTATGTTCATAAATATTATTTACTATATTTATATACCATGTTTGCATTATGTGATGTGAGATGGATGAAAATCATTATGACATGATAGTAGTTCTCGAAGTGTCTGTATAACGACTATCGCTATATCAACTTATTCAGAAAATACTATCTCTTCGACATCTTTTGTTTTACATTCGAGCTTGGATTTCACTTTATAAAGTTAATTGAGTTTTTGAATAAGGATGGCTTTAAAATTAATTTATTAATTCAACAATGATTTTAAATTAAATTAAGAGGATTAAGGTTAATTAATTATCTTAATAACCATGTGTTTAGGATTAGTTAATTACTTTGTTAATGATATTTAAAATTAATTAACCATTTTATCTAATGATGATTAAGTTTAGTTAATCTCTTAAATAATAACAGATTAAAGTAAATTAATAATTTTGATTAATGGTGGTTAAAAATTAGTTAATCATTTTTAAATTAAGTTAATTAATTAGTTTCAATTAAATTAATTATTTCCATTAATGATATTTTAAATTAGTTAACCCTTTTTAATAAATGGTGTTTTAAAATTTGTTAATCAACTTAATTAATGAGATTTAAAATTAATTAATTAATTTAATTAACGATGTTTTAAAGCGAGTAACCCTTTTTAGTCATGGGTATTTAAAGTTAATTAATCAAATTAATTAAGAAGTCTAAAAATAATTAATCACTCTTATTAATGACAGTTAAAGATGATTAATCAATTTAATAATAATGTTTTTGGTTAGTAAATCATTTTTATAATGGCATTTTAAAGTTAGAAAACCATTTTTACAAAGGTGTTTAAAGTTAAAAACATTTAATGTGAAGCCTAAGCATAATTTGTTTTAAAAGTAAAATTTCGATTCGATTAATGAAAAGAAGTTTCCGTAAACAACATCGCTTATATAGAAAGAATTTAATACATACTCTTGACACTTAATGTCAAGGAGTCGAAACTTTTCACTATCTCGAAAGTTAAGATTATCGTCAAGGCAATGCCTAAAGGTAACACTACCTTCACTTTCCCGACTTCATTTTAACCAAGAAATAGTACAAGTTTGAAATCGACGAGTAGTGGTTGGAATATGAGGTTCACTGTCTGTATACGAGCATTTTGTTATCTTCAATAGTCGGTTTATTGACCATTGGTTTCTTTAGCCTTCTTTGTTTTGCGTCATTCTAAGACGATGCATTGCTCACTTGAGCTTTGTTATCCTTTGTCGAAAATGATTAAACCCGAAGAGAAAATAGAAGCCAAGCTATGTGGAGTTGCTTTTATTATAGTATTATCACATCCACTCTAAATTTGGTTCGAATATTTATGCACCAAGATGTGAATTACTTGGCTTCTCAATAACCAATGGGGGTCCGACTTGGATGTGTCCGAGAGCCGTCGGAGTTCTCAAGTATATATAATCTAGAGGTATACTTTTGGTAGGGGTGCACCCTCCTAGTCATCATTGGTATATTTCCATTTTCTTATTGATTCAAACCTTTGAATTTACTTCACTTAATTGCATCTTGAAGAGTATAAGACTCTTCGGGATGTTAATTATTTTAATCCATTCTTTACATTTGGATGTTGCTCTTATGATAGGAAACCTATTCTGTGTTTGGCAGCATGGTCTCACATGTTGTTGTTTAATTATACTTATTGCTTAGAGTCTTCTTCATACTAGACATATTGTCTGACCCACGTTGTTTGTTCTTCCTAAACTCTCGGGTACTCATTTATATTTGAGTAGTCCGAGAGTAGGAGGTCTCTTATGGGCTATTTTGAAGATGGCGTTCGAGCATGAGGCTTTACCTACTTAGCTATCTATTCTGTTGTTTGTTTAGTTTTAGTAAGTATATTTTGTCTCAGCATATGTAAAAGCAGGTTGTAATAACTACCTAAACTGATTATAGTACTTTTTTGTAACTGTGATAACTCCAAGTTAGGGAGTAACCTTACATACTATATTACAGTTATGTTCTATTTAACAGCTTTCGTTGTGAGATTTTCTGTTTCGTTCTTTACTTTTAACCTATAAAATTGATCCTTCGAATGATTGGGTAATGGAACATGAATATCGTGGATATATTAGTTCCCAGGGGTCAGAAAGTTGGGTTATCACAGTCGGTGTCAAGGCTTCAGTTGAGTGAATACCTTAGCCTGATTTGGGTACAACTCATTAGAGATAGGGTGAGAAGAGTCCCAAAATGAGTTGATCTTGAGAGAGCAGTTTTATCACCCATCCTAAAGTTCAATTTAGATCATTTGGGATTGTTTCCCTTAAACCATTTTAGTACTATCTTCGTATTCTAGTAATACCTATCATTGTCCAGGTAATTAAAAATGAGTACAAGAGGAGGAGAAAGAGGATCTAGGACTAGCACTACTATAAATGATAGAGCTCTTAGAAATATGCTAGTTGTAGAGTCGGTAGAAGAAACAGTATTGCAAGGCCAATCGCCTCAACACATTGCTACTCCGGCCAGCAATTAAAATGATTTGGGTGGTAAACAACTCTTCATAACTGAAGATACTCTACGAGTTCAAACATGGCTCCACTCTTGTGAAAGGATATTTAGCGATCTTCAGTTGAAGTATGCAAGGAAGCGATTATTAGCATCGCAACAACTCCAAAAGTTAGCAATTGATTGGTGGGATTTGATGAAAACTAATACCCAGACAAAGATTTTAATTGTGCTCTATTTAAGGACGTCTTTGAAGCTCAGATTATTTTGGAGATGAGGAGGACTCAATTTTCCAGGAGTTTCATGGATTTGAAACAGGGAGATATGACAGTGGCATGGTATGAGCATCAATTCAATGTATTGTCTCGCTTTGGACCAAGATTGATAGACATGCCACTTAAAAAGAATGAGATGTTCATGGATGGACTTAGGCCAGAATTCCATCGTGAGATGACCAATCATGTTATTGGTACCTTTACTAATCTGATCAGTATGGCCTTGTGGTTTGAATCTTTGGATATTAAGCAAGGAGTTCAAAAAGGAGTAGTGCCAGTAGTTAGTCCCCAACCTTTATCGGTTATTCTAATTGCAAACAAGCCAAATTTCAAATGCAAAGGAAAGAAGCAGTGGTTGGGAAATAAATCCAGAGGTGGAACTCCAAGTCAAAAGAAGCAACCCAACTTGGTTAGTGTTCTTTGTTTTAAGTGCAAAAAGATGGACCCCTTTGCAAATTAGTGTCCAAGTGTTTCCTGTTACTACTGAGGCTGACTGGGTCACATGAAGAATGGGTGCTGCTTCACCAAGAAGTGGTCGCAAGGTTAAGCTTTTTCTATCGAGGGAATACTATCTACTTCTATGAATCAGAAGGGAAAGAAGGTGTTGTAAGGTACCTTATCCATTTTCGATATTCCTATTTTAGTGTTGTTTAATACTGGTGCATCTCATAGTTTATTTCAGTTAAGCTTGTTGATAGGCTTAACCTTAAACCCATTCTTCTAAATAACCCTCTTTGTGTGTAGAATCTAATTGGGGGTCCGATGAATCTTGACATTATGTGTTTAAGTGTTCCCATTTCTTATCAAAAACGAAACTTCTCTTCTCACTTATTAATTCTTGGGTTCATGGGTTTTGTGGTATTATTGGGTATGGATTGGTTATCTAAGTTTGAAGCCATCTTGGGTTATGTTAGAAGAGTAGTCATAGTAAAGGATGTAGTAGGTAGAAGCATTGACATATGTTGTGAGAGGCCTAATGAACTTTTGAGTAGTTTTCTCTGTTCGCTTAAAGTGGCTAAAGAGGAGATAAAAGATATACCGATTGTTCGGGACTTCAAGGATATTTTCAAAGAAGTGCATGGTTTACCTACTTAACTTGAAGTGGAGTTTCGTATCGACTTGATTCCAGGAACAACGTTGATTGTACAACCTCCTTGAAGGTTGGATCCAAAAGAGAGAAGGGAATTAAAGAAGTAGACATTTAACTTATTACATAAGGGTTTGATCCGGTGTAGCATATCAAGCTGGGGATCGCCAGTAGTTTTCATTACAAAGGTGGATGGTTCTCTTAGGTTATGTTTGGATTACCAAGAGTTAAATAAGAGAACTGTCAAAAATAAGTATCATTTACCCAGGATCGGCGAATTGTTTGACCAACTCTCCGACGCTCGGGTATTTTCTCAACTGGATGTTGCCACTGGTTTTCACCAATCAAGGGTAGCAGAGGAAAGTGTACCCTTTACATCTTTTCGTAACCCTAGTAGTTTTTATGAGTGGTTAGTCATGACCTTCAGACTGACTAACGCACCAGCTTATTTCGTGGACTTAATGAATCGGGTATTCTAGGATTTTCTTAATAAATTTATCCTCGTATATATTAATGATATTCTTGTTTATTCTAACATGGAGGAAGAGCACAAATATCATCTTTGAGTCGTTCTAAATATTTTAAGAAGTCATTTGTTGAAACCAAAGTTTTCTAAGTGCCATTTCTACGAATTCAAAGTTAGGTTTCTAGGGCATGTAATTTCGGGAGAAGGCATATAAGTGGACCCAACTAAAGTAGTTGTGGTTTAAGACTGGAAGAAGCCCAAAAATGTGATAGAGGTTAGAAGTTCCTTTGGATTGATTGGTTTTTATAGAAGACTCATTAAAGATTTATCAAAGTTGCTTCTCATCTGATGAAGTTGAAAAAGAAGATGCTAAATTTATGTGGACATTTAACTGCAATCAAGCATTCAATGAATTGAAGAAAAAATTGACCAGTGCTCATATTCTAACTATTCCAAATGGAAGTGAAAGGTTAACTGTATACACAGATGCTTACAACACCGGATTGGGAGCAGTTCTAACGCAATATGGAAAAGTAATTGCGTATGCAAATTGACAACTGAAACCACATAAGAAGAATTATGCTACGCATGATTTGAAACTCTTGGCAGTTGTCTTTCCATTAAAGATATAGAGGCATTATATTTTGAGTGAAAATTTCGAGTTATATATGGATCACAAATCTTAAAGTATCTCTTTACTCAGAAGGACTTGAACTTAAGGCAACAACGTTGGCTAGAGTTTCTGGTTTCTGGTGGCATATGATCTTGAGATTTTTTTTATTCACCAAGGAAAGCTAATGTCTTAGCTGATGCACTGAGCATGAATGAAGCAGTTTTGGCTAATATGGAAATTTGTCATGCTCTTATCCGACGCATTGAAAATAATCTCCAGGGGGACGTTCGTCTTTCTCAGATGGCAAGAGCTTTTAGTGAAAATGTTCCTTTAGAGAAGTGTCTAGGATTCATGGTAGATGATGTGGCATTCTAAGGATGAAAGGTCGATTGTGTGTTCGGCATGTGGATGGAATTAGACGGGAAGTACTGATAGAGTCTCATCATTCTAATCTAGAAATCCATCCAGGGGTCACTAAGATGTATCAGGATATGAAGTGTACTTTTTAGTAGGAAGGGATAAAAAGAGATGTTTCTATATTTGTAAGAAGATATGCTAACTGCCAGTAGGTAAGGGAAGTCATGAGAAGATAGCCGGACTGCTTCAGCCAATTAAGATACCAAAGTGGAAGTAGGAGCAGATTTCTATGGATTTCATCAATCGGTTACCTAGATCGAAGAACAGTAACGAAAGAATTTGGGTTATCATTTATAAGTGAACCAAGAGCACTCACTTCTTACTAGTCAAGGTAATAAGGATGGCTTCTAGTTTGGCTCATTTATACGTTAAAGAGATTGTTAGGCTTCATGGCATTTCATATGGTATTGTGAGTGATCGGGATCCGATCTTTACAAGTTGGTTCTGGAAAGTTTCCATTGTGCACTTGGGACACAGCTGAATTTGAGCACAGCTTACAACCCTCAGACAGATGGGTAGACCGAAAGGGTGAATCGTGTTCTGGAAGATTAGGAAGCATTTAAAGATAGCTCATGGTCGACAGAAGAACTGTGCATATATAAGACATCGAGATTTGGAGTTTGTAATTCGGGACTATGTATTCATTAAAGTTTCTCCAATATGAGGCATGACTCGGTTTGACAAAGGTGGAAATTAGCTCCTTGTTTTATTTAACCTTTTAAGATACTCAAGAGTATAGGAAGTCTTGCATATAAAGTGGAGTTACCGACAACATTGTCGGGAGTACATGATGTCTTTCATTTATCCCATTTATGTAAGTATGTATCCTACTTTGGTTATTTCGCCATCTCCGCAAGAGTTGTGGAAGTTGAGCTTGACTTGACCAATGTAAGATAGCCTATTCAAATTATCGATCGAGATAAGAAACGATTAAGGACTAAGGTTGCGCACTTGGTCAAAGTACAATGGAGTGAAGATCCTAAAGATTGCACTTGGGAGACTGTAGACATATGAGGCAAGATTACCCTGAGTTGATGTTAGGATAATGTTAACTTTTTTAAAACTCAAACCCAAAGGGAAGATCCTCTACTTAGTGAGTCTGCCAACCCTAGGAGGGATTTAAGCCAGCCTTAGAAAAGAGGATTGATGTTCCTAACCATGTTTATTGGTTTTGTGGGAATCCACCACCGCGCCTTGGGGGGTAGGGCAAATGGTATCGAACTCGCGACCTCGTTACTATGAGATAATTATGTATGAACTGTTTATGATATAGTTAGTTACTGTGTATATGTTGTATGGGTTTCACGATATATACACACACTCACCCTTTTTGAGTAATCTCCTTAAGTGTTAATTTCTGGATCGAAATTCTTTAAAGGGGGAGAGTGTAATGATCCGTAATTTAAAACCTTTAAAATATGAGCATTTAATATAATTTTAAATAATTATATTTCATAAATCAAATAAAACTCTTTTAAATAATAACTAGTGACGGTGAAAAAGTTTTCCAAATTTGTTTACACAAAAATTTGGTTCGAAGAAAAATTGAAAATGTGACTGAAAATCGTTTTTTGAATTTTTGATTTTTCGTCATCTAAAAGTTGTCCAAAATGTTGTAAATAGTTTAGCACACATATAAAAAAACATTTATAAAAAATTAGGATTTAAAGATGGTAAATCATATTTATATGTATATGTTAAGTATATTAAAAAGTGTGATGTGACAGTTTCCTAACTTTAAAATCAAAATAAAAACATGCCTTGTGAAACATTAAGAAACATAAGTATATATGGGAATTAAATTCATGTCGGCATAAAAAATGAAGAGGGAGCGGACCAAGTCATGTGACAAAGGGAGGAGAAGACATGGAGAGTGATATAACATGTTATTAGTGAAGATTATGTACTTTAGGGGTAGTTAGTAATTTGTTTAGTTCATATTATATAAAAGAAAATTTCCTAATTCTTTTTCTCATGTTCTCATTTCTAATTTCATTTTAAAAACTTCATGCAAGCTTTCTCTAAGTTTTCATTACTTCCATGAATTCCTAAAATCTAAAAACCTTAGTTTCAACCATTTTTAAAACTCTAAAGTCTGGTTCAAAAGCCTGCCATCCACCTGTACAACAATTCCTTCATGCAGTTTTAGCAATTCACATTCTATTCCACTTCTTATCTTTTTTTAGATCTAATTAAAGGGTTATGAAATGGATAGATTAGAAAATGATGTGTAAGATACGAATTCTTTTATTTGTAGTTTACAATTCCTATTTCCACAATTTAAATAGAAATTCTCTTTTCCTAATTTTGTGTAAAATGAAGTTGAATAAAGCATAAAAGTATTTGAATTGCAAGTATCTATTATTGATTGATTCTGCTATTTTGGTATAAAATAAATTGGGCATGGATTCTATTTTACATAAGTCTGTTGATTGAATTGTCGATATTGGATTTATGTATATTTTTTGGTATGGAATTATACCTGTACAAATTTGAAGTTTTGACGTTTAATTGTTAGTTTAGGGCGCAATCTTCACACGCTTAGAAATGTATTAGGCTTGTGTGTGTGTATATATATATACTAGTGTAAATAACGTATAGTTATAACTTATTAATTGCATAGTTAATAGGTTATTAATTATTATTAAACCCTTTATGAAAGTAATTAATTGTAGAGGTGAAATAAGAACTTTCTTATAAGGCCTTAATAATTTATGTGATGAGATGTGTGATGGTATGTCAAGAGAGTGTAAATTATGACTAAGTTATAAGGATGCGAAGTCGATAAAAGGCACACAAAAGTCTGCCTAGCTAATCTGGCTACCAGCAGTGTGATTTTGAGGCTGATGTGAGATATCATCTATAATAAGTAACCATGGAGGATGTGAGGTTAGTCCTAAATTCTACAGGGTAAGCATGCCTAAATAATCTGGTTACCAATACCTTGGAATAATCAGACTAATGTGAGATGTCACTGTAGGAATATGGACCATAATATAGAGGACCTACTACAGGGATTGAAGGTATTAAGCGGCTGTGTGAGTGCCCGCCTTTTCCCTATGTAGGAAGTAGTAAAAGGACAGGGTTAACAGTTAGGCACGGTAGGGGATATCTCGAGAAGGGTCCTCTTCAATATGAAATATTAAGTGGCCTGAATAGGTGCCGTGAAATGTCAACTAGATAAGTACCGTTGAGGATTCCGCCTTTGGATTGGTATTATATGTCGATGAATTACCTTAGATGACGTATTAGATGGCTAGAGTCTGCCTAGTTCCCACTAAAAGGTATTAAGTGGCTTGGGTACTATCTCCTACATTGATAGGATGTTATTGACGATATATATGAGTTATTGGGTTGAAAGAATAATGGTTTTCGCATTGGATTGGGAAAGGCTTAGGGCTTATAGTTGGAAAGACTTACAGTATAGTTTAGATACAAAAGACATATTCTTATTTAAATTACACTGCCCAAGTACTATTACAGTAAGGCTCGAGATTTTTATAAATCGGTCATTGTTTTCCTGACCCCTTCTTTATTACAAACATAGATTGGAGAAGAAGATGCTAATTGAGAGGGCGTAGTTGATGAGGGAACTTATGGTAGTTACTTATTTACCTACTTGTGTTATTACCTTTAATTATGATGTACCCATTAAATCATGTTGTAATTTTGAAATATTGTACAATGTATAGTTGACGGTTGCTTATGGTATTGTGTTATGTGTTTATGGCATTTGAATGTTAAATAAAATGGATACTGTTCTGATATTATGTTTTATCCTTTCCCTATGAGTTTCTAAATATGTAGATAAATACCTTTATGTATTGCTCTTTATACCAACCAACAACAAGCTTTCAAATGGGTTTTACTTTCGATGGGCCTTTATGGGTCGGAATTTAGGGAAATTGCGAAGCATGTTGTTATAAGGTGAAGAAGATGGAGAACCAAAATGTCCTTATTCAGTAGCCATAGGCCTGGTATTTGTAGAGGAAATCGTCTGTTGAGTCAAACCCCACAAAGTCCAAGGATCCCGTTGTAAGCCTATAGGTTGAGGAGTGAACATGTTGGCCCACACTTCAATAAATCTTCTCGGTACCATGACGTATCTCTCAGTATCGAGTGGTCACTTCAAGGTGGAAGCCCTTTTCTTTTATTTGTTTGGTTCTCCCATCTCTAACTTGACGTGTTCCAAACTCTTTCAATGAAGATCAATTTCTTTTTGATAATTTCCTTGATATTACTTATCTTATTCATCTTTCTTTGCTTCCTTCTCATAAAACCTTAGAGTTGCTCATCCTTTCACCAAGGAAAGTACCATACGATGATTGGTAGAGGTTGTGCATCAAGCACAAGAAGTTTGGGGAGGGGGCTAAGTGGAAGAAGTACCTCTCGGTACCGAGAGGTCCTCTCGATGTCAAGTGGTCCACTTAGCTTCATTTTGCTTCAAATTTGTAAAATTCTATCTTTCAATCCTCCTAAGCACGTTTCCAAGTTCTTGAGTCATTCCATCATCGTCTTGACCTCGTAATTCTAGTTGAAATATGCTTTGGGTAAAAAGCGAGTTAAAGTGAGTTTAAGGGGAAAATAAATTTTGTGTCACACATAATCCTAGTGAGAAACTCAAGAAATATGCATAAAGCATAAAATGATAATTTATGAGACCATACCATAGAACGGAACGAGTTTTTCCCTCGTAAGAAACAAAACATTTTCTAAGTAAAATTAGGCAGTATAATAGATAGGTCTAAGTGTTAAAATAAATAGACAAGTAGTTGTAATACTTGCATTGACCATACTGCAATAGTATTAGGGTAAATATTTAAATCATAATGTATACATATAGTGGATTCTATGGGATATTCAGAGTCATTTGTGAACTCTTTTTAATTCACAAGGGTATGGCACTCTCTTCCATATAGTAAATCACTAGAGTCGATATACCCGAGTAGAGTCCCTATCTTTTGGGCTACTCTCCAATTGACTACAAAGTCGGCCTACACTAAACAAGATAGAAAGCTGAATATATCATCTTTTGCATGCGCAAACCATAAATCTGCTCTAGAAAAAGATATTGATATAACCTAATGGTAGCGAATCACATAACTCTACCCTATGCCCAGCTTAAGTCATTTATCGATGTGAAGTCTACGTCCAAAACATTTTTATTATAACACATGTCCTTATTGACTTGAACAATATCAACATCCTATGTCGATCTTCATAGAACAACATAACATATAGAATCGATTTTAAAGTGATCACGAGCAAGTCATACCTAAATATACTTATCCAATATTAGACTCTTCAAAATGATCGCTTGATGAATTTCTAGTCAGCACAATTTTAATTCTTTTAGAAATAAATGGTCAACGTATAAGGTAGTCCCTCGTTGGGAGGATATCCCTACATTTTTCCCTTAAAGTGAAGGTCGAGTTTATATGTATGGAAGAGCATCACTGGGACGATATCCCTATCGTATAAACTTTGCGTCTCTTTTATATATTTCCAAAGTTTAAAATCTATTTGATGATTTGAAAAATCAACCATCTAGTAAGTTCCACTTCCATGCTATATATGAAAAGTAAACCATTTATACTAACATCCGAGTCAATCTTTTTGACTATTCCCTTCGTTTGGCCAAGCAAGTGACTAGGGAGAGCAGAACACTTGATTATCCAAACCCAAGCTTAGAGTCTACCATACTAAACACCCATAAGGTAGAACAATTTTTAGTTGGCTCAAACGTAGAATATAAGTACTTCAGTGCTTCCTTGAAGCATTTTTATAATGTCCTTTAGGTTTAAAGTAATTGTACTTATGACTAGTTAAAGAGCAATGTGAATAGAAGGCGTTATAACTAAATCTTAGTGCTTTTAAATCACTTTCGAATATAACTTATTAGCATAATCAATTTACTTCATCCCAAAAATATTTCACACAAGCCTAACTTATTTCATTTAAAAATTGGAAAAGTAAAAATAATAATCATTATAACATGATTTAAAACAACAATTCAAAAGTGCTTCCATAGCGACTATTTTAATAGTGCTTCCATAGTGACTAGTTTCAAAGTGCTTCCATAGTAACTATTTGTAAAGTGCTTCTATAGCAAATATTTTTAGAGTGCTTCCATAGCGATTATTTTCAAAATACTTACATAGCGACTATTTTCAAAAATGCTTCCATAGAGATTATTTTCCAAGTGCTTCTACAAAGACTACTTCTCTTTAACTTCAACTTTTTTATTTCTATCTTTACATACTTTTACACAACCGTATGCATAACAAGTCAAGGCCACGTTCATATGTCCAAGGGAAAGTAGAAGTGAATTAGTCTGTAATATTTTCTTCTCTTGTTTTCAAAACAAGGCAAGGGTATATGCGATATCTTTTCTTAGTTAGTGACATTGATATTTATTTTAACATTGCATATATCATCAATATTGTAGGTATAAACGGTGATATAAAAATCAGTATAATTCCTACAATTCAAAGCATAATTCTTAGCATATGAAATAACTTCCCACCCTTCCACAAAACACTACAAAATCTCGTTCTACCCTTCCCTATTGCTCGCGGCCTAGGATAATTCCCCTTCCACTTTTGTTTCAACCCATCCTAGCTTTTTGTGCTTGCTTCACATGGTTAGAGAGGGTTATGGTTGAAGTTCGATAAATTTGGAGTTGTAGAACTGAACTTATGAATTTTAAAGAGAGGGTTTAGTGCATCTTGGCATATTTTTTGTTGTTTAAACATTTGTCTAACTTTGGAAATGGTATGGGGCATTTATAGGTGATGAAATGAAGGGAAAATGGGTCGACACATTCATGGTATCCTCCCTTCATGTGTTAGAAAATATCTTCTTCTCTTAAGGGAATTTTTGTATACCTTCTATTTACTTCACCGTTAAATCTCCATGTTAGTTCATGAGATCATGGTTTTGAAGAACCTTAGAACTTGTTATAAAATATAAATATTAATATTCTTGTCTAGATATGTATGTATATGTAGGATATATATATATATATAGGTACTGAGAATGAAGGCTATATAATATAAAGATTCAAGACTGGGTATAGAGATTCAAGACCGACAAATTCAAGATTGAAGAAATCAAGACTGAAGACTCTTGAGTATCAAGAGTTCAAGATTTCAAGGGTTCAAGATATTAGATAAGTAATAGTGTCTAGATATATGTTAAAACTTCATAATACAACTTAAATCTTTATTCGAATTTTAATTGTGCAATGGAATCCACCTTCTCGCTTTAATAGTGGGATAGAGCCCATGACTCTTTAGTGGGATGGAACCCACGACCTTCTCTAGCAGAATAGAATCCACGAAATTTTCAAAATGATTTATTTTGAATATTATTCCAAAAACTTTTTAAAAAGTCACCTCTCCCAGTTTAAATATTTTGGTCTTAAACTATTTTTATTATCTTTTATATTTTGATTTCAAAATCATCTCTTGTTTTTAAACTATCTTCTGGATTTAATATTTTAGCTTTACATATCAAAAATATATCTATACTTAGTTTTTTTAATATTTTATCGATTGTGTATATTTTTAAATTATTTTCTAAAACTCTTTTATAAGTTTAAACTATATTCAAAATGGTTTACAAAGTTTAGAAATTGTTTTGACAAGTTTTAGAATAGAAATCATTTTAAAGCAAAATCAATTTTCCAAAAAATACAAAGACATGTTGACATCCCCCATCCCCCCATGTTTACATGGTAGCCATAGAATTTAAAATTCAAATGTTCAAATGAAGTGTCTATTCGTCATAACCTTTCATGAATGGACATGACTTTTGTTCTTCTATAAATGCCAGTTGTTTTCAACGAATTTTAAGTTAGTTTTTCTTCATTTCTTCACTCCTTCTTCCCCACTCTAGAATTCTTTTATATTTTAACAAAACTCTATTGAAATCCTAAGTGAATCAAACTTGATCATCTCTAGTTTGATTCTCTGCCACTCTCTCTCAAAGATCTCAGTGCTATTAAGAGTTATATGATCATTTGTAATCAAAGATCTATATCGAGAATCTCTATCCATCAAAGTGATATTGGAAACGGTGAGATTGTGGCTCGTAAATCAATTGGGTATGATTGTAGCCTGTAAATCAATTCGGTGATCTGGTAGCCTGGTTAAATCAAGAGAGTTTGTCGTAGACCCGAAGACAGGAGGGTGTATCTCGTGGCCTTGAAATCGAGGTTGTAATATCGACATTATATTTAAATAGAAATCTGCATAAAATATTATGTGGGACTGGATGTAGGATAACTCCGAACCAGTGTAAAATTCTAGTGTGTTCTTTCCTTTAACTACTTTTATTTACTATTTGCATCTGTGTCTGATTCTATGATTGTCTCTCTGTTTGTGAAATTGCATCTGCATCTGTTTAATTTGAAAATATTTCAAAATTTTCATAAAATCCATTAAACACTATTCACCCCCCTCTAGTGTTAATCTATCATTAAGATCCGTAATCCGAATTTCCAACATTTGGTATCAGTGTATTGGTTTTCAAAGTTTTCATAATCTGATTTTTGAAAAGTTTTCAAATGGTTGCCAACAATGGTAATGCCAAAACTATCACTAGTTAATTTGTAGAAGGTCAGTCTACTGCCAAAGCACCACTTTTTAATGGCAGTACCAATGCATGTTGGATATGTAGGATGAAAATGTATTTACAATCAATAGTATTAGACACTTGGAATATCACACAAATTGAGTACATTTAACCC
Source organism: Allium cepa (assembly GCA_030765085.1). Classification (NCBI taxonomy): domain Eukaryota; kingdom Viridiplantae; phylum Streptophyta; class Magnoliopsida; order Asparagales; family Amaryllidaceae; genus Allium; species Allium cepa. The sequence goes on along the minus strand of CM060943.1, from coordinate 672,140,749 downwards.
ACAATAAATTTTGCATAGTGGACCACTGAGCAAAAGACTGTTATACAAAACAATTCCAAAGCCATGAATATTCTATTTTGTTCACTTGATAGGAATGAGTTTAATAGTGTGTTTTTCTGTAAGTGTACATATGAGATCTGTATGAGATCTGGAAAACTTTGCAAGTTACTCATAAAGAAGCAAGCAAGTTAAACATACCAAAATATCCATCTTGATCAATCAGTTTCAATTATTCAAGATGAATCCAAATGAGTCCATTTCAGACATGTACAAACGGTTTCAAGACATTGTGCACTCACTAATTGCATTAGGAAAGAACTTCTCCAAAGAAGATCTAGTTATAAAAATTCTGAATTCACTCTCCCCGAAATGGGACCAGAAGACTCTAGCAATTGAAGAGCTTAATGATATTAATACACCGAAAATTGAAGAACTAATTGGGAATTTGATGTCATTTGAAGTACAAATGCAAGGGAGAAGAGACAGCAAGGACTCAGAAAAGAAGTCAATAATGTTCAATGCAATAACAGATGGTTCAGAATCAAACAGCGACGACGATGAAGAAATAGCCTTGATGACAAGAAATTTTAGAAAGTTTTTGAAACACAGAAAGATGAACAACTACAAGAGAAACGATCACATGAATTCTAGAAATAATAATGAGACTCTCAGCAACGTCAGATGCTACAATTGTGATGAACCAGGCCACCTAAAAAGAGTTTTTTCGCATCTGGATAAGCAAAAATTTCCTCCAAGTAATGATTCGTCAAAAAAACAAAGAGAGCATATACTGCTACAATAGACGATTCAGACTCGTCCTCCAATGATGACGATCAAGAGACGGAAAATTCAAATATGCGCTTTACAGCTATTCATGCATTTAAATTATATTGTTTGAAACTGTTTGCTTGAATGTTTGAATGTTTAAACATTTGATTGTATGCATGTTTTGAAATTTCTTGCTGTTTGAATTTAAAATTTTGATTTTCAAAATAATATTATTTTAATAATATTTTTAATATTAAAATAATAATATTGAAGTGTTATTATATATATATATATTATTTCAGATAAAATATAAATTAGATTGTAGGATATATATATATATATATATATATATATATATATATATATAGATATTAACCTGATTAGAAAAAATTAGTCACATGTATTATAGGACCCATGTCGACATGGCCCTACCCCCTATGTCGACATCCGCTCGGTAATTTGAAATTCAAAACTTTGAATTTCCCTCCACCTTTTCACCAACTTCAAAGCTCTAAAATTGTGTCTCTTGACCAGAGAACATGACTATTGAATATCTATTTATCTCCTTAACTTTATCCTATCTTTTCAATGTCATTTCAAAATTTAAACTCTCTTTCAAACTCTCAAGCTCTCTACTCTTTTCAAAAATGGCTTCCTCAAGCACCCCATCCACCATTAGATTGTCCAAAGCCATCAAAGAATTCTTCTACAATGACCCGGAAGCTATCAAAACTTACATTAGCTATGTAAACTTTGGAAAGGTCCATATTGGAAAATTTGCTATCTTTACCGATTTTCCTTCATATGAACTCAATGTTCTTTTCGAAGAGAATCAAATTCTTAGTTTAATTGATGATTCTCAAAATGATTTTGTTTTATTATCCAAATCTTGTTAAAATGTTTAATGCAAATTCGAATCGTGGTTTTTTTGATGGTAATAAAGGGGAAGTTTGGAGTAGTGATAAAGGAACACAAATTGTTTTAAATAGTGAGATTTTGGGGAATATTTTGTGTTGTACGTATACGAGAATGAATTTTTCGGATTTTCAAATTGATGAACATGATCATGAGACGTTTCATCACAATTTTGAAGGAGATGATAATTTCGAATTTATAAATCGAAATTTCCATCCAAAAGCAAGAATTGTAATCCTTCTTTTGCCAGATACCATAACTCCGTGATCGGGAAATTTCAATCACCCGACCTTAAAAGTTTGTAAGACTCTTTTTGCTATTTATAGGCACTATGACATTAATTTGGCTCAAGTAATTTTAGATGAACTTTGTCTTAAAAATTTTAGGAGAAAACACTTTGTATCATGGAATTTATCTTACTCGGATTTTTAACTATTTGGCGTTGATTATATAAGAGAGGAGATTGTTTCTCGAAAAGTGTTTAACCATGCAAATATCTTACTTATGAAATTTCCACTTGTATTTCAACCATATGAAACACTTAACTAAAAATATGAAAGGTTGGCTCATGAGAAATGGAAGAAGAAGAGGAGGAGACAGAGATTGAAGAAGAAGGAGAGGATGAGGAAGATACATCATTGGAAAGTACTGAATACTCTATCACTCCTACCAATCCATCCAACAAGACACTTCCCAAAAACCAAAAGATTATAGAGGAAAATCAAAGGATTCTCAAAAGATTCTTTAGTAAAAAGTTGGATAAAATTTCCACCAAAATGAACAAGTTCTTTGGGAAAGTGAGTCGCAAACTTGGATTATCATCGTCTTCATCACTATCGAATTTTAGTTTTAATTTCATGTTGTGTCACTTTGTATATTTCAATTAGTTAATGTTATGTAATGATTATGTAATGTTAACTAAAATTTATCAATGAAAATCATTTATTTCTATTCAATAGCTCTAAAATATCTCTGGAATGCTTGTTATCATATTGTATGAGTTTATATATATAGACTTGTACATAATATAAAGAAACAAAGCATATTGCCAAAATCAAAAAGGGGCATGTCGACATCCCTCTACCCCTATGTCAACATGTAACAGTCAGAAAGTAATTTTTGTTTGGAATTTGAAATTGACATAACTACCTTGTTTTTTTTCATTTCAAACAACTTTCTATCTATTTAAATACCTATTTCTCCCAGAAAAATGCACACTTTCAATTCTCCTTATTTTCTATTGAATTTCGTCATATTTTATCAAAAATGGCCTATCCAATTCATAATATAAGTGAGAATCTTGAAGTAACACTCAAATCTTTCAAGAACATACTTATTTTTACCTTCACAATCAACACCACTTAGAATTGAGCCAAATGCAGATGATAAAGGAACAAGAAAGGCACTTCGATGCCATTCGATGGATGATTTCAGCCCTCAACAAAGAAGAACTCAAAGCAAATCCAGAAGGAACTATGAACAAGGATAATGAATAATGGGATGCTATAAAGTTACATCCTATCTTAGGTGAAGAAGGACGGATTGAAGTTCCAAGAAATGTTTGATTTGACTTGTATGGTTTGATTTACTTTGATTTGATTTGGTTTGATGTGGTTTGAATTGCTTGGTTTGATTTGACTTGATTTGAATTGTTTGCTTTGATTTGAACATGGTATGCAATATATGATTCAAATGGTGTGTTTTGATAAGTATATTGATTAATTATGTTTGAATTTTTATATCTCTCATATTTACTTTACTATATTTTACTCATATTATTATATGTCTCATTTATATTCTACTATACTATATTATTATCCTATATACTGTTATAGTATAAGATTTAAGGGGAGTTATGTAGTTTAGGATTAGATTTTGTTGATGACAAGGGGGAGAATTGTAAAATAGATTAGATAGGATTAGAATAAGGGGGAGTTAGTAGATGTAACGACCCGTATTTTTACGAATCGAAAGATCATAGAACTGTCGACATTAAGTCGTTGATGTTGTTAAGTCGTTTAGAGTTTGAGTCGACCAAAGCTTAAGTCGTGTGGAAGTTAACTCGTGTGGTGTTTAAGTCGTAGGAAGCTTGGGTCGTTTGGGAGTTAGGATGGATGGAGCGACTTAAGGTGGTAGACGGGTTAACGGGTTACGGCTTATAGAAGTTTCGACCTATAGAAGTTAAGCCGTGTGTTGATTTAGGTCGTGGACGGGTTAAGGATTTAATAACCTATAGATTTGAGCGGCTTAAGGTAGGTAGCGACTTATAGGAGTTATCGGTTTAAGGATGGTTGCCGAGTTAAGGGATTGACCGACTTAGTGGAGCTAACGACTTAGGAGTTAGCGAGTTATTGGGTTGGACCGACCTAAGGGACTAACGGCTTGAGGAGGGAGTTACGACCTAGTGGTTAGCGGCTTAGGGAGTTAAGGCTTAAGTCGTGAGCCGTTGAGTCGTGCCTGTGTTGAGTCGTGCCTGTGTTGAGTGGCACATAGGTTGAGTCGTGGACTTGTTAGGTCGTTGACTCAAGTCTGTAGGCCACATGGTGTAAGGTCGTTAAGTCGCGCGTATTTAGGTTGGTTGGGTCGGCTGTGTGGTTGGGTCGTTAGGTCGCAAGGAGGCCTATGTCGCTATGCCGCATGTTTTAGGTCGTTAGGTGGTTGGGTCGACTATGTTGTTGAGTCGCATGAAGCATGAGTCGTTAGGCCGTGTTTAAGTTAGGTCGTAAGCCGTGGGGGTCTTTTGAGTCATGGACGACTCATGGGGGCGGCGACTTAAGGGACGTTTCAGCCTATAAATATACGTCCATATCTTCACTTTTTGGCACCGGATTTTGAAGCGACGAAGTGCTGCCATTTTAAGAGCTCGACTACAACACTTCTTCACTTCTTTTCTCTACTCTAATCTAGTGCTTCCATCCATCCAAGATCGAAGATCAAGATCAAAGATTCAAGAGCCAAAGTTGAAGATCTTCATCCAACAAAGAGAGATTTCATCGATTTAAGCGAGATTTTGCCAGATCAAGCTTAGTTCTTTGCTGTCCAGATCTGGAGTTGGTTGTTTTTGAGGTGTTTAGGTGTTTTGGTGAGTGGTGGTTATCTCTCACACGGACCCAAAGGAGTATATTGGATCGGTGGTTTGTTTATGTGTTAAAGAGAGTGATTTCGTGCATTTTTCTTAAGTCTGCATGTAGATCTATTGTTCATGATGATTTGACAATCTATTTTACTACATGTTCACTTATGCAAGTTTATTCATCAAGTTGTAGAGATATTGTTCATAATTCATGCTTGTTAGAATGCATGTTAGATTTGGACTCTTTATTTACGAAATTGCCATTATAGTTGTAATTGTTTATTTAGATCTTGTTTGAATGATTGATTGTTTGGATTAATGTTTGATTTGATTGATTAGTTGATCGATAACTTGATTTGGGCAAGTTGGTTGAAGATGATTCAAAAGCTAAGTGGAAAGGCTCTTGAATAAGGAAAGCCGCTTGTGGCATATGAAGCGGATGTTGAAGCTCATATGGATAGGTTTGGTGATGATGTTGAGATGGGACTTTGCCATGATGTGATGAGGCAAACCATGATGTTGAGATGATACTTTGCTATGATGCGATGAAGCAAAGTATGATGTGAGAAAGCCTTGGTTTAATCCAGACGGGATCATCCCAAGCATGTTGATAACTTGGTGATGCGGTCCGGGTTTGTGGATAATGGTTAGCTTGAGAGGCGCTTGAGCTAGTATGGGAATAGTCGTCGAGGAGGATGAATAGAAGGCTGAGATCTCATCGTTATTGAAGGTTTTAGCATGCTCATAGCAAGAGTACGTTGGGACGGGCTGCGACGACGTTCCAAGCACGGGCTGCGACGACGTGCTAGTACTCTGGGTAGTTGCGAAAATTCCTAGGCACGGGCTGCGACGACGTGCGGAGTTATGTCTAGAACCGGGGTTACCATTAGCCCTTGGCGGATGGATGAGATAATGTGACGGTCATTCAATTAACGATGAAATCAAGGCAACGATAACAGTGATAGCCAGAGTCATGGATGTTTGGATGTTTGGTTGTATCATCGCTTGGGCCAAGAGCGATGTTTTCAGAGTGCTTATCTGATCTTGGTTTAGGCCTTGGGGGTTTGTACTTGGAAAACACCGACCTTGACTCGAGTGATATTTACTTTGCTTTGAATGTCTGAATTTCTATGTTTACTTCTGCTTAGTGTGTGTGGGGGCTATCACTGTAGAAAGAGGTGGAGTGGGATGGTTGAGTTCCTATTCCTTTTACCCTTTATGCTCTTTTGGTATGTTTGATAGTTGATTTACTGCTCACTAAGACTGTTGTCTGACTCAAGGTTTTATGTTTAACTCTTATTACCTTGGGTTGTTCATCCATGTTGGGATGGGCAGACTAGGTAGCAGGTGACAGGTGCTGTTCTTGGCTACCAACGCTGTTGATGACGAAGACGAGCTGGAGGCTTTTGCATATTGTTTTCCTACTATATGTACTGGATGTTCCGCTGTTTGTTTGATACTCTGAGTGTTATGTAGTGAGGCTTGATGTATTGACTTTTCTGATTGTTGTATCAAACTATTAGCGTTTATATGATGAGATTCTGTTATATGGAGCTTCACTATGTATATTTTCTATTGTATTTTGTCCATGCGCTGTGAGTAATACGATAGACTATTCTGTTTACTCTTACCTTGACTATCGTCCATGGCTGCCTGGCACGCCTTTCAGCGCACTATCTCCTTGTTTTGGTGCGGGAGTCATGGGCGGTCGTTACATTTGGTATCAGAGCCTTGGTTAATCGATTTTAGCCAACGCTCGCTGACGTAACTACGTATGAGAGACGTAATTGTAATTTTGATGGATGATTACTATATATAATATAGTAGTTTAGAAGGATTTGAACTCCTTATGTAGTTGTTTCTCAAGGTGTTCTAAATCATTCCTTTTTGTAGATATTAAGGATGAGTCGAAGTGAGAGACAAGCTGCTAGGGAAAGTCGTGCTGTTGGGGAGCTACCGACTATGCTGCAATGTTCGAAGCTATGATGACTTCGATCATGAGAAGGATACCAACTTCAGGACAGTCAGTAGATGTTGGAGTTCAAGTTCAAGCTCCAAGACCAGTGGATTTTGCTAAGTTGTGTAAGGACTATGCTGCTCTTGGAGGAAAGGTTTTCTTAGGGACAGAGTCAACCATTGAAGTCCAAAGATGGATAGATGCTTGTCGAAGGATCTTTGGTGATTTGGGAATTGAGGATGCAACTAAGAGGAAGCTTGCATCAAGGCAGCTTCAAGGGAGGGCTTCGGATTGGTGGAACTCTATCACCATTGATACTCCAGAAGAAGAGATTACTTGGGAGCAATTCCAAGCTAGATTTGAGGCTAAGTTCATTTCTACGGCTCAGAAATCTGTTTTGTTTAAGAAGTTTGTGGAGCTCAAGCAAGGTGGAAGATCAGTTCTTGAGTATGTTTCTGAGTTTGAAGCTTTGTCCAAGTATGCTCGGTCATATATTGAGTCTCCCTATCAGAAGAATGAGAAGTTTGTGACAGGCTTGGATAGTTATCTTGGGAGACAGTTGGTGGATCATTTGGACGATCCATTTGAGAAGCTTGTGGAGAAAGCTCTCAGGCATAAGAATCTGTTTCCTAAGGAAGGATCTGTTGTTGCTGTGACTAAGGAGCAAAATGGAAACAAGAAGAGGAAATAGCAGCAGCAGAAGGGTAAGGATGGCCAGAAGAAGCCAAAGGGTGAAGTGATCTGCTACAACTGTCAGCAGAAGGGTCATCTTTCCAGGGATTGCAAGAAACCAAGAGTGCCGGCAAAGTGTCACAACTGTGACAAACCGGGGCATTTCAAGAGGGATTGTCCGGAACCGAGGAAGGACAAGCAGATTGTGCAAGCCTATGCTTTGGGGGCTGTGCCATCATCTTTGAAAGCTCCTACTGCTGATGAGAAAGGAAAGAGCGTGGTGGTTCAAGGTACTCTTTTCATTTGTGGTGTTCCAGTTAGAGTGTTATTTGATACTGGGGCGTCGCAATCGTTTGTTTGTAATGAACTTGTAGGCCTGTTGGGTTTAGAACCGGATATTGTTGATAGACCATTGGTTGTGACTAATCCAGTTGGGGGTTCGTCTTATTTGTGTATGATATGCCGTGGTCTAGTTGTGTCGAGTCATGATTGTCCTTTTGTTTGTGATTGTTTTGTTCTGAACTTTGTGGGGTTTGGAATTATTTTGGGTATGGACTGGCTTAGGAAGTATGCGGCAAGGATTGATTGTGAGAGGCTGGAGGTGACAGTTGAGAATGTGGAAGGGCGAAAGGTTGTGATAGGATGTAAGCATGAGGAAGGAGTCTTCATGAGCTTCATGTATTCGTTGGTTATTCCACGGGATGGACTGTCATCGGTGCCTATTGTGAATGGATTTGATGATGTCTTTGACGAGGTCAAAGGGTTACCGCCGCATAGGGAGATCGAGTTTCGTATCGATCTAGTTGAGGGAGCCAGACCTGTTGTGATGCCTCTTAGGCGGATGGCGCCTAGGGAACAGCAAGAGTTGAAGGTGCAAGTTGATGACCTTTTACGGAAAGGATTCATTCGGCATAGCATGTCCGAATGGGGTGCACCAGTTGTGTTCGCAACCAAAGCGGATGGATCGTTGAGGTTGTGTGTGGATTATCGTGAGCTGAATAAAGTGACTAAGAAGAACAAGTATCCATTGCCGAGAATAGATGACTTGTTTGATCTGCTTCACGAATCTAAGGTGTTTTCTCAAATGGATTTGGCAACGGGATTTCACCAGTTGAGAGTGGCAAAGGATAGTGTTCCGAAGACTGCTTTTAGGACACCATCCGGTTTTTATGAGTGGCTGGTAATGCCGTTAGGATTGACCAATGCACCAGCATATTTTGTGGATCTTATGAATAGAGTATTCAGAGATTAGTTGAACAAGTTCGTACTTGTGTTCGTAGATGACATTCTGATTTATTCCAGGATTGAAGAAGAGCACAAGACGCACTTGAGGATTGTTTTGGAAATCTTGCGGAAACATCAGATGAGGGCTAAGTTTTCGAAGTGTCACTTCTGTAAGAGTGAAGTGAGGTTCTTAGGCCATATTATCTCTGGAAATGGAATAGCGGTTGATCCCGCTAAGGTGGCAGCAATCCAGGATTGGGTTAGACCTAAGAATGCATTTGATGTGAGAAGTTTTCTTGGATTAGCAGGATATTATCGTCGGTTTATCAAAGACTTTTCCAAGATAGCTGCACCGTTAACAGGATTGACGAAAAAGAATCAGGCATTCAGATGGGATGATAAGTGTGAGCAAGCTTTCGGAATCCTGAAAGAGCAACTGACAAGTGCTCCTGTTTTGACTATTCCGAGTGGGAATGATGAGATGGTGGTTTACACCGATGCATGTGGTACTGGACTTGGAGCAGTGCTGATGCAAAAGGATAAAGTTGTTGCGTATGAAAGTCGACAACTGAAGCCGCATGAAAGGAATTATCCGACTCATGATTTGGAGTTAGCGGCGATTGTTTTTGCTCTGAAGATGTGGAGACATTATCTATTGGGAGTTCGATTCGAGTTGTTTACAGATCATAAGTCGTTGAAGTATTTGTTCTCCCAAAAGGATTTGAATCTTCGGTAGCAACGATGGCTAGAGTTTTTAGCATCATATGATTTTCGTATAGCTTATACTCCAGGAAAAGGAAACGCAGTGGCGGATGCGTTAAGTCGAAGACATGCAGGATTGGGAGCCATGTTTTCGGAATGGAAGAGCCTTGAGTATTTAGCTGGATTTGATTTCAGGCCTAGATGTGAATTGGAATCTGAGATGTTGGCAAACTTATCGATAAGACCTACTCCTGTGGAAAGAATTGGCGAGAGCCAAAAGCGAGATGATAAGCTTGTCAAGATTATCCGCGATTTGGAATCTGGATTGAATCCAGAAAAGGATAAAGGATTCGAAGTCGATCGAGAGGGTTGGCTTCGGAAGCAAGGACGATTAGTTGTTCCCGATATAGATGGATTGAGAGATGAAGTTCTGAGGGAAAGTCATCACTCGAAGTTGACAATTCATCCAGGTGGAAATAAGATGTATCGGGATATGAAAAGGACTTACTACTGGGAAGGTATGAAGAAGGATGTTGGAAATTTTATTTCCAAATGTATGAATTTCCAGTTAGTAAAAGCCGAGCAAAAGAAGCCAAGTGGGTTGCTTCAGCCGTTAGAAGTTCCTACATGGAAGTGGGAGCAAATATCGATGGATTTTATCGATGGTCTACCTAGAACCAGGGCAGGAAATGAAGGGATTTGGGTCATCGTAGATCGTTTGACTAAGAGTGCAAGATTCATTCTTGTTCGATCAACTAGGACTGCATCGAAGTTGGCTGAGCTTTATGTTAAGTGGATAGTTCGATTCCATGGTATTCCGAAGAGTATAGTGAGCGATCGAGATCCATTGTTCACTAGTGGATTTTGGAAGAGCTTCCAGGAAGTTTTGGGAACCAAGTTGTGTTTGGGTACAGCTTATCACCCCCAAAAAGATGGTCAGACCGAGAAAGTCAACCGAGTTTTGGAAGATCTCCTGAGAGCATGTATTTTGGATTTCGGAGGATCATGGGAAGATCATCTTCATTTGGTGGAATTTGCGTATAATAACAGTTATCAGTCAAGCATTGGTATGGCACCATATGAGGCATTGTACGGAAGACCGTGTAACTCTCCGACATGTTGGTTGGAAACAGGAGAAAAGCTGATACTTGGGCCAGAGATGATTCGACGGACTTCGGATTGTATAGAGATCATTCGGCAACGAACGAAGGCAGCCCAAGACCTTCAGAAAAGTTATGTCGATAATCGTCGTAAGGATTTGAAATTCGACGTAGGTGATATGGTTTTTGTGAAGATTTCTCCTCTGAAGAATGTTATTAAATTCGGGAAGAAAGGAAAATTGACTCCGAGATTTGTTGGACCATTCTCGATCATCGAGCGAATTGGAAAGCTCGCCTATAGATTGGAGTTACCAGAAAAGATGGCGGAAGTGCACAATGCTTTTCATGTATCTTATCTACGAAAGTATGTGCACGACTCAAATACAGTGGTTTCTGCTGATAGCTGTGAAGATTTAGAGGTTGACCCAGTTGTTACGAGACCCCGTAGGCCGCTTCGTGTTGTTGAAACCGACACGAAACAGCTTAGGATGAAGACGATTACATTGCTCAAGGTACAATGGAGTGATGATGTTAACGACTGTACATGGAAGGAGGAAGAGAGGGTGAAGGCAGCTCATCCTGAACTCTTCGAGGTATGGCCCTAAGGTGTCGTGGCATCTCATGAATTTGTAACTTGTTCTAGTCTTAGAATTCTGCATGCTAGGCTAGTAATTGGATGCATGGTTTGTTGATTGCTATGGATGGTAGGCATGCAGAATAGTTTGGATGCTCTTGTTTGTTTGGAATTTCGGGGGCGAAATTCCTAAGAGGGAGAGAATGTAACGACCCGTATTTTACGGATCGAAAGATTGTAGAACTGTCGACATTAAGTCGTTAATGTTGTTGAGTCGTTTAGAGTTTGAGTCGACCAAAGCTTAAGTCGTGTGGAAGTTAACTCGTGTGGTGTTTAAGTCGTACGAAGCTTGGGTCGTTTGGGAGTTAGGATGGGTGGAGCGACTTAAGGTGGTAGACGGGTTAACGAGAAGTTTCGACCTATAGAAGTTAAGCCGTGTGTTGATTTAGGTCGTGGACGGGTTAAGGATTTAATAACCTATAGATTTGAGCGGCTTAAGGTAGGTAGCGACTTATAGGAGTTATCGGTTTAAGAATGGTTGCCGAGTTAAGGGATTGACCGACTTAGTGGAGCTAACGACTTAGGAGTTAGCGAGTTATTGGGTTGGACCGACCTAAGGGACTAACGGCTTGAGGAGGGAGTTACGACCTAGTGGTTAGCGGCTTAGGGAGTTAAGGCTTAAGTCGTGAGCCATTGAGTCGTGCCTGTGTTGAGTGGCACATAGGTTGAGTCGTGGACTTGTTAGGTCGTTGACTCGAGTCTGTAGGCCACATGGTGTAAGGTCGTTAAGTCGCGCGTATTTAGGTTGGTTGGGTCGGCTGTGTGGTTGGGTCGTTAGGTCGCAAGGAGGCCTATGTCGCTATGCCGCATGTTTTAGGTCGTTAGGTGGTTGGGTCGGCTATGTTGTTGAGTCGCATGAAGCATGAGTCGTTAGGCCGTGTTTAAGTTAGGTCGTAAGCCGTGGGGGTCTGTTGAGTCGTGGATGACTCATGGGGGCGGCGACTTAAGGGACGTTTCAGCCTACAAATATACGTCCATATCTTCACCTTTTGGCACCGGATTTTGAAGCGACGAAGTGCTGCCATTTTAAGAGCTCGACTACAACACTTCTTCACTTATTTTCTCTACTCTAATCTAGTGCTTCCATCCATCCAAGATCGAAGATCAAGATCAAAGATTCAAGAGCCAAAGTTGAAGATCTTCATCCAACAAAAGAGAGATTTCATCGATTTAAGCGAGATTTTTCCGGATCAAGCTTAGTTCTTTGCTGTCCAGATCTGGAGTTGGTTGTTTTTGAGGTGTTTAGGTGTTTTGGTGAGTGGTGGTTATCTCTCACACGGACCCAAAGGAGTATATTGGATCGGTGGTTTGTTTATGTGTTAAAGAGAGTGATTACGTGCATTTTTCTTAAGTCTGCATGTAGATCTATTGTTTATGATGATTTGACAATCTATTTTACTACATGTTCACTTATGCAAGTTTATTCATCAAGTTATAGAGATATTGTTCATAATTCATGCTTGTTAGAATGCATGTTAGATTTGGACTCTTTATTTACGAAATTGCCATTATTGTTGTAATTGTTTATTTAGATCTTGTTTGAATGATTGATTGTTTGGATTAATGTTTGATTTGATTGATTAGTTGATCGATAACTTGATTTGGGCAAGTTGGTTGAAGATGATTCAAAAGCTAAGTGGAAAGGCTCTTGAATAAGGAAAGCTTCTTGTGGCATATGAAGCGGATGTTGAAGCTCATATGGATAGGTTTGGTGATGATGGTGAGATGGGACTTTGCCATGATGCGATGAGGCAAACCATGATGTTGAGATGAGACTTTGCTATGATGCGATGAAGCAAAGTATGATGTGAGAAAGCCTTGGTTTAATCCAGACGGGATCATCCCAAGCATGTTGATAATTTGATGACGCGGTCCGGGTTTGTGGATAATGGTTAGCTTGAGAGGCGCTTGAGCTAGTATGGGAATAGTCGTCGAGGAGGATGACTAGAAGGCTGAGATCTCATCGTTATTGAAGGTTTTAGCATGCTCAAAGCAAGAGTACGTTGGGACGGGCTGCGACGACGTTCCAAGCACGGGCTGCGACGACGTGCTAGTACTCTGGGTAGTTGCGAAAATTCCTAGGCACGGGCTGCGACGACGTGCGGAGTTATGTCTAGAATCGGGGTTACCATTAGCCCTTGGAGGATGGATGAGATAATGTGACGGTCATTCAATTAACGATGAAATCAAGGCAACGATAACAGTGATAGCCAGAGTCATGGATGTTTGGATGTTTGGTTGTATCATCGCTTGGGCCAAGAGCGATGTTTTCAGAGTGCTTACCTGATCTTGGTTTAGGCCTTGGTGGTTTGTACTTGGAAAACACCGACCTTGACTCGAGTGATATTTACTTTGCTTTGAATGTCTGAATTTCTATGTTTACTTCTGCTTAGTGTGTGCGGGGGCTATCACTGTAGAAAGAGGTGGAGTGGGATGGTTGAGTTCCTATTCCTTTTACCCTTTATGCTCTTTTGGTATGTTTGATAGTTGATTTACTGCTCACTAAGACTGTTGTCTGACTCAAGGTTTTATGTTTAACTCTTATTACCTTGGGTTGTTCATCCATGTTGGGATGGGCAGACTAGGTAGCAGGTGACAGGTGCTGTCCTTGGCTACCAACGCTGTTGATGACGAAGACGAGCTGGAGGCTTTTGCATATTGTTTTCCTACTATATGTACTGGATGTTCCGCTGTTTGTTTGATACTCTGAGTGTTATGTAGTGAGGCTTGATGTATTGACTTTTCTGATTGTTGTATCAAACTATTAGAGTTTATATGATGAGATTCTGTTATATGGAGCTTCACTATGTATATTTTCTATTGTATTTTGTCCATGCGCTGTGAGTAATACGATAGACTATTATGTTTACTCTTACCTTGACTATCGTCCATGGCTTCTTGGAACGCCTTTCAGCGCACTATCTCCTTGTTTTGGTGCAGGAGTCATGGGCGGTCGTCACAATAGATTAAAGGGGAGTTGTTGGAGTAAGAGGGAGTTAGAGTAGAATCAGAGTTTTGTGGAGTATATTTTATAAACAAGGGTTGTCATCATCAAAATGGAGGAGATTGTTCGTTCCTGAGACGATGGTTTTGATGACAACAATGTTAGTCCTTGAGATGATGGTTTTGATGACAACAACCTTAGAATAGATTATAAAATATAAATACTAACAGTATAAGTTTAGATATATATATATATATATGTATGTATGTATATGTATATGTAGGATTTAACCACGCAGGTACCAAGAATGAAGACTGTACAATATAGAGATTCATGATATTAAGATTGAAGACTCATGAGTATCAAGATTTTCAAGAGTTCAAGATTTAAAGAATAAGTAATTTAATAAGAAATTTTGTTAAAACTCCTAGAAAAGCACTGGCATCTTAATATCCAATTATTCGTGGAATGGAATCTACTTCGAGCTTGTTAAAGGGATGGAACCGTAAGTAGGATGGAACCTACAAAAAATCTAGTGGAACATTGTTTTGCATACGCTAATTTTTATTCAAAATAATTTTTATAAAATTATATCCTGTTTTCAAAATGTTTTCAAAACCTTCATTTTAAAAGCATCGAAAACATCTATCCTGATTTTAAATACTTTTAGCCTCAAAATAATCTTTAATTTCAAAATCAAATTATCCGTGGTTTTAACTAACTTTAATAATAATATATTTAATTTTTAAATATTTATACTTAGATTTAAATATAAAATTTTGTATATATTATTCTATATATTTACTTATGTATTTTAACTATAGATAAGTATATTTATAAAGTTTAAAATAGTTTTAATATAAGATAGAAGTTATTTTCAAAGAAAAACAAACCACCAAAAATTCCTTTAGGATGTCGACATGCTCAACCTACCCACGTCCCCATAGTGCCAGTTGGTTTCAAAATTTAAATTTCAAAAGAAGTGTCTATTCGTCATATCTCTTCATGAATGGATATGGTTGTTGTTCTTCTATAAATAGGGGATGTTTTCAATGAATTTTAACATAGATTTTCTGGGTTTTTACTCCTCTTCTTCTTCCACATTTCTTTATACATATTCCTACCATTACTCTGCCGAAATTAGCATTGAATCTAACTAGATTATCTCTGGTTTGATTCTCTATCACTATCTCAACGAGATCCTCAGTGCTATTCAGAGTTATAGGATTCTTTGTAATCAATTTAGCGAGAAAATGTGTGATTGTAGCCTTGGAAAACAATCAAGCAAGAAAAGGTGTGATTATAGCCTTGGAAATCAATTGATTGAACTTGTTGCCCGGGAAATCAAGTATCTCTACCCAGAGGATTGTGAATCTGGAGGGTATACCTCGTTGCCTTGAAATCGAGGGTGTAATTGTAAAGATTGTTTTTTGAAAGAAAATCCGTACATGTGTGCGGGACTGGATGTAGGGTAACTCCAAACTAGTACAAAATCCGGTATGTTCTTTCCTTTGCTGCTTTTACTTTATATTTGCATCTATGTTTGATTCTGTTATCATATCTATGTCTGAATATTGCATACATCTGTGTTCAAATTAACAAAAACTCAAAAAGATTTAATAATTTCTTTAAACATTATTCATCCCCCCTCTAGTGTTAATCCTAGCCTTAAGATCTATATTCCGCATTTCTCAAATTTGGGATCGGAGCAAGGTTTTCAAAGTTTCACAATCTGATTTTTGAAATTTTTTTAAAATGGCTATGTTTGTTAATACTAGTTTAGAAATATTCAGATCATCATTGTCTCATGAGTCTGCATATAATCAATGTTCAAATTCAAGTTGTCTACCAAAATTGTTTGATGTGCAGGAAACATGCTTTATGGGAATTGAGGAATCAATCCACAATGGACAAATTATGTAGATCAAAAAGAACAAATGGACTCACAGTGGTGAATTTGAAAATGAAAAGTTTGAGGAATTCTGCAATAAAAATGGAATAATACATAATTTTTCATTTTCAAGAACTCCACAACAAAATGGAGTAGTAGAATGTAAAAATAGGATGATTCAAGAGTGTGCGAGAACTATGCTTTTAGATAGTAAATTACCGAAGTATTTTTGGCAGAAGCAGTTGCTACTGCCTGTTATATTTTAAATAAAATTTTAATTAGACCTTTAGCTGATAAGACATCTTATGAACTTCTTCATAGAAAGAAACCTAAAGTATCTTATTTTAGAATTTTTGGAAGTAAATGTTTAATTTTGAATACTAAAGGTAACTTAGATAAATTTGATCCTAAATCCGACAAAGGTACCTTTATCGGATATTCTAATAAAAGTAAAGCGCACAGAGTATTTAATTTAAGAACTAAAAACATCGAAGAAACAATGCATGTTTCGTTCGATGAAAATCTCAAAAATTTTGAAGACACAAATGATGAAGAGGATTTAATCACTCAAACTCAAGAGTTAACTGAAACTTATAATGAAATTAATCATCCTAATAAAAGAACTAAACTTTTAAAAGATCACCCTATTGAAAATATACTAGGAGATATGCAATCTATTGCAAAATAAGAAATCAACTAAGTCAAATGAGTAATGTAGATTTTATATCAACTATTAAACACAAAAATCGAAAATAAGCATCAACTGATGATTCATGGATTTTGGCTATGCAAGAAGAATTAAATCAATTCACTAGAAATGATGTTTGGGAACTTGTTCCTAGACCTGAGAATAAAACTATAATTGGAACTAAATGGGTTTATAAAAATAAAATGAATGAACAAGGAGAGGTAGTTAGAAATAAAGCCCGATTAGTCGCTCAAGGTTTTTGTCAAGAAGAAGGTATAGATTTTTATGAAACCTTTGCTCCCGTAGTAAGATTAGAAGCCATTAGGATTCCACTTGCCTTCGCAAATCATAATAATTTCAAACTATTTGGAGGTTAAAAGTGCCATTTTAAATGGATTTGTAAAAGAGGAAGTATATGTTGAATAACCACCACTTTTTGAAAATGAAAAATTACCAAATCATGCTTACAAACTTAAGAAAGCTTTATATGGTCTAAAACAAGCTCCTAGAGCCTGGTATGATAGACTAAGATCTTACTTATTACAATCAAAATTTGAAATTGATAAAGTAGATAATACTCTTTTTATTAAGTAATAAAAATGATACTCAACTAGTACAAGTTTACCTAGATGATATCATTTTTAGATCAACTAATTTTGAAATGAATAAAGAATTTTCTGAAAGAATGACAAAAGAGTTTGAGATGAGTCATACGGGTGAATTAAAGTTCTTTTTAGGATTATAAATAAAACAATTAGATAATGGTTTCTTTATTAGTCAAGAAAAATAAGCTAAAGACCTAATTAATAAATTTGGTTTGACTACTGCGAGTGGAAATCCACTCCCATGGCAACCAACGAGTACCTAAGTACAGAAGATCTCTCGAAAGATGTAGATCAAAAATTATATAGAGGAATTATTGGATCACTACTCTATATTACTACTAGTAGACCTGATATCATGCATAGTGTTTGTCTCTGTGCCAGATATCAATCCCAACCTAAAGAGACCCACTTAAAGGCCGTTAAATGTATCATAAGATATGTTAAATACACTTCTGATTTTGGCTTATTTTACCCTGAAAAAGATTCTTTTGACTTAATATCTTACTGTGATGTCGATTATGCTGGTTGTAAATCAAACCGAAAAAGTACAAGTGGAACTTGTCACTTTTTGGGGCATTCTATGATTCCTGGTTTAGTAAAAAGCAAAACATAGTTTCTTAGCAAAATATATTTCTGCTGCTTTGGGTTGTTCTAAAGTAATATATATGCAACAAACTTTAAAAGATTATGGTTTAAATTTATCAAAATCACCAATTTATTATGATAATACTAGTGCGATAAATTTATCCAAAAATACGGCTCAACATGCTCGAACTAAACATATTGATATAAGACATCATTTTCTCAGAGATAATATAAATAAGGAAGTAATTACTCCAGATTGCATTAATTTCGAGAATCAAATTGCTGATTTATTAACAAAACCATTAGATGAATCTATATTTACTAAATTAAGAAGTGAATTAGGTATTTGTTCAATAACTAAAATATAAAATATAAATAACAAAGTATAAGTAAAAATTAAATCAAAATAAATCAATTAATAAAAATTTAAAGCACCATGTCGACATCCGTCCATACCTATGTTGACATATAATGTTTGCTATTTTTAAAAATTTTCCCACTAAAATTCAAATAGTAGGTTATATATTCTTCTCATTTTCAAAATTTTATTCATTCTTTCTGTTACTTCTCTATTCTCTCTTTTGAAATCAAATAATCAATGGCCTCCTCTTCCAAATCAAACAAAAATTCTATCTTTTCGTTTTCTTCCCCCACTTTTGGTCCATTTCAACGTACTACTCTCACTCGTGTGACGAAAATGGAGGATTCCCTGAAGGATGCACTTCAATTAATGACTGAAATCCAAGTGATGCAACTTCGAATGGCCAAGGAACAAGAGAGGCATGGCAAAATCCTTAGGAATTTGCAAAAATTTCTAATGGACAATCATGCTAACCCAATCTTGATTGACGAAGACTCTTTAGGAGATCAAATACAAGAGGCCTGCGAAGAAGAAGAAGAAGAATTCCACATGGAAGAAGTGCAAGCGAAGATGACGAAAAAGTCGTTTGCGTTGGTGAAGTGTGCTGTGACAAAGATGGAAATCTTGTCGAACAACGTGGAAATTTCTATTTCCACTATCCAAACTATTCGATTCATAGATCTTCCGTTTTCAAAGACACTCATTAATTTCTTTTCTCTTTTTCCTTTTGGTGTATGTTCTTTCTTACGTTTCCCACGAAAATGTAAATACAACAATATAATTAATGAATAATTTGTGTTCATATATGTGTTATTATATGGATACTTAGTTAAGATAGTTAGTAGTTTAGGACTATGTTTGCGCCAATCTTGGTCACAAACACCCAATATCGTGAAAGCACCCGTTTACGAACACAAATCAGCGACAAACAATATATAACTCAGATCTAAGCAATAACAATCACAATAATTCACAAATAACAATCACAAACACAGGATTTATAGTGGTTTGGTGATCTTGTCTACGTCCACTCTGAAGCGTATGTCTTTATTGATTCACTTGATAATTCCAATCGATTACAGCGAATTACAGCAAGTTATAGCTCTTATACTTAATTACAACAGCGGTATTGAAGAGTAGGATTGAATCCGGCAGAGTCTGGACGTTGAATGGCCAAAAGATCCCCTTTTCTGAAGGCTTCTGGGTGCTATTTATAGGCGTAGGAGGCCCAGATCTCGCTCAAACTTAGGGAGGCTTTTTCTGGCACGTGAGTGGGCCCACGCGACCGACCCCACCAAGTTTCGACTCGATCTGAGATCGATATGAAGTGATTTCTAATCCATCAAAAAATGATCCAATCGAGCTGAAACTTGGCAGGAACAATCTTTACCTTTTATGGAAGCTATTGTGAAAATTTCATTGCATTTGGATCAGCGGTTTGAGAGATACGATCGATTCGAGTTGATATGTTTCGGTTGGCTGCTTGGTTCGAATCCATCGGTTCGAACCGATACCTTCGAATCGACCTTCTCACGTGGTTCTTTGGTGACATGGCGCGCACTCCTCGCATCGATCCTATTTTTTCTCCGAGTCGACCGCTGCGCATCCATGATCTTCGCCTCGTTTGTATCATTGAATGACACGGCATCCAAGCTAGTTGACTTGGTGGACACGGACGAGTGATTGTCCATGGATTCGAACCTGATGGATGCGAAGACGATCGATACGAAGCGGTGCTTGGGAACGAGACCGATCGATTCGAAGTAGGGTATGCTAATGGTGATGGGTTCGAAGTGCTCTGGACTCGATGGATACGAAATAGTGCTCTAGCATGGATACGAACGTGCTGAGGGGATGCCCATCTGATGGATTCGAACCGATCGATTCGAAGTGATCAATATCCTGCTGATCGATTCGAATGTGATCGATTCGAAGTACATGGAGCCTAATGTATTCGAACTTGACAGACAGTGATGGATACGAATCCTATGGATTCGAAATGAGCATCTCCTCAACTTTTTGATGGGTTCGAACGACATACTTTGGCTAACTTGCATCGATCATATCTCATTCATATGACCTCCGATTAACCTGAAATTTGGAACGATGATTCCTATGACTTTGCTTGCCTTGTTCTACCAATCGTAGCCTGATCCGGGCTCGGACAAAATTTGTCGATATCCATAGCGAAGCGAAGTGCAACCAATCTCTGAGACGAACTGTCTTTTGTATCGACCAATCTTTTGGTATCACGGCTTTGCCAAAAAGTGGGATAACATTTGCCCTCCAAAATATGCCTTGCGGTAGGAAGGCGTGTTTTGTAATTCCATGAGCTGGATGTTCATATCATGTTGATGTCCCGCAAAGGAATTTACAGTTTTATGTGACCTCAAATGACGACCGTTCGGGATCGAGATATTTGAGATGAAGTGCGACCGTTCTTGGTCAAGCACCTAACTTCAAATGACGATCGTTCGGGATCGAGCCATTTGAGGTGAAGTGCGACCGTGCGCGGTCAAGTGGCGGACCTCAAATGACGACTGTTCGTGATCGAGCCATTTGAGGTGAGGTGAGTTGTGCCGTTCGGGGCGAGTTGTGGCCGTTCAAGGTCGGGTGTCGTTCGAAGCGAATTGTGACTGTTCGCGATCGTGTGCCGTTCGAGGCGAATTTGTGACCGTTCGCGGTCGGGTGCCGTTCGAGGCGAATTTGTGACTGTTCGCGGTCGGGTGTCGTTCGAGGAGAATTGTGACCGTTCGCGATCGGGTGCCGTTCGAGGCGAGAAAGTGTGCCCGGGAGGGCTTGGTGTTATCGATGCCAAGGTCCCGTTCGGGTGAGTTCCTGGATCGTTTGTGTGCCTATTGGAGGCGAATAAGTGTGCTCGGGGGGGGGGGGCTTGGTATTGTTGATACCAGGTTCACGTTCGAGTGGGTCCTTGGATCGTTTGTCAGGGCGGCATATCGCCATCTCAAAGCATGCCTAAGGACCGTTCGCGACCCTGTACATCTGTAAGTAGCTTAGCCGTTTCATAATTATCCGAACCAAATATCCATTCAACTGATGAGTTTTAAAATAGAAATGTCCAAACAAACAAACTCTAAATGTTCAAATCAAAACGAAACAAAAGCAAAGCAAGGATGTCCAAGTGTAAGTTCCCACTACGAAACGGTCAATGATCATTCAGAGCATGCCTGGGGATCGTTCGCGATCTCATACATGTGTAAATGATTTAATCGTGTTAGTAGGAAGCTTACGACTTGTCCATCGTTATTTCAATCAATTGATAATCATACGGTGTCCCAGTTGAGGGCCACCCCTAGTTGATGTTGACGGTGGTCGTTCTGGCTCCACTGTTGGGGTTCGCCTCCTCACATACTGAAGGAGCATACCGTTCCTGATGTTCCCTTCCACCTCATCCTTCAGATGCCTACAGTCGTTAGTGTTATGACTGTTTAATTCATGAAATAAACAAAACTTATCTGATTTTCTTTGTCAGAAGTTGGATCCCTTCGCATTGGTCTACGACACGGAACCTGCTCCTTTGTATCCTGATAAATTCGTTCCATACTCTCATTCAGCTCTGAATAGGTAGTGAATCGTGCCTCTCTCCGCAGTCGCTTTGGCCCGTTACCACTATCCTCAGCCTTTCATTTTCCTTTATCCTTGCCTGAGTCCTTTTCGAGAGGCTTTTTGTCTTTAAGCACATAAACTTCTATTCCCTCTCCTTCTTCTCTTTCTGCATTCGCATCCTCTAATCGTAAAAACTTTTCTGCCTCGTCGTAGAATTCCCCTAGATCCACAGGTGGATCTTTAGTCAATGAATTTTTGAACTTTGCGCCGTCAGCTACTTCGGACACAGCTGCCATCACCACCATAGATGGATCTGGTCGATCCACCGAAGTTGCTGCTGCATTGAATCGCGTTAGATAACTCCTCAAAGTCTCTCCGGCTTTCTGCTTTAGAGTTGCCAAAGTCATTACATTCTTGGGTCTTGTAATTTGAACTCTGAACAGTCTCATAAATATCTCAGTTAAATCATTCCATGTTCCGATAGATCCACTCTCTAGTTGTCTAAACCATAACGCTACAATATCCGCCAAGTACAATGGAAAGCACCGGGCCATAACCTCCTCTTATGCCCCCAGCACTTCCATATGCCTCATATACTTCGTCAGATGAACCGTGGGGTCCGTTCTCCCATTATACATGTCCAACGATGGTAACTTGAAATCCGGTGGGTTCCTAGCTCGTCTGATTGCTGGAGTAAAAGGACTCCTATTAACATCCTCCAAATCTTTGTTTACCAAACCGCCTCTCATAGCTCTTCTAACCATCTCCGCCAATCTGTCATTGTCTCCGAGATGCAATCTTCGTTCATCACTTTCAACCTGCCCCCCGAGTTCATGAGGGAACTCTGGGATCTGCCACCTTGATTGAGCGTTCACTCCTCTGCTACTACCGGGTTGCGCAGATGCTCCTCTCCCTCTCTCCTGATTTCAAATACTTTTAGCCTCAAACTAATCTTTAATTTCAAAATCAAATTATCCATGGTTTTAACTATCTTTAATAATAATATATTTAATTTTGAAATATTTATACTTAGATTTAAATATAAAGTTATAGTAAATTTTTGTATATATTATTCTATATATTTACTTATGTATTTTAACTATAGACAAAGTTTTAATATAAGATAGAAGTTATTTTCAAAGAAAAACAAACCACCAAAAATTCCTTTGAGAGGTCGACATGCTCAACCTACCCATGTAGACATAGTGTCAATTGGTTTCAAAATTTAAATTTCAAAAGAAGTGTCTATTCGTCATATCTCTTCACAAATGGACATGGCTGTTGTTCTTCTATAACTAGGGGATGTTTTCAATGAATTTTAACATAGATTTTCTGGTTTTTCACTCCTCTTCTTCTTCCACATTTCTTTATGCATATTCCTACCATTACTTTGCCGAAATCAACATTGAATCTAACTAGATTATCTCTGGTTTGATTCTCTATCACTATCTCAACAAGATCCTCAGTGCTATTCAGAGTTATAGGCTACTTTTGTAATCAATTTAGCGAGAAAAGGTGTGATTGTAGCCTTGGAACTCAATCAAGCGAGAAAAGGTGTGATCGTAGCCTTGGAAATCAATTGGGTGAACATGTTGCCCGGGAAATCAAGTACCTCTACCCCAGAGGATTGTGAATCTGGAGGGTGTACCTCGTTGCCTTGAAATCGAGGGTGTAATTGTAAAGATTGTTTTTTAAAGGAAATCCGTACTTGTGTGCGAGACTGGATGTAGGGTAACTCCGAACCAATATAAAATTCGGCGTGTTCTTTCCTTTACTGCTTTTACTTTATATTTGCATCTGTGTTTGATTCTGTAATCATATCTGTGTCTGAATATTGCATACATCTGTGTTCAAATTAAAAAAAACTCAAAACGATTTAGTAATTTCTTTAAACACTATTCACCCCCCTAGTGTTAATCCTAGCCTTAAGATCCGTATTCCGTATTTCTCATAAACAACCTTAGGACATGTTATAAAATATAAACACTAATATTCTTATCTATATATATACAAGTACTAAGAATGAACATTGTACAGTATAAAGATTCAAGACTGAGTATAGAGATTCAAGATTGACGAATTTAAGATTGAAGAAATCAAGACTAAAGACTCATGAGTATCAAAAGTTCAAGATTTCAAGAGTTCAAGATAATTAATAGTGTCTAGATTTGTGTTGAAACTTCATAATAGCCCTAAAATCTTTATTCGAATTTTAATTGTGGAATGGAATTAACCTTCTTGCTTTTATAATGGGATGGAACCCACGACCTCTTTAGTGGGATGGAACCTATGACCATCTCTAGTGGAATGGAATCCACGAAATTTTCAAAATGATTTATTCTAAATATTTTTTCAAAAACTTTTTAAAAAGTCACCTCTTTCAATTTAAATATTTTAGCTTTAGACTATTTTTATTATCGTTTACATTTTGATTTCAACACCATGTCTTATTTTTAAACTATCTCCTAGATGTAATATTTTAGCTTTAAATTTCAAAAATATATCTATACTTAGTTTTTTTTTAATATTTCGTAGATTATATATACTTTTAGATTAGTTTATAGAACCCTTTTATAAGTTTAGACTATACTCAAAATGGTTTACAAAGTTTAGAAATTGTTCTGACAAGTTTTAGAATAGAAATCAATTTTAAGAAAAATCAATTTTCAAAAAATACATAGGCATCTCAACATCTACTATCCCCCCATGTATGCATGGTAGCTGCAGAATTTAAAGTTCAAATTTTCAAATGAAGTGTCTATTCATCATAACCTTTCACGAATGGACATGACTGTTGTTCTTCTATAAATACCAGTTGTTTGCAATGAATTTTTAAGTTATTTTTTCTTCGTTTCTTCACGTGTTCTTTTATATTTTAACAAAATTCTATCGAAATCCTAAGTCAATAAAACTGGATCATCTCTAGTTTGATACTCTGCCACACTCTCTTAAAGATGTTAGTGCTATTCAGAATAAGATCATTTGTAATCAAAGAAGTGTATCAAATCTCTCTATCTATCAAAGTGATATTGGAAACAGTGTTATTATGGCCCATAAATCAATTGGGTGTGATTGAAGCTCATAAATCAATTAAGTGATCTCATAGCCTGGTTTAATCAAGAGAGTTTTCCTTGGACTCGAAGACAGGAGGGTGTATCTCGTGCCCCTGGAATCGAAGTTGTAATATCGACAATATATTTGTAAAGAAATTTTCTCAAGAAATTATGTGGGACTAGATGTAGGGTAACTCCGAACTAGTATAAAATTCCGGTGTATTGTTTCCTTTTACTGCTTTTATTTACTATTTGCATCTGTGTCTAATTCTGTGATTGTCTCTGTGTTTGTGAAATTGCATATGTGTGTGTTTAATTTTAGAAGATTCCAAAAATACCATAAATCCATTAAACACTCACCCCCTCTCTAATGTTGATCTAGCCTTAAGATATGTAATCCGAATTTTCAACATCCATATCTTACTCCTTTACACTCATTTAGTTAACTATAAAAGTGAAAATATATTTTTTAAAATTTAATATTAACATTAATTAATTAGATATGCACAAATTTGTGGTAACTTTTAATGTTTTCAAAATTTGAAATGTACCTAGAAATATTTGTTTTTGTAAAATATAGGAAAATAGTGTTTTATTATCATTTGCTATATTTAGAATGATGTTTATTTTGTTATATTATCTACCACTCGAGCATTTAAATAAATCAAATACTTAAATTAATAAGCATTTGAATTTCGGGTCGCTACAATACATACACACATATGATTGTTATTTTTGATATAATTTAAAAAAACTGTGCAAAATAAAGGCATATATAAAGGGGTGAATATGTCCATTCCATTGTAAATCGCAACACCTATAAATGTACATGTCGACCATGTACATAGTTTATATGTTGCACTTGCATTATACACATATGAGTGTATTTGATATGGTTATTACAATATATTTAAACTAAATTAAAATTCCTTTGTCAAAATTTTATTTATTTAAAACAAATATTAGATAGAATCTGTGATATCCCGGAATTTCAAACCAAATTTAAATGTGATAATCTCTTTTAATAAATTAATTAAAATTAATAAAATTGTTATTTTAATAAATTATGTTGTATATATATAAATTTTAAATAGAATTATTATATACAAATAAAATTGGATTTGTTAAAATTATATGTATATATCAAATTTGATTTTAAAATTGAATTTTAAATTTAATTTGAATTTAGATATTTGAATTTGAAATTCAAAGGATAGTTATTTATATCTTAAATTATACTTTGGTTTCAAAATGTATTTTCATGATATTATTTAAAACATAAATTATTTTATATTAATTTCTTTTTTAAGAGATTTATTTATATAAATTAAATATGTATTTATAAATTGGAAAATTAATTTTAAGAGCTTTATTAAATATTTAAAAGTCTAATTATGCATGAAGATACATGTGTTAACTTGTAATCACTCCTAGTAACATGTGTTGAGAAATTAAGTGAGTTTAGTGACGAGTGTCACATTTTTATTTTATTTTCTTTAATTTTAATAAATCAAAATTTAAATCTATATAGCCTTACTTCATCTTCTTCATTCATTTTTTTTCTGATCTCATTTTCTAGAAACAAAAGAAATAAGCCATTAATTTACGAACTCAAAAATTTTATCAACTTCCACCTTTTCAACATAGAATCAAGTTCATTTCAAAAAAATTCTAAATTTGCAAACCATTTCAAAAGCAAGACCCAATTCAAGCTTAAAGTAGCTCCAACCAGATGTTTTCAAAAATATCAACATCTCAACAACTTCAAATTCCCGTCTAAAGATCATTAAAAATTTAAAGTTTTTCAGTTGCAAAGCATAGCATTTTAGTTTTCTAGCATTTCCAGCTTTAAGGATCTGCAGTTCAAAGTTTTCCAGATTGCAAATTTTTTAAATCTCTACTTCAAAACAGTATCTGGTGAGTAAACTATACTTTATTTAATTTAAATCTGGATGCATGAATGGAATTTAGCAGCTTGATGAAATTTGTTTGCATGTTATTGTATTGAATACATTTGAATGTAAATCTGGTGCCTGTGTTGAAATATCAAGTGTTCATCTCTGTTTTAAAAGTACAGAGTACAAATTTAAGAAAAAATTCAATTCCTCTTATTCTAATCATTGTTAGGCTAGGGTATTTAAACAAAATATGTTTGTTTAAGATCAAACTAAGATTTAAAAATATTTTTAAGTTTAATAAATAAAGATATTGTCTGGAAAAAATAAAAGAACAGAGGAACTTTGGTTCATGGTAAAAATCAAATACATTGATTTGCTAATTCATATATATAGACTGAATCCACTTTTCAAAACTTGATTTTTAAAATTAAAATCTCGAATTTTAGTTGAGTTTTGGGATTACATTTTTGAGATGATCGGAAATGGAAGATTGGTCAAAATCAGGCGACTTGGGTGATTCTGGAGGATGGGGCTTTGGCTGGGGATGGCATGGTGATCATCGAAGATGGGAAAAATGGTGGATGTGGAGTTCGTTCGCCGTGGCATCGGTGATAGGAAAATTGGTTTTAAAACCCTAGTTTTGTCTGGGTTTGAAGAATTGGTCATAGTGGATTCTTCATTGCATCGAGCTTGGCCAGATTTGGAGTGGACATATCTGAGACGTGGATATAGGCGCTAGCGAAGGCGCGGTGATTCTGGTCGTTGGAATTGCTCTGGCAAGGTGATTTCTGATGAGGTCGTGAGTTCCAGTTTCGGTTGGAAGACTAAATTCTGTTTAGGCTGCATGTTGTTCATTCGAAGGTCGGGATCGTACGTGAGGTCGATCGGCAACGTGTGTGTAGTTTCATCGGAGGTAGCGGCGCCATTAATAGCCAGTGCACGACATCAGCTATGTGTCAGGGGTTGGGCTCGTGTGCAACTCGAAGTGATGTTCGAGTGGGATGAGTTATTCCACGAGTCTGAACTCGTGTTCGTGAGTTACCCTTTTGCAGTTTTGTTAAAGTTTAAATTTAAACTAAATTAAAAAAAAAAGGTGAAACGAAGCTACTAACTCGAGTCAGTACTCGAGTTAGTAGCAGGTCGAACCCTAAGTTAAGTTGATGTTTTAAAAAGGTTTTTCAAAACTAGTTTTAAAATTTAAATTTAAATTGGTTTAAACTACTTTATGATAATTGTTCAAAACTATTTGATTTTAAAAAAAGTTTTATACTTTGTTAACTAATATTAGAGATGCTTAAGAATTCTTTTAAATTTAATTTTTAAAAGTAATTAAGTATAAATAAAGATGAAATGTTTTAAATATGTATTAATTAATTAATGAAATTGTTTTATTTTGAAAGTTAGTTATGTTTTTATGATTAAAGATTACTTTAATTAATAAGGTAATTAAAGTTAAATTGATTAATAATTTTGGATTAATTAATTTATAAAGGTTTAATTAATTAATTATGGAGTAATTAATTGTTAATTAATTAATTAATTTAATTAACATATTAAGATTAATTTATCTATAATTGATAGTTAATTAACTAAATAATTAAAGATTAATTAATCAATGATTAGTAATTAATTAATTATGTAATTAGTGATTAATTAATTAATAATTAATAATTAATTAGCCAAGTAATTAGGGTTAATTAATTAAGTAATTAAGCATTAATTAATTCATAATTAATAGTTAATTAATTAATAATTAAGAATTTATTAATCAAGTGATTAACGTTAACTAAATTGGACAATTAATTAAGTAACTAAGATAAATCAATTTATAATTTGGATTAATTAATTAAGTAGTTAAGAATTATTTAATTGTTAATTAAGATTAATTTATTGTTAATTAAGGATTAATTAACCAGTAATTATGGCATGATTAATTTATAATCAAGTTTTATTAATTAATAATTAAGCTTATTAATTAATATCTTAAGGATAATTAATTAATTAAAGATCAATTAATTGATTACGAGGATAATTAAGAAATGATTAATTAATTAAATGATTGCAATTAATTAATGATTGGTTAAGCAAGGTAAAGGGATTATTTCGTAAGTAATTAATTTAATTTGAATTAATTAAATTAATTATAATATGGATTAAAAATGCTTGCTTATGGATGATTGTTTTGAGTAGAATGTTTGGATTTGGTTGATATCTATTAGATGATAATCAGTGATATTCTATGGTGAGATATTGAATATATATGTGATAGATGTTCGTTATTACCTATGGATAATGCTGTGCGAATTCAATGTTTTAAATTGAACTGAATTGTTTAAATCTTTAAATAACTTGGCCTTTAAGATGGCGTTTGGATTTCGATGAGACCGAGATCGAAAATCATGTTTGATTATCCAAAAACCACATCGATCCAAGTTAAACGTTAGGTCGTGACATCTCAAGTGAAGACCGAGATGTAGTTTCGGAGTGCAAGGGTTCGTGAGAAATGTGGATTAAGGATCTTAAGGCTAAGGATAAACACTAGAGGGGGGTGAGTAGTGTTTTAGAGAATTGTTAAATCTTTTTAGTTTTTGTTAATTTAAACACGAATGTATGCAATATTCAAACACAGATATGATCACAGAAACAAACACAGATGCAGAAATAAAGTAAAAACAGTAAAGGAAAGAACACACCAGATTTTATACGGGTTTAGAGTTACCTACATCCAATCCTGCATACAAGTACGGATTTCCTTTCAAAAACAATCTTTATAATTACACCCTCGATTTCAAGGCAACGAGGTACACCCTCCAGATTCACAATCCTCTGGGTAGAGATACTTAATTTCCCGGGTAACAAGTTCACCTAATTGATTTCCCAAGGCTACAATCACACCTTGTCTCGCTTGATTGATTTCCAAGGTTACAATCACACCTTTTCTTGCTAAGTTGATTATAAAAAAGCCTATAACTCTGAATAACACTGTGGACCTTGTTGAGATAGTGATAGAGAATCAAACCAGAGATAATCTAGTTAGATTCAATGTTGATTTAGGTAGAGTAATGATAAGAATTTGTATATAGAAATGTGGAAGAAAAAGGAGTGAAAACCCAAAAAATCTATGTTATAATTCGTTGAAACCAACCTCTATTTATAGAGGAACAACTGCCATGTCCATTTGTGAAGAGTTATGACGAATAGACACTTCTTTTGAAATTTAAATTTTGAACTCAACTGACACCATGTCGACATAGGGTACATGAGTATGTCGACATCCCAAAGGAATTTTTGGTGTTTTGATTTTCTTTGAAGATAACCTTTATCTTATATTAAAACTATTTTAAACTTTATAAATATACTTGACTATTATTAAAATGCATAAGTATATATATAGAATAATATATAAAAAAATTTACTATAATTTTATATTTAAAATCTAAGTATAAATATTTAAAATTTAAAAATATTATATTTAAAGAATAGTTTAAAAACAAGAATAATTTGTTTTTGAAATTAAATATTATTTTGAGGCTAAAAGTATTTGAAATCAGGATAGATGTTTTTTATGCTTTAAAAGGAAGGTTTTGAAATCATTTTGAAAACAAGATATAATTTTTAAAAATCATTTTGAATAAAAAGTTAGCGGATACAAAACAATGTTCCACTAGATTTTTCGTAGGTTCCATCCTACTTAGGGTTCCATCCCTTTAACAGGCTCGAAGTGGATTCCATTCCACGAATAAATTGGATTTTAAGACGCCGGTGCTTTTCTAGGAGTTTTAACAAATTTTCTAATTAAAAAATAAATTACTTGAATTCTTGAACTCTTGATAATCTTGATACTCATGAGTCTTCAATCTTGAATTTCTATATTATACAGTCTTCATTCTTAATACCTACATGGTTAAATCCTGCATATACATATATATCTAAACTTATACTATTAGTATTTGTATTTTATAATCTATTCTATGGTTGTTGTCATCAAAACCATCATCTCATGGACTAACAATCTCCCCCTTTTTGATGATGACAACCTTTGTTTATAAAATATTATTTCTACCCTAATAACTCCCCCTTAATCTATGCTTGACTATCCTATTTTATACTTCTCCCCCTTCGTCATCAATAAAAAACTAACTGTAAACTATATAACACCAAACTATATAACTCCCCCTCATTCTTAGACTAAAATACCTGCATTAATAAACTTATACAATGGAATGTAGAATTAAGAGATAATTATATTGACAGTCACAATAATGAATCAAAGAATATATATATATATATATATCAATGTATAATTATATATGTTTTGTACAACAAACATTAATCCATACTAAATATCAATCAATATCAAACCAAGCCAAAGCAAATGAAATCAAATCAATCAAAGCAAACAATTCAAACCAAGCAACCAAATAAAATTAAACGTTACGAGGAACTTCCATCCATCCTCCTTCTCCAAAGATAGGTCTGCCTTAATAGCATTCCAATTTTCATTTTCGTTGGTGAGAGAGACTGGAGGATGTGCTTCGTTATCATCCTTGTGTAGGGAGGAAATCATCCATCGTATTACATCGAAATGCCTTTCTTGCTCCTTGATCATCTGCATTTGACTCAATTCTAAGTGTCGCTGGTTACGAAGAATGAACGAGAGAATATTCTTGAACGAATTAAGAGTTTCTTCAAGATTTTAAGATAAGTTATGAATTGGATTAGCCATGTTTGGATTTGTGAGAAGAATGAGAGATAGAGTAAATAAGAAATAGTTTTCTGTGATGAATTCTAGAAGAAATAGGTATTTATAGGTGTAGAAATTCATTTGAAATGAATAGACATATAGTAGATATTCAAATTTCAAATTCAAAATGAATTGTCATTTCTGACCAGTACACGTCGACATGGTCATAGGGGGTATGTCGACATGTTGTAGTGAAATTTGACGATCTATTTTGTTTTTGTGAATAATTATGTATATATATATATATATATATATATATATATATTATATACTAACATTTATTCTGGAGATAAGATAATCTAGATAACGGAAAGGAAATTCCATTTCATTTCATACTAAGACGATACAAGGATTAATCATAAAAAACTACACGAACATTCAAATCAAAATAAACTAAAACAAATACGACGAGATACGATAAGGTAGAACTAGTTAAAGGATGATGATGATGTAGAAAGTCCAAGTTTCTTGCTGACTTTGGAAATGAACTTGTTCATCTTGGATGAAATTTTGTCCAACTTCTTACTAACGGATAGTTTAAAAATCTGTTGATTCTCAACAATCGTCTTTTGGTTTTTGAGAAGGGTTTTGTTGGATGGATTAGGAGGATAGTCAATGCTTTCCAAAGAAGTTTCACCTTCTTCTTCTTCTTCAATTTCCATTTCATCCCCTTCTTCTTCTTCCTCTTCTTCCATCTCCTCATGATCTAAACGCTCTTCCTTTTCGGCAAGAGTTTCATAAGGTTGAAAAATAAATGGAATTTTCATAAGTGAAATGTTGGAATGATTGAAAACCTTTCTAGGAATAAATTCTTCGCCTTTGAAATCCACTCCAAAATAGTTAAAAATCCGAGTGAGATAAATTCCATGATACAAAGTGTTCTCACCCATTTTAAGATTTTTAGGACGAAGTTCATCCAAAATAACTTACGCCTAATTAATGTCATAATTTCCAAAAATAGCAAAAAGTACTTTGCAAACTTTTGAAGTAGGATTGTTAAAATTCCCCGATCTGCGGGTCAAAGTATGTTGCAAAAGAAGATTGACAATTCTTGCTTTTGGTCGAAAATTTCGATTTTTGAATTCGAAATTATCATTCCCTTCGAAAATGTGATGAAATGTCTAACGATCATTTTCATCGATTTTAAAATTAGAAAGATCCATTCCCGTACTCTTGCAATTGAGAATGGTATCCAAAAGATCACAATTCAAAACAATTCTAGTGCCTTTGACACTACTCCAAATTTCATCCTCATTTCCATTATTAAATCCACGGTTTAAATTTGCATACAAAATTTTGACAAGGTTTGGATAGCAAACAAAATCATTTTCAGAAGCATCAATAAGACTAAGAATTTGATTGGTTGCAAAAACAGAATCAATTTCATGAGAAGAAAAATCTTGAAAAATAGCAAACTTTCCAGGATGGACTTTGGCATAATTAGTATAATTTTATGTATGCTTTTATTGCCTCCGGATCATTGGAGAGTTGCACTTTTATTTTTCTGGAAATTCTCACGGTGGAGGGGTTGCTTGAAGAAGCCATTAAAGTAGAGAGTAGAGAGCTTGAAGTTTGGAAGAGAGAGTTTTAATTTGAAAATGAGAGTGAAAATATATGATGAAAGATAGTAAATAAATAGATTCTCAAAGGACATGTTCTCTGGTCAAAAGATGCCTTTTCAGAGAACTGAATGAAGTGAAAAGGTGGAGGGAAATTCAACCATTTGAATTCAAAATTTTGAGTTTCAAATTCTTGTACCCATGTCGACATCATGGTGGGGACCATGTCGACATGTGCCTATGAATATTTGTGATTTATTTTTCCGAAGTACTCTAATATATAAATTTATTATATTTCATGTATATATATATCTAGAATATTATTAGAATTATAGTATTTTCGATATATTATCACAATATGAAAATAATAATAAAAATAATAATAAAGTGATAGTAAAAAATTTAAAATTCAAATAACACACCAGATCAAAATCAATCAATCAAGCATCTAATTCTAAGCATGCAATTTCAAGCAATTATATTGTAAATGTGTACCTTTTTCTGAGTCCATTTCTCTAATTTCGTTGGAATCATGAACTGCCGTGAAACACAAATTTGAATTATTTGTCTTTTGATCATCATCGCTTGAGGATGAGTCCGAGTCATCTAGAGTAGCAGTAAATGCACGCTTCAGTTTCTTTGCTGGATCATTGTTCATTTGAGGATTTTGCCTATCTGGATAAGGACAGTCTCTTTTGATATGGCCTGGTTCATCACAGTTGAAACATTTGACATTATTTGGCATTACATTCTGATTTCCAGAGTTCTTATAATTGTTTCTCTTGAGATTATTCATCTTTCTGTATTTCAGGAATTTCCTAAAATTTCTGGTCATAAAGGTTATCACTTCATCATATCACAGTTTGAGTCTGATCCAACGGTTAATGCATTGAATGCCATTGATTTCTTTTTGGATGCTTTGCTTTCTCTCATCCCGATCATTTGGACTTCAAATGACATTATATTTCCAATTAATTCTTCTATCTTTAAGGTACTGATGTCATTTGCCTCTTCGATCGCAAGTGTCTTTTGATCACATTCTTGAGTAAGAGAATTTAAAAAAATTCTGACTTGATCTTCTTCAGAAAATTCCTTTCCCAAGGATATTAAAGAATGCACAATATCCTGAAATCTGCCATACATATCTGAAATAGACTCATTATGATTCATTTTAAATAATTGAAACTGGTTTGTGAGCATGGAAATTTTGGTCTGTTTAACTTTGCTTGTTACTTCGTGAGTTACTTGCAAAGTTTTCCAGATTTCATATGCAGACTTACAAACTGACACTCTATTAAATTCATTTCTATCAAGTGAACAAAACAGAATATTCATTGCTTTAGAATTATTTTGTGCAACAGTCGTTTACTCAGCGGTCCACTGTGCAAAATCAGTTGTGGGTTCAGAATATTCAGTTTGTGTGATATTCCAAGTATCTAGTCCTACAGACTATAAATATATTTTCATCCTACATGCCCAATATGCATAGTTACTGCCATTAAAAAGTGGTGGTCTAACAGTAGACTGACCTTCTACAAATGAACTAGTGACAGGGATAATAGTGGTAGTAACAATACCAGTGTTGGTAGCCATTTTGAAAACTTTTTCAAAAATCAGATTATGGAACTTTGAAAACCTTGCTCTGATACCAAATGTGAGAAATGTAGATTAAGGATCTTAAGGCTAAGGTTAAATGCTAGAGGAGGTAGGGGGTGAATAGTGTTTTATAGAATTGTAAAATCTTTTTAGTTTTTGTTAATTTAAACACAAATGTATGCAATATTCAAACACAGATATGATCACAGAAACAAACACAGATGCAGAAATAAAGTAAAAACAGTAAAGGAAAGAACACACCGGAATTTATACTGGTTTGGAGTTACCCTACATCTATCCCGTACACAAGTACGAATTTCCTTTCAAAAACAATCTTTACAATTACACCCTCAATTTCAAGGCAACGAGGTACACCCTCTAGAATCACAATCCTCTGGGTAGGTATACTTGATTTTCAAGGCAAAAACTTCACCCAATTGATTTCCCAAGGCTACAATCACACCTTATCTCGCTTAATTGATTTCTAAGGCTACAATCACACCTTTTCTCGCTAAGTTGATTACAAAAATCCCATAACTCTGAATAACACTGAGGATCTTGTTGAGATAGTGATAGACAACCA
Organism: Allium cepa; assembly: GCA_030765085.1. NCBI lineage: Eukaryota > Viridiplantae > Streptophyta > Magnoliopsida > Asparagales > Amaryllidaceae > Allium > Allium cepa. The sequence goes on along the minus strand of CM060943.1, from coordinate 672,105,630 downwards.
AACCAGAGATAATCTACTTAGATTCGCTGTTGATTTCGGCAGAGTAATGATAAAAATTTGTATATGGAAATGTGGAAGAAGAAGAAGAGGAGTAAAAAACCAGAAAATCTATGTTATAATTCGTTGAAACCAACCCCTATTTATAGAGGAACAACAGCCATGTCATTCGTGAAGAGTTATGGCGAACAGACACTTATTTTGAAATTTAAATTTTGAACTCAACTGACACCATGTCGACATGGGGTACATGAGTATGTCGACATCCCAAAGGGATTTTTGGTGTTTTGATTTTCTTTGAAAATAACATTTATCTTATATTAAATCAACTTTATACTTTATAAATATACTTGACTATTATTAAAATGCATAAGTAAATATATAGAATAATATATAAAAAAAATTACTATGATTTTATATTTAAAATCTAAGTATAAATATTTAAAAGTCAAAAATATTATATTTAAAAAATAGTTTAAAAACAAGAATAATTTGTTTTTGAAATTGAAGATTATTTTGAGGCTAAAAGTATTTGAAATCAGGATAGATATTTTTGATGCTTTTAAAAGGAAGGTTTTGAAATCATTTTGAAAACAAGATATAATTTTGAAAAATCATTTTGAATAAAAAGTTAGCGGATACAAAATAATGTTCCACTATATTTTTCGTAGGTTCCATCCCACTTAGCGTTCCATCCTTTAACAGGCTCGAAGTGGATTCCATTCCATGAAAAATTAGATTTTAAGATGCCAGTGCTTATCTAGGAGTTTTAACAAATTTTATAATTAAAAAATAAATTTCTTGAATTCTTGAACTCTTGATAATCTTGATACTCATGAGTCTTCAATCTTGATATCTTGAATCTCTATACTGTACAGTCTTCATTCTTGGTACCTGCATGGTTAAATCCTGCATATACATATATATCTAAACTTGTACTGTTAGTATTTATATTTTATAATCTATTCTAAGGTTGTTGTCATCAAAACCATCATCTCACGGACTAACAGGATTATTGTCGTTAACTCTGAGGGTGATTCCAAAATGAGTGTAACGAAATAATGCTTTCGATTTCGTTCGAACCAGGAATGAACTTGTATGGATTGAATGCTTTCAGCACATCGTCAGGTGGACGATGAGCACTCTAAGATAGATGTGTTCTATAAAGGTAATCGTAACCTCAAGCCTCATCAATCGGGAATGGCTAAAATAGGGGATATGCAGCATGGTTAGGTGGGTAGCACCCAAGTAGGATGCGATTTACCCCTGTCTAGAAGTCCCTTTTATTTCGGCTGTGTGGGCAGTTGTTGGCCACAACTGCGGGGTTGTCTTGTTCGGGACTGTCCAATAAGGGATGGTTCCGGCCTTGTGTTGTAAGGGATCAGGAGTGATCCTCGGTATGGTGATCTAGGCCCCGTACTGTGACGGGCGGTACCCCAGTAGTCCTGCCAATGTATGGAATCCAATCTCTAATAAGTGCCTGTACGGTTTTGATTATGCCAACTATGTTGGGACGTGAGATGTAAGCATTCCATCTATTTCTGTATTTTATATTAAAACCCTAGACCCTATTATAATATAACTAGATTTTCTATCAAATGATTTGTTTAGCGTAAGGTAAAACTTACCCATGTTCATATGTGGGGAGTCTTATGTGATACTTTTGTTTTCAAATGATTTTAAAGTTAAACAACTTTAACCAGTTTACTCACACCAGACCCATATCTGACCCAGAGTTTATTTTGTTTTTCTTAAACTCTTGGGTACTCAAATTTTTATGAGTAGCCAAGTGATAAGGTTAGGATTGTCAAATGTTTTGAAAGCTGGAAGCTGGAGTACAGACGTATCTCTCTATCTATCTTTCCGCTGTGTTATGACTTTTTGATGTTGTATTTTGGATGTAATGGTTAGGCAGACTCTCATAACTATCTAATGTAATGACGTCGTATTATTTTGTGTACTCTGATATGTAAAACTATGTAATGGATATGTGTAATATTATATTTTATTCCGTTTCCGCTGTGAAATTCTGATGTGGTTGTTCTTTCTTTCTATTTTTCTATTTCTATCTATTCCTTTTCTTATTCATGATACGTCTTTCTGTGGAATTAAAGACGGGTCGTCACAGAATCTAATAAACAATTTAGACTTCATAGGCCCAACATATTCAAAATAGGAAAAAAACTGAAATCTACACATTTCACCAGCTTTTGATTGGTTCGATTCATTCAATGGTAACAGCGCCCAATGGTCTATATAGTCTAAATTTGCAATATTAGGGTTTACTTATTAAAGCCCGTCCATTTAGTAGGATGTCTAAAAAGTAGGGTCTATGGTTGGGTTTGGGTAATCAAGTACTCTACCATACCCGACTACTAGCCTGGCCCACAGGATGAAATAAACACAATGGTTATCCTCAGTATAAATGCCTAGATTATTTTTGGACCTTTAGGATAATTTTCAAATTTGGTTTGAAAATTTAGAAGATAATTTAAATTTAATGTTAAGTTCAAAATATAAAAGGGAAATTTTTTAAAGTTATAAAATGCATTCAAATTTTTAAAATTATTCTAAGAAACTAAATAATTAAATTTGAAAGTTTAAATTTTAATTAATATAATTAATTAAATAAAATAACTAATTAAAAGTTAACTGGTGAACATACATACATACGTATATACATGTACATACATACATACATACACACACACACACACACACACATATATATACATATACATATACATACATATATATATATATTGATATACGTGTGTAACTATAAATATTGTAGTTATTTATTGATTTTAAAATAGTTTACGATAAACTAAATTAAAATTTTAAATTAGTTAAAATTATTTAATGAAGTAAAATTTATTAAAAAATTATTAATCAAAATGTATACATATATTGGTATGTACGCATAAACAAACTGTAAGTGTTATAGTGGCTCAACTAGCTTAAATAGTTCAAGATTAATAATATAAATTTTTTGAAATTTTATGTAAAATAAATTAAATATGATTTAATTAATAAGTATTACAATCACTAAAAAAGATTTAATTAATAAAATACATAAGGGTGCTATATAAGTTAACTAAAACTATAAATGGTCGTAAATAAATTGAACTTGTATACTATAAGTGGAATTGTAAGAAATCCAATGTAGATTTAATGAAAAAGTACATGTGTATTGTATGTATACTATGATTACAGATGTGTGTGACACTTGAGTCACGAGGGTATTTCATAAAAATACATTTTTGCCTAAATCGGTATAACTCAATGTATGTGTGTACGTATGTGTGTGTGTTAAAGATTATGAATCCTTAATATATAGGTTGTCCTCAACCATTTAAATATTAATAGATCATCTGCATACTCATTAGTTGTTGATATTCCTCTACTTAGAGATGTTATGTATAGTACTGTTAGTATATTGACTAGATAAGGTAAGAACATTCACATATTTGTTCATATTCCTCAACGTACGTGCATAATACTTTGGCCATTGCGAAATGGTGGGTACGAGTGAATAATATCTTTCAATTTTTTAATATTCCTTAAGGTCAGGATGAGATTAGAACAAAGACCATGGTTAGGAGTTGTATATAATAGAACCAATAAAGTGATATCTATCGCTTGCGGGTCATATATGATTTGTGAGACTTCCCAAGGTTGAAACCCCAAGGAAACGAGTCCTAGCACCCACTAGAGAAATCAAATGTTCTTCGTTTTTCTTAAGGTTTAGTAAAACATAAAAATATAGTAGGATCCTTATTAGAAAACTGAAATGATAACATTTAACACTTCTTGTCTGTAAGATTATGTGCTATAAAGTTAAAATAATCGACTTAGATAAATACGTGCAACTATTATGGTTGATAAAATATTTATCAATTAAAACATACATATGAACTGAACTAAGATTGAAATATAAATATAAGATATATATACTAATAAATCTTTTTGCAGGTTGTCATTCAATACTCATGCAAGCGCTTAATTGTACAACTACTAAATACGTTGGTAAGTTAGTTACCTACATGTTTATTTCTCTGAAACTATGCATTGTCTTATATGAGTTTCAATCTCTAAAACGAAAAATACTATAATATGAATATTTGATCCATATTTAATCACGTATAAATATTACATGGCGACATAACTTGTAATGTATGAAACATCAATGAAATTAGTTCATTCAAAATAAGAAAGTAAACCATAATGCAAGTTCGTGTATTCAATACGATTGAATGGTTCAAAATAAGAAAGTAAACCATAATGCAAGTTAATGTAAGAACAACAAGATGAACCTAGAAATTCGATTGTTGAAATGTCTATTTGATCAGTTTACACAAAAGTGCAACTTTTTATACCCTTAAATGTTAAGGATGACCAAATGCATTGTTATAATGGGTTCATTACGGTCTCGTAGTAAGAGTTTTCTTTTGAATGGGTCAACCCATTTGAAAGAAAGTGAACGTACGAGTGCAGATGCAACTTAGGCATAGTTGGAATGAAGAGAGTGCATGATCGCCTATGCTTCATAAAGAGGCACTGAAAATGAGAATTCTAGATAATTCCAAAAGATACTTAATATGGGGTGAGAATTGTGATTTTTGTTCCAACTGTATTTTCATATACAAAATTGTTTTCAATAGAAGTTATTTGTTTGAGTTTAAGATAACTGATCTGAAGCTCATGATTATAAACTAGGTACAGTTAATGAATTAAAATCACATAATAAGCAATTAAATGGAGCTGGTTATTTCACATGCTACTATAATAATGGAAGAAATAGTAAGAGAATACCATATAACACTTCTTAGTAGATGCATCAAATTATGAGTATTGTTATAATAAACCTTCCAAACAGTATCTATGAAATAATAATTATTTTCGGTTTTGATTGAAAATAGACATATTTATTTCAATATAAATATTGTGAATAATAGTTAAAGAGAAAACTATAATAATGATATTGATTTTCATAACAAAATGATGCATTATAAAATATAAAAGTTTATGAAATCTGACAATTTTTTTAGACTTATAGACTAAGCCAAAGTTTTAAGAAATAATTATCTAATCATGCGATTATTAATTACATGGTACTGATGAATTGTATCTTAAACGATTAAGGGCAAAACACTCATTCAATAGGAGAAAAATAAGAATTGGTGAACATTTAGGATTGATACATATAGATATATGCAATTGTAGGTCCAGTGATACCAAAAACAGTTCAATATACTTAATTAAATTCACTAATGAATTATAAACGTATGTATCTAATACATGTGTAGTATGTCTAAGATAAATTCATAAATATAAAATTGAATTTTTTGCCAAAATTGAATTCATAGAGTATAAAAACGAAATAGATTCAATCTCAAAATTTACTCCTCCTAAAGATACATAATGATGTATCGACAAGGAGCAATCAGTTTTTTATTGGGTGCGATTAATGGTGGGTGAAGCCGAATTAGATTCTTTCTATAAGTATATGTACTTAAGAGTGAGTACATAAGGTTAAAATTAATTTCATCTAAAATAAATTCAATAAAATGATATAAGATAAGATTTAATAGAACAAACCCTACATATCGTAAATCCAAGAGTTGACAGATTGTGCGAATCGAGAGATGGCATGTAGTAATTATTCGTGAGGGATCTTGTATGAACTACCCTAAATGAGTTTTGGACCAATCATGATCAATTTATGCCATAAACTTAAGTTTTATAAAATTAATACATGGTGGAACTAGACCAACTAGAAGTGGGCAAATGAGTGAATTTATAAAGAAAATTCATTTGATCTTAGTTAAGTCTAGGAAGCCTAAATGGATCTTAGATCCAATCTAAAGTATTTCAAATAAAATCTTCATTTTATTTAAAATGTTTAAATTGTTTTTATTTTTATTTTTGAATTTGAATGTATGAATGTATCAATACATCTATCTTTGTAGCGTTTACCGGTTAAAGTCAACTTAGGGAAGGAAAACTTTTGTTTCTCTCTTTAAAACTTATGCAATTTTTTAAGGAAAGATTTTTCTTTAACTAGAAGGAGAAACCTTTCATTTCTCTCTTTTTAATAAATTGGTAGAATTATTAAATGTCATTAATAAGAAATTTGAAAATGACATAAATTATGAGTATATCGAAATATGCTTTAGTGTATATTGTGTAAGTGCAACAGATAATAGTTAATGTAATCGTATATATGTGATTGGATTTGCACTACAATAGACCCAATTTCCCTTTACATATGCCTTTCTTGTCTAGAGTTTTGAATTGAGAAACATCATGATAAAAAATGTAGAATAATTTGCAGATATATGCACATACAAACAAAGATATACACATGCAGACACACACACATAATTATATATATATATATATATATATATATATATATATAGAAACATACACGCATACATATTATATTTGGTAAAATTATAAATTTTGAAACCAAAAGGTAACATTAATGAATGTACTTTTAATTAGGGAAAGATTTGAAATTAAGAATTACATTAATGCATAGAATCCATCTTATCAATTTAAATTGGGCAAAGCACATATATTTCCATACACATAAAATAAAAAGTGATGTTTTAGATCTTAAATTGACTTATTTGTATAAACATATAATTTGTAATATATGTGTAGATTTGTTAAAACTTAAGGGTAGAAAATTATAAAAATATTTAATTTAGAAGAGAAACAATAGATGTAGAATTTTACGTAATAAAGATGTTGAATTTCACACCAACACTTGATCGCAAAAGAATTCTCCTTTTCTTTATAAATAATACTCAAATCAACCGTGTTCAAAAAATTAATTAATTTAAGAAAAAAATAGGTTTTTAATACAAATATAAAAGATATATAAAGTATAATATTATAAAGAAGGTATCTAATCAAAAATAGTTTTTTTTTTCAAAATAACCAGAGGAAAAACAATAAGGAATTGGACAACTTGGGAATATGTAAGTTTGTGACAAAAATATTCGCATCAAAACAACACAGAGAACATCTACAAAATTAATAAGGAGAAAGAATGTCTTAATCATATTAATATTAATAAACATACTTATAAAAAAGATGATGGGCAAAAATAGATCAGCATTAAATAAACATATGTGACATACTTTCAACAGAGTTGAAAGTAAAAGGGCTGGAATTACTTGTTGCAAGATGAACCATTAAACCCTCAAAAATCCAAACACATGATTAATCATAAATAAATGAAATCGAATAATAACCTTGAGATGTTGCCAAAAAATACACCTTGAATAATGAATCAAAATCCCCAACATTCTTGAATTAACCTCTAGATGCTGTAAAGATTAAGAGGTATAAACCACCTTTGATAAATTGATATAATTTGTATTTGATTTTGGAATTTTATCCCTATAGCACCATGAAAATTTTGGCCATTGCCTGATTGGAGAAAAAGAGAAAATTTTTGTCATAAGAGAATAATAATGAATAAATGAGAGAGAATATATTTTAAAGGGAACACTGAAACTTTTCAATTCACTCCTTAAAACCTTCCATATTTAATTCCCAATTAAATATCATCAAATCATCTCCCCTATCTTTTATTGTTGGCTATAGAATAAGGTGCAGTGAGCCTTAAAAATTTCCAAATCCATTCATCATATGTTACCTTTAAATCTAATTAAAATATTCTATTAATATTGTATGTCGATATGAGCGTTTATAACTTGTACACACACTATTAACTAATAATGGTATTCAAACATCAAACAAAATTTAATAACTAATATTACACAAATATTAATTAATTTAACTAATTTACAATTATAAATCAATTAAATCACATGGTATATATAGATTATTCATCATTTCGGTTGTGCGACTCAAAGGTGTAAATTCAATCAGCAATTTTTATCGAACAATTCAAATATTGACGTTCATATGTCACCTTAGCTAGTGGTGTGACATTTTGGCTGAATTTATCGCTTGCATTTCTTTCGAGAAAGTCCAATTTTATTTATTACATGTGGTACTTGGTAGTGTCAATTATTTACACCAGTTCTCTTCATCGATGCTATATCTCATTAAGACTTACGAAATTTGGTTTTGTTCAAAATTCCAATATCTTCCATATTCAACTTTGTTAGTCCATAATCAAAGACCTTGGCTCAACATAGCATTTATTATTAATTGCGTGGTTGGAACTGGGCTAGCCTATAGTAGAGTAATCGGGTAAATTTTAACTTATCTTTACCATTTGGGACCTTTGTTAGGTCTATGTGGTCTAAATTTATTTAAAACTGTCCTAAATATTCTTTTTAAATAAAATCAATGTAACGACCCATAATTTTATCACTTTGAATCAGAATATTTAATTATTTTTTAATATTCAAATAATTGTTTTAAATGATGAATAATTCACTTTAATTGTTATATAATGATAATAAGTGATTTATAATGGCTTTATAAATATGTAAACCTATTTTATAAACATATATAAACTTCGTCTCATTATGGTAGTTCGACGTCCTATTTTTATAAAGGAATTTTACTATTATTTAACAGGGTTTTATAGCTTAAATAATCTTGTTTTAATTATTTAAAGATGATAAGAATTTTATTTCCAAGTTTTGTTCATATAAATAAAAAGTTAGATTAAAAACTGAAAAAATGTGATCAGGATGCAACGTTCAAATTTTCAACCTTTCATCGAACAGAAGTTGTTTCAAATCATTGCAAAGTTATTTAATACACATGCACACATGCATGTACATACTTATACACACATATGTGTTTACACGGTTAGTCCTATCAAGGGTTTATAAGTATTTAAATACACATACACACATAAGCTTCTTTATATGTATATAAATGAAAGCTTCTTCCTTAAGAGCCAAAAAGCAAACTTACAATCAACTACACATAACCTTACATAGCTAGACCTATGACAACATGAATAGATGGAAGGCATATGGAGTGGGGGTGGGTTCTTCCAAGAATTAAGGAGGGAGAGGGGGTATTTTGGTAATTTCATGCACAAAGATTTGTACCCTATAAATACATATGCATAACTTATTGTTTTCTTCACAAATTCACTTCGCTTCTCTTCTTCTTCTTCTTGAGCTCTCTAATATATCTTCTTCAATGGCTTCCTACATAGTAAAAATATTTCAACAACACAACGAAGTTCCGCAAAAATTATTTCCATACACATATTCTAACTAATCGCTTCAAAAAGTTAGCCAAACTTCACCTCTTCCTCACTAAAGTGCATAGCCCACACCACCACCATCTCAAAACCAAACTTCCACTTCCACACAAGCATGGTCAAGCATAAATAAGGTCAAGAGCAAGTCCAAAAGGTCTCAAAGCAAAGATAAATGCCTCCTGACTTATTTCGAGAAGTTTCAGAGCGGATAGCTAAATTGTGAGAACACACTTTTAACTTGGCTTATTTTAATTCTAATATATATATATATATATATATATATATATATATATCTGTGTGTATGAGTGATGATATGACTACATCTATGGCTGTTTAATATGTTTGGATAGTGATTTGTAGAATACTGGTAACTTATATCAAGTATGTAATAGCTTGCTTATGATAAAGTAGGATTACACTGATTTATGATTCGAAAATAATATACATTGCAAAGTGATGGCCATTTGAATTAGCCATAAATATGAAAAAATTACCAATGTTATGGCCAAAGTAATACGGTATAAGATAGGTTATGCCTCTTTTTAAATCTTAAACTAAAAAGAAATGTATTTGGAAAGATTCAGAATTCGTTTTAAAAAGAAAGAAATTGGAAAAAGGTGGATTTTTGAAATATTTAGAAATTAAAATCTATGGTTTCATTTATGAAAAATAATAGTTTTAAAGGTGGAAAATAATATAAAAAATATCATATGGTTTAACATAAAAGAATTTTGAATTTAAAATATGGAAACTGAGTATTATAATAATATAATACTAAAGATAGGAAATAAAGTGAAAATGAGATTTTAATAGTGAAAAATTAGTTTAATATAGTTAATGTGGTATTAAAATGATTTGAAAGCGTTTTGGACATGTATTATAAAATTTGACTAAAAAGCAAAAAATAAGTTATCGCGTTTCGGTAGTTCATGATTTCACGACCTGAAAAGTTAAATCAATATGCAAAATGAAATATGTTGGAATTTTTTGAAATAAGAACTTTCCGGACCCTTATGATCATAATTTTCAAATGTGAAAGAAAAATCAAAATTCCATTAGGTAAGTTTTGAAATATGTCCAAATCAAGTTTTTAAAATCATCATGTTTTGGCAGTTCAAAAAACATTATTTTCAACTCTTTAAAATGGAAGTTTTTAAATCTTTAAAAATATGAAATAAATTCAATAAATATGTTAAAATGTTTTAAAAAGAATTTGAATTATAAAAAGGGGCACATATTTAATGAAATCGGTGTTTTAATCTATAAAGATTTAAAATCATTGTTCACTTACAATTTAACAATGGAATTTGGTAACCGTTGAATAATTGATTCAAACTTGGCTTCTTCCTGCTCTTTTTTGAAATGTTTTCAAGTGATAAATCAAATACTTTAAAATTTTTGGAGTCGATAAGATAACTTGATGGCCTTATGGGTGACAGAGAGATAGTCTCTAGACTGGGTTTTGGGAAACTAGTTGCATGCTCCTCCTAGCTACCTGGACTGGCCAAGTGGAGGGGATAGTTAATTTGACTTATTCGAATTGCATTTTCTTAAGAAAAAGAAAAGAGATTTAGAGTTTTCCAAAAAGTTTAAACAAAGATTTAAAATTGGATTTTAGTGATAAAGAGAACATTCTAGTTAAACCCTATATTAATTCTGAGGAGGGAACTTGTACTATCCGCGTGAATTTAAAGCTGATTTCACCATTATTCGACGAATAGTATAGGGTGGACATGGAAATTAGCATTGAGTATAATTAATCAAAAATATATCAATCCTTTTTGCTCAGTGCTAATTGGTTTGGGTGTATAGTAAACGATGTCTTAAATAACGTTGTTATGAACCCATTAAAAGATATGTTTTGGAAATAAGTAATCTCCATTAAGATTGGAATTACACTAATAATAGAATATGGAAATATTTTACTAAGTAAATAAAAGGAAATGATTTGGTATTTCCAACGTTAAAAATAAGTTTAATAATTTTCTACATCCCAAAGCAAAAATGGTATATATATATATATATATATATATATATATATATATATATAAAAGATATTTTATTAGATAAGTTATCTTCAAAGTAAAATAATATTTTGAGTAAAAGAAAAAAAGAGGATTTAATGAAAGAGGCTTAACATTTTTGTACACACATATACAGATCTTATTATCGATAATTGGTTCGGAGAGACCTACGTCAGATTTGGGTGATTCCTATCTGAAAACCACTTCGAACAAATATACGCTTTTGAAAGTGAAGACATGTTGAAGGCAATGATTTTAAAGATGGAGATCGTCTTAATGTAGGGCTACTTCTCACTATATTCATGATCCTCATATTATATATATGGTGGAAGTAGTACCTTTATTTTGAAATCTTTAACGTACCGCTCACTACTAATTCCAGGGGTGATTTCCAAACAGGATGTTGTAGAAGTACCTTCAATTTGTCCTATTTCTGGACAACTTGTATGGAAGAATATTTGACATTGCATTTCTAATACCATATACAATTGTTTTACAAACGTACATCTGTTTGATGGTGTAGAAGGTAACCCCTTTTATACGTAACACCCTTCCCTGAGGCGTGTGAACTTAGGGGTTGTACTTTTGCAGAAACCAATTAGTGTGTCATCGGAAATAGCAATGTGGCATTCAAAGTGGGATTTGTAATGTGAAATGTAAAACGTTGCCACAAGCCTCACACATTGGTAATGGAAAAATAAGGGTAGAAGCGGCAAGGTTAAGTGGGTCGCTCCCATTGTGAGATGTTCATCACAATTCTAGATTTCCTTCTATATATTGGGTTTGTTGTGTATGTTGTGGCCACGGATAGGTCAGAAGCGACCAGGGTGATGACATATTTAGTACCATCTATGGTAGAGGTAGGCTGGTTCTGTGTTTGTAGAGGATAGCAGGGTTTTGCCTTGGTACATTCCTCTAGGGATGTACTGTCGGAAGATAGTCCCTTACCTTGTCATTGTTGGAAATCCATTATCCAATACCTGCATTTATGGTTTTTAATGTAGAACCTAGTATGCTAGAATTTAATTAATGTAACAATTTGGCTATGTTTAATATGCTATTTGAAAAGGATTTCAAAGCAATGTCATTAGAAATAATATCAAATGATTTGATAAAAATGTTTTAGTTATCATAAGTGTTAACCATAAAACTCACTTGAGAACAAAGGAATGAAAGAAGGCCTAAAAAAGTGTTGAAAAAGCTTCGCAAGAATTGAAAAGATGGGTTTCCTATGATTCAAAAGCACTGTTTCAAAGTGTAGGATCGATTTCACCCTAGAGGGGGGTGAATAGGGTGATACTATCAATTATAAAAATTATTGCGGGAGCTTACAAAATTATTTCAACACGGATATATCAAAATAATAAAAGCACAAAGAATAGCAGAATAAATGTAGAAATAGAACGACACAAAATTTACCCAGCTTCGGCAAAACCCTGCCTACGTGCTGCCCCTAGTTTTCTACTAGAAATTAGAGAGTCAGACGCTTACACACGTAAACTTGCAACACGTGCTATTGACTAACCTAACTTTACGCTCAAAACTCTGCCACAACTCAGCCACTGAGTTGCGAATTCTCAAATTACGCCACGCAGTTTGTCCCTTAGTCACCCGACTAGAAATTTCAAATGTTTTAAGAAAAATTTAAATTTAAAAATAAATTAAACAATAAAACCCTAATTATAAACCCTAGGTAAAGATGGCCTAAGTAAAAAAAGTATCCCCCTCTTATTTTAATATGTCAGCCTGCTTTTACCAAAGAATGGCAGCTTTGATTTCGTCCCTCTTTTTCTCTGAATTTAGGGCTTTGTCCTTGCGTTCGCTCCTGTAAGATTAACTAGGGCTTCGTTTCGTACTTGTCTTCGCTTCAGTGATATTTGTTAAGGCTTCGGCCTTGTTTGATTAGAGCTTCGGTTATCGACGAACCCGATTGATTGTTGATCGATTACAGTAGTTCTTCTGATTTGCTTTAGCAATCAACCGTCTCCTTGCTTCGAATACAGATCCTTCGATTTGATTTCAGTTCAACTGTGAATACGGTATGTACTTTGTATTTTTGCTTTACTATTTTTCTTATTTGAGCTCTATATCCAATTGCCGATGATATTACTTGTTTTTATAGGATTCGAGAGCCTTAATTTTCATTCGTATACTTTTATTTGAATTCGTCACTTGATTTATTTCGGCCATTCAATTTTGTTTTAATGCTTATGATAATTTCTGACTTTTTCGTATCGAATAATTTCATTTACTTGATTAACACGGTTTTGATTTCGAACTCACTTGATTACTTGATTGACACGGCTTCGATTTAGAACCGTTCGATCTTTCCTTGATCGTTACGGTAGTGAATTTCTTACTTGACTTTGCTTTGATTTTTGACCCACGGCTTCTTCTGCTGCTTGTAGATTGACTTCGGTCATTTTTGAACCTTCTTGACTTAGCTCTGTTGACATCGGTTTTGAATTTGTTTGATAGTGTTTATTTCTCGACCCTTTCCATTTGTGTTTATTTCCTCTGGTCATTTGTTCAAACTAGCTATGTCATATTTAACTTGTACATGCTATTGCATGACTTCGGCATTTGACTTGAATTGACTTTGTACATGTGTGTTCAAGCCCCTGTTGTCTGCATTGCTTGATTCGAAGTCGTTCTTGATATTTGTGTGCTGCATATTTTTGTTGAGACTATACTTGTACATGTCTCTGGTACCACTGTTTCATTCTAGTCTGTGCATTCTTCTCTAGCTTGAATTTTGGTTGTATGCATATTTCCTGACCATTTCCTTTGTTTACTTACTTCGGCCATTATGTCTTTGACCTACAGCTTGAACTTTCTATACATATATTAACACATATAAACAAAGATGCTTCACTTGTTCACTGAACTGTTATATTACTTTGTTGATGATGCTTTGACTGTTGAACTTGGTTTGGATTTGTGGTCTTGTGTCATAGTTTTGGTTCATCTAATTACAGTTCTGTGCACATTGTGATCTGGTATCATTGACTTCGAGTTGCTTTGTGTATTTGTGTTATGCTCTTGTTTGGTTTTTTGTGCATATGCTTGCTTTCCTGACCTGTTGAACTGTAACCTTCATATGTACTTCTGGTTAGCATATTTAGTTTGGTTGTCATGAGAACATTTGTACATATGATACTTTGACTGTTGAGGCAATGGCATTGATATTTGAATCTTCATTTGCTCTTCATTATTGACACTATACTTTTGTTGGATATTGAACTTGGTTGATGAACTTGAAACCGTGACTCTGGTTCCATATCCGACCAGCTAGATTTTATTCTTGTGCCGGTCACCTTTTCATTTTTTTACTTGAAATTCATCTTGATTTTTGGAATTACACCTGTGTTGAATCCATCTTTAAAGCTCGGGTTTGACCTTATGCTTGTTTATGATTTCACTTGAGTTGAACCCGACTTTGATTTGGGTTTGACCTTGTGCTCACCTGTCCCTGTAACTTTATCAAGTGTATATATCGGTGTGCACGTCCTTGTGGCATGTACAGTGATACACTGTGCATGTCACAAGCTGTTCATGTATGTTGAATTCAAAATTAAATGATGACGAACAACCCAAATACTGAGGCAAATATTATTTTCAAAATTCACTTTTTATTTTATACTACAAAAATATTTCATTTTCAATTTTACTTCGTTAATATTTATTTTTGCAGATTGCTCAGATGCTGGATTCAAAATGGAATAAAGTTGTGGATAAAGAATGAGCGATATGTAGTGAGGTGTATTTGTAAATGATAAATTGTAATGAATCAAAATTTTATTGTAATTGAATTTGTTTGTGTGTGTGTATATATAGTGAGAGCTTGAAATTTGTACCATTCAAAAATTGTAATAAATATCTGTTTGAATAAAATTTCTGCTTGAATTCAAATTCTGTTGTATTTATTTTATTCAGCAAATATTTATTTAATCTATGAAAATTAAAATAGTACATTAACAAATACATTTAAATGATTGTGTATATGTTTATTATCATTAAACAAAAATCATATACTCGCATATTCAACAATCTCCCCCTTTGATGATAACAAACATATATTTAAGATCTCGAATTTGTTAAATGTATTTGATTATTCAATCTGCCCCCCTATTTGAATGCTTCATTTTTACACAAAACTCCACCTTCATATATGCATAAAAGTATGCAAATGAGCCTAGATGCAATATTTGACATTTATTTTCCAAAATCTTAACATTTCTCTCCCCCTTTTGTTATCAACAAAAGAGTAACAGTGTTATAAAATAGAGATAAAGTGATAGATATTAATACAACATTAAAACTCAATCGAATATAAACGTTAAATTTCAATAAAAAATCAAACAAAAATCATAAATACCCTTGTTAGGCGCATATTTTACTTTTAGAATGAAGGGAATGATGTCATTATAAAACCATATAGTTGTGCCTATCCGTGGTATATTTATATCAGGAATTTGAATATCTACTAACCATGCATAACCGTTAGGACTTTTAAATGAGATTAGTAGTATTCCAATTTTATTTTAAAAATGAATTCAAGTATCTTCTAACCATGCATAACCGTAAGGACTTTTAAATGGTATTAGAATCAACTTGTTTATTTAATAAATCAATTTTGATATGTGTTCCATACATGCATAACCGTGAGGACTTTTAAATGAGCATGGAAGCACATAACAAATTCCAAGTAATTCACCCATGCATAGCCGTGAGGACTTTTAAATGAGAGTGGATACTTAGGATTTTATTTTATTTTATTTTATATATACAATGAAAAACAACTTATTCATGTTTAAAGTACCACATATCGACAAACTATACTGAATTTTGATGAGCGATGATCGATAGAAACATAATAGAAATAGAAATGGTCATGGAATCTTTACCAAACAAAAGTTTTTATAACTCTTGTTTGAATTTCTAAAGAAATTTACTAAATATACTGTCTTGAGTTATAATATATGATTAATATCAACCCTCATCAATTTTTTTAATCACTATTTACCTTTTCGATAATTAGTAGGGAGAAAGATTTATTAAGTAGGCAAAAAGTAAAATTTCTAAAACAACTAAACTGAGACGTAGTTTGCAGAAACTATTTTCTGGTAGAGGTTTTGTAAAAATGTCTGCCAAATGAGAATCGGTTGAAATATAATTTAGGCTGATATTTTCATTGGAAATATGATCTCTAATAAAATGATGTCTAACATCTATATGTTTTGTTCGTGAGTGATAATTATTTTAACAGCTTTTAAATGAGATTCTTTTGGGTTAGATTGAAAACGTGCACACAAGCAGACAGAAAACATGATGTCAGGTCTGGAAGCGGTAAGATAAAGGAGTGATCCAAACATACCTCTATATTGTTTTTGATCAACTTCCTTACCTTTTCCATCCTTGTCAAGTTTAATTCTTATACTCATGGGGGTTCTTGCTGGTTTAGTATCTTTCAATCCTAATTTGTCAATAAGTTCCCTAATATATTTTGTTTGAGAAATGAATGTACCTTTATCGCTTTGTTTGATTTGAAATCCTAAAAAGAATTTTAACTCTCCAACCAAGCTCATTTCAAACTTTTCTTGCATAACTTTTTCAAATTTCTCATACAATAACTTGTTAGTAGCACCATAAATGATGTCATCAACATATATGTGAACAATCAAAAGATCATCGTTTTCATGCAACAGGAATAGTGTGGTGTCTACACAGCCCTTTTTGAACCCATTTTCAAGGAGATAAGTACCAAGACAATCATACCATGCTCTAGGAGCTTGTTTTAATCCATACAGTGCCTTTTAAAGTTTATATACATGGTTTGGATATTCACGACTTTCAAAACCATCTGGTTGTTCAACAAATACATCTTCTTTTAAAATTCCGTTAAGAAAAGCACTTTTAATGTCCATTTGTCTTAGTTTAAATCCTTTGTAGCAAGCAAAAGCTAATAATATTCTAATTGATTATAGTCTAGCTACTGGTGCAAAAGTTTCGTCAAAGTCAACTCCTTCAATTTGATTATATCCTTTAGCAACTAATCATTCTTTATTTCTAATTACATTTCCAGTTTCACCATATTTATTTTTAAAATCCATTTTGTTCCTATGACTGGATAATCCTTAGGTCTAGGTGCTAGACTCCAAACATCATTTCGTTCAAATTGATTTAGCTCTTCTTGCATGGCCATAAACCAGTTTTCATCATTAAGAGCTGTATCCATGTCATTTGGTTTTATTTCTGAAATAAATCCACTATATAGACACATTGCACATAGATTTCTAAAGAAGGAACGAGTTTGTATACCTGCGATAGGATTTCCTATTACCAATTCTGGAGGATGATCTGCTTTGTATTTCAGTCTCTCTGGATCCAGATTCCTTCGGACTTCTTTAGTTATGGCAGTTTCTTTTGGTTTTTCATTTTCATCTTTTTCGTTCTCCTCTTCAACATTGCTTTTGATTGTTTCTTGATCATCAATTCCTTCATCAAATTTCACATTGATTGACACCACAATTGTTTTAGTCATTTTGTTGTAGACTCTATAAGCTTTGCTTCTAGAAGAGTATCCCACGAAAATGCCCTCATCAGCTTTTGCTTCAAATTTTCCTAATTGATAACCTGTATTGAGAATATAGCAAGGACACCCAAATACTTCGATGTAAGCAATGTTTGGTTTATTTTTGAACCATTGCTCATAGGGTGTTTTGTTAAGAATCGATCTAATCATAACTCTATTCATTACATAACATGCTGTATTTACTGCTTCTGCGTAAAAATGCAAAGGTAGTTCGTACTCGTTTATCATAGACCTAGCCAACTCTTGTTCGATTCTTTCTCTCAACTACCCCATTTTGTTGTGGTATACGTGGTACAGAGAATTCATGTTTGAATCCATTTTCATCACAAAAAATTTCAAATTCTCCACCATGATCACTTCTTAGTGAAATAATAGAAACTTCTTTTCATTTTGAACTAATTTTGTGAATTTTTTAAAGTATGAAAATGTTTCTGATTTCTTAGCTAAGAAATATACCCATGTATATCTTGAGTAGTCATCTACTATCACAAAACAATATTTCTTACCACCTAAGCTAGCAATGTCGTTAGGTCCAAATAGATCCATATGAACTAGTTCAAGAACTCTAGAAGTGCTTACATTGTTCTTGGCATGAAATGATGATTTTTTAAGTTTTCCCATAGTACATGCTTTACATAAAAATTTTGTTTCAAAATCATGTGATGACAGCCCTCTTACCAAATCTTTTCTTTTCAATTTGTTTAACAGATTCATGCTAGCATGCCTTAATTGTCTCTGCCATAGATTTACTTCTATATCCTTGGCTACCAAACATTTTGAAAGGGTGATATCATCAAATGATAGAGAGTATATATTACCTTTCCTCTTACCCGAAAATAAGATTTCTTTTGATGATTGGTCAACAATTTTGCACAAGTCAGAGTCAAAAATAACATTCATGCCTTTATCACATAACCGGCTGATTGATATCAGATTGTGGTGCAGATTTTCAACATATAGTACGTCATTTAAGGTAAATGTATTGTTACCTACTTTACCTTTACCGACAAATCTACACTTGTCATTATTACCCATTGTGGCTCTGCCACCTCTATACTTTTCTAGACTAAGGAACTTTGATTTGTTGCCTGTTATGTGCCTGGAACAGCCAGAATCCAGTTACCATTGCTGTTGTTCCTTAGCCTGCCAGCATACCTACACAAGAAGAGAGTTTAGCGACCTATTTTTTTTATAGGTCCATGATTGTTGGTGGAAATAAATTTTGAAGGATAGGTTTGTGGACACCGAAAAGTGTTTATATATATTTCTTTCGACACCCAGATTAGTTTAACTTTAAGCTATTTTATATTTGTGCCTTTTGGAACCCAAATTAGTATAGTTTTCATGTGTTTGGGTCAATACCAACAATTGTTTTGATTGTGTCCAAATTTTCTACAAATTGTGCACGTTGAATCGACTTGATTAATTTCATTTCTAACATTTTTAGATTTATTATATCCAAGTCCTTGTCTAACTGTATTAACAATTTGTTTTCCTAATAGTATATTCAATAACTTTTCACCTTTCGAAAATTTATCTAAAGTCGTTGATAGTTGTTGGACTTGTGTTTTGAGAGATTCATTTTTGTTTAACAATTGTGTGCACCTTTTAATAGAATTTCTCTTCTTGTATTTTCACTCTCTTTCAAAATCAGAATTTCATTTTCAAGCGTTTAATTTTGATTCTTGATTTTTTAATCTCTTCTTCGAATGTTGGACACTTATCACACTTAGGGATCCTACTTCGATAGGTTTTAACTAATTGGTCAAGTTGTTTATTTAAATCAATCAAAGTATCTTTTTGTGATTCAAGTTTGGCATACTTCTCCCCAAGTCGTTCAAAGCAGCCATTTACTTTATGGAAATATATAAATAATACTGAATGAGTAAGTTTTGACACCTCACTTGGCTCGTCATCATCACTGTCAGTTATTTCACCATAAAGACACAAATTTGCTCTTTCACTCTCAGTACTGGTGCTATCACTTTCGTCTTCATCGATTTCATCCCAAGTAGCTACAAAACTTCTCCTCTTCTGTTTCTTTCCTTGACTGGGTCGATTTTAAGGACAATTTGGCTTGATATAGCCTGGTTTATTACACTTGTGGTAGATGATCTCTTATTTTTCTGAAGTGTCTAGAATTTTGTTTATTCTTCTCTTTACTTGATGATTTTTGGTCGGACTGCCATATTTGCGATTCCACTTTTTGAATCTTTTTATTAGTAGTGCTAATTTAGCTTCACCATCATCATCATCATCATCTTCATTTTCAGTTGTTCTTTTGAGAGCTATTGATTTCTTTCGAGTGTCACCTCCTTCACGCTCTTCCCTGAATTTCATTTCTAGCTCATAAGCGGTGAGATTTCCAATGAGCTCTTCCACTTTGATTTGTTTCAAATCCTTCGATTCTTGAATAGCTATGACTTTTGCTTCAAAACTCCGTGGAAGGAATCTGAGAATTTTTCGAACTATTTCCAATTCCGTGTATGATTTTCCAAGAGCTTTTGATTTGTATACAATATTGGAAAGTCGTCCGTACATCTCTTTGACATTTTCTTCCTTGGCCATTGTTAAATTCTCGTATCCGCTGCTTAGTATGGCAAGGCGAGATTCTTTGACTTGAGACGTTCCTTCGTGAGTCACTTCGGGTGTGTGCCATATTTTCTACGTAGTTAGACAATGTGAGACATGATTAAATTCAAATTTATCCAATGAACATATAATAGAATTCCTAGCTTTAGCATTAGCATTTTGTAATTTATTTTCTAGCACTATCCATTGATCTATCGGTTTATCTATTTCCTGATTATCTATAATTATAGTTGGTGCCCTATAACCTGTCTTAACAATATTTCAAGCGTCAATGGTTTTCAGAAAAATTTTCATTCTATTTTTCCAGTAGGCGTATTCACCATTGAACATTGGTGGTCTAACTATGGACTGACCCTCAGCAAAAGCATTATTAAAAGAAGCCATTTTAAAAATTCAACTTTTTTAAAACAAAAATTGATTTTGAAAAAAAATCAATTTTTTTTAAAACAAAACGCTGACTTCTATTCCTAGCTCTGATACCACTTGTAGGATCGATTTCACCCTATAGGGGAGTGAATAGGATGATACTATCAATTATAAAAATTATTGCGGAAGCTTATAAAATTATTTCAACACAGATATATCAAAACAATAACAACACAGAGAATAGCAGAATACATGTAGAAATAGAACGACACAGAATTTATCCAGCTTCGGCAAAACCATGCCTACGTGCTGCCCCCAAGGTTTCTACTAGAAATTAGATAGTCAGACACTTACAAACGTGAACTTGCAACACCTGCTATTGACTAACCTAACTCTACGCTCAAAACTCTGCCACAACTCAGCCACTGAGTTGCGAATTGTCAAACAATGCCACGTAGTTTGTCCCCTAGTCACACGACTAGAAATTACAACTGTTTTAAGAAAAATTTAAATTTAAAAATAAATTAAACAATAAAACCCTAATTATAAACCCTAGGTAAAGATGGACTAAGTAGAAAAAATATCCCCCTTTATTTTAATATGTCGGCCTGCTTTTCTCAAAGAATGGCAGCTTTGATTTCGTCCCTCTTTTTCTTTGAATTTAGGGCTTTGGCCTTGCGTTCGCTCCTATGAGATTAACTAGGGCTTTGTACTTGTCTTTGCTTCAGTGAGATTTGCTAGGGCTTTGGCCTTGTCTGATTAGGGCTTCGGTTATCAATGAACCCGATTGATTATTGATCGATTACAGCAGTTCTTCTGATTTGCTTTAGCAATCAACCGTCTCCTTGCTTCGAATACAAATCCTTCGATTTGATTTCAGTTCAACGGTGAATACGGTATGTACTTTGTATTTTTGCTTTAATATTTTTCTTGCTTGAGCTCTATATCCAATTGCCAATGATGTTACTTGTTTTTATAGGATTCGAGAGCCTTAATTTTCGTTCGTATACATTTATTTGAATTCGTCACTTGATTTATTTTGGCCATTCGATTTTATTTTAATGTGATGATAATTTCTGACTTGTTCATATCGAATAATTTCGTTTACTTGATTAACACGGTTTTGATTTCGAACTCGCTTGATTCCTTGATTGACACGGCTTCGATTCAGAACCGTTCGATCTTTCCTTGGTCGTTATGGTAGTGAATTTCTTACTTGACTTTGGCTTTGATTTTTGACCCACCACTTCTTCTGCTGCTTGTAGATTAACTTCGATCATTTTTGAACCTTCCTGACTTTGCTCTGTTAACAACGATATTGACTTTATTTGACAGTGTTTATTTATCGACTCTGGCCATTTGTATTTATTTCCTCTGGTCATTTGTTCGAACTAGCTGTGTCATATTTAACTTGTACCTGCTGTTGCATGACTTCGACATTTGACTTGAATTGACTTTGTACATGTGTGTTCAAGCCTCTGTTGTCTGCATTGCTTGATTCGAAGTGGTTCGTGGTATTTGTGCGCTGCATATTTTTGCTGAGACTATACTTGTACATGTCTCTGGTATCACAGTTTCATTTTAGTCTGTGCATTCTTCTCTGGCTTGAATTTTGGTTGTATGCATATTTCCTGACCATTTCCTTTGTGTACTTACTACGGCCATTATGTCTTTGACCTGCAGCTTGAACTTGCTGTACATATATTTACACATATAAACAAAGATGCTTCACTTGTTCACTGAACTGTTGTATTACTTTGTTGATGATGCTCTGACTGTTGAACTTGGTTTGGATTTGTGGTCTTATGTCATAGGTTTGATTCATCTGATTACAGTTCTGTGCACATTGTGATCTGGTATCACTGACTTCGAGTTGCTTTGAGTATTTGTGTGATGCACTTGTTTGGTTTTTGATGCACATGCTTGCTTCCCTGACCTATTGCACTGTAACCTTCATGTGTACTTCTGGTTAGCATATTTAGTTTGGTTGTCTTGAGCACATTTGTTTATATGATACTTTGACTGTTGAGGTAGTGGCATTGATGTTTGAATCTTCATTTGCTCTTCATTATTGAGGCTATACTTTTGTTGGATATTGAACTTGGTTGATGAACTTGAAACTGTAACTCTGGTTCCATACCTGAGTAGCTACATTTATTCTTTTGCTCGTCACCTTTTCATTTTTGTTTTCACTTGAACTACATCTTGATTTTTGGAATTACACCTATGTTGAATCCAGCTTTAAAGCTCAGATTTGACCTTGTGCTCGTTTGTGATTTCACTTGAGTTGAACCCGACTTTGATTTGAGTTTGACCTTGTGCTCACCTGTCCCTGTAATTTTATCAAGTGTATATATCTGTATGCACAGCCTTGTGGCATGTACAGTGATACACTATGCATGTCACAAGCTGTTCGTGTATGATGAATTCAAAATTAATGATGACGAACAACCCAAATAACTGAGGCGAATATTATTTTCAAAATTCACTTTTTGTTTTATACTACAAAAATATTTCCTTTTCAATTTTACTGCGTCAATATTTATTTTTGCAGATTTCTCAATGCTGGATTCAAACTGGAATAAATTTGTAAATAAAATACGAGTGAATGAGCAAAATGTTGTAAGGTGTATTTGTAAATGATAAATTGTGACGTAATCAAAATTTTATTGTAACTGAAGTTGTGTGTATATATATAGTGAGAGCTTGAAATTTGTACTATTCAAAAATTATAATAAATATTTGTTTGAATAAAATTTCTATTTGAATTCAAATTCTGTGTTATTTATTTTATTCAGCAAATATTTATTTAATCTATGAAAAATAAAATAGTACATTAACAAATACATTTAAATGAATGTATATAAGTCTATTATCATCAAACAAAAATCATATACTTGTATAATCAACATGAAGGAATTAAAAGAGCTTTCGAAGCAGTCAGATTAGTGCCGCAACACCTAATGCACCTGCAAGTATTTAGTGAAACAAGGGGTTTCGAAGGAGTCGAAAGGGAGGCAAGGCTACCCTTTCACCTTTTTAAACCTTTCAACACAGTTGATTCTGCATACATGAAGGAGTCTTTATGAGTTCAAAGCACCTATCGAATGTATCAAATATCGGGCTCAGGCAAAAGAACCAAACCCTTCGAAATGGTTGGTTTCACCATAGTTAATCTTCCACATAGGGACGTTTTACCAACGTGTACCTTTCGAAAGCAAAGATAAGCCTTTCAAAACGGTTGGACCCTTCCGCAAGCATAAAGAAAACATTACATAAGACCGTGTGACCTTTTGCAGCGATCCTCTCGTCGCCTACTAGTCCTTTCGAAACTATTTGAAAGCACTTCCCCACTCATTCAAATATTAACGCATCATGATTGTCACCGGACCAAAGTGACCAAGGAGAGGTTTCGAAGGAAAAGAAGTAGTTGGGAGTGCTTCTACTTACATCCAAATAATGCGATAGGGAACCTTGACCCATTCGCTACTAAAAGAGGCATTACCTTTTGAAGGTGTTGAAAGGTTCTAGAAGTACACGAAAGCAGTATTGAGGAATGTTGGAAAAATATCCACTATTAAAGTACTTTTGAAGGAGGCTTAAGGACTAATTCAAGCGTAATTATAGACCAGATATCCGCCTTTGAAGCTATGGAAGTAGAAGGACAAAGGTGAAAGGATGGGTGACAAAGGTTGGGAGAAAGACCTTTCGATAGCTTCGAAAGGATGGGAGCGGAAGCAGTCATTTCGCATCTATAAATAAGACCCTAGGGGTCCAAGTTGGGCACCGAATTTTGAACTCTGTAATTTATATCTTACTTTATAGCGAAATCAAATTATTGTAACCCTAGATCAATTTAGGGTAAATTCTCTTACTTGTAATACAATTTAGATAAATAAAAACGAATGGATGGATGGATCTAAAATCGATATCGAAAATGAGGAAGATCATTTCGGCCATTAGCTCGGCTAATGACCAATTTCACATGATACACATTTATTTTCCTAACCCCTATTTAACTCATGCAATGCCGTGGAGTCTATTGGATATCTTGATTTCAAATCATATTATCATCACATTTCATGATATGAAATATTAAATTGACGTGATGATGATAATCCAATATTGACAAGTCAATTGAATTTGTATCATTTATCTAAAATGAGATTCCATTGCATATTAAGTTTAAATCTTATTTGTTACATAAGTTGTACATCAAGTCCCTCCGAGAGAATAAAGATCCTCTCGACTCGTTCAAAAGGGGTTTCAAAGGAACTCACTATATGATTATCAAAGTTATATTTGCTGGGAGGACTCCTTCAAAAGGCTATTGGATACTCCAAAATATATAACCCCTTTCCAAGGAATCATCACCATGATAGTTGAATTTATGCTTTCGAAAGAGTACCTCCTTTAAAGGTGTAACGACCCTTTCGACTCATTTGAAAAGGGTTTCAAATGAATTTTTGCTTTCTTAAACTTTGCTTTGAAATGTTAGCTAGATTTCTTGTCAACAATTAGCATCTTCGAAGGGGTACGTTTCAGAGGCATGCAGTCCCTATCAACTCATTTGAAAGGGGTTTCAAAGGGGTTGGTCATTCTTTAAGTTTTTTTTTTAGGTGTTAACAAAATTTCTTGTTAACATTTTTTGCGCTAGAAGGAGGGCCTGAATGTAACGACCTGTAATTTTCGATCTTGAAAATTCCAGATAGTTTGGAAAAGAAGAAAAGAGGTATAAGAAAAAACAGAAATGAAACACAGAATCTCACATTCGCAGCGGATCAAAATATAATATTAAATAAAATAACAGTTATACAAAGAAAAAACTGTATCAGTTAATTTACATTAATACATTAGAGTTGCAACATTTACGCAAATATTGGACAAATAAAACTAACTTGTCCTAGATAATCCATGATATCTCTCAAAGGGATACACTCCATATGTTCCTGCCATCCAGCTCGCCTCCTAAGCTCCAGAGCGTCCTTACCTGAAATCTGTAACACTCGGTCTGACCCGAGCATTACGTCAAAGTAACACCCGGGTCACGCTAGAAACTAGCATGAGTAAACCCATATAATTTGAAATGCTAAGTTATAAAACGTAACAGAAATCTGGGATAACTCATATCCCCACTACGAGTTCATAACTGATTATATCCAAAGCTCATTTCACAAACAATCTTTAAGTATCCTTACTCAGTTTCAAAGCTCCAGTTTACTCAAAATATTCCATTCCGGCCCATTTATTTCACATATCAAATCTTATAAAGAATCATAGTGGATTATAAATTGAAGTGGTTCCGGGTATTTACTGATATCCGACCCCGGTCTCTTCGAAATCCAAAACGCCATCTTTTAAGTTAAAGTTGCTTTAAAGTTAAACAAATTTGATTTATTATCCATATTCACAGAGATAGATAATTCACAATTTCACAAATAGATAATCTATATCATCACAATTCATCCAAAGCATCCTATTATCACAGATAAACACATATCTCCTATCAAAGATATCAAACAATCCAAGGCATTCAAAAATATTCAGTCATCAAAGGCAAAGATTTAAATAATCACACTATCACTTATTAATTTTAACTCAATTAAATAAATTACTTTCATTACTTTAAATCCTGCTCACTTAACCATTGATTAATTAAAAACCAATTAATTAACCATTCTCTAATTATCCATCTTAATTAATCATCCTTGATTAATCACATTAGAAATTATTTACCCTTAGTTAATTATATCACTTAATTATCTTCAAATAACTTTATTAATCAATTCTTAAATTCATTACACTAAGTGATTAATTATTAATTACTTGCACTAAGTAATTATCTTCCTCACTAATTACACAAGTAATTAAACCCAAATCACTTACATTAATAATTATCCTTTAACTAATTACATCCAGTAATTATCCATTAATTACTACACTAAGTAATTACACTTCCTTAATTACATTAAGTAATTATACTTAACAATTTATCAAGTGATTATCTTAAATTAATTAAAGTAATTAATTAACTTAAACTAATCACATTAATTTAACTAATTACATTGAGTAATTAATTCCTTTAATTACTTTCATTACGTAATTATACTTAAAACACTTCCACAAATGATTATCTTTAATTAATTAATACAATTAATTATTAAAATTAATCACATAATTAATTATTTAATAATCCCTAGTTAATGATCTTCATTAACTATCCTTTAATTACTTCCCTGAGTAATTAAACTTTAATTGCCATTATTAATTACAAATTAATTAATTTTTAATAACCAATTTACTCATCTCTAATTACTTTTATTAATTAAGTGCTTAATTGTAACTTAATTAATCTTAAATTACTTTAATAAGTTGACTAATTAATTCCAAATAATTAATTTATAATTTATACTTATCTAATTAATGATCCTTAGTTACAAATTAATTAACAGTTAATTAATTAACTTAATCCTTAATTGCTTAACTAATCGATCCTTAATTAATTAAGTTAAACCCTTAATTACTTAACTAATTAATCCTAAATCATTAATTAATTAAACAACCTTAAATTTCCTTATTAATTTAATGAATCAGAAATCATTAAATCTTAATTTACTTTAAGATAAACATTTTCTTATTTATGACTAAATTGTCGTTAACAAAAGCATTTGAAAACATTTTACTTTTAAGTTTACTTTAAATTCATTTCAAATTAAAGATTTAAAATAGTTACAAATTTAAATTTAACAAAATTTAAAAACTATTTCAAAATCCTTTAAATCAAATGATAAAGAAACAATTATTTTATAAAAGAAATTTATAAGAGTTTTAAACCAAATTCATTTAAATTCAAATCATTTTAAAATATACTTTAACATTTAAAGTTGTTTTAAACATTTTAAATTTTACAAGACTTATTTATTTCAAAACCAGGATACCAAATTAAATTTGAAGCCATACTTTAAAATTTTGATTTTAAACTTTGTTTAAAATCTTGCTTTCAAATTTTAAATTCAATTTAAAATTTAAAAAAATACAGGTTTTAGAAACCTACAACAGAAATATTTGACCTGAGCCCATATCCTAAAGACTTCGAGCCAACCCTCATAACACTTCGAGAAATTCACGAAACAACTCGAGTAAAACTCGAGTAATTAACCTCTAATTCAACCCAAACACACTAGAAAACAAAGAAGTGCACCGTGCACATGCACGGTAGCTCCAACCAACTCCAGTCATCCACGATGACCTCCTCACATCGGCGATCGTCCTCGCACCATCCCTCGATCATTAGAACACCGATAACAACTCGAAATCAAATTGAGCCTTTAAGCACAATCCTAGAACCATAACCCAAACCTGAAAACAACCTCAAACTCGTGTCTCCGACCACTGGAGTGTCAACACCTCCGGCCACGACCTCGTCAACATTCCCTCTTCCATTTCCACGAGTTCGGTTGAACTTGATCGTCCAGAGTTACCCTGACGATCAAAATACCCGACCTAGCCAAAACTAGGGTTACAAACCTAATATGATCATCGTCGCCACCAAGGTCACCTGCACACACATCTGATATTTTTCCCACCATCTCCGATCATCCTTACACCACCATAGAAAACCCCGACCTCCCCGAGCAATTGGTCACCAGAAACCCCCCAAAACACATTATCTGGTCAATCTCAAACTGCTCCCTCAATTCAATGTTAAAAAATATGATTTCAATTTTAAAAATCAAGTTTTTAGATGAGGTTTCAGATCCAAAGCCTGAAACATTGAATTGGTATATTTGAATTTTCACTAATCCTATGTTAGCTCTGTTCCTTTTAGTTTCCAAAGCAATTCCAAATTTATTTTAACTTAAATAAATTTTTAAAAATTAATCCGTAGTTAAACAAACAAATCTGGTTTGAAGCCTAAGAGCAAGTAGATCAAGAGAATATGAATTATGTTCAAAATCTTAGTTTGAAAACTAAGAACAGAGAGGTTACAGGTGAAAATAGACATGCATAAATCCATCATCCAAATATACACAGTAACTTCATATATATACATACACACAAACATACTTTATTCCAAAAGTTTACATGCAACCAGATTATACTTAAGTTATTTTTAAAAAAAAATCGTTACTCACCTAAGGAAGATGATGAGCAGAACACTTAGCAACAATTTTGATTTGAAAACTTGAGTTGCTGTTCCTTATTTTTGAAATAGCTTTTGACACTTTAAAACTTGAAAATCTATACTTGAATTTTTTTTTATCTTGCCTCGGATAAATTCCAGATTTGAAGAAAATATACTGGCTTTGTTTTTGATGTTGAAAATGGATTGCAGGCTAATGATTTGGTTTTCAGGTTTGAGGAATGATGCAGGCTAATGGTTTGATTTTGCAATGAATTACAGGTTTTGGATTTGATTATTTCTGGTTTGAGCCAGTGAATTATAGATTTTGTTTTTTGAGGAATTTGCAGGCTGAAAATTTTCTTAATCCTTGAAAAGAGAAATAAGAAAAGGAAATGAAAGAAAGAAAGCATGTTTTTTTTATAGGCTGAAATATGATTTAATAAAAATAAAGAAAAATAAAATTATAAGGGACACATGTCTAACATCTTTACACTTGTCATACACATTAATTTATTAAATTACACATGTTACTATAGTTACTTAATGTATTAACATTTGTCTTTTAAGTAATTCCTTTTACTTTAAAAGTTAATAAAAGCTTTTATACTTAATTAATAAATTCTTATCTAAATATATATATATTTAAATTTCTTTAAAATAAAATAAAAATAAAAATTATATACAAATAAAAGCTTATTCATATATTTTAAAATCCAAAACATTTTAAAATATCTCTCTTTTGAATTTCAATTTTAAATCCAAATTCAAATTCAAATTTAAAAATCCAATTCAAAATCAATTCAATAATACATATATATTTTAAACAAACCTAAATTCAAATTGTAATAAATAATTGTATTTATTTATCTATATTTAAAAACAACCCATTATCATTATTGTTTGAAAATAACAATTTTTATCAATTTAAAATAATTTATAAAGAGAATTATCACATTTAATTTTGCTTGAAATTTCCGAGATATCACACTGAACCTCCGACCTTGTTGTTTCCTTATAGTTTACTTATGAAACATTTGACTTGTTGAAGGAAAATGAAATCGAAAACGCTTAGTCGAATGTACAAGGAAGCAGTACACACAAATAATTTGGAGGAAAATATTACTCCAACTTTCAACTAGGAGGGAGTTGTGCGAGGATAGCCATTGACCCTAACACAATCAGAAGATAATGCAGCCAGGATAAGGAATTTAGAGAAACAACTACTAGAAATGCAAGAGCTCCTGAAAGCAGCTCTATTTCAAAAATCTTTTAAAACTAAAAAACCAACAATTGGATATGAGGTGGTCTCCCCATGGAGAAACTTAAAAGCTCATACCTACGAGGAGCACGGTTAACCCAACACCGTCAAACAAAAAAGAACGTCATGCAATTAAAGTAGATCATCAAGGAAGAATACATGATAAATCTTTAGAGCAATCTGGAAGCTCGACTTCAAAGGAATACAACCCAAATTGAAAAAGCTATCATGGCATTGAAGCTTATTTGAAATATGTAGCAGAGAAGGCTATCAAAGAATATGTTAAACACTAAGGGGAAAAAACTCTAGGTGAGCGAGTAAATGACAATGAATGAGTAGCTCCGTTTATATATGAAATCATGACGGCGCTAATTCCATCTCATGTCAAGATCCCAACCATAATGTATCATGGCACTACCGATCCAGATGACCACATAATGGCTTTTGACAGCTAAATTGATCTATATAATGCTTCTAGGGAAATGCGGTGCAGGTAATTCCCAATAAACCTTCAAGAAGCAGTCACAAAATGGTACCTTCAGTAACGAGAGAAGACTATTTACTCGTGGAAGTAATTTTCCTATGAATTTTCCACTCAATTCTTCATATTAAAAGATCCCATGGTTGATTATAC
This sequence comes from Allium cepa, assembly GCA_030765085.1. Taxonomy (NCBI): domain Eukaryota; kingdom Viridiplantae; phylum Streptophyta; class Magnoliopsida; order Asparagales; family Amaryllidaceae; genus Allium; species Allium cepa. The sequence continues at coordinate 672,074,825 of CM060943.1, read as the reverse complement.
TATTTTAGCGAACATTAAATAAAGGGAGGGACAATCGTTCGGTGTCAACCTTAGAAGGTTCAACACATAGGCATTGAAAGCCAAAGATATGAACGATAGGGTTAAGTTGATTGCAGTGCATTCAGGAATGATAGAAAATACACCATTTTGGAAAGAGCTCTTTGTTCACGGATGTAAAGATTTACAAGAACTTCACTTCCAAGCTGATAAATTCATTCGAATGGATGAATTGTTCTATGCCAAGAAGAAAGCTATTCCTTATGAGGGTGGAAGATTTGGGTTTGACCGAGGACACAAAAGGCCGAGGTGGTAGGATTTTAATACTAACTCAATCGCTTCGGACAAGCCATTGTCTTATATCTATGCTACAGTAAAAGAAAAGTTAACTTCCCAACTTTATTCAAGGCTAGAAATTACCCAGAGCAAAGGAAGGGGGATGATTATTGTGCTTACCATAAAACGAATGGCCTTTAAACCGATGAATGCCGAGTAATGGCTGGAATGATTCAAAAGTTAATTCGTGAAGGACACCAGAAAGAATTCATCCAAGACCAACAAAAAGCACCCCGGTCCAACGATGGATGGTGAAAGTTCACTAATATTGTTGTGAATAACTTAGAAGATGAAGATTACTAAATATGAGTCCAAACTTGAATAGAATTGATGTGATTCATGGTGACCACATCCAGCGGGAACTAATAAGGGAGCCATAAATAGATATATCAAGGAAGCTAAAGTAGGAATATTTTCTATCTAGAAAGAGACCTCACTTATAAATACACGTATGAATATGAAGATGCTGAACCTTGTCATCACTTCCCAAGAACTCAAAAAGGGAATCCATCGCCCCCATAATGACCCTCTTATGTCCATGCTTAAATTTTACTCTCTATAGTGTCCAAGATTCTAGTTGACACTAGAAGCATGGTTATTGTTATATTCAAGCATGCCTTTGATCAAATGGGCATTCCTGAAGATAAGCTAAAGCCTAGTCTTGAACCTACCTTTGGGTTCAATAAAAAAGCGTCAACTCCGGTGGGGCAAGTAAATCTACTTGTAAAAATAGGAGTGCCACCATGCTGCAGACTTTTTAAACTCTTTTTGTGATCATCGATCAGCCATTATACTATAATGCATTCTTTTGCCGCCTACGTTAGATGAGGTGGATGCATTCGTCTCACCAAAGTATCTGATGGTGAAATTCTTAGCCAAAAGAGGTCGGGCTACCATTCAGGGTGAGAAATTTAGCTCCCACGAATTGTATTTTGCCACTATTGATCAATAGAATAGGGAGTACCCTTCTTATTATGATTCCTATACTATTTTTCAACCTTTAGATAATGGTTACATCCAACATTTGAAGCAAAAATAAAACCTAATATAATAAATAAACGTGTGTTTGGAAGGTACATCTCATTTGGGAGCAAAAGGAAGAAGACTGATTCCAACTCAACAGAGGAAAGCGAGATCATTACAGAATTAGACTGCCATGGGGAAACGTAGAGGATAATGCCTATAAAGATTTGACTAAGATCATTAAAGTGGGAAAGGAATTGAAGGACAACTTGCAAGCGGATTTAATTCAATTCATCAAAGCTAACAAAGATGTTTGCGTGAACTCAATCGGATTTGATCGGGATCGATCCATCAATTATGTGCCATGTATTAAATATTAATCCAAATGTGGCCCTTATTTGACAAAATAAGAGGCAATTTGATAAGTTTCGATCTAACGTTCAGAAAGAAGAGGTTAAAAGGCTACCTGAAAATGGATTAGTTCCAGAAGTTTTTTTTTATCCAAAATGGCAAGCAAATCCAGGGTTGGTCAAAAAGGCAAATGGCAAATGGAAAACATGTATCAATTACATAGATCTGAACAAAGCATGCTCAAAAAACTGTTACTGGTTACCAAAATAGATCGATTAGTTGATGGAATTAGTGGTCATAAGCTATTGTCCCTCATGGACGCTTATTCAGGATATATCCAAATGCCCATGTTCAAATCGAAAAAAGAGCATACGAGCTTCATTACCAATTGGGGAACTTTCCATTATAAAGAAATTCCATTTGGGATGAAGAATGCAGGAGTCACTTATCAGAGATTGGTCAATAAAATGTTCAAGGAACAGATTGGATGAAATATGGAAGTTTATATGGATGATATGCTAGTAAAGTATTACTAAACTGAGAATCACCTTAAGGATCTTAAAGAAATGTTCGAAGTATTATGAAGGTATCAAATGAAATTGAATCCTCAGAAATGTTCTTTTAGATTTAGTTTTAGAAAATTCTTAGATTACATCGTTGGTGCACATGGAATCGAAGCTAGTCCTGACTAGATCTTGGCTATCAAAACATGATAGAACCCAAAACCATCAAAGACGTAATGAGCTTGAATGGTAGAATTGCAACCCTAAGCAAATTTATCTCTGTGGCAACCGATAAATACATCCCCTTCTTCAATGTGATCAAAGAAAGAAAGAATTTTGAATGGGGAGAAGATTGTAAGAAAGCCTTCCAAGAATTAAAAAATCATTTAGAAAGTCCCTTAATATTATCCAGCCCCATGGATGAAGAAAGCCTATATTTGTATACGGCAGTTTAAGAACACATGGTTAGTTCAGTGCAGATTAGAGAGGAGAATGAAACTCAACTTTGCATTTATTATGTAAGCAAACGATTGAAGGATGCTGAGGTTCGATATCCAGTCGTAGAAAAGTTAGCTTACCATTTGATATTGACGGCACAGAAACTCAGAGCTTACTTACAAGCGCATCCAATTAGAGTATTAACCAACTTTCCACTCAAACAAGCTTTCAGTAAACCTAAGTCTTCAGGGAGGCTAGTAAAATGAGAAATCAAACTTATCTGGTATGACATTGAATTTCATCCATGAGCAGAAATTAAAGGGCAGGCATTAGCAGACTTTATCAATGAATGTACAAGCTTCGTTACGAAACAATCTGAGAAAGAGAAAGATCCAAAACCCATATGGAAACTATTTGTGGATGGGGAATTAAACGAGCAGGGAGCTGGAGCAGGGAACGTCATAATCAAACCCGATGGGCATTGCTTACATTAAGCAATGAAGCTAGAGTTTGGTGCAACAAATAACGTAGTTGAATGTAAATCGATGGTGGCGGGATTGACTCTAGCCTTGCAACTTAAAATCCCATGGATTCAAATCTTTAGCAACTCTTAACTAATGGTGAATCAGATAAAATAGGCATATTAGACCAAAGATGCCAAACTAGCCCTATACGTTAAGAAGGTGCTAAAAATGTTTTCCTTATTTGAGGATTTTTCTATACATCAAGTTTCAAGGGAAGATAACCCTCAAGTGGATTCATTAGAAAAATTGGCTAGCTCAAGAGGAGCTCTAGAATCCCATATCGTACCAGTAGGATATTAATAATACCCTGTATTGAAGTGGAAATGCCTGAACTAGGTACGAAACTACTAGTTTTAACTAGATCCCAAGCCAAGACGCAAGAGAGAAAAGAAAGAGAAATCAATGAATAAATTCCATATGAGAAGTCCAATCATCCAAAGACAGATAATTGTTATGGTAACACTAGGATGATGCATGTAGAATATCTTAATAATGGGATACCACCATCTAACAAAATGAAAGCTATAAAATCAAACAACGGGTTCCGACTTTCACAATGATAGGTGGAATTCTTTATAAGGAAGGATATTCCCTTCCTTACTTAAGATATGTGAGTTTGGAGGATGGAGGCTCCGACTTTCACAATGATAGATGGAATTCTTTATAAGAAAGGATATGCCCTTCCTTACTTAAGATTTGTGAGTTTGGAGGATGGGACGAAATTATCAGTGGAAGCTTATGAAGGATTTTGCGGAGACCATTCCAATGGGATAAAGTTGGCTAAGAAAATAATGAGACAAGGTTTCTATTGGCCTCAAATGGCAGGTCAAGCTATATAGTATATAAAGGGATGTGAAAGATGCCAGAAATACTCAAAGATTCCCCGTTTACCACCAAGCCAACTAACTCCAATCTCTAGCCTGTGGCCCTCCGTTGTACAGGGAATTGACTTACCATTGCCGATTTTTTAAAGGAGGTTGTGACCATTGATTACTGTACTAAGTGTGTAACGATCTCGATTTAAAGACGAATTTAAATTTGTAATTAAATTAAAATTTTGGTTTAAATTATGGATTTGTTTGAAAATTTAAAATTTAATAAGATGTATATATTAATGTATTTTAAAATTTGGGTTTGAAGCTCAAAATAAATGTTTTCAGTTGAATTGAATTATAAACTAAATGTTTAAAATAAAACTATAGAGTAATAACAAAATACATACAAATGAAAATTTAAATACATATAAAATATAAAGTAAGAACATAGCAATAAATTAGATAAGTTCAAACAATATGTTGATAAACTTTCTAAAATATAAAGTAAATAATAAAGACTAAAGTAAGAAAAAAAATAGAATACAAAACATAAAACAAATATGAAAACAAACAAAGCAAACAAGAAAAACAAGTCAACATATAGCAGACAACAAAGATAATATATGTGAATAGCTTGTATAAGAAGACAGTTGTATATAGATTCAAAACAAAAATTTGATAAGATTGAAAACTAGAAAACAAATGAACAAAGAAAAACAATTATTGACTATTGTACAAGTGAAATGAAGACACCAAACAACTTAATTAATGCAGCCACCATAACATGTTTTATCAACCACCACAAAATCATTTCAGCTGAGAAACAAAATATATTAAGGCTTGCAAATGAATACAACAAAGCAAATAAAAACAAACAAAACTAGAATAAAAATTACATACAAACAAAAATATCTATGTACAAGCAAAAGGAAAGATAGCAAAATATATAAGCATATGTAGGCTGAGAAAACAAGTACAAGTTTGAAAAATTATATCTAGAAGCTTGCAAAAGAAGGAATGTAAATATTTATGTACAAGAAGAAGAAAAAAAGACAAAGTAATTAATGCAACACCCAAAGTGTTCTCATTAGCCACCATATAGATTTTTCTGCACCAAGTAAACAAAAATATAACAGCCTGGTCAACAATGAAGAAAAAAAAAGCTGATGTTGTACAAAAATATAACCTCACTCGTACAAAGAAAATAATTACCCTGTATTTGTACAATATATATAACATCACTTGTATTAATTATATCACTTGCAGCTTGTTTATAAATATTAACCTGTAAACTCATTCTCATATATATCAACTCCCCACTTCAGCTCGTTCCTTCAAGCTGAGCAAATCTAAAATAATACCATTTCATATTTAAACCAAAATCTTCAATCTCAACGACACTACAATCAATATAAAACCAGAGATCAAGATACAGTCTTCAGCTAACAGTTTCTTAAACCTGTTTCAAGATTGGGAAGCTCTGTTCTTCTTCTGCAAAACAATGTGAGCAAACATTCCCTTAACCTTGCTATTTCCATTAATGATTGGATCTATATTTGATATATGCTGTGAATCATGTTTGGATGGTGGTGAATGGTGCATGCATGCCCTTATATAAAAAATAAAAATAAAATAAATAACTGTGTATATATTGTGTGCAGACTGGTGATCAAAGTTGCTTCTCTGTTATAAGTTTATAAAACAAACATTTTTGATTCAAAATTCTTTTTCTCTCAATCTACTTGTAGTGTGGACTTAGAATCAAAATGAAACTGTTGTTATGGTATAAACTTGAGATTAAAAATTTATATAAGTTAAAACAATGTTTTACTTTCTCTGGAAAGCAAGACAACACAGCTAACTGCATATGAGCAAGAAAATCGAACTTCATAATTCACGAATTCAGGTGTATAAATGGGATTAGAAAACTTTAGTATGATTTTTAAAACAAGATTTAGAATTTTTAGTTTGCTAAATATTGGGAAATTGTGAGTTGTATGGGTTTGGGTTTTCGATCATTTCCTGATGATCGAATGCATATTTGCTCATGAAATTCTGCTTGAAACTAGCTTAATGGGTTACGAAGTCAGGAAAAATGCTAGAAATGTTTTCGATTGTGTGGATTAAGGGGACAAGATCGATCTAGGGTTTGTCTTATGTTTTAGTTGCATTCAGATAACATGTTGCCATCGCTTCGTTGTCGCACTAAAATCAATCGCACCGTTGGCAATAGGAAGAAGGGAGATCGACGAAGCTCTGACCTGAGTTTCTTGGCCTCCGGTGGCCTGAGGTGGGATGGCGAGTGGGTTTTTGGTGGTTGAGCTTATTCCAGTATGGGTCAAACGATTAGATTTTGAGTTCGTCGAAAATTTAGGGTTCTGTGGGGTCGATGAGCTCGAGTCGATCATCGGTGAGTTGTGGATGATGGGCAAGTTGGTCAGAAGGCGCCGATGCTCGAGTGCACGTGTACGTGGTATCACGTGTATCAGTTGTTTTTCCAGAAGATGATGGAAGAAGAAGAACGAACATATAGGGAGGGGTCTCGGGAGATTTGTAAAAGAACTGATGTGTTTACTCGAGTTCGTGAGTTGATACCTGATGCTTTCATTTTAAAATTAAGTTTAAGTTTAACTCACTGGAAAAAAAGAAGAAGATGAAGAACGCGAGAGGAAGACGAGGAAGACAGCGGGGAACCAGAGTTTGACCTCGAATCAAGGCATGGGAAGTCTCGGGTAGTTTTCCTATCTACTGAAAAGTATATTTTGTTTTAAAGAAAAACATATAAAGTTAAGCACTCGTTTCTCAGTCAGACAAAAAAAAACACTGAGAATTCAAATAAGTGTTTAACAATTAAGGTTAAAACTTTAACACGGGTTTTAACTACTTTAGTTAATGCTTAACCGTGTTTTAAAACCCTGTTAACATTTTAATTAAGTAATAAATTGAGTTAGTATAAAGTAATTAACAATTAAGTTTAGTAGTTGATAATGAATTGATTTTCAACTTTAAAGGAAGACTTTTAAATGTTAATCAAGTTGAATGATTAATTAAATTATAATTGTAAATAGGGATTTCTTAATGGTTAAGTGATAAAATAAGGGTAATTAACCACTTAAGTTATTTAATGAATGATTAATAATTAATTAAGTAAGTAATTTAATTAAAAAATAAATAAATGAATAATTAAGTACTTAATTAAATAGCATGAAATAAAATAATTAAGTAATAAAGACTTAATCATTAATTAAGAATTGATTTGTTAATTTACTAATTTGAAATGAAATAAGTAATCAATTGATAATTATTGATAAATTAATCGGGGTTAAGGAATTAACTCTCAAGTAATTAATTTTAAATTTGAATCAATTACAATAAGAATTAGAGATGATTGCTTATAGATTGTGTATTTTTGTAAAATGAATTGATATTTCTGTTTGAAATTGTGACGCTTTGAGATGTGAATTACTCTGTGCTGGATTATGATTAGTGATTTTATTCTGTATCGATGTGAAAACCCCTTCGCCTGTAAAACGACATTTGAATTTCGATGCGACAGGGATTCGGATTCCAGTTGGTTATCCGAAACCCACATCGAATTGTAATGATGAACCTTTGTAATTGATGAATTTATTTATCTACGAATCTGTGAATAAAGATAAGCGTTATGGATTATATCGCTTATCGATATTGATATCTCTGTAATAATTGATGTTGTGCACTATTGTGTGTAAAACCCCTGGACCACATTCATACACACACAAATATGGATTTCAGGTGGAAATCGGTTAAGTCACATGTTTTTAAATAAGTTTTGAATTTGAATTTTTAAATTCAAATAGTTTTGGTAGTGAATCAAGTCTAATATGAAAAGCTTTTGAAAAAGCTGATTTAAGAATAAAAGTTATTTTTGAATAACCAATAAAGATTTGAAAATTGAATATTTGGATTTAAACTGTAATTCAAAAAAAAAATCTAAAATCGAATTCTATATTCAATACTTATGAATTAAAAAGGACTTTACAAGTTATACGGGTTTAAACTGTTTTTTAAGCGTTGATTTGAAAATTTGAATTAAACTAAAGATTGTAACTTGTATAAATGGAATCGGGTTTTTCCGAAATAAAACTATTGTTTCTAAGTGATAAAAAGCTTTCACATGAGTAATGAACTTCCAATTTATATTAAAGGGATTTCAAGTTTGAATTGAAAAATGATTTTTCAAGTTATGGACGAATCTTTGGAAACAAGTTTTGAAAGCTTTGAGATAAATCTTTGATTTAAAGATTTAATGAATTAATCTAATTGAAATGGAAATTGTTTTGAAATCTGGGAATGAATCTTTGTGAAACTTAGTGAACTGTGTGAAGTAAATCTTTTTTTTAAAAGATTTGAAATGGTAATTGGTTTAAACCATTTAAAAGAAAGTTTTGAATCATTAAGTTGTGACTTAATTGATATCCCATATCCATATGTTTTAAAATGTTGCGCTCACTATTCGGTTTAGCCGGGAGAGGACCTTTGTGTCGTATAACCCATTTCGAATATGTGATTCGACGTTATGGATAGCATTTGAAGAACGGTGGTGAAGACCGGGTATTTGCGAGAATGATAGGATGACCTATCGATTGTCTCTGCACTGAGTAGCTACGGTATAGAGATTTCCTAAGTGATGGAAAGTCCGATCGGGATTGTGAATACCCGGATTTGCAAGGGCTTCTTAGGAAGTGCCTTCGGTTCTGTTCGAACCCGGAACAGACTTGTATGGATTGTATGTCTGACATTACATTTTGAGATATAAAACAGATTTCTTTCAAATACATTTCTGTTGGTGGTGGAGAATTTATTCTCTTAGCTTAACACCCTTCTCTGAGACGTACGAGCTTAGAGGTTATGTAGTTGAAGGTTATCGGCGATATTCTCCCAATTTGGTAATGTGGCATGCTGAGTGCTGCTGATCATTTGTTGATCGAAGCATGGCTTTGTAAAAAGTGTAGCTTTGTGGACGAGACTTCGTCGAGCCTCACAACCCGGTAATGGTCGAAACAGGAATTGTGCGGCAAGGTTTCAGGGGTAGCTCCCCTAGGGTTTGACCATTTCTTCTGGAAAAGGGTAGTATCATGGTATGGAGCCCAGTTACTTACTCATGTGGACACACTTTATTTATTACTGTGTGATGTTGTTGGTTAGAGTGCTCTCGTATAAAGGTCCCAAAGGGCCGGGGGTGGCATATCTGAGGTTCTGTATATTCCCCGGGAAGGAGGGTAGTCGGCCTTGTTTGGCAGAGATCCGGTTAGGTTCTCGAAGCGTCCCGCCAGAGGCGTTCCCATGTGGCAATAGGAAGTTCCTTAGCCTGACCATTTGTTGGAAAATCCATTCATCCAATACGAGCCGTGTACGGTTTTAGTTGTATTACCTGCCATTCACTTATGGTGGCGCCCCACTGTTTGGATGGTAGCTATAGTAGGCATAGTTCGAAATGTCTATGCTGGCTAAGATTTATATTCTATTTTCGAAATGTTTTCTGCACTTTGCACTTATAGTAATAATATCAAAGAAATTTTTCTGCGTATCAAGCATGTTTGACTATCATAAGGAGAAATCTCCTCCGATTCTGCGTTTGCATTGAGTGTGTGGCGGGAGGCCTTATGGTAGTTTCATTTTCCAAAAAGCATTGCGATTTTGAAATTTAAATTTTTGATTGTTTTTAAAGACCAAAATGTTTTTGTTTGCTCATACCAGTCCCATGACTGACCCGGAGTTTATTGTTCCTTTTCTAAACTCTGGGTGCCCACAATTTTTCCACACGGGCAGTCTAGAGTTTGGGTTTTCAAATAGTTAGGTTTAGTAAATTATCTGGAGCCAGTTCAGTCCTTGGATTCAGACAAGACTTGCTTATCTTGGTGAAATCTTGATGGTGGATCGAGCTAGAAGTTTTGGAGCTTTGTCGTTGGAGCTTTTGGATTAGAGTTGCAGTATTGGATTCTGTTAAAGACTTATTTCATATTATGTCATGTTCCGCTGTATTCTGTTGTATATTCTCTGATGTTGAATATTATCATTGTATCAAATTGATGTATTGGATATTGTAATCATGTTATATCAGTGATATCATCTTGTTTTTCCGCTGTGTTATTTATCATCTAATGGGTGTTGCAAGCTCCCGCGATACGAATTTGATGTTGTTATCGGACATCGAGTTCGGGTCGTGACAGATTGGTATCAGAGCTAAAGGTTGAGTAAGAACTTTAGCTATGGAGTGTAACACTTTAGATGACTCATTAGAGATAGGGTGAAGTATACCCTAGAATGAGTACAACCAGTGGAACCAAATCCAAATTTCTTAATCTATTCTTTTTATCTGATGTTATTCTCTAAGATATTTCGTCCGAACACCTAAATTGGATTTCTTACTATTCACAGTTAGTAAGAATGAGTGGAAGAAGAGGACGAAATAGGAGACGGGAAAGTACCACTTCAGCTGGTCAAAACCCTACAACGACAGATATTCCCATTCAATCTCAACCAAATTTGGCTGATCTACATCGAAGTTATTCTAGACTTAGTGGAAAGCCATTCAGTGGCAAAGAAACCGTTATTGAAGCACAAGCGTGGATTCGATCGTGTGAAAAGATTTTCAAAGGACTAAAATTAGAAGATGATCAGATGCGATTGATAGCTTCTTGGCAACTCCAGGAAGATGCTTTAATTTGGTGGGAAACTGTTACCGTGGATGAGTCGGCAGATGAATTTACTTGGAGTCGTTTCAAGGAAGTGTTTGAGCAGCGATATATGCCGTCTGCTGGTATCTCTAGAGTGTACCAAGAATTTATGGATTTAGAGTAAGGAAGTTTATCATTTGAGGAATACTTGAACAAATTTATTGAATTATCTCGATTTGGTCCAGAATTGGTGAATACACCGTTAAAGAAGAATGAAAAGTTTATTCGGGGAATGAACAAGGAGTTTCAGGAACGGATGACTACTCACGTCAAGGAATCTTTTTCTGAATTAATTGATATGGGCTATAGATATGATACTTTGGAAAAGCAAAAAGATCCGGAGAAGAATGGAAGTACAAGTTAATTGAATTGGAGAAAAAGAAAGTTTGGCGGAAAGAAATCGAAGAAAAATAAAGGAAAGAAGGGTATACAGAAAAAAAAAGAAGGATGTTACTTGTCTCAATTGTTTGGAGAAAGGTCACTACTCAGATAAATGCAAGAATTTTGGAAGCCAAGAATGAGAGAGCCATTTATGAGGCCAGATCAGGAATCTACGGGATGCTATAAATGCCGCAAGCCAGGACATAGGATCAACAATTGTCCAGCTTATAAGCAACTTTAAAAAAAAAGAGTGTATGCATTCAGAGACGATTCTTCAACCTCAAAAGCTAATAGAAAAGAAATTTTATAAGGTAACCTTCTCGTTTACGATTAAAATTGTTCGAATTTTGTTCGACACTAGAACTATCCTTAGTCGTATTTCTGAACAATTCGTAAATGAATTGAATCTTGAGTTTGAGATCGTAATCGAATCTATTTCTGTCTATTTCATTGGGTTTCGATATATTCTACGAACGGTTAGTTATCCCTTCGAACTAACCAATACTATACTTCGTAGATCAGATAACCCAATTGCTTCATTATTGATTGAGTTTATTCTCATATCTATTGTTAATATTCTGATTTGGTAAGCCAAATGCAGAATTGATATCCAGTTTGATTTGAAAAGATATGTCTATATCTTTCATCTATTTTTGTTGTCTCCTTGGCAAATTTCGAGGACGAAATTTCTTAAGGAGGGGAATATGTAACGATCCCGATTTAAAGACGAATTTAAATTTGTAATTAAATTAAATTTTTGGATTAAATTATGGATTTGTTTGAAAATTTCAAATTTAATAAGATGTATATACTAATGTATTTTAAAATTTGGGTTTGAAGCTCAAAATAAATGTTTTCAGTTGAATTGAATTATAAATTAAATGTTTAAAATAAAACTATAGAGTAATAACAAAAGACATACAAATGAAAATCTAAATACATATAAAATATAAAGTAAGAACATAGCAATAAATTAGATAAGTTCAAACAATATGTTGATAAACTTTGTAAAATATAAAGTAAAAACTAAAGACTAAAGTAAGAAAAAAAATAGAGTACAAAGCATAAAACAAATATGAAAACAAACAAAGCAAACAAGAAAAACAAGTCAACATATAGCAGACAACAAAGATAATATATGTGAATAGCTTGTATAAGAAGACAGTTGTATATAGATTCAAAACAAAAATTTGATAAGCTTGAAAACTAGAAAACAAATGAACAAAGGAAAACAATCATTGACTATTGTACAAGTGAAATGAAGACACCAAACAACTTAATTAATGCAGCCACCATAACATGTTTTATCAGCCACCACAAAATCATTTCAGCTGAGAAACAAAATATATTAAGGCTTGCAAATGAATACAACAAAGCAAATAAAAACAAACAAAACTAGAATAAAATTTACATACAAACAAAAATATCTATGTACAAGCAAAAGGAAAGATAGCAAAATATATAAGTATATGGAGGCTGAGAAAACAAGTACAAGTTTGAAAAATTATATCTAGAAGCTTGCAAAAGAAGGAATGTAAATATTTATGTACAAGAAAGAAAAAAAAGACAAAGTAATTAATGAAACACCCAAAGTGTTCTCATCCGCCACCATATAGATTTTTCTGCACCAAGTAAACAAAAATATAACAGCCTGGTCAACAATGAAGAAAAAAAATAGCTGATGTTGTACAAAAATATAACCTCACTCGTACAAAGAAAATAATTACCCTGTATTTGTACAATATATATAACATCACTTGTATTAATTATATCACTTGCAGCTTGTTTATACATATTAACCTGTAAACTCATTCTCATATATATCAACTCCCCACTTCAGCTCGTTCCTTCAAGCTGAGCAAATCTAAAATAATACCATTTCATATTTAAACCAAAATCTTCAATCTCAACGACACTACAATCAATATAAAACCAGAGATCAAGATACAGTCTTCAACTAACAGTTTCTTAAACCTGTTTCAAGATTGGGAAGCTCTGTTCTTCTTCTACAAAACAATGTGAGCAAACATTCCCTTAACCTTGCTATTTCCATTAATGATTGGATCTATATTTGATATATGTTGTGAATCATGTTTGGATGGTGGTGAATGGTGCATGCATGCCCTTATATAAAAAATAAAAATAAAATAAATAACTGTGTATATATTGTGTGCAGACTGGTGATCAAAGTTGCTTCTCTGTTATAAGTTTATAAAACAAACATTTTTGATTCAAAATTCTTTTTCTCTCAATCTACTTGTAGTGTGGACTTAGAATCAAAATGAAACTGTTGTTATGGTATAAACTTGAGATTAAAAATTTATATAAGTTAAAACAATGTTTTACTTTCTCTGGAAAGCAAGACAACACAGCTAACTGCATATGAGCAGGAAATTCGAACTTCATAATTCATGAATTCAGGTGTATAAATGGGATTAGCAAACTTTAGTATGATTTTTAAAGCAAGATTTAGAATTTTTAGTTTGCTAAATATTGGGAAATCGTGAGTTGTATGGGTTTGGGTTTTCGATCATTTCCTGATGATCGAATGCATATTTGCTCACGAAATTCTGCTTGAAACTAGCTTAATGGGTTACGAAGTCAGGAAAAATGCTAGAAATGTTTTCGATTGTGTGGATTAAGGGGACAAGATCGATCTAGGGTTTGTCTTATGTTTTAGTTGCGTTCAGATAACATGTTGCCATCGCTTCGTTGTCGCACTAAAATCAATCGCACCGTTGGCAATAGGAAGAAGGGAGATCGACGAAGCTCTGACCTGAGTTTCTTGGCCTCCGGTGGCCTGAGGTGTGATGGCGAGTGGGTTTTTGGTGGTTGAGCTTATTCCAGTATGGGTCAAACGATTAGATTTTGAGTTCGTCGAAAATTTAGGGTTCTGTGGGGTCGATGAGCTTGAGTCGATCATCGGTGAGTTGTGGATGATGGGCAAGTTGGTCGGAAGGCGCCGATGCTCGAGTGCACGTGTACGTGGTATCACGTGTATCGGTTGTTTTTCCAGAAGATGATGGAAGAAGAAGAACGAACATACAGGGAGGGGTCTCGGGAGATTTGTAAAAGAACTGATGTGTTTACTCGAGTTCGTGAGTTGATACCTGATGCTTTCATTTTAAAATTAAGTTTAAGTTTAACTCACTGGAAAAAAAGAAGAAGATGAAGAACGCGAGAGGAAGACGAGGAAGACAGCGGGGAACCAGAGTTTGACCTCGAATCAAGGCATGGGAAGTCTCGGGTAGTTTTCCTATCAACTGAAAAGTATATTTTGTTTTAAAGAAAACATATAAAGTTAAGCACTCGTTTCTCAGTCAGACAAAAAAAAACACTGAGAATTCAAATAAGTGTTTAACAATTAAGGTTAAAACTTTAACACGGGTTTTAACTACTTTAGTTAATGCTTAACCGTGTTTTAAAACCCTGTTAACATTTTAATTAAGTAATAAATTGAGTTAGTATAAAGTAATTAACAATTAAGTTTAGTAGTTGATAATGAATTGATTTTCAACTTTAAAGGAAGACTTTTAAATGTTAATCAAGTTGAATGATTAATTAAATTATAATTGTAAATAGGGATTTCTTAATGGTTAAGTGATAAAATAAGGGTAATTAACCACTTAAGTTATTTAATGAATGATTAATAATTAATTAAGTAAGTAATTTAATTAAAAAATAAATAAATGAATAATTAAGTACTTAATTAAATAGCATGAAATAAAATAATTAAGTAATAAAGACTTAATCATTAATTAAGAATTGATTTGTTAATTTACTAATTTGAAATGAAATAAGTAATCAATTGATAATTATTGATAAATTAATCGGGGTTAAGGAATTAACTCTCAAGTAATTAATTTTAAATTTGAATCAATTACAATAAGAATTAGAGATGATTGCTTATAGATTGTGTATTTTTGTAAAATGAATTGATATTTCTGTTTGAAATTGTGACGCTGTGAGATGTGAATTACTCTGTGCTGGATTATGATTAGTGATTTTATTATGTATCGATGTGAAAACCCCTTTGCCTGTAAAACGACATTTGAATTTCGATGCGACAGGGATTCGGATTCCAGTTGGTTATCCGAAACCCACATCGAATTGTAATGATGAACCTTTGTAATTGATGAATTTATTTATCTATGAATCTGTGAATAAAGAAAAGCGTTATGGATTATATCGCTTATCGATATTGATATCTCTGTAATAATTGATGTTGTGCACTATTGTGTGTAAAACCCCTGGACCTAATTCATACACACACAAATATGGATTTCAGGTGGAAATCGGTTAAGTCACATATTTTTAAATAAGTTTTGAATTTGAATTTTTAAATTCAAATAGTTTTGGTAATGAATCAAGTCTAATATGAAAAGCTTTTGAAAAAGCTGATTTAAGAATAAAAGTTATTTTTGAATAACCAATAAAGATTTGAAAATTGAATATTTGGATTTAAACTGAAATTCAAAAAATCTAAAATTGAATTCTATATTCAATACTTATGAATTAAAAAGGACTTTACAAGTTATACGGGTTTAAACTGTTTTTTAAGCGTTGATTTGAAAATTTGAATTAAACTAAAGATTGTAACTTGTATAAATGGAATCGGGTTTTTCCGAAATAAAACTATTGTTTCTAAGTGATAAAAAGCTTTCACATGAGTAATGAACTTCCAATTTATATTAAAGGGATTTCAAGTTTGAATTGAAAAATGATTTTTCAAGTTATGGACGAATCTTTGGAAACAAGTTTTGAAAGCTATGAGATAAATCTTTGATTTAAAGATTTAATGAATTAATCTAATTGAAATGGAAATTGTTTTGAAATCTGGGAATGAATCTTTGTGAAACTTAGTGAACTGTGTGAAGTAAATCTTTTTTTTAAAAGATTTGAAATGGTAATTGGTTTAAACCATTTAAAAAAAAGTTTTGAATCATTAAGTTGTGACTTAATTGATATCCCATATCCATATGTTTTAAAATGTTGCGCTCACTATTCGGTTTAGCCGGGAGAGGACCTTTGTGTCGTATAACCCATTTCAAATATGTGATTCGACGTTATGGATAGCATTTGAAGACCGGTGGTGAAGACCGGGTATTTGCGAGAACGATAGGATGACCTATCGATTGTCTCTGCACTGAGTAGTTACGGTATAGAGATTTCCTAAGTGATGGAAAGTCCGATCGGGATTATGAATACCCGGATTTGCAAGGGCTTCTTAGGAAGTGCCTTCGGTTCTGTTCGAACCCGGAACAGACTTGTATGGATTGTATGTCTGACATTACATTTTGGGATATAAAACAGATTTCTTTCAAATACATTTCTGTTGGTGGCGGAGAATTTATTCTCTTAGCTTAACACCCTTCTCTGAGACGTACGAGCTCAGAGGTTATGTAGTTGAAGGTTATCAGCGATATATTCCCAGTTTGGTAATGTGGCATGTTGAGTGCTGCTGATCATTTGTTGATCGAAGCATGGCTTTGTAAAAAGCGTAGCTTTGTGGACGAGACTTCGTCGAGCCTCACAACCCGGTAATGGTCGAAACAGGAATTGTGCGGCAAGGTTTTAGGGGTAGCTCCCCTAGGGTTTGACCATTTCTTCTGGAAAAGGGTAGTATCATGGTATGGAGCCCAGGTACTTACTCATGTGGACACACTTTATTTATTACTGTGTGATATTGTTGGTTAGAGAGCTCTCGTATAAAGGTCCTAAAGGACCAGGGGTGACATATCTGAGGTTCTGTATATTCCCCGGGAAGGGGGGTAGCCGGCCTTGTTTGGCAGAGATCCGGTTAGGTTCTCGGGGCGTCACGCCAGAGGCGTTTCCATGTGGCAATAGGAAGTTCCTTAGCCTGACCATTTGTTGGAAAATCCATTCATCCAATACGATCCTTGTAAGGTTTTATTTGTATTACCTGCCATTCACTTATGGTGGCGCCCCATTGTTTGGATGGTAGCTATAGTAGGCATAGTTCGAAATGTCTATGCTGGCTAAGATTTATATTCTACTTTCGAAATGTTTTCTGCACTTTGCACTTATAGTAATAATATCAAAGAAATTTTTCTGCGTATCAAGCATGTTTGACTATCATAAGGAGAAATCTCCTCCGATTCTACGTTTGCATTGTGTGTGTGGCGGGAGGCCTTATGGTAGTTTCATTTTCCAAAAAGCATTGCGATTTTGAAGTTTAAATTTTTGATTGTTTTTAAAGACCAAAATGTTTTTGTTTGCTCATACCAGTCGCATGACTGACTCGGAGTTTATTGTTCCTTTTCTAAACTCTGGGTGCCCATAATTTTTCCACAAGGGCAGTCTAGAGTTTGGGTTTTCAGATAGTTAGGTTTAGTAAATTATCTGGAGCCAGTTCAGTCCTTGGATTCAGACAAGACTTGCTTATCTTGGTGAAATCTTGATGGTGGATCGAGCTAGAAGTTTTGGAGCTTTGTCGTTGGAGCTTTTGGATTAGAGTTGCAGTATTGGATTCTGTTGAAGACTTATTTCATATTATGTCATGTTCCACTGTATTCTGTTGTATATTCTCTGGTGTTGAATATTATCATTGTATCAGATTGATGTATTGGATATTGTAATCATGTTATATCAGTGATATCATCTTGTTTTTCCGCTGTGTTATTTATCATCTAATGGGTGTTGCAAGCTCCCGCGATACGAATTTGATGTTGTTATCGGACATCGAGTTCGGGTCGTGACAAAGTGGGTGGAAGCAGAGCCACTTCCCAAAATCACTTCATAGAAGTGCTTCGAATCGTAATTAAAAACATCATTACTAGATTTGGAATCGCTTATAAGATTATATCTGATAATGGAACATAATTTGAATGTGAAGAGTTTTCTCGATTTTGCCATAAGAACGCGTTATCAAAAGATTTTCTTTCGTGGCACATACAAAGGATAATGGAGCGGTTGAGGTGGCAAATAGGACTATTAAGACTATCCTGAAAAAACGATTGAATAAAGCCAAAGGAAATTGGGTAGAAGAATTTCCACTTGTACTCTTGGCTTATCGTACATCCACTAGAACTGCAACGGGTCATACCCCTTACTCTCTAACATATAGGTGTGAAGCAATGTAGCCAGTCGAAATTGAGGTACGCTCACATTGAAGAATGCATATGCATTTGATCCAAACCAAGAATTGAAGAAAGAATCATTGTATTTAATACATGAGCTAAGAGATGAAACCGCTATTCGAACTGCAGAATATCAGAAGAGAATCTTGATATATTACAACTCAAAAGTAAATAAAAGTTCATTTCAAAAGGGAGATTTAGTACTTCGAAGGGTGATGGAAAACACAAGAAATCCTACGGACAGACCACTGGGACAAAAATGGGAGGGTCCACTAATCGTATGCAAAGTAATTCCTCTTGGAGCTTACAAATTATGTCAACCAGATGGAAATATGGTTCCTAGAATGTGGAATGCGGAATGTTTGCCATCACATTTTATCACAATTAATGAATAAACCACCTCTTCTTTAAGAAAAGTCTAAATGGTTGGGAGTAAAATTCTCCTTATATTTCGAAACTACCTTAAATGGTCAAAAGCCTTTATTCGTGCCGAGATAGCTAGGTCAAAGTACCTCCTGGAGGGAGGACAAAGCAATCCTTTATCCACGCTACGCTATGGCTAGGGTAAAGTATCTGCAAGCCCTTGACTGTGCCATGCTATAGCCAAGTCAAGGCGTCCTCTAGAGGGGGGGTGGAGTAAGCCCTTGTTCCTGCCATGGTATGGCCTAGCCAAGGCATTGAACAAGCCTTCAGTCCCACTATAAGGCTTGGCTAGAGCACCTCTAAGGGAGAAGATGGAGTAATCCCTTGGTCCCTCTATGCTATGGCTTGGCCAAGGACCGAACAAGTAATCAATCCTGCCTATAAGTCCTCGCTGGAGTGCCTCTTGGAGGGAGGTTGGGTAAGTCCTTGGGTTCTTCTTGTGGATAAGCTAACCAAGTGCACCAGACAACAACGAACTAAGACGTCCAAGCCCGAGAAGCGGCACATCAAACAATGACAACATATGGAGTCTAAAATATGGCATGTGCCAAAAGAATCAAAACCCAAAAAAGGTGCAAAACAAGAGGCTCAAATAAGAATCTACAACCTACGACTAATTTCCAAGAGAGGATTTCTGGACTTCATTTATTAATACCTGAATTTACTTTTGATCAAAGGTCCATAAGGTTAATTCTAGGTTTGTTTTAGTTTTTGTATTAGTCATTGGTTGTACTAATTTATAAATCTTTTAGTTCTTTATTTTATAGATCTTTTAGTCATTTGTTGTATTTGTTTTTTAGTTTTTTTCTAATCTTCACTTTATTTCGTCCTTTTGCCTTACTTTCGTATCTTTATTTCTATTTCATTTATGCATATATATATATGTATATAAATACTATTTATATACATATATGTGTATCATTCTAAATATTTTCTTAGCCACCTTTTAGATACAGGTATGGGCTAGATAGGGTGTTAGTTTCTCTTTTCGAGTACATAGGATTTCTGATTGCAGTGAGGATTTCTTCTTAGTACATCTTCATCTTCATTTTGGTATTCTATTCTCAGGTGGATTCACTCTTTAGCTTGATGCTACTTCCAGTTTTACCGAGCCTTCGGAGCGGAGTTCTCCTTCAGGATCTTTAGGAGTTCCACTTCAGATTTGACACATCCTCATTCCTTCCGTGTCAGTAGAATGGAGTTTCCTTATTAGACGGTGCTGGCTTCTAGTATCATCAGCTTTGTGTTTTTGTTTATTTTTCTGGTACTTCTAACACCTTAATATCGGAGGTGGCCATGCCGGAGCTCGATATTAGGGTGTAATGGGCAGTGACCTTGTCGGTGCTCATTATAGGAGTACCTAAGTTTTTTTCCTTTGATACTTGTACTTAGATTTGCTACCTGCCAGGCATGGTTGCAGTGCCTTGCTATGTGCTATATATAGTTGCATGTGTGCTCTCCTTTATTTATAAAGGATCACAAATTTTTCTCATAAAGTTATTTGTACCTGAATTTGGGTTCCGGTTCTTTTACTATTGATTCCTGGTTTTCACTTATACCTAAATCTGGGTTTCAGGTCTCTTACTATTGATTTCTAGAATTCATTCATTAATGTCTGAATTCGGGCTTCGGGACCTCTATTATTAAGACCTCTATTATGGATTTCCAGTCTTCTATTAATTCCTAGGTCTATCTTACTAATACCAGAATCTGGATTTTGGACCTTCTATTATTTCTAGATAAGGATTTCTGGACTTAAATTATTCTTTCGCAAAAGAGGATTCCTAGTCTTCTATGACTTGTTTCCAGATAATGATCTCATGAACCTTCTTATTAAATGATTATTCTTGGTCTTCCATCAATTATTTTCAG
Source organism: Allium cepa (assembly GCA_030765085.1). Lineage (NCBI taxonomy): Eukaryota > Viridiplantae > Streptophyta > Magnoliopsida > Asparagales > Amaryllidaceae > Allium > Allium cepa. The sequence goes on along the minus strand of CM060943.1, from coordinate 672,054,403 downwards.
AAGAAGATTTCTAAACTTCTATTATTTATCTCCAAATTAGGATTCCAATTTATTTATGACTTATTTCCAGGTGATAATTTCTGGAATTTTATTACCAGAAAATTGTTATCACCAAATGAAGGCTTCTGAACTATGATTATTGATACCAGATATAAACTATGTGCCTGGTCTTCGATTAATATAACAAGGGTTTAATTACTAAATTTCTTTCATTGTTACTAAAGTTGGATGACGGGACTCCTATTATTATTACCAAACAAGAATTTTTTATCTTCAGTCATTCCCAACTGTTGATTTCTTTTCACTTGTCAACTCTAGATAATGGTATATTTATCTCCGTTATTTCTAAATTTAGAATTTGAGAATTCTATTATCTAAAATTCTAATATTGTCTTTAATCATATTATAAACAAATCACTAAACATATTTTTAAAGAAATTTACCTACTTTATACTTTGCAGGGGAATAAGATCATTAAGGATGGAATAGCGCTAAAGGAAAGTTAGTTGATTTTTATCCAAAAGAACAAAAGCTTCTTTCATACAAGGGTTGAGGAGGAAAATGTTAAAACTCACTTGAAAACAAAGGCATGAAAGAAGGCCCACAAAAGCATTGAGAAAGCTTCACAAGAATTGAAAAGAAGGGTTTTGTTATGATTCCAGAGCAATGTTTCGAAGGCATTGAAAGAGCTTTTGGAGAATTCAGATTGGTGCCGCAAGCACCTAATGCACCTACAAGTATTGAGTGGAACAAGAGCTTTCAAAGGAGTTAAAAGGGAGGCAAGGCTACCCTTCCACCTTAGTTATTCCTTTCGATGGTGTTGATTCTGCATACATCAAGGAGTCTTGTATGAGTTCGAAGCACCTTTCGAAGGTAACGAATAACAGGCTTGTGCACAAGAACAAAACCCTTCGAAATGGTTGGTTTCGCTACGATTAATCTTCAACATAGGGACATTTACCGACATGTACCTTTCGAAAGCAAAGATAATCCTTTTATGGTTGGACCCTTTTGTGAGCATAAAGAAAACTTCACATGAATCCAAGTAACCTTTTGCAACGATCCTCTCGTCACTTCCTAGTCCTTTCGAGACCATCTGAAAGCACTTCCCCCCTAACTCAAACATTCACTCATCATGATTAGCACCATAAAAAAGTGACCAAGGAGAGGTTTCGAAGGATAGAAAGGAGTTGGGAGTGCTTCCGCTTACATCCTATTAACACGATAGGGAACCTTGACCCTTTCGCTACTAAAAGAGGCATACCTTTCAAAGGTGTTGAAACATTCCAAAAGTAGACGAAAGCAGTATTGAGATATGTTAGGAAAACATCCATTGTTAATGTACTTTTGAAAGAGGTGAAAGGACTAATTCAAGCATAATAAGGGACCAAATATCCACCGTCGAAGCTATGGAAGTGGAAGGACAAAGGCAAAAGGATGGGTGTGAAAGATTGGGAGGACCGTTCGACGGCTTCGAAAGGATGGGAGCAGAGGGGTTATTCCGCATCTATAAATACGACCCTAAGGGTCCAAGTTGGGGACCAGATTTTAAACTCTGGAATTTCTTTCTTACTTCGTAGAAAAATCAAATTCTTGTAACCTTAGGTCAATTTGAGGCAAATTCTCTTACTTGTATTCTAAATTATATAGATAAAAAGAAGTGGATGCATGGATCTAATATCGATTTCAAATATGAGGAAGATCATTTCTGCCATTTGCTCGATTAATGACTAATTACACATGATACTCACTAATTTTCCTAACCTCTATTTTACTTATGAAATGCTATGGAGTCTACTAAGATATCTTGATTTAGAATCATATTATCGTCACGTTTCATGATATGAAATATTAAATTGACGTCATGGAGATAATCCTATATTGACAAGTCAATTGAATTTGTATCATTTATCCAAGGTGAGATTCCATTGCATATTGAGTTTAGTTCTTATTTGTTATATAGATTGTACATCAAGTCCCTTTGAGAGAATAAAGATCCTCTCGACCCGTTCGAAAGAGGTTTCGCAAGGACTCACTGTATTATTATCGAAGTTATTTTGTTGGGAGGACTTCTTCGAAAGGCTTGGATACTCCAAAACATATAACCCCTTTCGAAGGAATTGTCACCATGACAATAGAATCTATGCTTTCAAAAGGGTTCCTTCTTTAAAGATGTAATGACCCTTTCGACTCATTCGAAAGGGCTACGAACAAATTGTTTCTTTCTTGAACTTTGCTTTGTAATGTTGGCTAGATTTCTTGTCAACAATTACCATCTTCGAAGAGCACCTTTCGAAGACATGCAGTCCCTAGCGACTCATTTAAAAGGGGCTTCGAACGGGTTGGTCATTCTTTAAGTTTTTCTTTGAGGTGTTAACAAAATTTCTTGTTAACAATAAGGTAAAAACCCATCCGTATTTATATGTAGCGTGGTCTTATGAGATAATCCATTTTTCAAAGGTTTTGTTTGGCATCAAAGTCGATCTATGACACTGTCATATATATTTATGATTCGTGTTTCTCATGCTCGTTTGCCAAACCGATCCGGATTTATTTAATACTTGGATCAGATCTAAATAGAACAAGATTAGCTAAAGTCGCTTGAAATTTCTAAAGGAGAGCTGGAATCTTCATCAACATATGGACGTAGTTTATTTCTTCGCTATGTTTAATATTTTTTAGCATCTGTAAGAACAAGCTTTATACCTATCCAGGCAGAGCTTAGAGTAGACTCTGATATATATGTTTAAAAAAATTTCCACTATAAAGATTATTGAAATAATATATGTTATTCTATTCATGTGAAATTCTGTTCTGTCTTCTTTTTCTTTTTGCCCTTAACAATCGATTTTTCCTGCACTTAAGTGCTTGGCACTCAATACATTGGTCGTATTAGTGTTAAATTTAGAGGGTTGAAAATCCCGGTTGTCACAATCAATACTTTATTTAATTCATAAATAATGTTTTACTTTCTATATTTTGTATTATATATATATATACATATATATATATATATCTATGTATGTATGTATGTATGTATGTATCTATACACATATGGTATGTGGGCACACATGCAACATGATAATGTGTGCATGGTTAAACATGCCCGTATATAGGTGCTAATACTGAAATGAACATGTTAGTTCCTCGTGTATGCAAACGTATTATCTAAATATGTGTTTATTTGTGTAACGACTGCCTTTCTTGCACTGAAAGATGAGCCATTAAGGGTAGAAGAGAATGAAAGATAAAAAGAAACTACAAAAACACAAAATCTCACCATGAACTAGAAAAACATATAATAAATAGCTTAAGGATAGTACATTGTCCTTTCCATATAAATAATACATCAGAGCCATTACATTACAACATCAACTAGAAAGTTATAACAACCTGTTCATCACAAAATACATAGACCATACATAAACACGGTAGAAAAAGATAATAACTAGCTAGCGGTGAAGCCACCTGCTCCAGCTCCTATAAAATGCTTCCGTAAAAAACAAGGATCACTTGACTACTCGTAAAAAATTTAGTACCCAAGAGATTTAGGAAAAGAAAATAAAACTCTGGGTTGGACATGGGTCTGGTGCGAGTAAACTCAAATAACTTAATTTTTACTTTTTTAAAGCACTTTGAAAATAAAATGCTATCTCGTATGAGCACGTCGCACATAAAAATGGACGGGTTTTTACCTTACGATAACCAAAACAAAATCCAATGATATTACGTTAATGTCTAGTGTTTTTAAGTAAAATAGGACATAACTGAAATGCTTGCATCTCACATTTTAACATATTTAGGTACAACTAAGTCTATACGGCACTTATTGGAGAATGGATTCCATAAATGACTGGACTACTGGGATGCTATCCATCACAGTACATCTCTAACTAAAATAACATTGAGGTTGAACCTATCAACCCCTGCCAACACAAGACGTATCTACCCTTTACTGGATAGTACTGAAATAAGATCATCCCTCGACTGGGATCAACAACCGTACCAATGCATAAATGAGTTAATAATAGGGACTCTAGATAGGGATAACCTTACCCTCATAAGAGAGACCCACCTAGCCTTGTTGCATCTCCCTTATTTTAGTCATCCCCGATTGATAAGGCTTGAGGCTATGTTTAACTTCAATATAGCATTGATACTTGGAATGCTAACATTGCCTTTCATATGTTGACACAATGTCACCATTCATCCATACAAGTCGTTCAAGAGATGAACGAACTGATGGCACTATCTCCACTATACCCATTTTAGAATCACCCTCAGGGTTAGTGGCAAATAGCCCTTGCACTTCAAAGTCTTCATCTTGGACCTGTCTTTTCCTATTTCCAATTCGAACATTTATGTTGGTTCGAAGTGGTTTTCAAATAACAACTAATATCTGATCCTAGTCCCTCCAAACCAATGTTCGATAATTTAAAAGGTCAAGCTGTTTATAGTGGACTATCCCCCTACAAGGGTGTAAAGATTTGCATGTGGACATGCGTTCCATATGCTTAGATTATCCTGACCGCTTAACGAAATTAACCCCCTCGTATTCATCACATTCCCGAAGTATGGTATTTGTGATAAGTACAAGTCGACTTATTTCAATAAAATGCGTCATCGTTTTATTACAATTACTTTAGTTCATTTGGCTACTTAATACATGGACAAGAGATCCTTGGTTTTAAAACAATTCACTTAAACAAGAAATTGGTTAAAAATAAATAACAGCAGAGTTTTAAAGGGAACTTTAAAATAAACAACCCTTAATTAAATCATTAATTTAAAACTCATTAATTAATCTTAATTAAATCATTAATAATCGTAATTTTATTTATAATTAAACCTTGATTAAACTTTTATCAAATAACATTTATTTAAGAAATTAAACCCTAATTAAGTGGATAATTAACCTTTAATTAAATAATAATTAATTAAATAACCAACTCTAATTAAGTAATTAATTAAGTAATTAAACTTGATTGAATAAAAGTTAATTTTATTTTATCTTAATTAATCATTATTTAAAACTTAATTAAAAATATTTAACTTAGTTAATAATTTATTTCACTCTAATTACTTAACCAAATTACTTAATTAATTAATTAAAATAATAATTACCCTAATTAAAAAAATTAAATAATTAAATAATTAAAAATTAAACCATTGACTTGCTTAATTTAATTTGAAATGAGTTTTCAAAAACAATCCAAAAGAAAACACTTTAAAACTTGAAATCGTGAAAATTTCTAAACTACATCCATAGCGACTATCATTGTGAGCACGGTTCGCTAGAATTGATTTTCAACTGAAAGCTTCACTTTAACTCTAGCTATGACATATTTGAAAACATAAATGAAAAAGTTTCAAAAAAACAAAAAGAAAGGTGAAAACTTGTAAAACATTTTCAAAATCCAAAACTAGAAAAAAGAGCTTTACGTTTTCAATCGGATCTCAAGTCCTTTATGACTTTTCAAGGTGCTAACTTCACAAGAAATTTATCACATATACTTAGTTTTGGTTGCATAAACACACTACCATCATATCAGTAATGACCCTAAACTTTGGTTATTTGATTTAAAAATGTTTAGTTAATTTTAAATATTTAAAATAGTAGAATTTTGGGATTTAATAATTTCTAATTCAAATATAGGGAATAATTAGATATTTGAATTGTTAAAAAATGTTAATTAAATGGATTTAATAATTTTATTTAACTCCTTCAATTAATAAATAATATTGGTGAGTCTAAATTGTAAATTTATTTACAAATATAAATAGATCGAATAAATATAGATAATTAAATATTTAAATTTGGAAAATTGTCGTCCTCGGGCACAATCTCGGATTTCGACGAAACCTGTTTCTTGGATCCATAATAGAGAATTATATTACGCCATCGAATTTTGAGGCGATCAGATGAATCGTTTGGTCATGGGAGATTGAAACGTGTTGAGATTAATATCGAAAATTTAATATAATAATTGGGTTCAAAAGCCTATCTTGTGACGACCCGAAAATAAGTACCATTTAAATCGACAATAATCCACACATGTCTGACCCAAAAAGCACAGACTGACGGAAAGTGAAGAGAAAGAAAAGAAGAGAGAAGAAGAGAAGAGAAGAAAGAGAGAAGACAGAACCAAACAGAACAATACATAATCTGACATCGCAACGGAAAATATATAATATAATATCAATGATCTTTACAAAACAGAACTGTATATACACACACACATCAATCAGAGTTTAACAATCAATCAGTAGTTATCAGCTTGAACAGTTATAATAACCCGTCCTCACACTTGCCGATAATATACAACAACAAACGAAGCACAACGGATAATCAATAATCAAAACAGATACGCGTATACGAAATGAAGATCTCCAGCTCTCCTGCTGAAGCTCCAAAGGCATCAAATCTAGACCTGTAAATGTACTCGGTCTGACCCGAGCATTGAAAGGGAAGAACGGCCGGATCAGTCTGGTAAACCAGCATGCGAAACACACTCAACTGAATTTATTAAATTACCAAACTTTTCCTTAGTTTTTAAAACAAAAGTACGTCGTAAGACAAGTACACACATAAACACAGACATGTTTTTACCTTACGATAACTAAAACATATTATATCAAATCCTCTTATATAATAGTAGTGTCTACTATATGCAAATAATATTAATCATAGCAGAAATTGTTACATTGATTACATTCCAGCATATAGCCCAATTGGGTAATACAATCAAAATGGCAAACACGTAGTGGAGGTTGGGTTTCCATACAAATGACTAGGTGAAGGGACTACCTTTCGGTAGTACATCTCTAGAAAAATGTACCGAGGACCATCACTAAGGATCCTCTACCAACACAAAACTAGCCCACCTCTATAACTAGATGGTACCGAATATATCATCCTCCGATCGCTACCGACCTTTACCGAGGGACCTCATAGCATACAAACCACAATAATCAGATATACGACGTCATAGCGTGTAAAGATATATCTAGAAGAGGATGATCATACCTTAATGGGAATGACCCACTTAGCCCTGCTGCATCTAACCCTGTTTTGGTCATTTCCGGTTGATGAGGCTAGAGGTAACAATTACCTTTCACAAAGCACAATCACATCACTTAGAATGCCACATGGCCATTTCAATTGATTAATAATTGCCTTCCACAAAAATACAACCCTTAACCTCATATGCCTCAAGGAGGGTGTTAAGATAAGAGAAGTTGGCCTCTCCACCACCACTGATGTACGTTTGTAAAAACCAATGTACGTAATCTATAGAAATGCAATGTTAGACAAACATCCATACAAGTTGTCCAGTAAAAAGACAAACCGAAGGTACTTTCCTACCACATTCTGTCGGAAAATCCCTAGGATTAGGCGAATAGCCGTCGCATTGGATATTTCATAAATGAAGAGACCACTGCTACTGGATGTATACTGGGATTTTAACCTCAAACGATCAACAAGCAGTCCCCCACTGTGAAACTCCAAAATATCAATATCATCACAAGCAACCTACACAATCGTCGCATATACGTTGGTCCGAAGTGGTTTTCAAATAAATCTGATCCCGGTCTCTTCGCACCAACAACGCAAAAGCGTTTCTCAACCTCACACAGCAACTAAGTCTCATAGACTTATCACGTCTCCAACTTTCAACTTGCTATCATTCGGGCCAAGAAGGAAGCTCGATAGATTGGAGTAATACTCTACTTTATACGAATCAACATCCTCAACACAAACGATATTCAAGCCTACACAGAAGGCAACGTACTAAGTGTACGACTAAATAGTTCCCACATCAAGTTGAGGAACTAAAATTTTTGGGCAATTTGATAGTCGGTTATTTAACTATCATAGCAACAAACAAATATTCAGCACTATATACAATCATTAGGCCCTTTTAATTAATCTTCAATTAATTAAATTATTTGCCAAATATTCACTTTAATTTATCTTTAAAAGATATAACCTCAAAACATTTCAACTTTCTATATTGGAAAACATTTCCATATACTTAGTTACTAAGTAATTCACAAAACAATTTATTTTCAACACTTAGAAAATATTACATATATCTAAATCACGATTAAGTATATATTTTATTCATAAGGAAAACATTCTCTTAACACATTTATTTGGGTCAAAATGAATGTTGCGTAAAACATCGTTATGACAACCCAAAATCACTAGAGGGATTCGAAATTTAGATAGATACATAAATCCCAATACTATACAAAAACATTTCCTTTCGAAAATCATTTACTATAACAATAGTGTTATAGTCCATCATTTCCTTACTTCTCGAAAACGTCTATTACAATAATGAATATTGAAATCTATGGTTTCGATACTTAACACATTTTTAAAACGTCTTTAAACCATTTAACTTCAATTAAAATATCACTTTCCAAAACATTTATTTAATTTAAAATATTATTCACTATCCAAAATTGTGAATATACTTCCCTAACCAAATTCAACGCTTTTACATATTTAATTAAAGGATTATCCACTGTTCAAAATCGTGGATATAATTCCTTTAATAAACTATAATAATTAACTTATCAGATTCAATCGATTTGGGATTTATAAAACAACGTTTATAAATCACATTTATATATTTTATAAAAACTTCAAGTTATAAAATCACTTTATTAACTAATTCCATTTACATCTAATTTGCAGCCAAAATCCAATTTATAAGTTAATTCCTTATAAATTATATATTTACAATTTCATTCTTTCTATAACTTCATAAATTATAAATCTTTTTCACTTAGAAAAATCCATTAATAACTCATTTTAACACTTATAAAAATCCTTTATAATTCCAACACTTTGATTCATAAAATATCTGTAACAGCCTAGGATTTTCGTTCTTCGGAAATCCGACATCGACACTCACTTTATCGACTGCCGAGAAATCGAAGGCCGAAAACACGGAATGTTATGGGTTTTAAAAAGAAAAGAAAAAGAAAGAAGAGAGAAGAGATAGGAAATAGAGAAAGAAAGGGAAGAAGATAGAAGAATTTTAAAAATAGAACAGAACAGAAGGGAAACAAAAGAACAACATCAGAATCTCACAATTCGCAGCGGAACAACATATAATAATAAACGAATAATCTTTAAATAAAGAACTATATCAGTTATTACATCACATTATATTTCATTACATCATATCATATCATCAGAGTGTACAACAACATACAACAATAAACAGTGCAACGGAAAAAGAAATACTATATAACCTAGTAATACGCCATGCCATCCAGCTTGCCTCCAGCAAATCCAGAATATCCAGAATATCCTGATAAACCTAACTCTTGACTGCCCGTGTGGAAATTGGTGGGCACCCAGAGTTTAGGAAGGAAAACAATAAACTCCGAGTCAGTCATGTGACTGGTGTGAGAACTCAAAATAGTTTATTTATCTTTAAAATCAAAAAGAGGAATATTTTTTTAAATTCAATTCGCAATGCTTTTAAAAATGAGACTACCATAAGACCTCCCACCACACACACAATGCAAACGCAGACTTGGAGGAGATTTCTTCTTATGTTAGTCAAAGATGCTTGATACGCATTAAAATCAAATCAATTTTGATATTATTATTAGTGCATAGTGTAGAAGAAATTCATTTCGAAAGTAGAATATAAATCTTAGCCAGCATAGGTACCATTATATTATGCCTACTAATAGCTACCATATTAAATGGCAGGTTCTACAACTAATACCGTACAAGTTTCGTATTGTTTCTTTGGATTTCCAACAAATGGTCAGGCCAAGGAACTTCCCATTGCCACTGAGAATGCCTCTGGAAAGACATCCCCGAGAACCAAACCGGAACTCTGCCAACACAAGGCCGGGTTACCCCTTAACTGGGTAACTACTGACACGAGCACGCCATTCCCCGGTCCTTTAGGACCTTTTCAACCGAGCGCTCGATATCCAACATCACACCATAATAAATAGAGTGTTTTCAACATGAGTAAGTATCTGGGCTCCATACCATGATACCACCCCTTTCCAGAAGGAAATGCACATACCCTAAGGGGAGCTACAGCAACCCCTAATAACCTTGCCGCATCTTTCCTGTTTTGACCATTTCCGGGATGTGAGGCTCGACGAAGTCACGTCCACAAAAACATACTTTATACAAAAGCCATGCTTTGGGTCAACAAATGATCAACACAATGATCACTAAGATAGACGATCAAATAAATGATCCTATCACAATAATCAACACAATGATCATTTCAGCATCACTCAGCATGTCACATTACCAAAATGGGATATATCGCTGATAACTTCAACTATATGACCTTTGAGCTCGTACGTCTCAAAGAAGGGTGTTAAGCAAAGAATAAATTCTCCGCCACCAACAGAAATATATTTGAAAGAAATCGGCTTTATATCTCAAATTGTAATGTCAGGCATACAATCCATACAAGTCTGTTCCGGGCTCGAACAGAACCGAAGGCACTTCTTACGAAGTCCTTGCAATCCGGATATTCACAATCCTGATCGGATTCACCATCACATATGGAATCTCTATACCAGGTGCGACCCAGTGCAGAGACAATCGATAGGTCATCCTATCGCTCTCGCAAATACCGGTCTTCAACACCGATCTTCAAATGCAATTCACAACGACGTATCACATATTCGGAATGGGTTATACGACCCCATGGTCCTTTCCCGGTTAACCCGAATAGTGAGCGCTTATTCAAAAATAAGTGTGCATTCAAATTCAATCAAATACCCATTCAAAGGGAAATACTGATAGTCGGTTATTGAACTATCACTGGATATGCACACATCACCAGATTCCAAATAATTTTCCAAATTATTTATTTTCCAAAATATCTTTACTAGATATATAGTTTCAACACTTCAAAAAATAAATCAATATTTATTTTTAACCAATTTCACTTTTCACATATAAATTCCATAATGAATTTATATTTCAAAATATTCGTGCATATACGATTTCAATAATTCATTTCAATTTATCCTCCAAAAAGATAAATTCTAATTATTCACTTCATATTGGAAAACATTTCCATACTTATTAAAAATAAGTAATTCTCAAATCTTTTTATTTTCAACACTTAGAAAATATTCAATATACTTAAATCGAATTTAGTATATATTTCATTCTTTAAGGAAATCATTCACTTAAACATTTTTATTTGGGCCAAAACGAATGTTGCGTAAAACATCGTTACGACAACCCAAAATCATTAGTATAGGGATTCGAAATTAAATAGATATATAAATCCCAATACTATACAAAACATTTCCTTTCAGAAATCATTTACTATAACAACAGTGTTATAGTCCACCATTTCCTTTTATTTCTCGAAAACGTCTATTTCAACAATAAATGTTGAAATCTATGGTTTCGAATCTCAACACATTTTAAAACATCGTTAGATCGTTTTAATTCTATTTAAAACATTCACATTCTAAACAATTTCTTTAACGTGTTATTCACTGTTCAAAAACGTGAATAAACTTCTTTAACAAATTCCATTCTTTTATTCATTTTAATTCAAAGGATTATTCACTGTCTAAAAACGTGAATATAACTCTATCTCTAAGTTATAACAATTAACTTATCAAAATAAGTCGTTTGCGGATTTATAAAACAACGTTTATAAATTCCATTTCTATTTATTTATAAAAACTTCTTTTTTTATAAATTCCTTTATTAACCTATTGCCGTTTATAACTAAATTATAAACTAAACGTTCACATTATAAGTTAATTACTTATAAAACGATTATTTTACAAAATCGTTCTTTTTAAAGACTTTTCAATTTATAAACCTTATAACTTATAAGATTTATTTATTTAACCAAATCTATTCTTCAATTAACTTCACAAATTTATAATCTTACTATTTATAAATTTCATTTATAACTTCACAGTTTATAATTCTATAAATTTCATTCATTTATGAAATTCACTTTCACTACATTCAAACACTTATAAAAACTCGTTTTATAATGTCTAAATCTCAATTTATAAATATCCATTTATAAATCTCTAAATATAAATCAGTTTATATTATTATTCTAAAACGTCTTTAAATTCCTTTATAATTTCATCATTTCGATTTATAAAATAATCAAATTTTATAAATCCTATATTTAAACTTTTATCATATATTCAAAAATCCAATCTAAATTATTTTATAAAATCATTAGTTCATATTTCTCAAAAATCGACTTTTAATCGTATTTCTAAAAATCAGCTTTTTTTAACTATATTTCACAAAAACCATAATTTTTATAATTTTAAAAATTATAACGTTTATTTATTTATAATGGGTCAATTCCAAAAATATAGTATATTTTCAAAAATCACTTTAAAATCATTTTAAAATCCCAAAATCTGGGTCCAATGATGCTACACGCCAAATAGTCAATCACGACTACAACAATATCATATATCGATATGATAATCCATCAAATATCAAAATATCTGAAAATCAAATAAAACTGTTGAGGAATCCAGTTGGATCCCTCCAACCTGTTTCCTGCATCCAAAAACATTAGCACAATACCAATTTCGCTCCAGTACGAAATTATCGCGGTACATGTTCTTAATAAATATTATCCGCTTACTAACGGCGTAATAGGGTCTCATCCGCTAAACAAAAAATGCGGGAAATCAACAACTGCAATATATACATATGCCAATATATATATATTGATATTATATATAATACCAATTTCACTGTTTATGAAATATTCGCGGTATATGTTTTTATTAAATAACATCCGCTTACTAACGGCGCATAATGTCTATTTTAACAATCAATAATTTACAGTCATCATTCAAACATGCATTCAAATATTTTAAATCTAACTATTTAAAATAAAATCGAAATCTATTCGATTGAGTGAGAAATTCTCACCTTGGTTTTAAATCCCGTTTTAGCTTTTATTTCGAATAAAATTAAACGCGCGTTTAATTTTACCCGAAATTCTCACTAACTCCAAACGACTCCAAACCAACTCCATCGCGTAGTGCTCGTCCATACGATCCCAACGCAACTGAGTTTGCATTTTTTCGACCTCGTATGAAAAAGTTATGTATTTTACAAGATTACACGATTTAAATAGCTTAAATTACAACATAATCTTATTAATCTTTATACCCAAGCCAATCTAAGCCATAGGATCTTGCCCCACCTGATCTGGACCGTGCGTGCTTCCCCCTTCTCCCTCTTCTCATTTTCGTTCTTCCAGTAAATGATACGCACAAAGTAACCCATTAGCCTAAATTAGGTTTTCATATTCCGATCACCCCGTTCCACTAAACTCCATCACAACCCCACCATTCGAACCGCCTCGACTAGAGCTGCACTCGGCCCAAGGCACAATGAACTCGGCCCCCATCTGCGCATGAAATTGCGTGCGCAACCGTAGAGCTTCTAGCTCGATTTGCCGCCAATCCGAAGCTCCAAACACGATCATAGCCGTTGATATTGTAGATCTTGATGTACTCTACATCTTTCTAGTTGAAAGATTCTTGTAAATGTTGATGGATGAAGAGAAAAGAGGAGAAGAAGTTGGGAATGCTTCAGCCGTTCATGGTTAGGGCCGGCTAGGGTTATTTTCTTTTTTTTTTTATTATTAAATGAAGGGGGTAGTGTGCATATTTATAAGGAACGAGCAAGCGTAAACACTATTCATCCCGGGAATTCCGAACTCCGACTTAGGCGCCGTAACCAGCGTACCTAGGGTTTATCCCGCGTTCCGGACACAATGGAACAGGTTTCGGAAGCTAATTCGGAAGTATGTGCGAGTTATGGCTATAAACGCTCAATTTAAATTAAACCGATTTAAATCGATTTCTAGGCGTTTTAATTTGTACCGGACAAACGGTAAATCCAAACGACTTGAAATTTGAAACCTTACAATAATATCACATTACGGATCCGATGAAACTGGTTTCGTCGAAATCCGAGACTTTTTGAAAAATGGCTATTTTGACTCGCCAAATTTAAATTAAAAATAATTAGATGCGTTTCGAGCTGCCACGATCAAACGATAACTCCGATTGACACGAAAATTGAAATCCGGTAATAACTAACTATTACGGATCCAATGAAACTGGTTTCGTTCAATTCTGAGACTGTTCAAAAATTGGCTATTTTACAGTCGATTATTTAATATTAAAATATTCGATTTTCACAAATTAACTTTTAATTCGATTTTAAAAGTTCTAAAATTTTCTATAACTCCAGTATGATTAAATAAAATTTTCCAAATTATTTACAATCATTTTTAACTCAATTTTTATTATTTTCCATAATTTAACGTATTAAATTATCGATTTAATTATCCAATTAAATCCAATAATTCAAATAAAAATTTATTTGACTTATAAATTTACTTATAAATATTTAAAATTAATTAAATATTCAAATTTAAATTATTAAAAATTCTGGGTCGTTACAATCTTTCCCCCTTAAAAGAATTTCGTCCTCGAAATTACAAGTAAGAAAATTACAGAATTTATTTATTTTTCCAAAATTCATAATTAAACTTCTTACAAACCTTTACTAAGTTTTCAAATCATACTTAGTTATGTTTTCAAAAACAATTACTATCATTTAACTTTCAACTTCAAAACAAAGTTAAAGTTTTCAAAATTTTCCCAATTTTCTCAAAAATTTTCTAACGCCTTAAATTTTCGGAAAAATTCGCCATAGTCTCCTTTGCGCGGCTCGATCTGAAAAAAAAATGACAGTATATATATCACAAATATACATCTCATCAAGTAATGAGGCATCCCGAAGGGAAAAAAGTGTAAAAGTGCGATATTTAATCCGAGATATGTACCTTATATTTTATTAGCGAGCATATACGGCTAATATAGCGCAAAAGCGAACTCCAAATGCGAAGCAAACGCGATCCGCACCTACTAAACTCAACAAACAACATGAGAACATGCACATATGCAAATAATCTCAATATACAACATATAGCAACATAATAACTATATATGTCACATAGCAAATGCAACAATAACAATATACATTCAACCATCAACCAACTAACATCCATATCCAATAAACATTCATTCATATTCTCATTCATATTTAATGAATTGGTTTTCACTTTAAATTACATTTGATTCATTTACATTGGATTTACTAACATTCATTCTCAATTCAATTAGTTTACATTTACTAATTAAATCTAATTCACTTTCAATTCTATTCAAATTTATTTACTTCTAATTTGAATTCAATTTCATAGTTTTCAATTTCATTAACTCTTAATGAATTACATACAATCAAACAACATCCATATAGCAACCAAAGTATATTAATTATAACCAAATTTCTTTTGCTTATATTCATCTTGGTTTAACACCATCACTTTCAATTGAATTAATTAAATTGATTTTCCTTCAATTTTATTTAACTTTTAGTAACATTAGATTTTAAATGAATTTACACTTTCATTTATTATTTCATATCAATTATTCACATTTAATTGATTAATATTCAATTCATTAATTCAATTCAATTACTAAAGTTGAATTCTATTCACATAACTTAAGTTCATATTCTTTTAATCCACTTGATTATTTACAACTCATATTCATATAATTTCACTTTTATATATATATAAGTTTATTTCACAATTGTAAACACTTTAATTATAATTTCAATTCTTATAATTCTTTTGCTTATACAATTATTCTTTTATTTAGATTATTCAAACAACCTAACAATCAACTTATATACACTTTAACAATTCTGATAAATTATTTCTTTATATATAAAAATATAATCAAGGTAAAATTATTTCATTTACCCCATTTTAAAACAATATTGTGCCGAATTGTTCTATTCAAGTGTTTATAGATCCCTATCAACAACGTTAATTACTCGTATCAACCAGAATCTATATACCACTCAACAAACCAATCATCACAATATAAAACGATTTTATATTCACTAACAAATACGCTCTCATAGCTATTATTACACTCAAACTCATTCTAGAGTACTACTGACTCTATCTCTAATGAGTAATACCCTACAGAACCATGGTTGTCGCTTAACCATCAGAGCTCTGATACCAAATGTAACAGCCTAGGATTTTCGTTCTTCGGAAATCCGACATCGACACTCACTTTATCGACTGCCGAGAAATCGAAGGCCGAAAACACGGAATGTTATGGGTTTTAAAAAGAAAAGAAAAAGAAAGAAGAGAGAAGAGATAGGAAATAGAGAAAGAAAGGGAAGAAGATAGAAGAATTTTAAAAATAGAACAGAACAGAAGGGAAACAAAAGAACAACATCAGAATCTCACAATTCGCAGCGGAACAACATATAATAATAAACGAATAATCTTTAAATAAAGAACTATATCAGTTATTACATCACATTATATTTCATTACATCATATCATATCATCAGAGTGTACAACAACATACAACAATAAACAGTGCAACGGAAAAAGAAATACTATATAACCTAGTAATACGCCATGCCATCCAGCTTGCCTCCAGCAAATCCAGAATATCCAGAATATCCTGATAAACCTAACTCTTGACTGCCCGTGTGGAAATTGGTGGGCACCCAGAGTTTAGGAAGGAAAACAATAAACTCCGAGTCAGTCATGTGACTGGTGTGAGAACTCAAAATAGTTTATTTATCTTTAAAATCAAAAAGAGGAATATTTTTTTAAATTCAATTCGCAATGCTTTTAAAAATGAGACTACCATAAGACCTCCCACCACACACACAATGCAAACGCAGACTTGGAGGAGATTTCTTCTTATGTTAGTCAAAGATGCTTGATACGCATTAAAATCAAATCAATTTTGATATTATTATTAGTGCATAGTGTAGAAGAAATTCATTTCGAAAGTAGAATATAAATCTTAGCCAGCATAGGTACCATTATATTATGCCTACTAATAGCTACCATATTAAATGGCAGGTTCTACAACTAATACCGTACAAGTTTCGTATTGTTTCTTTGGATTTCCAACAAATGGTCAGGCCAAGGAACTTCCCATTGCCACTGAGAATGCCTCTGGAAAGACATCCCCGAGAACCAAACCGGAACTCTGCCAACACAAGGCCGGGTTACCCCTTAACTGGGTAACTACTGACACGAGCACGCCATTCCCCGGTCCTTTAGGACCTTTTCAACCGAGCGCTCGATATCCAACATCACACCATAATAAATAGAGTGTTTTCAACATGAGTAAGTATCTGGGCTCCATACCATGATACCACCCCTTTCCAGAAGGAAATGCACATACCCTAAGGGGAGCTACAGCAACCCCTAATAACCTTGCCGCATCTTTCCTGTTTTGACCATTTCCGGGATGTGAGGCTCGACGAAGTCACGTCCACAAAAACATACTTTATACAAAAGCCATGCTTTGGGTCAACAAATGATCAACACAATGATCACTAAGATAGACGATCAAATAAATGATCCTATCACAATAATCAACACAATGATCATTTCAGCATCACTCAGCATGTCACATTACCAAAATGGGATATATCGCTGATAACTTCAACTATATGACCTTTGAGCTCGTACGTCTCAAAGAAGGGTGTTAAGCAAAGAATAAATTCTCCGCCACCAACAGAAATATATTTGAAAGAAATCGGCTTTATATCTCAAATTGTAATGTCAGGCATACAATCCATACAAGTCTGTTCCGGGCTCGAACAGAACCGAAGGCACTTCTTACGAAGTCCTTGCAATCCGGATATTCACAATCCTGATCGGATTCACCATCACATATGGAATCTCTATACCAGGTGCGACCCAGTGCAGAGACAATCGATAGGTCATCCTATCGCTCTCGCAAATACCGGTCTTCAACACCGATCTTCAAATGCAATTCACAACGACGTATCACATATTCGGAATGGGTTATACGACCCCATGGTCCTTTCCCGGTTAACCCGAATAGTGAGCGCTTATTCAAAAATAAGTGTGCATTCAAATTCAATCAAATACCCATTCAAAGGGAAATACTGATAGTCGGTTATTGAACTATCACTGGATATGCACACATCACCAGATTCCAAATAATTTTCCAAATTATTTATTTTCCAAAATATCTTTACTAGATATATAGTTTCAACACTTCAAAAAATAAATCAATATTTATTTTTAACCAATTTCACTTTTCACATATAAATTCCATAATGAATTTATATTTCAAAATATTCGTGCATATACGATTTCAATAATTCATTTCAATTTATCCTCCAAAAAGATAAATTCTAATTATTCACTTCATATTGGAAAACATTTCCATACTTATTAAAAATAAGTAATTCTCAAATCTTTTTATTTTCAACACTTAGAAAATATTCAATATACTTAAATCGAATTTAGTATATATTTCATTCTTTAAGGAAATCATTCACTTAAACATTTTTATTTGGGCCAAAACGAATGTTGCGTAAAACATCGTTACGACAACCCAAAATCATTAGTATAGGGATTCGAAATTAAATAGATATATAAATCCCAATACTATACAAAACATTTCCTTTCAGAAATCATTTACTATAACAACAGTGTTATAGTCCACCATTTCCTTTTATTTCTCGAAAACGTCTATTTCAACAATAAATGTTGAAATCTATGGTTTCGAATCTCAACACATTTTAAAACATCGTTAGATCGTTTTAATTCTATTTAAAACATTCACATTCTAAACAATTTCTTTAACGTGTTATTCACTGTTCAAAAACGTGAATAAACTTCTTTAACAAATTCCATTCTTTTATTCATTTTAATTCAAAGGATTATTCACTGTCTAAAAACGTGAATATAACTCTATCTCTAAGTTATAACAATTAACTTATCAAAATAAGTCGTTTGCGGATTTATAAAACAACGTTTATAAATTCCATTTCTATTTATTTATAAAAACTTCTTTTTTTATAAATTCCTTTATTAACCTATTGCCGTTTATAACTAAATTATAAACTAAACGTTCACATTATAAGTTAATTACTTATAAAACGATTATTTTACAAAATCGTTCTTTTTAAAGACTTTTCAATTTATAAACCTTATAACTTATAAGATTTATTTATTTAACCAAATCTATTCTTCAATTAACTTCACAAATTTATAATCTTACTATTTATAAATTTCATTTATAACTTCACAGTTTATAATTCTATAAATTTCATTCATTTATGAAATTCACTTTCACTACATTCAAACACTTATAAAAACTCGTTTTATAATGTCTAAATCTCAATTTATAAATATCCATTTATAAATCTCTAAATATAAATCAGTTTATATTATTATTCTAAAACGTCTTTAAATTCCTTTATAATTTCATCATTTCGATTTATAAAATAATCAAATTTTATAAATCCTATATTTAAACTTTTATCATATATTCAAAAATCCAATCTAAATTATTTTATAAAATCATTAGTTCATATTTCTCAAAAATCGACTTTTAATCGTATTTCTAAAAATCAGCTTTTTTTAACTATATTTCACAAAAACCATAATTTTTATAATTTTAAAAATTATAACGTTTATTTATTTATAATGGGTCAATTCCAAAAATATAGTATATTTTCAAAAATCACTTTAAAATCATTTTAAAATCCCAAAATCTGGGTCCAATGATGCTACACGCCAAATAGTCAATCACGACTACAACAATATCATATATCGATATGATAATCCATCAAATATCAAAATATCTGAAAATCAAATAAAACTGTTGAGGAATCCAGTTGGATCCCTCCAACCTGTTTCCTGCATCCAAAAACATTAGCACAATACCAATTTCGCTCCAGTACGAAATTATCGCGGTACATGTTCTTAATAAATATTATCCGCTTACTAACGGCGTAATAGGGTCTCATCCGCTAAACAAAAAATGCGGGAAATCAACAACTGCAATATATACATATGCCAATATATATATATTGATATTATATATAATACCAATTTCACTGTTTATGAAATATTCGCGGTATATGTTTTTATTAAATAACATCCGCTTACTAACGGCGCATAATGTCTATTTTAACAATCAATAATTTACAGTCATCATTCAAACATGCATTCAAATATTTTAAATCTAACTATTTAAAATAAAATCGAAATCTATTCGATTGAGTGAGAAATTCTCACCTTGGTTTTAAATCCCGTTTTAGCTTTTATTTCGAATAAAATTAAACGCGCGTTTAATTTTACCCGAAATTCTCACTAACTCCAAACGACTCCAAACCAACTCCATCGCATAGTGCTCGTCCATACGATCCCAACGCAACTGAGTTTGCATTTTTTCGACCTCGTATGAAAAAGTTATGTATTTTACAAGATTACACGATTTAAATAGCTTAAATTACAACATAATCTTATTAATCTTTATACCCAAGCCAATCTAAGCCATAGGATCTTGCCCCACCTGATCTGGACCGTGCGTGCTTCCCCCTTCTCCCTCTTCTCATTTTCGTTCTTCCAGTAAATGATACGCACAAAGTAACCCATTAGCCTAAATTAGGTTTTCATATTCCGATCACCCCGTTCCACTAAACTCCATCACAACCCCACCATTCGAACCGCCTCGACTAGAGCTGCACTCGGCCCAAGGCACAATGAACTCGGCCCCCATCTGCGCATGAAATTGCGTGCGCAACCGTAGAGCTTCTAGCTCGATTTGCCGCCAATCCGAAGCTCCAAACACGATCATAGCCGTTGATATTGTAGATCTTGATGTACTCTACATCTTTCTAGTTGAAAGATTCTTGTAAATGTTGATGGATGAAGAGAAAAGAGGAGAAGAAGTTGGGAATGCTTCAGCCGTTCATGGTTAGGGCCGGCTAGGGTTATTTTCTTTTTTTTTTTTTTATTAAATGAAGGGGGTACTGTGCATATTTATAAGGAACGAGCAAGCGTAAACACTATTCATCCCGGGAATTCCGAACTCCGATTTAGGCGCCGTAACCAGCGTACCTAGGGTTTATCCCGCGTTCCGGACACAATGGAACAGGTTTCGGAAGCTAATTCGGAAGTATGTGCGAGTTATGGCTATAAACGCTCAATTTAAATTAAACCGATTTAAATCGATTTCTAGGCGTTTTAATTTGTACCGGACAAACGGTAAATCCAAACGACTTGAAATTTGAAACCTTACAATAATATCACATTACGGATCCGATGAAACTGGTTTCGTCGAAATCCGAGACTTTTTGAAAAATGGCTATTTTGACTCGCCAAATTTAAATTAAAAATAATTAGATGCGTTTCGAGCTGCCACGATCAAACGATAACTCCGATTGACACGAAAATTGAAATCCGGTAATAACTAACTATTACGGATCCAATGAAACTGGTTTCGTTCAATTCTGAGACTGTTCAAAAATTGGCTATTTTACAGTCGATTATTTAATATTAAAATATTCGATTTTCACAAATTAACTTTTAATTCGATTTTAAAAGTTCTAAAATATTTCTATAACTCCAGTATGATTAAATAAAATTTTCCAAATTATTTACAATCATTTTTAACTCAATTTTTATTATTTTCCATAATTTAACGTATTAAATTATCGATTTAATTATCCAATTAAATCCAATAATTCAAATAAAAATTTATTTGACTTATAAATTTACTTATAAATATTTAAAATTAATTAAATATTCAAATTTAAATTATTAAAAATTCTGGGTCGTTACAATATCAATTTTATAAATCTTATATATATACACCGTTTATTATAACTTCAAAAATCTCGATTTTTAACTAAACTTATTCTTTTAATAATTTCAAATCGTTATTAAAACTTATATAACTCCAAAAATCATACTTAAGTTTATTTCACCAAAAATCATAATTTTTATAACGACAAAAATTATAGCATTTATTTAAAATAAATCAATTCCTTTACAATTCAAAAATCAATAAAACGTTTATTTCAAAAATCACTTTAAAATCCTTTTAAACTTGGAAATCATCACATAAACATTTTTAAATTTCCAAAAATAGGCCCAATGCGGCCACAGCACCAAGCACATCAATCAAGGCATCCAAAACATCATATATCATATGATAACAAAATATATATCAATATCTGTAAATAAATCAATACAGGTCAGGAATCCAGTTGGATCCCTCGAACCTGTCACCTACAACAAATATACATATTAGAATATGTGTACAATGTCGCTTCAAGGCAGACGCGTGTACAAAGAATCATCCACTCATACACGGGAACTTATAGGGTCATCTGCTCCACTAGGCAGGTATATATCCAAATACCAATCAATATATCATATATCATTCAAACAATCATCATTCGTCATAAATAATATTTATTCTAACTAATATAAAAATATGAGCGAGTCAGAAAGAGTGAGTTGTAGTCACATTGCATCCAATAGCAGTTACAGTGTTTTATTCCGAATAAAATTAAACGACCGCTTAATTTTACCCAAAATGCACACTAGCTCCAATCAACTCCAAACCAACTCCATCGCGTAGTGTTCGTCCATACGAACCCAACGCAATTTTTTTCGTCAGAAACGAATCTCGTATGAAAAAGTTATAGCGTTTTAAAGTTTGTACGAATTATAATATAAATTAATTAACATTTTATTTCTATTTTTTTATAACCTTTTACATCCAGGCCGTTGATTGGGCTTCTCCACATCAGGCCGCACGATTTTTGCTTCTTCCCTCATCTGGTTTTTTTATGCAAAAACAAACCCATAGCTGACCATTTCTTCAAATTTTTCATCCCTCTGCGATCGTTTATGCGTTGATTGGTTGCCATCATTTCAAAGCTCTTGCTCCATCGCACTAACACCCCAAAGCATGTCGAACTTGGTTGGATGGAGGCCTCGAAAAATGTGCTGAAAGAACGAACGAACGCAACCTTTTGCCGTCGATCCATCACCTGAAATCCAATCATAACCGTTGGATACGAATGTCTCGTTACGCTCTTTGATTTTATAGTTGAATGTTTTCGACGGTTGTTGGTGGATTGGAAGAAAACGGAGGGGAAATATGGGTGTTTTCTGGCCGTGCATTCTATGGTGGCGGCTAGCCCTAGCTATTTAGGCTTTGGTGAAAAATGAATAAAATGTTGGCCTTTATAGAAAATTTGCGCGCACTATTCATCCAAAAAATTTCCTAACTCCAATCGAAGCGTGCCGCCTAGTATTTATCATGTTTTACCCCTATTCTGAGTGCAATGGAATATATATCGGAAGCCAATTCGATCGTGTTTGAAAGATAGGTTTTCGAATCGACTTTTTAAATTTAAAATTCGCTTAAACAGATTTTTACGTGTTTTAGCTTTCCCCGGACAAACTGTAAATCCGATAGATACGAAATTTGAAATCTTACAATAATTTAACGTTACGGATCCAATGAAACAGGTTTCGTTGAAATCCGGGACTGTTTGAAAAATGACTATTTCCGCTCGTCAATTAGATATTAAAATATTCAATTTCTACAAATTAACTTTTAATTCAATTTTAAAACTTCTATAACATCATTCAAACTCAAATAGAATTTAATTCATCTTTATAAATCATTTTCATTCACATTAAATCCAATATCTAATTATTTATACAATTTCAAATATTAAATTAACAATTTAATTATCCAATTAAGTCTTTGTATTCGAAATATAATCTATTCAGCTTATAAAATTTAATTGTGCATATTTAAAATCAATTAAATATACGAGTTTCAATGAATGATATTCTGGGTTGCTACATATCTTGTACATACAATCGAATTAGACCTCGGGACAAGTTCCATTGCGTTCGAAATAGGGGTACAACATATAGAATGTCAGACGGCACGCCTCGTTTGGGGTTTGGAATTTTCGGGTATGTTTTATTGAATAATTTAAAGTTTTAGAATAATATATACATAAAAACATACATACATATATACTCATTTTATGCAGTCATGGTTCCCCTTACTCTGCACATATCCTTCAAGCTGCATATACCTCCATATCCTCAATTATGCATAAGCAAACCAACGGAAGAGATTTGGCTAATTTTTTTCAATTTAATAAGCATAAATATAATTAAAGTAGGCACAGTCTCCTCATTGAATGAGCCACTCGAGGCGTTTTTAGCCCTCGACATCAATTGAGAAGATGTTTGTCATGTTGAGTGGAGAAGATTGGTTGGTTGGATTGGGTTACGGTGGCCCAACGGAGGTGGCAGTTTAACCACGTTTCCAGGCTGCTAGGCTTCCTATTTTGGGTTCGATCTCCTCGTCGGCGGCAAGCTAAGGGTTTCTCGCCAACAAACAATTTATTTACATCCACATGCTCTTAGTTATGGTTAATTGAAAATAAGTTCTGATATTCCATTTAGTTATTAATTCTCGTTATAAAGATTTTGCTATATCGTCGTTTAAAGAATTTCATCTCAAAAAACTCTGTCATATGAACTTGAGCTTGTGATTCTGGTAAAAAGAATGTTGCAAATTTATCAGTCATTTTGATTAATGATAATTTAATTTAATTAATCATTTTAACTAATTATTTTGAGATTAATTAACCAATTTAATAAATGATAATTAAAAATTGGTTTATCTTTAGGTTTAATTAACATTTTTGCTAATGATGTTTATACTTAGTTAATCGTTTCAATTAATGATTATTTTAGTTTAATTAATTAACTATTTATTTTTATTAATGATAATGGAGTTTAATTAATTAATTAATTAACTAATGATAATTGAAGTTAATGATCATTTTCATTAATGGTATTTAAAAGTAATTAATCATTTTAAATAATGATATTTGAATTTTATTAACCATTTTAATTAATGATTATTTTAAAATTTAATTAATTGTTTTAACCAGTAATATTTGGAATTTAGTTAATTCATTTTAATTAATAATGTTTTATAATTAAATAAATCATTTTAACAAAGGATGTTCTTAATTAATCACTTTGATTAGTGAAGTTTGAAAATAATTAATCTAATTAATTCATGATAATTTTGAACTTAATTAATTGTTTAATTAATGTGACTTAGAATTACATATCATTTAAATAAATGATGTTGAGATCAATTATTCAATTTAACTAACGATTATTTGTATTTTAATTAATCTTTTTAATTAATGATATTTAAAGTTAACTAATTGAGTTAATAAACGAGATTTAAGTAAATTATCTAATACAATAAAATTGCTTCAATCAAATGATTTAAATTTAATAAACTAATTTAATAAAGATTTTAAGATTAATTTACCAATGTTACAAAAGTGTTTGGAAATAATTACCTATTTTATTATGGATAATGGATTTATTTAGTTAAAATGGATTTTAAATGTGATTAGTTATCTTTCGAGATAATTAATATTGTTTTAAAAGTAAAAAAGGAATTAGATATCCATTATTGGGATGTTAAGTTGGATAATCTTCTGGGTGTTTGGTCTGATGTTGGTTTAGGCCCTTGGGGTCGCACACATGGAAAGATTATTCTCTTTAGATTTCAACAATCAAGAACTAATTCTAAAAGTGTTTTACCAATATGGAAATATAGCAAGGACAAGTTTAGTTCTATTAAAAAAATTAAAATTCGATTTCGGTTACAGGACAATAGTTTCGTAATTGATATCTCTTATATGGAAAGGATCTAATCATGCATTTAACGCTCAATATTGAAGCTTGGACTCATCTCTATTTCGAAGGTTAAAAATGTCGTCAAGGTGATGCCTAGAGGTAAAACCACCTCAACTTGCATGGCTTCATTTTCAACCGAGAGATAAGACTTGTCTGGAATCAACGAGTGGTGGTAAATATATGAAAATTTAATTTCCATATACGATCATTTTAATTTCTCCGATAGTTGATTTTTTTAATTATTGCATTCAGCTTTCTTCATGGTGTACCATCACCTTTAAAAGCGATTTTTGTTGCTCAATCAAGCTTTGTTATCCTTTTTTGGAAATGACTAAAACCAAAGCATGAGAGGAGCAAAGTTATATGGGGTTGCACCCATCAAAAGGGTATTTTCATATCTCATCTAGTTTGGTTTCGGTTGTGCACTTAGATGCGGAAATATTCAAATTCTCGGTAAGGTCTGGCGCGGTGCGGCTTGGTATTTGTCCAACAATGGTAGCCGAGCTCAGGAGTATGTTACTAGAGGTATATTCCTAGGGAGGTGCACCTTCCTTGTCGTTTGTTGGAAATTTTCCTTTCCTTGTTTGATTCGAATCCCTGAATCTGTTTATCTTTAAATTTCCACGAGTAGAGCCAACTCCTCATCACGGCATTTAATCTTTGATTTGGTCCATTCTATAAAAGTTGGACTATTACCTTATTCTGTCCATTCCATCATGTTGGGTGGTTACCTTATTCTTTCCATTCTATCAAGTTTGGTTTGTTACCTTATTTAATCCATTCTATCAAGTTGGACTGTTTTTCTTGTTCTATCTATTCTGTCTAGTTTGGATTTTGCTAGGTTTATTTCCATTCTTTCATGTCTGTTTTAATATTGATTATGTCCATCACTATTTGAATTTGTTTCTTGATATTTACTTCTGCTCTTGTCTATATGGATGTTATTCTTGTAAGGTAAAAACCCATTCTGCATCAACAACATGGTCTAACAGAACTTTTATATGATCCACATAATTCGATTATCTCACGCTGGTATTTCCAGACTGGTCCAGGTATTATTTGTTCTAACCCTCGGGTCAGACCGAATATTTTCCCAGGTTATCCATGGTGTTACGGAGGTCTTGAATGGGAGATGAAGATTCACCTATCGTAGTATTTTATTTTTCGTTGTATTATATAGTATACCTATCGGTATTTGTAAGCTCAGGATTTTATAACTTTCCAGGTGATAAAGTTTGTTTTTAACTCTGATATACTCTATATGTTTGGAGTGACAGTTTCTACTGTCCTTATTATATTATATGTTGTCTAATACCTTATGAGATTCTATTTTTCTCTGATCTCTATTCTTTTCTTTTTTATTTACCCTAACAATCTGCACTTTTGTCGATTGGATGCGCGACATTGGAACACGGTGGTAGTGATCGGTGTCGAATTCGATGGTCAAAATGGTGGGTTTTTGCAATATCATAACCAACATTCACATATCAACAAATAGTTCGTCAAAATCAAGTAATTTTCTTTTCCAAAAAAAAGTTTTACTCAACGAAACTTTTTCAATTCAAGTAGAGCATTTTCTAAAACTTGAAAATACTTTGGAATTTGCAAAAATGGAAACTTTAGTTGCTCAAACAGTTGAAATGGCTCGGCCAAGTGAACTTTTGGCTCGTCCTAAAGGGGTTTTGGGCTAGACCTAGGCCTTGTGGGGGCACGTCCATGATGGGTTTTGTAAAATTGTGGGTTGCAACTTGGAAGAAGATTGTTGTAAAAGATCTAGAAATAGTTTATCAAGAATTGGAGTGTTTAAAGTAGAAAGCACTGATTCTTTTATCTTATTTTAGAATTCAAGAAAGGAAGCCATGGATGTGTTTGCTTAAGATTCTTTGGATTTTGAAATGAAGAAGGAGGTTGTAAAAATAAGAACTTGAAGATAAAGGGGTATATATAGGCTTAGGGAAATTATTTAACAACGTATAAGTGTTTATATTATAATATATACATGCATGCACACTATACCCCTCACCCGTTAAATCCGTCCATTTCAAGTACCCCCTCCTCTTTTCACTATTCAAGCCATGCACTTGTACTTGTGTTGAAAAGGAGCATTATATATATATATATATATATATATATATATATATATATATTCTTTACAAAATATTTTCTTTTATCCTAATATATATACACCTAAAAGAGAAGCATATACATGCACATATGAACATGTATTCATCATGTTAAAATGTTTTGTATTGTGTGCATGTATGTTTACAATAGTGTTGTAACATTTTCATTAATTTTTAACCAATGAAAAATCGGTATCTCGAAAAAAAAATCTGATCACATTTTCTATTTTTCTATACACTATATATATTAGTAAACAAACCTTGAAAACGATTTTATCATCATTAGTTATTATTTAAAATAATTTTATTTGTTAATAAACATCCATTTAAAATTATTTAAATATAATTAAATATTCATTTAAATAGCAATCAAATTCCGGGTCGTTGCACACTCCCTCCTTAAAAGAATTTAGTCCTGAAATTAGCAAACAAGGAGATAATTCAAACTACGCAAAAAGCCATATATTCATATCGTAAAACCTATACAAATATATACACTAAGCATACATTGCAAATAAACATACACTATACATACAACCTACGACCAGCTATCCTAACATCAACTCGGGTTAGGCTTCCATCATACAATCCACCATCTCCCAAGTGCAGTCTCTTGGATCCTTGCTCCATTGAATCTTGACTAGTCACACCACCTTGTTATGCAACCTCTTTTCATCCTGATCCATAACATAAACTGGATGTCTAACCACTGTCAGGTTCGGTTCTATCCCCAATTCCTCTTGAACCGATGGCTCAACTATCAAAGATGGGTTATGAACATACTTCCTCAAATCAGACACGTGCGAACACATTATGAACTGCCGCCAATCTTTTTAGAAAATCGACCTTCTAAGTAAGCGATCCGATCCTCTCAAGAATATGAAAAGGTCTAACAAACCAAGGAGCTAACTTTCCAGCTTTTCCAAATCTAAAGCTCCTCTTGCTGGTGACATCTTTACGACATTAAGTCTCCAACCACGAATTCCAAATCCTTTCGCCTCTTATTCACATAACTCTTTTGGCGTTATTAGGCTTTATTCATTCTTTTCTTAATCACAACTTTTTCTATAGCCTCTTGGATCATGTCTAGTCCAGGTAAAATCTATCTCTCATCTCAACGCAACATACTGGCGACTTGCACCGTCTTCTATATAGGGCTTTATAAGGTGTCATTCCGATGCTTGCTTGGAAGCTATTATTGAATAAATGATCCTCTCTCGATCCACCAAAATCTAAAATACACGCCTTTAAGAGATCCTCTAGAATCTGAATTACCTGTTCATCAGCCGTCTGTTTTGGGGTGATGTGTTGTACTTAAGCCCAACATTGTTCCTAGAGTTTTTTGCAATGCTTCCCAAAATTGACCAGTAAATATGAGTTCTCTATACCTTACTGTACTCATCATGAAACCTAACTATCTCTCTCATAAAAAATTTAGCTAAAGAAGTAGTGGTCCTTGTTGGTTTCACCGGAATAAAATTTGCGCTCTTCGTTAACTGATCCGTAATAACCCATACTCCATTTCCTTTTCTGGTTCTGGGTAAACCATCGATAAAATCCATTGATATCGTTTCCCATTTCCAATTGGGAATCCTCAGAAATTGTAATATTCCGGCTATCTTCTAATGATCAACTTTGACTTATTGATAGCACGAACACCTGCTAACATAGACTGAAATGTCCTTCTTCATTCTTGGCCACAAAAAATACCTTTTTCATGTCTTTATA
Organism: Allium cepa; assembly: GCA_030765085.1. Lineage (NCBI taxonomy): Eukaryota > Viridiplantae > Streptophyta > Magnoliopsida > Asparagales > Amaryllidaceae > Allium > Allium cepa. The sequence goes on along the minus strand of CM060943.1, from coordinate 672,024,873 downwards.
CATCTTATGAACTCCTGGATGAATACTTAACCTAGATTTATGGTTTAGACAATTCTTCCTACCTTAACCCATCCATATCTGGAACACACAATCATCCATTCATCCTTAAAGTACCTCGGCTATCCATCTCAAAATCCAAACATCTACCTCACTTGACTCCTTGAATTATTCCTTCCAGTATCTCATCCATCCTCTGATTCCTTAGAATCCTTCCTTAAAGTGTCGAGGTAACCTCTAAGAGAGTCAAAATAGTATTCCTACTCAGGGCATCCACCACCACATTAGCCTTTCCTGGCGTATAAAGAAAATTCAAGTCATAAACCGTCGAAAACTCTAACTACCTTTATTGCCTCAGGTTCATATCCTTCTAAATAAAAAGATACTTCAAGAATTTATGATCTGTGAAGGCTTGAATTTTTTACCTAATTAAAGAATGAAAACTTACTCCAAAAATCTCTAATGATTATAAAGAAACTAAGAGAAATAGAAGGATCTTAACCAACAATTAGCGTCTTCACACTTTTGATGCAAAGACAACCGCTAGCAACTTCAGGTCATGCGTAGCATAGTTCTTCTCGTGAGGCTTCAACTGCCTGTTTGCATACACAGTCACTCTACCATGCTGCATCAGAAAAGCACCAAGTCCCACTCCATGCATCTATGTAAACCGTGAACCCACTATTTTCATCCGGACAAAACTGGTGCATTGGTCAATCTCTTCTTCAATTCTAGAAATGCCTCTTCACACTTTGGAGTCCATACAAACTTCTCCTCTTTCTTAAATAACTTAGTCAAATGGTAGGAAATCTTGGAATAATCTTGAATAAACCTTTTATAGTATTCAGCCAACCCTAAGATACTACAAACCTCGGTAGGAGTCAGCAGTTGCTTCCATCCCTGAAGAGCTTCCATAGTCGCTGGATCTACTAAAAAACCTTTCCTTGTCATAATATGACTTAAGATTTTACCTACGATTTTCAAAAATGGCAATTAAAATTTTTTGCCTTTAGGACATGTCTCATCGATGTTTCCACACCACTTCCAAATGATGTTTATGCTCTTGATTAGATTTGTTGTAGATAAGGATGTCATCGATGAGCTAACACAAATTTGTTAAGAATATCTCGAAAAACATGGTTTATGAGATAAACAAAATATGCAGATGCATTAGTTATCCCGAAAGGCATAACCAACTACTTAAAGAAACAGTCAAGGCCCCTAAATGTAGTTAAGGTTATACAATCTTCAGCAACCCTCAGTTGAAGGAATCTACTAGCTAGATCCATTTGAGAAAATACCATAGATCCATGAAGTTGGTCAAAAAGATCATCAATGCAGGGTAAGAGATACGTATTCCTAATGGTTAGCTTATTCAACTCCCTATAATCCATGCACAACCTTAAAGATCCATCAAACTTAGCCGCAAACACCACAACGGATCCCCAACTCGAATGACCAGATCTAAAAGTTTTTACTAGAGTGATATGTCTGAAAGAAGTGCAATTTTGTTTCAGGGAAAGAGCGGTTCATTTGCTCAGCTTAAAAACCGTCTGCTACATGAAATTTGGGTTGGCATGGACTGCTCCAAATTTTCCTTTCACCTTGGAATTCGTGATGCATTCTCATATATTTCCATTGGTCCTGTATTTGTGTTTATGTTTTTTTAATGTTTTGTGTTGTTCTTGAGTGATTGGTATGCCTTATATCTTCTGTTTTCCCGTTCTTGTTTTCTTTTTATGTTCTGACTTCCAAAGTGTGTTTTGGTTTGGCTTTCTTTATTTGTAATTTCTAGGCGTATCAATAAACTGGTAGGGGCCCAGTTCACCCCGCTGGTTTTGGCTAAAATAAAATTTTAAATCCAAAATTTACCCATTAGTTAATGATTCAAAATTATGCTTTTAACTTTATAAAAATTTATAGATCGAGTAACTTCAAAATGATACTAAGGAACTGAGTACTACCAGTAGTATCACATATTCCCTTAACAAGAAGAGTAATACTTAAGAGAGACATTTTCCATCCGAACACAACTCATGCCCATGTTTTGTTAATTTTAAGCCACTCAAACTAGTTAACCATTATATTCTTTTCAAAAATACCAGGACTAATATTTTCAAAAATTCCTTTATAAAACATGTTATAAATCCAATTTATTTAATTACTTATATAAAAAACATTCACAAATTTATTTATCTTAAACAATCCTTAAACCAATATTATTTATTGAACACTGCATAGTCAAATTCTGAAACGAAAGTTACGAGGTGTTCGTACTTAATTAGATTGAAGTGAATTAATATTATCGTTAAATATATTATAGTCCAATTGTGAATTAAATCCTAAAGCGTTTAGCCTACAATAACTTTCTACCCCACCCATGTTAAAGGAAACTAATTGCACATAAATTAGCCAAGCAAAAATCAAACAGTCAAACAATTAACAAAAGCTAAGCAGATCAAAAATAACTATATTATCCATAACCACTGTCGGAGGTACGGTGTCTTATCTTACTCATTTTATTTATCAAATTAAGGTAGTTTCATTTTAGGTTGATTTACTAACCTAGACAAATTTTACTCAAGCACTCAAACTATGCTCTGATAACAAATGTGACGATCCGGATTTTTAGACTTGTCAAAATTGCCGGAAACCCATCTGGTTTAAACTACAAACGAAAACTACTGATTTAGTCCCGAATATCGTTTGACAAATATTTGACACTTCTAAATGCATATGATACAAATTTAGTTTATATAACTTATCAGTGAATTTATTAATTCTACAAGGTGTGTTTAATACATACCAAATACCAATGTCTATAAATCTATCACTGCACCTCTAATTAGAGAGACATCAATATCCTTAACTGCGACCTCAATAAACATGTCAATGCGAATAAAATGATAAGCATGAAAGATATATGAACATCAAACAAATAACAAACCATAATAGATAACCAGGTAAGAATTATATTACTTTTGGGTCTGAATCACCACCACTTATGACTACCTACGCACCGCTATCTAATTGGGTAACCAATTAGATACGGGATCAAGCAAACATAGTTCTTCTACCATAAATAGGACTCACAGAGCCTATGATGCAACAAACAAATACACAATTCTCTAATTACATACTTAATCTTAATCTTCATAATTTAGATTCTTCAAATCTAATTTACTTTATTTTATTAAAAAGCTCTTTGAATAGAAAAGTATCTCATAAGACACATCACACATTAATAAGGATGGGTTTTTACCTTATGATAACTTTTTATTAAATGTAAAATCATTTAAAATTATTTTTAATGACATACTTTGAAAACATGTACAAATAAAATTATAAATCATAGCTGAATGCTTACATCTCACATTTCAGTATTTGCACAAATAAGCCATATGACCCTTATTGGATATTGGATTTCCATCTGAATAGCGAGGTAAGGGACTACCTCTCGTACAGTGCATTTCTAGATGAATGGACCATAGTCCCTTATGTATGTCCTCATGCGAATTAAGGTCTGCTTATCCAAAAATATAATATGAATAGCATCGAATATTAAAGCATCCGACCGTTACTGACTTATCTGGAATCCCGAGCATACACCATTTAATTTAAACCCGACATTATAATGGGTAGAATTTTTTTTATATCTACAAAGGTGATTTCATACCCTGATTGTAGCGATCCACTTAACCTTAAAACATACCTTGTTTTACTATTCTCGGGTGTGAGGCTTTGAGATAATGATTACCTTTCATAGCACATATTCCACTTGGAATGTCACTCTTCCATTCCCTAATCACACAACAGATTTCTACAATTGTATAACTCCTGAGCTCGTACATCTTAGGAAAGGGTGTTAAGCGAAGAGAAGTTGCCTTCTCCGCCACCAAACAGATGATACATTCATAGAGATCAAGCAATATGATCTAGAAATGCAACGTTAGACATTCATCCATACAAGCTGTCCAGGAACAGGACAAACCGAAGGCACTCTCCTATCACATCCTACCGAGCATTACCTATAGGATTGTTAGCGAATTAGTCCTTGCATACGAAGATTTCATATTAAAGAGATCATAGCTATTTATTTATTCATTTTAGAGGGCCATTCCAAAATTATCAACAAGAAGTCCTTCCATTATGAAGATCCTTGGCTGCAAAATCAAGGTCTTTAATATATATATATTTTATTCACTTTTGAAATATATGGTTCGAAGTGGTTTTTCGGATAGGAATTACACAAATCTGGTCCCGGTTCCTTCAAATCAATTGTCGACAAAATGATGTTTTATAAGTTGGTGATTATTATTTGATTTATTCATTTCTTTTTATCAAAAAATATCTTCAAGACATATATATACCTTTAAAACATTCTTGTTGGTATATATAGAATCATTGGACCTCTCTTTATTAAAAAAATTAGTTTAATTCCAAGACTTAGAATCCTTTTTAAACTTAGAATAATTCCAAAACATTTTACTTTGGAAAATATTACCAAATCATTTATTTAAATCTTAATAAATATTTCTTATTTTTAAAACGTAACTTTTTAATTAGTTGAAAACATGTTACCAAAGATGGTAAATCCAAATTGTTTTAAATTTGGAAAATTAAATCTTTTATACTTAACTCGTTTACAACATTTCAACCTTATCTATCCCTTACCCGGGGGAGGCTAGGTGAGCCAGGGCAATGGTTGCTCTAGAACATCTCCTTGGTTTAAGCACCTCACCTAAATCTCACGAATAGTAAAATCAGGTGTACTCATCGGCTTATTAGAGCCAAGATTAAAACATTTGCTTATAACAGCTTTCCTTTAATTCATTTATTTAAATTCTTTAAATAAGTTATAAAATCTTCAAATCATCTTTAAAACATTTAATTATTTATTTGAAAACATTTGTAAAAGATTTGGAAAAGAATTTTTGTGTTTAAAACCATATTTTAATTGTTATTGAAAACCTCTGCAAATAATGCTACGAGTTGTGTTTTTAATGTTATATTGATCAAAACGACTTTTATATTATTTGAAAATTGATTTATATAACTTAAATCTCTTTTTTCAAAAATTTAAAATATTTATAAAGAATTTTCCATATTTTTATGGAATTTAAAAATATCAAATTTAAATTATTATTAACTTTGGTCGTTTACTACAAAACCGCGATATATTTGAAAACTTGTTTTACTTGTATTTTAAAATCTAAATCTCGATCATTTTCTTTTGTTTGAATACTATGGATATAATAGTTTGGTTAATTCTTATTACAAAGAACTCCAAACTGTATTCCATTTTGCATACTCATTTAAATTTTATGGTGCGAATCGCGAACTACCATTACGCAATGCTCTTAGTTTTGACTTGTTTTTCATTTCTTATTAAAACTTCACAAAATTCGTTTCTAGTGTTTATAACATTATTAAATCATTTTAAACCATTATCAAGAGGTTTAACATTTCATATATATATCATTTTTTCAATAAAAGGAAAGTGATTTCCTTTATGATTTTTGACATGTGTTTAACGTGACTTGTTAATGAAATCAAACAATCGTACTAAACTACCAAACGTGAATAACAATCATAACAACCAAGCGTAGCAAAAAATATTATATCATCCAATATGTATATAATAGTATAAATGGAGTTATCTTACCAATTTCCAAGTCGAATTCTTCCCACCAACATTCAAACAAATTGAGACTTCATTAAATCATTACTAAAACAACTCCACCACCCGTGCTCTTGGCCATCCTTCCTTCACTTCCATAGCTCACGGTATAAGGGTCTAGGGTCAAAGATCTTGACCGTTGAAAAAAGAAGAGATCTTTTGTTCATAATATTTGGACCCGAAAATGAGTTATCTTTTCTTGGCTTTTTTACCATGTTGCACTCAAAATTTGAAAAGGTTGTGCTAGAAAATTATTTTCTCTTCTATTTTAAATAAGGAATTACTTAATTTCAAGCCATTTTGAGGGAGATATGGTTAGAAAAAGAATAGGTAATTACGGATTCACAAAAATCAAATCCGAGAGTGCACTGGAAAGAAGTGGGTATTCGACATAACTAAGTTCAAAATAGGAAGAAGTGATAAACATTAAATTTATAGCCACTAGAATATCATATGATCTAAGTAATATCATTTGGATCAGTTTTGAGGAAGTTATGATCAAAATAAAATGAGGTATTCGCGGCCTCAAAATTTTGGATCGAGAATGTACTGGAATGTTGTTGGTTTTTGACATAGCGAATCTCGAATTGGGAAGAAGTTGAGAACATAAAAGTCGTAGCCACTAGAATTTTCCATGGTTTGAAAAAAAGAATTTCTCTATTTGGTTTAGATTTGGAGAATTTATGGAAGAAGAAAATGAGTTGTGTATGTGAGTATTTATAGGCAAGTTTATCAAAATATCTACAAACATAATCATGAGCTATCACCTCACTATCACCTCCACCACCTCCCCCTTACACCACCCTAGGATGGCCAGAAGTCACCTCAAGCTTTAGCAAGACATATGCCCCTTGGATGTGGCATTTGATGTGACAAATGGTGATAATTACCTTAGATATTTTAAGTGTTTTCTCTCTACACCATTATTACCCATATACGTCACCTCCTCCTTCATCATCACCTAGCACAGCCAAGTCCCCTCCACCACCACCTAGGTACGGCTGACATGACCCCATCCCTTGTGCATGTGGAGATGGTTGTACTTTGATGTGTACTATTGACTTAAGGTTGCTTAAGAGTAAAAGAGTTATTAAAATATCTTATATATTGACGATTTTATGTATAATTAGCATGTATGTGTATATGTATGTTCATGTGCACGTGTACATGTCCATTGATGTGTACATGGATATGTCTATATGCATTTTACATTTAATCTGCAACGTTGCATAACCTCTATATGTTGAATCGTTACGAATCCTAATTTTGATTTCCAGTCATATTTTCATTTTTAGTTAATATATATATACATATATAATTGTAAACAAAGTTTGAAAATTAGTTCCTTATTATTATTAATTAATTAATTAAAAAGACCCCATTTGAATTATAAAACCATATAAATCAATATTGAACAATTGTTTTCAAAAAGCGCTTCTATATCGATAAACCAATATCGATTTTCCTTATATTTTTAAATTAATGATATACCTTTATAAAAATATTATAATTTATTATCTCTTTAAAAATAATTAAAATGAAATATTATCATTTTAAAACTATTATTTGAATAATTATTATTATTTATTATCACTTAAAAAAGTATTACTTAAAACAATATTAATTACATTATCAAACTTTTATTTGAACATTTTGAAAATAAATATAATTTATCGAAGTGATAAATTTGCAGTTCGTTACAGTGATTTTCTCCATCAACTCTTTCACCAAAGAGTACATGTAGAACCTTGTCTAGGGTCATAATGCCTAAGGCTCTTACCTTTATGATCAAGAATAATGTCTGCAGGTTCATCATATTCAAGAAAATCATCATGGAAAATGACACATAGTTCAAGAACGGATGGTTTATGTAAATCTATGACAGAAACATGATTCCAAAGCCGTCTCTTCTATCCTCCATCCATAGGAAAACAATCAAATCAAGATCGTCAACAAAACAATCAAGAGCATCCTAAAGAAGTGTTTGGTAGAAGCAAAGGGTAACTGGCAAAAAAATTCCATTGGTCTATGGTCTTACATGACAACATCCCGCATATTAACCAGGTACTCCCTTTTCTCTACGTCTTACGGATATGAAATGATGATGTTAGTTAAAATCGATGTCCACTCAACAAGCAGTTGGCATACGGTCTGAGAAGAATGAAGAGCTGCTGAGATTAGGGCTAGATACCTTGGATAAGAGGAGAATGGAAGTCGAGCTCCTCTCAAAATTTTACAAGTGCATTGTTGTGATGCACTACAACTCCCAGGTCAAGCATAGAAGAATCATGGTTGGGGTTCTTATCTTACAGCATGTATTCACAAACACTAAATACCTGAGGGAATTCTTAGGATAAACTATGAAGTTTCGTATTTCATTTATAAAGCATTGGAAATGGGAGCTTACTATCTATCCCTCCCTGATGACACTAATATTCTCTGCAAGTGGAACCCATATCACTTGAGAGAATGTCATATATGATTTGTGTTAAAGGTTAAACCAAATGTTATGCATTTCCTAGGGGTAAATTTATCTAGCCTGATGTCATAAGCACATATGTTTTTCACCAAGTATCAAGTAAATATCGTATCAAAGAATTTCTCATAATACACCCAAAAGAGCTTAGTGTATGTAGTTATGAAGGCACAAGTACTTAGACTCTATGCAACAAATAAGACTGACTTACTGCCCCTTTTATGGAGTACGATGCTAAAACATAGATGTCATACATGACCCACATAGAATTCCTAATTATCATGTCTATAGCGATCCTACTAACTCCCCCTTTAAAAGACTAATGCACTTGTGCATAGATGACACACATTGTACGTGAAGAAGCTCTTAACTGTCTCATATGCAATGCTCTTGCTTTCTATCTCTTTGGTCAAGTAAGGCGCTAGGGCAGAGATGGAATGCAACCCATGTAGCCATCCCAATTCTCGCTTACTTAGCACAACAACTTACAACCCCATTAGTGGGATAAGGCGTTGGTGCACATATGACACGCGTTGTCTGCAAAGCAACCCCCAATTCTCTCATATGCAGCACTTCCGCTTTCTTCCCCTTCAATGGAGTAAGGCGCTAGGGTAGAGATGGTGTACAACCCATGTAGTAGCCCCGATTCTCGCTTCTATAGCACTATTACTTACTCCCCCTTTAGTAGGATAAGGCGTTGGTATACATACAATAGGCACTGCTTACTTACCCTTCAATAGGGTATGGGACTGGTTTATAGATGGTATGTGCTTCGCACAAATAAACCCCTGATCTTACATCCATAATGTTCATATTTAGTGTGAACTGCTCTAGATTAGCCCGTATTGAATAAGGCTACTCAAATAAAAAGCTTATGAATGTACGTACCTTTATCGCTTAGGGGTATATAAATTCACTCAAAGCCATCATAACGATATGGAATGGAAAGTGCAAATATTAGGCAATGGGACAACATAAACCATAAAATATGTGGGGTGGGAAGGAATTGAGTGCAAAGTAGGGAGATGTTCATCAGCTACTACTCGATACCGTCCACTAAATCTTAGGCAATCACTTAGCATGCATGCATAGATAAGTAGTATATTTTCTCGATATTTTCGCATTTCTATTCTATGTTTTATTTAAATCTTAGGTGAATACAAACTGGGCGCTAGTTATGTCTAAATAAATACGAGTCAATGATAAATGGCATATACTAAGTTTTACTTATACTTGAGGCAAATATAAATTGAGCTCTACTTATGTCTAAATAAAAAATAAGTTACTGATAAATGGAATATAGAAATTAAACGAATCCAAAATGAGTTTCACTATAATCTCCTAATTATTTCATTACAAAATGATTTAAAAAAATAGATATGTCGATCCATGCATCGAGCTAGATCACGGTAGGGAGTTGGCTAGGACTGAGAATGTTTTCAATGGGGTCCTCCATTCTTAGCAATAATAGACGATGTCTACAAACCCTTAGGCTTAATCCCACTCTCTCTCTTCATCATTGCTCTCAAAGAAGGGATGGTATAGGGGGAAGTGGTAGTTTGAATCTAGGACTTGGGCTAAAAATTCATTTATCCTAACATTCCATTCAACATTGACATGGTCCCTCTAAATCGCAAGTTGTTCCTACGTCTAATATAGAGAGATGAATTCAAAAAAGTTAGCCTGCTATCCTTGGAGCTCCTTTATCTATAGACATACGATGACAACGTAGTCATCCACCTACTTCTTCAATGCCTGCATCCTGTGCTTGCTCTCAACGTGCGACACATGCTTGCGATTCATCTCCCTGCATAGCGCCTCATTGTATTTCCTAGATTCCTCCAACCCTTTGTTCGAATGGTCGGCTTTGTGCTTTAGACTAAAAGCATGGGATGACATCTGCATATAAAGAAAAAGGGGCCTAAGTTGAAAAGAGTATACTTACTAGAGATGTAAAAAATTATAGTAAAAAGAATAGTTTAAAACTTATTGAGGTCATAACTCACCAAGAACACCTCCTTGATGTCCTAATTGAGTAATTGAAGCATGTCAAAGGTGGCTTCCTTGATTTCACCTTCCCACTTTGCATGAGAACCTCGCTTATGACCCCCTAAGCCATACCATCAAGAAATTTCAAGCCAGTTAAGGGCGTATTTATATCCTTGAACATTCGAGCAATGACTTCGTTGCCTCGGCCAATAATCTCTCTCTCAACTCCCAAGGCATATGATTGATCCCCATCCACCTCTACTACTGGCTCCCCGGCCCTCTTCTTACACCAAGATATAGTGTGATGTTTCCTATATTTTTCCTCCTTGCCTTGTGTTGGTGATTGAGGAGGATGAGTTGAGGTAGGAGCTTGAGGAAAATCAGTTGAAGCTATATTTGAAGAATAGTGCATGGTGGTATGGGTAGCATTAGCAAGGAAAACAAAATAAAGAGAGATGAATATAATAAGTAGAATGGTGGATGAATGAAAAAGGATTTTTTTAATAAAATTCGCTCTTTCTACCACGTTGTCTGATGCACCTGATCAAACATTGATATCAAAGCCAACATTGTGCTATTATAAATAATATATAAAACTTGAGTTTAAACTTGGTATAAATTTAATTCTAAATTTATAAAATTTATGAATGAATTCAAAATTATTTCAATTTTATATTCATAAAATTTATAAATTAATGAATTTAATTATTTTTAATTAAAATTAAAATTTAAAAGGTTTGCGAATAAAATTTAAAATTGTTTTAAATTTGTATTCATAAAGGTTATAAATTAAATAAATTTAAAATTTTAGAAGTTATAAATAAATGAACTCAAAATAACCTTAAATTATATATGATTATAAATGTTATAATTCGTAGATGGTCACAATAAAGTTGTAATATTAACTATTGTTAACTACTAATTATATATACATAAATTTAAGATGAAATATATTATTATAAATGTATAATTAAGTAAGAGAATCCGATATAACATATATAGAAAAGAATAAAGTACGATTTTAAAAGTTAAGATAGAAATAAGATTCACAATAGTTATAAGTAATAAATACATATGTATATAATTATCCATATATAATGACAAATGGTGTTATTGAATGCTGTGAAAACTCATTATTCCATATAGACGATAATACTCATTATTATTATTATCAAGATTTCAAATTTAAAATAATGTTTCATTCTCTCATTTGCAATATAAATGTGTACTATACAAACTTAAATTTCTTAAGAACCCTTAGATTGGTAAGAACATGTTGTTACTTTTTTGAGCACCTTCAAGGGCTACATGTAACGACCCGTAAAATTCTATAATTTAATTTGGTTGAATTTATAAAATTTGGTAATTAAATTTAGGAAGAAATGAAAATTTTATAATTCATACTGAAGTAAATGTTAAAAAATGAAATTGCAATTAATTGAAACATATTGTAAAGTTATAATTGATTGAAATTAGTAAATGGGAAAATGAATTCAAAGTTATATTTACTGATGAAGTAAAACATAATAAATTGGAAATTTATACAATCAATGTTAGATAAGTAATTACAATGTTGTTGTTGATTATAAACGTTACTTTAATGATTATTAATATAGTAACGGAAGTGTAAATGAAAATTTAATAGAAACATAAATTTATTTTAAGGAAACAAGAGATATATTGAACAAATTGATGAATTAATATAAATTTAATGATATTGGATAGGAACAGTGTTATGTAATCAATCTTGTTATTTAATATTTAAAGGAATAAAAATTTGTAATTCGTTAATTCATTTGTAACGGGAATGAATGGGAAGAATGTAGATGTAAGCTAATAAATAATTAATTCAATGCAAACCCAATTGATTGAAACAACTATTTGGGTTATAATTGATTATAAAGAGGAATATTTGGAAATAAATTATTACAGGAAAAAATAAATGTAAATATTTAATTAATCAATGAATAAATAGTGATTTGATATAAAATCAATGTTCTGTATGTAATTGTTTGGAAAAGATAACTTGTATAAATATGATTGAGGGTTAGTGCCAACAATCATTATAAAGTAATCATTTATTTAGTCTATTAAATTTGAAACGGGAAATCAATTGCAATAAATCTGAACTAAATGTTGCGTTATTGTAATTTGGAGCAATAAGTGGGAATAACGTAAATTTTATTGATAATATGATAATTAGTTGAATTAAAAGAATAGTAGGCAGAATTTATTAATTTATTGAAATTTAAAGTTAAATAATTAGATTAATTGAAAATGAGTGGAGTTAAATATTAAAATTATTACGTTATTTGAAATTAAGATGGAATGTTAGAATGTTAATGTATAGACTTTGAATCCAAGGTTGATTTCATCTGTTTGACAATAAGGAATGGAATAATTATTAATTTATTTAATAAAATGAAAATTTTGGGAATTATATTTATAAAGCCTGAATTTAATGAATTGAGGTTAATACGTAAATTGATAAATTTATCAACTCTAAATTGACATATAAATTTGTTAAATTAGTGTAAATGATGAAGAAAATTTAAAGGGATAAAATTTGTCAATTACAGAATTGAAATTTAAGATCTGATTTAATTAATAAATTTTTAAAATTTATTTTATTAGTGTAAAAATAGCCATTTTGGCCACTGACTCGGATTTCAACGAAATCAGTTTCATCGGATCCGTAACGGTGAATTATTGTAGGATTTTAAGTTTTGTAGCGATCGGACTTGTCGTTTGATCGTACGGACTCGAAACGCCTTGAAATCAATTGAAATCAATTTGGAAAATTTTGATTTAGCATAATTTCTTCATACGATGGAATTTGGACTTGAAACTTGTTCCATCAAGTTTAAAATATTTTAAAACATCTATTTTGATACATGAGTTGACCAAATTTCGTTCCGGAGTCGAAACGGGCTTTTCGGGCCTTATATTGTTCAGCGTGTCCATTCTATCTCAACTTTATCTATAAATACCCGGTTATAAACCCTAGTCTACTTCTATTTCTCGTTTGTTTGTGCATACAATTCAGCTATCTCTCCTCCTCAATGGCAGACCAACAAATTCTAGATACAAATACAATTCCAAATCAAATCAAAAGCTAAAATTTCAAACTCCTCAAAAAAATTCAGAAAAATTATATATCGGGACTTTCGATGTACGCATCTCTGATCTACAGTTCGTTTTTGTGTTTGAATCACCGTTTGTCTGGAAATCGCAGAACCATTTTCGACCATTCATCGCGCGTCGATGAACATCGACTGATCGACGAACCGTTTCTGGGTTTTGAAGAGAGGACGAAGGGGAGTTCATAGGTGGTGTTCGCTTGTCGATTTGAAGGTTGGATGTGGAGGATTTTTCGATTAGGGTTAGATAATTATAGGTGGCGGCCATTCCCTTTTGTGATCGTCTATGGCGACGTTCGGCGTAGGGGTGGTCGTTTATGCGTCGAGGAGAGGAAGTCAACCTCGTTTGGGCGGTGCAGCCTCGTGTAGGCCTTCGTGGTGGAGGCGTACATGAATTGAAAGCGGCAGCGCGAGCTTCAGGTTGAGCGGATTGGAAAATTTGAGTATACGCGCTTTCTGATGTTATGACATGGTGATGACGTGTCCAATCTGAGTGGTGAGTTATTCACTTTATTATTTAATTTTATACATACATATATACATACATAATATTTGTTTAAATATATGTGTGCTACGTAATTCAACATTAAATGTTGGAAAGGGGAAATAAGGCTTAGTTATAGGGATGCCACAGAAGTTTGCCCAGCTAATCTATCTACCAGTCTTGTGACTTTTGTAACATATGTGAGAAATCACCTATAATAAGTACCCATAGTGGATGTGAGTTTAGTCCCAATTTTGTAGGGTAAGCCTGCCCAACTAATCTAGCTATCAGCACCTATAAATAGTCAGACTACTATAAGACGTCATAGTTGGGTTACGGCCATAAGGACAAGAAAATTCTATGAGATGTTGCTTTGCAGTTGAGAAATTAAAAGTCTAGTTTAGGGTCTGCCTCCACCCTATTAACAAATATTAAATGACATAGGGAATTTATCATTAATAAATATTAAATGTCAGCTAAGAAGTATCAGGTGCGTTTTGCTCTTGGTCCAGTTATCAAATAGCTGGAGAGTCTTTCTATTACCATTTAAAGGTCATAAGTGGCCCATGTACTTTCTCTCGCATCATTTGAATATGATTAGACGGGAGATATGTTGATAAACCCAAATATTCAATAGTTGTGTAGCACCCACTTTTGTAGTCATGCAGTTGGACTTGTAGGGCCACTATCCAACAGTTGGAGATATACTTGGAGAAGTATAATAAATACGCAAGACATAATACTTATATGGATGCTTATTGCCTATATACTATTATTGTAAAACATGAGGTTTTCATTTACCATACATTGTTGTTCTAACTCCCTCTATATTACAACCTACACGATAGGTACAACGGTGAGTGTGGGAAGATGGTGGAGACTTGGTAGGTATTTATTATAGTTATATATTTATGTTATGATGTAGTCAGACTATGTATTAGACATGCTTTATGCACTATTTGACATTGTACTCCTATGATTTGGTTTTATAAGATGGGTATTTTATTTTATTAGATATTTTATTACATTCTCTATGAGATTCTGAAAGCATAGATTAATAGCTCTGCACATTGTTTTGTTAAATCAATATCAGCAGCCAACAACCAGCTCTGAAATGGACCTATGGTTCGATGAGCTTTATTAGCTCGAAAATTAGGCCCATTCTTGAGAGTGTTGTTATAATAGTTTTATATAAAATATTTGTTGGTAAGAAACCTTATTTTAAATACTTAAAAACACGTATTTGTCCAATCTACGTTATGAACTTATGTTTGTGAACTCAAGGCTGGATTTATTTTATGTAAGTCCATAGGAAGTTCATAAAATATTTGAAACACCTATTTCATTAAACTATGAAACAAATTTTTATTTCAAGAAACACCACTTTCTTGCCGAAGCAATTTCTTTATAAAGATATTAGTGGTAGTGTGAAAGACTTTGATAAGATCCAGGACTCTAACATAGAAACTGTTCGCACTGATGATACAAATTTAACCCCGCCCAACTCATTAGAAAGTATAGTGGGAAATCACATATATTGAAGAGCAACTATAAGTGTCTTATCAATATCGAGAAAATAATTTATTGGTAAAGGTAATCTCTTCGGCTATCGACAAGCCATAGAGATATGGAATCTACCATATAGAATGGTGTTTAAATCCAAAATGGATTCCAAGTACATTTACCAAATCTTATTTTGGTAATTGTATCCGAAGGATTTAATCCACTGGCTGCAAGTGAGTTTTCGTGAAGAAGATCAATGCAATGGAAATGTATGATGCAAGATTGTTGGTAAACAACCTCATCGATTTTAAATGTTGAAATTGATGGAACAATTTTTATAGTCAGTGTGCTTAATTTAACAAGGATTCTACTTGTAAATTATCACACAATATGACTATGAGGTTTGCCCACATTGATGTCGAAACAAAAATGCTAAACAATGATCTAGATGAGACTATTTGCATATAGTAACTGAAATGTCTTAAAGTCAATGGGAGCGATACCAAAGCATGTGGACTTCTAAGAAATAATCTTAAACAAGCATCTAGAATTGAGTGGGCATTTTGATAGAGAAATTAAATAGTTTTATTTCAGGTAGAATGCAAAGGATGGGTTTGTCTGTAAGAAAGAAAACAGAAGGTACTAAAAAATATCTACTACTATAAGTAAACAATATGCTATTGGTTGGTAATGATTAACATGTTAAAGTCATTTGAAGTTTTATTTTTCAATTCTTGGTGAAGGATTTGAAGATGTTTCCTTTATAATCCATATAAGAGGCTGAGAATTTCCCCATCGACATACATCAATGCCTTATTAAAATATTTACTATGGAGCATGTGAGATAGATTCCTTATGCATCAGCAATAGAAACCATGATATATGCAATGGTTTGCAATAGATAGGGACTTTCTTATGTACTTGGTGCAGTGAGCGAATATCAAATCTGGGTTAAAATTATTGATTGGTAGTTTATTCGTAAGTATTTATAGTTATTATAGAATTATTTATGGAAATAACGAATTCCTTATAAGGACTGTTTGGACTCGAACTTCTTACATCGAATATAATAAGTCAATCTTAATTTCATGTTCACCCTAAAGAAAAGGGTTTTAAGTTGGAAATATCACAAATGAGAGGTCATGGTAGATTCAACCATAAAGGCTAAGTACATAACCTTGAAAAATGTCGTGTTGAAAGTGGTATATGCATGCCAGTTTATAATAAACCCCAGGATAGTTCCCACTTTTGATAATCTAATAGCATGTTCTGATAAATGATGCAATATAGATTACAATAAGAACCAATGACATAATAAGAGATTAATATATGTTGTTCATAATTAACACATGACAAAATAGTTGAGAGTTCATTGGTGATGATTGTAAAATCGCAAAGTGTTCCTAATCAAGATGTATCGAGAAAGAAAAACCAACGTACAACCCTGATAACAATGCAAACAAAAACCCATAACAAAAGTACAAATATCTAGAACCCACGAGTGTGGGGTCGGTACCACCCCTACCACATGGGTCGGCACTAACCCATTAGCACTTCACCAACTCTATCCTATCTTTTGCCTACTTCTTCCATTCGATGTTAGAAACATATTTCCAATGTTACTTTGTTGATTCAATGCAATTCTCTATCGATCTCTATGAACTCCTGAATAAGAAACTCTATTCTTCTCTAACTCCATCATTCGAACTCTGAAGCAAGTTTTTATTGATGCAAATAACTATGGAATCATGAAGGTGACCATAAGATGGAAAAAAGTAGAGAGTCGGAGGTAGCCAATGTGGCAAACTTAGTGGCGGTACCGACCCTACCCATGGGGTCGTACCAGCCCATAAGATGGGAAAAAGTAGAGAGTTGGAGGTAGCCAATGTGGCAAACTTAGTGGCGGTACTGACCCTACCCATGGGGTCGTACCAGCCCATAAGATTTGATGACGTGGCATCATATTTTTTGG
Source organism: Allium cepa (assembly GCA_030765085.1). Classification (NCBI taxonomy): domain Eukaryota; kingdom Viridiplantae; phylum Streptophyta; class Magnoliopsida; order Asparagales; family Amaryllidaceae; genus Allium; species Allium cepa. The sequence continues at coordinate 672,007,632 of CM060943.1, read as the reverse complement.
AGAACTGGTCTATAGCAAGGAGAACGGTCTAAAGATATTTTATGCAAGATATTAGGCTCCTTAACTCTATAAATAGAAAGGGTAGGGCTCACCTTTAAGGATCGTTTTACTCTAATTTCACTCTATTTTGTATTCTTGTAATTTTGAAAATCCAAGTGATGGAATTGTACCGACTCCTAAGAACTTCTACCCCCAAGTTAGAAGTTAAGCAATAAAATCATTAAATGGATGTAGTCCGAAGTTTATCGAGCCACTATAAATCTGTGTGCATTCATATCTTACTTGTTTTAATTTATTTTCTTCACTTTTTATTCTCTGCTACTATCCATTGGGTTTTTGTGTCATTTTTGGTTCAAATATTTTGGTGCTTTCACTGAGAAATAATTGGACTCATTGATTTAAGATTTGGGAAGATTCAGAATGACTGGACAATCAACGAGGAAGGCCGTAACCGGAGGAAATCAATAAGGGGGCTTCCAAGAGGCGTCTTCAGGAGCTAACCCCCATCAATCTACATAACCAGGGATGAGATGGAAACAATGATGAATGGATTGCAAGAAAGGATGATGGCTTGCTAGGAAGAGATGATGGAGAACTTCTTTAGGAAGATGGGATAGATGGGAAAAACTGAAGTTGCAGTAGACTAGAATATGAGATCGGAAACCAAAAGGCAGGTAGCTAGAGTTGGAGTAGAACGACTTGGAGCAATCCCTGACCTAAACTTAGGGATCGGTACTGACCCATGCCTAAGGGTTGGTACCAATCCCCAAGGGTTTGGCGGGAAGGTCATCCTAGCCTTGAAGAAATGACATGCACATTAGAGCTAAAGCGGAATGCTTGAATGTGGATCAGAATGCAAAACATAATCGAAGGCATACGTATTAGAATTCCTTTATAGATTTGGGGAGCAGACTGAGAACGCCAACTTTAGAGACCCTTTGAATGGTGATGGTAAACTTGCTAAGATGGTGAGGCGAGTTATCAGATGTGGGTTTCCTAATCAGAGCATGGAAGGTGTGAACAGGAGTTTATTCACTCTGAACATTCGATGTGCGACGAATTCGCTCGATTTCAAGTTACCAATGCTGGAAATATATGATGGGAAGACGGATCCAATGGTTCATTTTATGAGGTTTATCTGGCACATAGAAGTGTTGGGTGCGTCAGAAGAGGTAATGGTACAGTGCTTCCCTTTATATTTGACAAGTTTGGCAGCACAATGGTTTAGACGGGTGGAGAGAGGTTCCATTAGCACGTGGGCTTGGTCAGTGTATAGATTTGTGAAGTAATTCCAGGAACATATTTCATGATCCAAGATAGTAATAACGTTAGCTAGCATGAAGCAGAGGGCCGGAGAAACACTTAGAAATTTTCTAACAAGATTCAACGTGGCAGCTGTCGCGGTCGATAAACTAGACCCTTCAATGGTTTTGATTGCGACAGATTTGAGAGTATCTACTAAGACCGATTTCAAGATTACACTAGAATAGGATCCTACGAAGGACTTGGAGAATTTTATCACAAATATGAAAGGTTTACGTGCTAAAAGGATGCTGAAGCTTATGAGGAAGAGGTAAATGCTTTGGATGGCGGAGGATAGCTCGGAGCGAGATCAAGCGAGGATAAAGGAGAAAGAAAGATGGATGATAGCTTTTACGGATCAAAGTGATATAGGAGGTAATTGAAAATCTCTTCCTACATGGACTTAAATGAAACCCCTTGGCGGATTTACCTAGATACCAGGGGACAAATCCCCTATAGGAAGCCGACAAGAAGAGAGCCCACGAAGATCGAAAAAGCATGTGGAAAATATTTCCTATTACATGAGCTGGATAGGTATAGCATAAATGATTGCAAGCACCTGCGAGATCTAATCGAGGAACAAGGTCAAAGAAAACCAATTACAGCAATATGTAAGGAATCAAACTACAGTAGTGGGACAGTAACAGCCATCGACTGTAGCAAATGGAAATGGCCTTGGATCAAAGGCAAGGATAGTCATCTCTAGATCGAGATAGCAAGGAATCAGGTCTCGTTTTCATGCTCTCTTTCCCTTTTTCAATAAACTATACAATTATACAGTCTAGATACTCACTCGTGTATGAGATCCCGAACAGTCCCTAGGCATGCCTTGGGATAGATGCTAGGCTGTAATGCCCAACGAGGCAGTCACCTTGATTTTAGAGTTCATATTTTTGATATCTGAATTAGATTATTGCAATCCAAATTGAATGTATGACTAACTTTAATCGCTCTAAAGTTCTGTCTAGAGAGACGAGGCCAGTGTGTAAGTTGCAAGTCCTCTTGTCGGAGAGCGGGCGGATGGACTTGTACTTATACGATATTAAGTCCCGGAGCATGAGCAGATGAGCTTAGTTATCTTTGAGTCTCCTCATCGAAGTGCAAGCGAATTGGATTCAACAAGGGTTTGGAGAGACCATGGACTTTGATCGCGTTAAGTCCCGACCGAAGAATCGGGACAGGAGTGCATGAAGTAGGTCACTTCTCCAGCGAGTGGCTAGAGAGGCTTGCTTGTCATCGAGTCCCCTCATTGGGGAGCGAGTAGATTGAGCTTGAAAAGTGTCCGAAGAGACTATGGATTTGATTCTCAGCCTTGAACGACCATGGATTTGATTACTGGCCTCAAAACGCCATGGATTTTATTATCGCTCCAAATGGCCATGGATATGATTAAACCGTCTAGAGAGACTATGGATTTGATTATCAAACTCGAATAACCATTGTTAGTCATTGAGATGATGGTTTTGATGACAGCAACCTTAGAATAAGATTATAAAATATAAATACTAACATTATAGTTAGAAATATATGTATATGCAGGATTTAACAAAGTATGTACCAAGAATGAAGACTGTACAGTATAGAGATTCAAGATATCAAGATTGAAGACTCATGAGTACCAAGAATATCAAGATTATCAAGAGTTCAAGATTTCAAGAGTAAGTAATTTAATTAGGAATTTTGTTAAAACTCGTAGAAAAGCACCGGCATCTTGAAATCCAATTTATTCGTGGAATGGAATCCACTTCGAGCATGTTAAAGGGAAGGAACCCTAAGTAGGATGGAACCTATGAAAAATCTAGTGGAACATCATTTTGTATCCGCTAACCTTTTATGGAAAATGATTTTATAAAATTATATCTTGTTTTTAAAATGTTTTCAAAACCTTCCTTTTAAAAGAATCGAAAAAATCTATCCCGATTTTAAATATTTTTAGCCTCAAAATAATCTTTATCTTCAAAATCAAATTATCCTTAGTTTTAAACTATCTTTTAATAACAATATATTTAACTTTTAATATTTATACTTAGATTTAAATATAAAATTATAGTAAAATTTTATATATACCAAAATATTACTCTCTTTATTTATTTATTTATGTATTTTAACTATAGTTGAGTATATTTATAAAAGTTTAAAATAGTTTTAATATAAGATAAAAGTTATTTTCAAAGAAATACAAAACACCAAAGTTTCCTTTGGGATGTCGACATACCCAAGTTATCCATGTCGACATAGTGTCAGTTGATTTCAAAATTTTGAATTTCAAAAGAAGTGTCTATTCGTCATATCCCTTCACGAATGGACATGGCTGTTGTTCTTTTATAAATAGTGGCTGTTTTCAATGAATTTCTAATCACATTTTTCTGGTTTTCACTCCTCTTTTTCTTTCACATTTCTTTATACATGTTCTTACCATTACTCTGCCGAAATCAATATTGAATCTAACTAGATCATTGCTGGTTTGATCACTATCTCAACAAGATCCTCAGTGCTATTCAGAGTTATAGGCTTCTTTGTAATCATTTCTGTGAGAAAAGATGTGATTGTAGCCTTGGAAATCAATCAAGTGAGAAAAGGTGTGATTGTAGCCCTGGAAATCGATTGGGTGAACTTGTTGCCCATGAAATCAAGTATCTCTACCCACAGGATTGTGAATCAGGAGGGTGTAACTCGTAGCCTTGAAATTGAGGGTGTAATTGTAAAGATTGCTTTTAAAAGGAAATCCGTACTTGTGTGCGGGACTGGATGTAGGGTAACTTAGAACCAGTGTAAAATCCGATGTGTTCTTTCCTTTACCACTTTTACTTTATTTCTGCATCTGTGTTTGGTTCTGTGAACGTATCTGTGTCTGAATATTGCATGATTTTGTGTTTAAATTAACAAAAACTCAAAAGGATTTAATAATTTCTTTAAACACTATTCGCCCCCCCTCTAGTGTTTACCCTAGACTTAAGATCCGTAATCCGCGTTTCTAACATATGGTATCAGACCAAGGTTTCTTTCATAATCTGAATTTTGAAAATTTTCAAAATGGCTACCAACACTGGTACTGGTAACACTACCAACACTGGTTCTATCACCCCTGTCACTAGTTCGTTTGTAGAAGGTCAGTCTACTGTCAGATCACCACTTTTTAATGGCATTAACTATGCACATTGGGCATGTAGGATTATATATTTACAATCTGTAGGATTAGACACTTGGAATATCACACGGACTGAATATTCTGAACCCACAACCGATTTTGCACAGTGGACCACTAAGCAAATGATTGTTGCACAAAATAATTCTAAAGCAATGAATATTATGTTTTCTTCACTTGATGGGAATGAATTCAATAGAGTGTCAGTTTGTAAGTCTGCATATGAAATCTGAAATTTTTTGCAAGTTACTCACGAAGGAACAAGCAAAGTTAAACAAGCCAAAATTTCCATGCTCACAAATCAGTTTCAATTATTTAAAATGAATTCTAATGAGTCTATTCAGATATGTATAGTAGATTTTAGGATATTGTGCATACTCTAATATCCTTGGGAAAGGAATTTTCAAAAGAAGATCAAGTTAGAAAAATCTTAAATTCTCTTACTTCGGAATGGGATCGAAAGACACTTGCGATCGAAGAGGAAAATGACATCAGTGCCTTAAAGATAGAAGAATTAATTGGAAATCTAATGTCGTTTGAAGTTCAAATGATTGGGAGAAGATAAAGCAAAGAATCTGAAAAGAAATCAATGGCATTCAATGCATTGCTCGATGAATCAGACTCAAACAGCGATAATGATGAAGAGATGGCTCTTATGACCAAGAATTTTTGGAAATTCCTGAACTACAAAAAGATGAATAATTTCTCTTGAAACAATTATAAGAATTCTGGAAATCAGAATCTAGTGCCAAACAATATCAAATGTTTCAACCGTGATGAGCCAGGCCATATCAAAAGAGACAGTCCGTATCCAGATAGGCAAAATCTTATTATAAACAATGATTCCGTAAAGAAACGAAAACGTGCATTTACTGCTACTCTAGATGACTCAGACCCGTCCTCAAGCGATGATGATCAGAAGACAAATAATTCAAATATGTGTTTCACAGTAGTTCACGACTCCGACGAATTCAGAGAAACAGACACAGGAAAAGTTACACGTTTACAATACAATTGGTTGAAATTGCATGCTTAGAATTGGTTGCTTGGTTGATTGATTTTAAATTGGTGTGTTGTTTGAATTTTTTATTTTTTATTTTTTACTATTATTTTTATTTTTATTTTTATTTTTAATAGTATTATAATATTTTATAGAATATACTATAAATTCGGAATTATTCTAGATATATATACATTAAAAATAATAAGTGTATATATATTAGAATACTTAGGAAAAATAAATCACAGAAATTCAAAGACACATGTCGACATGGTACCCACCATGATGTCGACATGGATACAGAATTTGAAATTCAAAATTTGAATTCAAATGATTGAATTTCCCTCTACCTTTTCACTTCATTTAATTCTATGAAAATGTAACTTTTGTCCAAAGAACGTATCCTTTGAGAATCTATTTATTCACTATCTTTTATCACATCATTTCACTCTTATTTTCAAATTCAAACTCTCTCTTCAAAACTTCAAGCTCTCAACTCTCTACTTTAATGGCTTCTTTAAGCAACCCTTTCACCATGAAAATTTTCAGAAAGATAAAAGAGCAACTCTTCAATGATCCGGAGGCCATAAAACCATACATCAATTATGCTAACTATGGAAAAGTCCATCTTGGAAAGTTTGCTATATTTCAAGGTTTCTATTCTTATGAAACTGATTCTCTTTTTGCAAATAATCAAATTCTTAGTCTTATTGATGCTTCTCAAAATGATTTTGTTTACTATCCAAACCTTTAAAATTTTCTACGGAAATCTTAATAGTGGATTTTATATTGGAAATGATGATAAAATTTGGAGTAGTGTCAAAGGCACTAGAATTGTTTTCAATTTTGATCTTTTGGGTGTCACTCTCAATTGCAAGAGTACGGGAACGGATCTTTCTAGTTTTAATATTAATGAAAATGATCGTGAGAAATTTCATCACATTTTCGAAGCAAATGATGATTTTGAATTCAAAAATCAAAACTTTCGACCAAAAGCTAGAATTGTCAATCTTCTTTTACAACATACTTATACCCCCAAGATCGGGGAATTTTAACAATCCTACTTCAATAGTTTGCAAATCACCTTTTGTTATTTTTGGAAATTATGATTAATTGGGTGCATGTTATTTTGGATGAACTTCATCCCAAAAATCTTGAAATGGGTGAGAATACTTTCTATCATGGAATCTATCTCACTCGGATTTTTAACTATTTTGGAGTAGATTTCAAAGGAGAAGAATTTGTTTCAATAAAGGTTTTCAATCATTCTAATATTTCTCTTATGAAAATTCCATTTGTTTTTCAACCTAATGAATCTCTTGCTGAAAAGGAAGAGCGTTTGGCTCATGAGGAGATGGAAGAGGAGGAAGAGGAAGAAGAAGAAGAAGGGGATGAAATGGAAATTAAAGAAGAAGAAGAAGGTGAAACATCTTTGGAAAACATTGATTATCCTCCTAATCCAACCAACAAAACACTTCTCAAAAACCAAAAGACCATTGTTGAGAATCAACGGATTCTTAAACGATACGTTAGTAAGAAGTTGGACAAAATTTCATCCAAGATGAACAAGTTTATTGCCAAAGTCAGCAAGAAGCTTGGATTATCTTCATCTTCATCATCCTCTAACTAGTTCTATCTTTTCATCACATGTTGTATTAGATTAGTTTATTTTAATTTAAAACTTCATGTAGTTCTTTGTGTTTAATCGTTGTATCTTGTTATGATGAAATGAAATTGAATTCCTTTTCTGTTATCTTTCTTATCTTATATCCAGAATAAATGTTAGTATATTATATAAATATATATACACACAATTATTCACAAAATCAAAATAAGCCATCAAAATTCACTATGACCATGTCGACATGTACTGGTCAGAAATGACATTTAATTTTGAATTTGAAATTTGAATAACTACCTTATGTCTATTCATTTCAAACGAATTTCTATACCTATAAATACCTATTTCTCCCAGAATTCATCACTCAATATTATTTCTTATCTATTTTGTCTCTCATTCTTCTCACAGACTAAAATATGGCCAATCCAATTCATAATTTATCAAAGAATCTTGAAGAGACTCTTGATTCTTTCAAGAGTATTCTTTCGTTCATTCTTCGAAACCAGCGACACTTAGAGTTGAGTCAAATGCAGATGATCAAGGAGCAAGAAACGCATTTCGATGCAATACGATGGATGATTTCCTCCCTGCACAAGGATGATAACGAAGCACATCTCTAAGTCTCTCTCGCTAATGATAATGAAAATTGGGATGCCATTAAAGAAGAACCTATATTTGGAGAAGAAGGATGGGTGGAAGTTCCTCGTAATGTTTGATTTGGTTGGTTTGTTTGATTTGAATTATTTGATTTGATTGATTTGATTCGATTCGATTTGGATTGATATTTGGTGTGAAAAACATGCATAAATATGCATTGATATTTATATGATCTTTAATTAATTATCATGTCTATTAGTATAATTATCTCTTAATCTACCTATTATAAACTACATTGTATAGTTTATTAATGCAGGTACTTTAGTCCAAGAATGAGGGGGGTTATATAGTTTTAAGATTATATAGTTTGGAGTTAGTTTTTGTCGATGACAAAGGGGGAGAAATATAAAATAGGATAGTTAGGCATAGATTAAGGGGGAGTTATTAGGATAGAAGTAATATTTTATAAACAAAGGTTGTTGTCATCAAAAAGAGGGAGATTGTTAGTCCTTGAGAAGATGGTTTTGATGACAACAACCTTAGAATAAGATTATAAAATATGAATACTAACATTATAGTTTAGAAATATATGTATATGCAGGTACCATGGATGAAGACTGTACAGTATAGAGATTCAAGATATCAAGATCGAAGACTCATGAGTATCAAGAATATCAAGATTATCAAGAGTTCAAGATTTCAAGAATAAGTAATTTAACTAGGAGTTTTGTTAAAACTCTTAGAAAAGCACTGGCATCTTAAAATCCAATTTATTCGTGGAATGAAATCCACTTCGAGCCTGTTAAAGGGATGGAACCCTAAGTAGGATGGAACCTACGAAAAATCTAGTGGAACATCGTTTTGTACCCGCTAACCATTTATTCAAAATGATTTTACAAAATTATATCTTGTTTTCAAAATGTTTTCAAAACCTTCCTTTTAAAAGAATCAAAAACATCTATCCTAATTTTAAATATTTTTATCCTCAAAATAATATTTATCTTCAAAATCAAATTACCCTTAGTTTTAAACTATCTTTTAATAATAATATATTTAACTTTTAATATTTATACTTAGATTTAAATATAAAATTATAGTAAAATTTTATATATACCAAAATATTATTCTCTATATTTATTTATGTATTTTAACTATAGTTAAGTATATTTATAAAAGTTTAAAATAGTTTTAATATAGGATAAAAGTTATTTTCAAAGAAAAAACACCAAATTTTCCTTTGGAATGTCAACATACCCAAGTTACCCATGTCGACATAGTGTCAGTTAATTTCAAAATTTTGAATTTCAAAAGAAGTGTCTATTCGTCATATCCCTTCACGAATGGACATGGCTGTTGTTCTTCTATAAATAGGGGTCGTTTTCAACGAATTTCTGATCATATTTTTCTGGTTCTCACTCCTCTTCTTCTTCTTCCATATTTCTTTATATATTCTTACCATTACTCTACCGGAATCAACGTTGAATCTAACTAGATCGTTTCTGGTTCTATTCTCTATCACTATCTCAACAAGATCCTCAGTGCTATTCAGAGTTATAGGCTTCTTTGTAATCATTTCTGTGAGAAAAGGTGTAATTGTAGCCTTGGAAATCAATCAAGTGAGAAAAGGTGTGATTGTAGCCCTGGAAATCAATTGGGTGAACTTGTTGCCCGTGAAATCAAGTATCTCTACCCATAGGATTGTGAATCTGGAGGGTGTACCTCGTAGCCTTAATATTGAGGGTGTAATTGTAAAGATTGCTTTTAAAAGGAAATCCATACTTGTGTGCGGAACTGGATGTAGGGTAACTTCGAACCAGTATAAAATCCGGTGTGTTCTTTCCTTTACTCTTTTCACTTTATTTCTGCGGCTGTATTTGATTCTGTGATCGTGTCTGTATCTGAATATTGCATACATTTGTGTTTAAATTAACAAAAACTCAAAAAGATTTAATAATTTCTTTAAACACTATTCACCCCACCTCTAGTGTTTATCTTAGCCTTAAGATCAATAATCCGCATTTCTAACAACCATGGCTTCGATCGACGATCGAAAGACATCGCAGATATGACTATTGGCCATGAACAGTCATGGATATGACTAACGATTCGAAGAAATCATCCCCTAAATTGAAAATAAATCGATTTGGAGAGATCTTTCATTAAAATGAACATTAAAAAATCTAGAGAGATCGTGCATTAAAATGAATCTAAAATAATATGGAGAGATTGAACCTTCGGATATATATTGATTTTGATAAAAGAATTTTTACGCCTTGAAATTACAACGAAACAGATAATTCTTGGATGGACATAGGAAGATTATAATATACTCTAAATGAAATCAGAATGATAATGATGTAAATCCTGGATGAATAGGTGATGGTTTTAATATGTAATGTAATGACTCCGAATGAAATCGAAATGGTAATGATGTATCAACAACATTTAGAAAGAGCCTAAAGTCTTAGGCTATCTTGGGTCTGGAATGACCTATGGTTGATAAGAGAATCCAAAGGCACTGGATGATTCACCAAGATTGAAGTAGCTAGAGAGCTCAACTATAGAAGATCGACATCACATTTGTTCTTGAGCAAAGCACACCTTTCATTTGCAAGGTGTGCTTTAGAGGGAAAATGTTATCCCGCCTTTTGACTGGGCAGAATACAAACGAACTCGACGAATCAAACTTCGAAGTTATCAATGCAAGATGCTAGGAGAGATGACACGAAGCCCTCAGAGAGATGACACCGAAGCCTAAATACTACAGTAGAACCACGATCACAATGCATACCAAAACCCATCACAATATTACAAAGAGCCAGAGCCCCAAGTGTGGGGTCGGTAACGTCCCCTACCCTAGGGTAGGCATCGACCCATAAGCACTTCACCAACTCCATTCTAAATTCTGTCTACTTGTTCCATTCTATGATAGAAACCCATTTCCATTGTTACTTTGTTGATTCGACGTAATTCTCTACCGATCTCGATAAACTCCTGAATAAGCAACTCTATTATTCTACAACTCCAACATTCGGACTCTGAAACAAGTTAATATTGATGCAAACAAGTATGGAATCACAAAGATAACCACATAAAAAGCCGAAATAGGGAGTTGGAGGTAGCCAATTTGGCTAATTTAGGGTCTATACCGACCCCTATCCATGGAGTTACAACCAACCCATATGATTTGATAATGTGGCAACCATATTTTTCGGAGAATTGGTCTATAGCAAGGAGAACTGGCTGGAGATCTTTTGTGTAAGATATTAAGCTCGCTATCTCAATAAATAAGAGGGCGGGACTCATTTTTCAGGATCTTTTGACTCTAGTTCCACTCTACGCTATATTCTTGTAATTCTGAAAATCCAAATGTTGGAGTTGTACCGACCACTAAGAACTTCCGCCCTTGAGTCAGAAGTTAAGTAATAAAATCATTAAGTGGATGTAGTCCAAAGTTTGTCGAACTACTATAAATCTCCATATGTACATTTATTACTTATTTTAATTTATTTTCTTCACTTCTTATTCTCTTCTACTTTATATTGGGTGTTTGTTCCATTTTTGGTTCAAACATATACGTTGAGACCAGTGTTCATACATTTTTCATATGATGGATGGTGAATTACTCATGGCCGTTGAGGATACCAAAGAGTTATGTACTGTAGTTGTTTGTAATAAATACACAACGACCCACTAAGTGTCTTTTGCATGTTAAAAGTTAAATAGAAGATCTCACATAACGATGTGTATTAGTCTTCTGACTTGAGGATACTATGAATATTACATCTCTGTACTATACTTTGATTAGGGTCAATCACATGATAATGTAGGCTGTATCAATGCCATAGTTGGGTATAAGTTGATCCACTTGATGTGAAACACTATTGAAGAGAGGATTCATTTTGTCCGAATAGAAGGTTGGTATCACCGTATACAATGTAAATCAAATTCTTCTTCCCAAGCAAATTGGTTAATCGATAATCGTTATCAAATTGAACTATTGACTTTAATGTTGGACTTTGCAATTAACTACGTATAGCAATAGATTTTTGACCACTAAATGAGCTCTAAATATATAAGTAATATAGTAATGAAAAAAAGAACACGTGCATAATATAACATTGCTGAAAGGTGTCGCTTTAAAAGATAATATATTAGAATTTACTAAATAATTCGTGATAATTCGTAAGCAATTGAACTCATGCCCACTATTATGCGTTAGCAAAGTCCATACAAGCTTTAATATTTTGACTGTTTAAATATTATAGAGATCTGAGTTCACATCTAGGAGTTACACAATTGCAACTCTTTGCTTTCAATTGAAAATAATTTATTGAAATAGCTTATAAAAGCCAAAAACTATAACTTTAGAGAAATTAATATAATGATTATATTTTTTGATCATTATTAGGGGGACTAAAATTAATTAATAAAATATATAATTGTTATATGTCTACTTAATTATTTTCTGATATAATGCAATAATTTAAATATAATAAATAATATATACATTATTTTGGTAGCCAAAATTTTAAACGTTGTTTTAAATGATGCAGGCCAAAATATATACTAGTCTGAATTAATTAAATCGGTTTAATTAATTAATTTGGAACCTATAACGAGTTAAACCATGAATCATGATTTGAGTAAGATGTTTTACATAGTCCATGAGTGCTATAAATATATTTAGATGTTACATTCAAAAAACATAGAATATTATTTTCTCTAACAAAAAATAAATTATATACTAATGACGAATTTGCAACTCCACCATTGTGTTAGAGAAATGTTCTCACTGAGGTGAAGCTATGTTTTAAGCTATATTCAGCTAGCATGATTATCCAGGATTTTTTTTAAATTGTTATGAAATAGAATTACAAAGTAATGTATATTAATACATTTCAAAATATTTTTTAAATAATTTTGTGCATGCATATCTCTTTATATACATATATGCATGTCCCAATCATAGCCGATCAACTCCAATCATCACCATCATTTTGGTCAATGCATGCACATAACATCGTTTCATAAGAGATCGACATGATTAGTCCGACGATGTCAACAACACCATATACGACTTGATTATTGAATTAGGGTAGGGACATAATGCATCAAGTGGGGTTTTATTTACATGGTTGGGTAACTTCACATAAGGAGATAAACTGAGGTGGTTACAGCGGTTCCGGTTGTCTCTTATGGTTGAATTAATTCGACAATGATACTCGATCAGGAGACTGGAGTTTAACAAGAAGATGGGTAACATTTATTTTTAGTCTTTGATAAATTATATATTACATTTTGCCTCTATCATTTAAAATGTCTACATCTTCCACATACGAACTCTTTTTTACACACAGCCATGAGATATGGTTTATGTTGACATTAACTGAACACATTGATATTATTTAATAGTAAATTATACATTCATTGCTAATATTGTAAATTAGTCACCATAATAATACTATCATTAAATATTTATACGTTAACACCATTAGTTAATGTTAACATATCCAGATATTATTTAGATTCAAATATTTGATATTTGAATTAAGACGAAGCATAGTAATTTAAATTTATAATATCAATTCAAGAAATATAAAATTTGAATAAAGTAATATTGGAACTTATAAAAAGTGAAATGGCCAACAAAATAAAACAGCTGGCCGTTCAATCTTGAGTGGTGTAGTGCAACCCAGTTTGCATGATTCCCATGGATCTCTACTACACCAGGTTGTCTTACTTTAAGGCATATTTGCTTAGTGTAGGGATCAAACCCACCTCAAAATTTGAACTTACGTTAAACTTATTTTATTAGTTATTATCATTCAAATATTTATAATTGAAATTTAAAATTATGTGTGTGTATACATATATATAATTTGTTGAAAAATATTTTACTATTTAATTACCATTAAATAAATTTTATTTAATTTGTAAACCATATTGTTAAATATTTTAAACAAATAATAACATCACTAAATTAAATTAATATTGTTCATACAATGATAATACAATATTGCATAAAATTCAAATAAAATTCATCTAATAAAACATTAAATAGATTTATTATTGACGACAGTATTCATGATAACACTATAATGGATCTAATGCAATTTCAAATGAATTATTTTTTGAAAATTTTGATTTTTACTATGCAGTCAATTTACCCAATCCAGTAGGTGTGTACCCTCAATAAGGCCCACATTGAGTTTTCTTTATCCACAAGTGGATACCAATCTAAATTAATTTCTACATTATCCACCCTCTTTGCATAAGCATTTGAATCCCTTGCTCTTTTATGGGGGCAGCAAGAGCATAATCTTTTGTTGTTCCCCTATTGGAGTTGGAATCCTCGAGGATATTCAACCAAGCTTGATCCCTTCCATCTAGAAATTTAATATAGTAGGTTTTCCATGTGTCTTCCAACTAAGGGGATTTAAAGGATGAGGTATCATCTTCTCTAGGCTTTGTTCATGCTTAGGTGGTACCCTCATTGATGGCGGGTCACCGAAAACCGTTGTTCACCCTTCATGAATGGACGGGAGTCCTTTTCTCTTCATTTGTATCCTTAAGAGCTTATATAGGTGATGGACCGATCCCACCAGTCACCTCGCCCTTTGTAGTCTCCAAGATGGGCCATGCGTTGGAATGTTCATGGATGGTTTGGCATTAGCTAACCCCACTCAAGGTCGTCATTTTTCTTCTTCGTCCTCGATTCGCTCGCCTTAAATTTCCCCACCCATATGATCCATGTTTGAAGAGTAGACTACAAATCCAACTTCTCTCACACTTTCGTTGGTAAGGATATTCTCCATATTCATCCACTCTTCAAGCAACTCTACTATCTTTCTACATATCTTATGGAAGTGATTTTTATAGTCAATGGCATTTATAGTGTATCCCAGTATAAAAAAACATATGTCTAGTTAAGAGAAAGTAAAAAAACCACAAACTATGGGGAAATTTACGAGGAACCTAGAAGGTTGTGTCAAAGAGTCATGTAGTGCTCTTCTTACTAATGAGAAGAAAGAATAAGGATCCTTATAGTCGGGCATGCACCCAAGGTACTCCTTTTTCGACATCTCCTTCTTGCGGTGGTGCTAGTAAAAGCGATTGGCTTCCTCATAAGGAATCTTGGACAGTGTGCACATATGAAGAACGAAGCTGGGGTTGACTCATCCTATCTCACATTAGTGGTAGACCAAGTAGAGCTTGACTAGAATGCTATAAAAGTTAGGTATTAGCATCATGGGTGAAATCCTATACCAATTTAAGAAACCGAGGTAGTAGTTGTGCAGAAGAAGAAATATGATGCACTAGATATAGATGAAATGCAAAGTAACCAATGGGGGAGCTTGTTGGCATTAACCTTAGAGCACCCTCCTAAACCCTATAAGGGTGATACAATGGTGGTTGACAACTTATTCAAATGAGAGTTTGCCCTAAGTGTGGTAGGTGTGACCTTAAATACGACAACCTCAACAGCGGATACTCTAGGATAGATGATAGTTCTATTGCGAGTCATTTTGGAATGTAATGGCATAGGGAGTTGATCCATATATATTAATAAATAAAAAAGGGACTGTATAAAAGATGATAGAGGCCAAAGACAGAATGGCCTTTATGAGATCCAAACGGAAAAGAGAGAACAAGTAAAGCACAAGGATAAAAAGGGCAGTATCTATAAATACCAATTAGCTAACGCCGACTCTTTCTTGAGTCCTATGAAATTTCCTTATTCTTTTCAAGTCTCATATCACCTGGCATTGTATAATATGCAAAAGGAAGGCTCCATTTTGGAAATATTTGTAAATATCAATGTATTACGTCCACCCAAATAATTACTACAAGCCTCTTAAGTAAACACAAAAGAGAGAATGAACTTTGTGTCTTCCAGCAAGACTCACAGAAGATATTCATCCATTCAAAGAACGATCCAGGAGCCGGCTTGTCGAAGTAGCCATTTGCTAAGAGTGTTGACTAGAGTGAATTGGTATAGCGGCATGCAAGGAATAGATGGACGTTTGTTTCATCATCAGCATTGTAGAAAATACATCTTGCATTGTTAATAAGCCCAATCCTATGAATTTATCCTTATTCTATAATGCATCTATCATAATCCGCCACTGTAGTAGATTATTATTTTTAATAGTACACCCAGAATTTCCCTAGTCTCTTAGACCAAGGGCAATGGTCAAGGTGACCCAATACCCACTGATAAACACCAGAAGTATTTAATTTTCGATCCCTAGCAGCCCATATAACATCAGTATTAGAGTTAGCAAAAGAATATGAGGAGATTCTGCACCATAACTCATGGATAACTTGGAAGCTAGAGTAAGGGAGATTTAGTAAACCATCCGTGATGTATACAGCTGCTTTTGCATTAATTGGTATACCATTCCAATGCTGGAGGTTAGGAGATAGAATACGTTTTAGAATCAATCTCAAAGAAGCCCAAGGTTCATACCAAAATCTCCTTTGCCCTAGATTTAGCGGGTTACATTGTCTCGGGGCAAGAAATTTCCCTATACTTTAGAATTGACCTCCACATACATGTGTCATTTGAAAGAGCTTGGAGGAACCAGAAATTCCTAACTCTGATCATGTTGTTACACACCCATCTAGTCCAAAGATTGCTCATGTTTGAGAGGCTGAGATCAAAGTATTTCGATAAGGCTACTGTATTCCATGTTTTATAGTTGAGAATGCTAACACCACAATTTATCTTTGGTATTTGAACCTTCTTAAAGGCAATTGGAATCATTTTTATTGAGAAGGCATCACCATACCATAAAAATCTTTTGAGCACTCTCGATATCAGTTTACCAGGGAAGTGGAAAATGCCTAGACCAGTAAGATTTCATAAACGAAGCTATGGATTGGATGGCAATTAGCCTGCCAGCTTGAGATAACATACTATTATACCATGTTGAAATCCTTGTGGTGATTTTCTCATATAGAGGAAGGCACATTGTAGTGGAGAACCTCTTTGTAAGAAGGGGAAGGCCAAGATATTGAGCATAATTTGGAATTTGTTGGAGCTTAGAGAAGTCAATAATTTCTTCTCCACTTGTTAGGACAAGCCAGGATGAGAATTTGAGATTTGTCCAAATTAATGGATAAACCAGTAATTGGCTGAAACTCATCAAGAGCTTGAATGATGCAGGTAATATTGGCATGAGTAGGCTTGGCAAAACAGATTAGATCATCAGCGAACAAAAAACTAATTATTTGGAGGTCTTTACATTTTGGGTGGAGCAAGAGCAAACCCATATTTACCTTGTTAGTAAGCATTTCACTAAGCATCTCCATCACTACCATTAAGAGCAACGCAGAGATGGATCACCCAGATGAATTCCCTATGCTTTTTTGAAATAGCCGGAGGGAATCCGTTATGGAAAACAAAGTAAGTAGGAGTCGATATGCATGTATAAATCCAAGCAATGTATGGAAGCAGGAAGTTCATCCTAGAAAGAGTTGCAACAAAAGATTGGCAAGAGATTGTTTTAAAATCCTTTGGTATGTTAAGTTTCAGCATCCAGTGTGGAGAGATACCATTTTATTGTAATCATTCAGGAGTTCTTGGGTTAGTAGTATGTTGTCACCAATCGAACGGCCAAGTATGAAGGTTGATTGGTTGACGCTAATTATTGAATGTATAACAGTCTGAAGTCTTATAGAGATGACCATTGAGATAGTCTTGTATACTACATTAGAGTAAGCTATTTGTTTAAAGCGGGAGACACAATCTAGGTTCACAATCTTAGGGACTAGAGTAATATTGGTCGCATTGATACTAGGCTAAAGATTATTATTGTAGAAAAAGCTTTTAATAGATTCAATAAAGTTAGGCCCTACTATGTGTTGTGCGAAAATTCAATTGATTTGCACTAACTCTAAAAGTGCAGTGGAATGCTAAAGTGCGGAAACAATCAAAAGAAGGATCTAGCTTGTCGACTAATTATCAACCACGAATTCAATGAAAAATAATCACCAAACAAAGAGAAATAGAAGAGTGGAGAACACAAAGATTTAACGTTGTTCGGCTAGATTGCCTACGTCCACATACCCAACAACTATTCTTTATTTCACTGTAGGAAGAAAGTACAAAAGAGAGAGATTACAAAATTTCTAATTGCATGCTCGGACACACAAGAGTTAGTGAATTTTTGTGACATAAATTCACTACTATTTCCTACTTTGAGAACCTTCAAACGCTTTCACGACCGCTTCTCTACCAAGGTCTTTCACCTACAAAATTGGGCAAATATTTCGTCTTTGGCCTTTAAGAAATAGACCCAGACCTTACGTGAGAAATCATACATAAATAGAACGAAGTATCTAGCTCCACCAAAAGATGCAACTGGGGTAGGTCCCCGGACATAAGAATAAACATACTCTAGAAACTCTGTAACTCTAGGTCTTCCAACATCAAATGTGACATGCTTTTTCTTTCCAAAAGAACAATCTACACAAGAGCTAGGTTTCGACCAACAAACACCATCAATCTACCCATGCTTCTTTAATATTTCAAGACTCTCCTCATCAACATGACCTAAACGAAGATGCCATAACTGAGTAGAATCTGAAATCCTAGAATCAGTTGAAACTACCGACTCTTCTAAGACTGCCTCTCCATGAAGCACATAAATACCATTAACTCGCACCCCTTTCATCATTAATAAGGAACCCTTTGCCACTCTCAAATTCTCTCCATCTATTATTGTCTTCATATAAGTCTACTCAAAGCTCCAACTGATAACAAACTTCTATGCAGCATCGGAACATGTCTAACATCCATGATAGTCCTAACAACACCATCATGCATCCTAAACCTCGCACTTCCAACGCCCATAACATGACAAGATATGTCATTCTCCATATGAACTGCTCCTCCATCAATCTTCTTGTAACTGACAAAATAGCTCCTATCTGGCGTCATATGACAAGAGGCTCCAAAATAATCACCCAACTTGTATGCTCTAAAGGTGAAAAACTGGCCGAAAATAATGATGTATTACTATCACTTCTATCTGCATCCGATCTAACTGCTAGCAAAACTGAAGTTTTCTTCTTCTTCTCTCTCTTCTTTCTAAGAGCTAGGAAATCCCGTATGAAATGTTCCTTCTTCTTACAATAATAGCAAGCACCCCTTCTATGACCTATGAAATGAGACATACACATATCTCTTTTCTCTAAACGAATGAAGTTGTTGCTGAAGAACACCATCATTAGTCTTCACCTTCCATGTCCCAAAGACTTTTTTTTCTAAAAAATTTAGTGTATTATTATTTTTCATACCACTACTAAAAGAATTTTCCATTGATAACTAATCTTGAACAAGACAACTAGCTCTGATACCAAATTGTCATGCGAAAATTCAATTGGTTTGCATTAACTCCAAAAGCGCAGTGGAATGCTAAAGCGCGAAAACAATCAAAAGAAGGATCTAACTTGTCGGCTAATTATCAACCACAAATTGAATGAAAACTAATCAACAAACAAAGAGAAATAGAAGAGCGGAGAACATAAAGATTTAACGTGGTTTGGCTAGATTGCCTACGTCCATGGACCTAACAACTATTCTTTATTTCATTGAAGAAAGAGAGTACAAAAGAGAGAGATTACAAAATTATAGGTAGTAGTGGAGAGACAAACCTATAATTACAAATTGAATAATCAATTTATCCAAAGACTTGTTTGCACTCAAAACTCATAATTGATTGACTGTAGAAATTAGGGTTTATTGAAGAAGATGATAATGGTGGATGCTCTCTTACACTCTCATACATATGAAAACGAAATTACTTCATTTAAATCAACTTGATAATGAAGGGTTGCTTGGAGATTAAGAAAATCAATTTCGTGATTACCCAAATACCTTTCCAAATTGCATGATTTGATTTTAATACAAATAGATGACATAATTTTGGTTTCCATATCTTTCCTTTAATTGATTGATTCTCCATGCCTAATCATTTATTTCTTCATATAACAAATGCGTTGACTAATTAATTGATTGGATAATTAATTAGTTTCCTTCTCTAAAAGATATCATACATATAATTCCTCTTTATCTTTCCATATATAGCCTAATTAATTGATTGAATGAATCAATTAATTATTTTCTTGTCTTCTTTGAAAAATATTTGAATCACATAAATTCAACAAATCTGTTAGGTGTGGCTTGCATTGTATTAGAGTGGGTGTGTAGATTGGATTATGATTATTCCTACATCGTAAGATATTTTTAAAGAAATCAGCATATATATAGGATTGGTAGCATGTAACAACAAGGGTTCGTTTTGTTACAAATAAATGTTGCCATGAAAATATATATGCTCTAGGTGGATGTAGGGATATCCAATCATGATGTTGGCACCAAAAGAGCTTCGTTCAGTGGTCTTGCTTCTTCTACACTAAATGAAGTGCGCGCAAGTGGAAGATGTGAGGGGGTGCTGAAAATTACAACATGGTATCAGAGCCGATGGTTCGATGGGACCAATATGATGCAGCGTTGACCTAAGTATGCGCCAATATATGGTTTGAGCTCGGGATTCTCATTAAGGTGGTGTTATAAGTTGAAACGTGGCCTGCTCCAACCGTGTGAAAGAGAACTCTTTGTAAAACAGCTTGGCCCAATTGCTGGAGGTTGTAGTGACCTAATCTAAACCGTTGGAGGTGTTAGCGACCTTATCCAAGTGTTTGAGGACTCTGTATAACTTCAAGTTGAATTGAGAAAATGCTTGCTAAGGTAGAGATCTGTTAGATGTGGCTCGCATTGTATTGGAGTGGGTGCGTAGATTGGAATATGATTAGTCCCACATCGTAAGATATTTTAAAAGAAATCGGCATATATATTGGATTGGTAGCATGTAACAACAAGCGATTCTTTTTGTTACAAATAAATGTTGCCGTGAAAATATATGTGCTCTAGGTGGATGTACGGATATTCAATCATGACGATGGCACCAAAAGAGCTTTGTTCAGTGGTCTTGCTTTACACTAAATGAAGTGCACGCATAGTGGAAGATGCGAGGGGTGCTGAAAATTACAACACCATGTCCTAAGATTTCTAGTAAAAGAACACATTATATCCATTAGGCCCACCAGCACTATCATCATTAAGCGAGAAAAGAGCTTCCTTTATTTCAAGTTCAGTGGCCTCTATGGTAATAGATTTAGATTGTTGGGAAGGATATAGGGAAGTTTCATATGGTTGAGCGCGAAAAAGTCAAGGACATAGGGATTTGGGTTTGCTAGAAGGGAACTAAAGTATTGGACAAATGCACCATTAATAGCATTATAAGAAGTATGGTTGTTTCTAGCCATACCGCTGATAGAGTATATCATTTGGTGAGCATGATTCACTTTTAATCTTGAGTAAAAGAAAGTATAGTTTCTGTCACCTAGTTGTTAAGGCATATATCTATATTTTTGTTGTGCCAAAGTAGCCTCAGTGATAAGTTCATGCTTCGGCCTTTCTTGCAAGGTGAATTCTTAATATAAAAGAGTGGAGTAAAAAGAATCACTTGCAATTTGGTTCTGAATTGTGGATAGGTTGCTTCTAGCTTAAGCTGATAACTTAGAGCCATTTCGAAACATTAACTTGGACCAAACTTTAAGACTCAATATGAGGATCTCCTACTTAGCTTATAACTTGAATGTTAAGGTACCTACAACAGTGGAAGTCCAGATCTGCATCAAAATGCATTTAAAATTTTCATGAGATATCCAAGAGTTGAAGAATATAAAGAAGGGGTATTTTCCTATTTCCATGGCATTGTCTCCTCATTTGATTAAGAGGGGATTATGGTTAGAAAGTGTAGGTTAGAGGAAGAAACAGTGTATAAAAGGCCACAAAGCAAGCAATGGGCATTATGGAAGGCATGTTCAAGTTTACAATATGTCCGAACATTAGACCTTGATTTGTTGTTCTATGTATGTAGAGGACCAGACATACGGAGTGGCATCAAATCAGTACTAGCTATAACTTGATTAATTGGGACAATATCTTTTATTATTAAGGGAATAGCTCCAATTTTTGTATCAAGTTGATTCATGCAATTAAAATCACTAATACAGATCCAAGGAGGATTTAAGGAGGTGTAGATTGTTGAGGAACCGAAGTCTTGGCTAGAGATGATTCTAGGCATAAATAGAGCTGATATCAAAAAGAGGAGTTAGAGCGAATATGGTGACAAGTGAAGTGAAAAAGTTGATCAGAGGAGGAAAGTTTAAGAAGAGAGAAAATTTTGGGTTTCCATATGATAATTTTTTTACCATAAGGGTAGTGCTTAATATGGTGATAAATTTGCCATGATCTCACGACTAAAGAACCAGCGTGCATTGTCTGCATTTCATTTAGTTTTGTTTCACAAACTTCCATGATTTGGACATTATTAGAAAGTAACAGTTTCTAATCTCCGTCAATTTTGAGGGGTCATAAGCCCCTCGTTTGTTCCACATAGATATGTTATGATTTATCATATAAATAAAGGGTGTAAGGAGAAGAGCATGAAGCTTGGTGTGCCTTCTAGTGGAAGTGTCATTGGGGAGTGATTTGTAAGAGATAAGAGGTTGGACAAGTTCAATAGGAAAGTTCTTACCATTATCAAAGTCTTCATCACTATAGTTTTAGACCTTTCCTTTTATTTTACGTTTGAAGTTATTTTCCCTGGATTGATGGTCTGTAACAGTAATGGGAGAAGATGGCTTTGAGGAAAGAGGTATATCGTGAGGGCGAGGTCGGGGTGGCAGGATAAGGTGAGAAAGGGGAATGATGTGTGAGTTGGGGGGAAGTAGAGGATGCAACAGTTTGGCTGGAGCAAGAACCTGGATGCAAAGTGCTTAAAAGTGGAGTTAATGAGAGGGTATCAGTGCTGCATAGAGAGTTAGGCTATTTTGCAGTAGCCAATGGGATGTCTTGGAGGATAGAGAAAAGATTAGTGGATAGGTGAATCGATTCATTGGAAGAAAAGATGTGAGGAACCGAAAGAGTTTGGATAGAAGTTATGCAAAGGTTTGAGACCTGTGGAGTATTGACATGAGGATTATAGGTAGTTGAAAATGGTTGCAAAATGGTTGGAGTGTTATTGTAGTGTGAATTGGAGCATGATGGTGCGAAGGTCCATGAGGTTGCATGAACAGCACTTGCGTGCATGTTAGGAGTATCATGGAGCATTGCATTTGGAATATGAGAAGTCATGATGATGGGCTGGGGCCATTCTAAAATGTTGTTGTGGAAATTTGCATCGGAGTTGATATCATCTGGATAGGGCGTGGTATTTAGTTGTAAAAACATCTCTTTTTTTTAATGAATATTGGATCTGCTTGCAAAATTTGGGTTTTGTCTTCATCATTTGTGAATGAGAAGTGGAAATTAATCTATGAGATTTTATGTAAACTTCCCCTTTGAGTTTCCATATCTTCATAAGGTGTGTTGAAACAGTGGTGAGAGACAGCCCTTCACCTAAAAAAAATCCTATATGGTGATCACTCCAGTACTGAATTCCAGCATCTCTGATGGCTTTAAGGAGCACTTTAGGTAGTCTATCTTGAGTAATGTCATAATGTTAGGCCACAAAATTGCCAGCATTGTAAAGTTTACTCTTGAAAAGTGAAGACCAAGAAGTAGCAATGGCACTGACTATTGAAGAGCAGACGGTAGTGGAGGGCTTGGTAGGTCAGTTGGTTTGGTAGTGAGGTTATGTGAAGATGTGGTCAGGCCAGGGCCGAGGTTAGGCAGAGCAAGTGGAACTAGTGATCGATCTAGGGGGTTAGATCTAGGGATAGGGTTTGAGTAAAGATCGGTCGCATTGAAAAGGGAGGGTAAATGTGTGAAGGAAGAGCCGTTGAGGAGTTGCGCTAATGGCGGGGGTGGTGAGATAGAGGAGGGAGTGAGGTGTTGTGAGTCATTTTGGTTATAAAAGTATTAAAACCTAAGACACTTAACTGCCTTACGAATAAAATAAACAGACTCAACACTACAATAGGTGCACCTCCCCAAGTAGGGCCAACGCTAAGTATTACTTTCCAGTGAGTCTCTGTTGGAAATTCCGCAAGCAACTAATCGACATCATCCCAAATGCTTAAAATTACAATACCACTAACGGGCCCTTAAAATCATGAGCCACAACTAAACTATGGTAGTATAACCACCGTCGAACCATTAAAAATGTGGCATACTACTGGGCTTCTCTTGAATCGACAATCCAAAAAACAATTGAAATAATTATTGCTAATCACTCTACTGCGCATTTATTATGTTTAACCTTGTGCTAATTAGTACCAACAAGGGACTTCGGTGACATTACACAAGAGTTATGGATGCTCGCAACAAATAAAGCAATGAGTTTGCCTGACCAATTTTGTGCAAATTCATTTTGTTTTCCAAATTAGCAATAATGATGGAAATTGATCATCTTTGTAATACTGAAGAAACGATTATAAACATGGAAAATAAAAGGAAGAAAAAAGATTGGCACTTATATTTTTTGGGTTCAAAAAACTACCCATAAATGAAGAGAGGGCCGAAAAACAAGATGATACACAAACACAAACAGAAAGAATATAGAAGCCGTGCTATTTGTAATCGGAAACATTCAGTGAACAATCAAAGTTATCTGAGGTCTTTTAACAAAAATTGCAAAAAGTGGTAGTAAACAAAAAAAAAGAGGGAAGGAGAGTGAAATATTTGGAGGAAAGAATAAAATATTGACTGTAGTTTTTAAAAAGGTGAGGCAAGATCTAATAGATGTATTGAAATACCAAAAAGCTTGGATGTTGCCATATATAAGCGCATTTTATGCTACTAGACAAGTGAGTCGTCACCTACCATGGGAGCAAACTTTGAGGGGGAAATGTTACATGAATTCTTCACACATAAGGTTAGAAATGCATTGTTGTAGGCTTTATATAAATACTCTTGGTCCGATAATGCGAAGAGCCCAATTTAAGGATAGTTTTATGGTAATAATCTCAAACCTTTTCACCATCCTTCCCTTAACGAGCCCAGATTTCATAACCCGCTCCACTGATCGATCTGAACCACCTTATGATGTAGTATAAGTCGGCTACAAAACTTGTATGAGTTTACTCATGTGCCTAACTTCAAGCCTCGCCAATCCTCTAGCCTCCAACAATGTCATCTACACAACCATCAATAATGGTTCAATGTTAATCACTAATATAGCTATGCCCTATTCACCCTTGTGTGTAACCATAACAGGGTGAACCCCTTAGCAATCCTACCTGAACATGGTGGAGTATCTCACCAATCCATAGTCGTAGAGTTTATCACTCACAGTTCAAACACCACTCAAGATGTCTAGAATGGTTATAGTAATGTCAGGCCCTCAATAAGAGCATGCTTTGACATTGGCAGTTTAAAAATAGCATGTCATTGAGATAATGATCCATGCTAACTCTTTTGCAAATGGCACACCCGCAGCAAAGATCCCAAAAGGAGATGTTTGGACGACATCCAATGGCTCTACAGCTCCTTCGAGATCAAAGCAAACACCTCATTCTAAACGACTATTTATCACAAGCTGCGTTGGCATAAGGGATCGATATTTTGAGCAAGAAAACACCATTACTCTCCCTTTAGATATATTAATCAATTTATGAAGTAATAAATAAGGGTAACTAATATGGATGTTGATTTATCTACCGAAGCAATCTAAAAATCAGTCTTATTTTGTTTATTGGCACTTGTTAACCCGCCTTCATTACTCATTAACTTCCTCTTCTTATGCCGAGTTACCAAGGATCTCCAAAATCCATGTAACTCTAAGGTTATCCAATACATTTGGTTTACATACAAATTGGAACTCCAATTTGGGTAAACATACCCATTATTCTAAAAATCATAAGGATTCGAAGCTCGAAAATGGATTTTAAATAAATAAATAATAGAAGAATCATCATTACTTGCCTTAACAAGGAAACCAATAGTTTATGTTATGTGAAAATACGATAGCTATGAAAAAAATATAGAATATATTAATGACACCTAAAAGGAAAGCCTATTGGTGACCAAGCGTGAAAAACCAACGGATGAGCTTCTTGAAGTAAATCTATAAGAAAAATCAAAAGACCAGATAGCTTTATTTTCATGCGAAACAATAATCATAGTCAGAGAGATGAAACCTAACATATTCATGCATTTTGATACAAAAGTATGAACATGGTTACACAACTAGGAAAAACATAGTTCAAACAAACCAAATTGTTAACTAAACTAAAATGTTAAATATAATTACCATAAAAAGTAAATGCTATATATACGCAAACGAATACATAAATCAACCAACGAGTAGACACAAAGGAAAAAAATAATTTGTACTTATCTAACATACAAGTTATGCATGATCATAAATAAATGAGTTGTGCATAAATAATTCGAGCTATAGTCGGCATTTAAAACTGTTATTAATAGAAAAATGAATTATTATTCAAGTGGATTCAAAAGTTGGTTACAAACATTACACCAAATGACTTATGTACAAACATGCCTTTAATGGGCCGAGCCCACTAACCAGAAATGCAGGAAACCCGAAGAAGAAAATGATGCACAAGAAATACAAAACATATACAAATATTTACATATCTACATTATTATCACTCGTCACAACACTCCCCGTCAAGTTGGAGCATACATATCTATCATGCCCAACTTGCTACATAGAAGCTTCACTCGACCACCATTAAGTGCTTTAGTCATCATATCTGCCACTTGCTCCTCTGATTTTACATAACTGGTATTGACTAACCCCTGCTGCACTTTTTTCCATATGAAATGACAATCAACTTCTATGTGCTTAGTTCTCTCGTAAAACACTGGATTAGATGCTATATGCATAGCAGCTTGATTATCACACCACAATAACAAAGGCACTTCAACTGTGAGTTTCAGTTCAGTCGTAAAGTGCTTAACCCACATCAGTTCACACACTGCATCAGCCATTGCTCGATACTCTGACTCAGCACTCGATCTCGATACAACATTCTGTTTTTTGCTCTTTCAGACACTAAATTTCCTCCAACAAATACATAAAATCCCGAAGTAGACTTCCTGTCCTCCTTTGATCCTGCCTAATCTGCATCTACAAAACTTTCTACTCTGTTGTGTCCATTATTCTTGTAAACAATTCCTTTACCCACTGTTCCCTTTAAGTAACATAGAATCTGATTTAGTGTATCCCAGTGTTCAATAGTTGGTGCACTCATATACTGACTTACAACACTCACTGAGTAAGCAATGTCTTGCCTGGTCACTACTAAGTAGTTAAGCTTACCAACCAATCTTCAATACTTATCTGGTTCACTAAATTCATCTCCAGTTTTGCTCAAAGTAGTATTCACCATCATAGGTGAAAAAGATGGTTTTGCACCCAAGTTCCCAGTTTCTTTCAGCAAATCTAACACATACTTCCTCTGTGACAAACATATCCTTCCATTGCTTCTCATAACTTCAATTCCTAAGAAGTATCTCAACTCCCCTAACTCCTTTGTACAAAACTGTGTATGAATAAACTTCTTAAGAGCTTCAATTTCTAGCTCATCATCCCCAGTAATCTCAGTATCATCTACATAGACAATTAATATGATTGACTTGTCTTGTGAACTTCTGAAAAATACTGAATGATCAAATTTACTCTGCAACAACCCAAACTTCTCCATTGATTTACTAAATTTCCCAAACCATGCATGTGGACTCTGCTTTAAACCATACAAGCTCTTCTTTAGTCTACCTACCTTGTTGTTCTCCCCCTGAGCAACAAACCCAGGAGGTTGTTCCATATATATTTCTTCAACTAGATCTCCATGTAAAAATGCATTTTTAATATCAAGTTCATGCAATTTCCAATTATGTTTTGCTGCCAATGATACAAACAACCTTATTGATGTCATTTTGGCCACTGGTGAGAATGTTTCCATATAATCTGTTCCATATGTTTGAGCATGCCCTTTAGCAACTAATCGAGCTTTAAACCTAGCAATTGATCCATCTGGATTTAACTTGACTGAATAAACCCATTTGCATCCTATCACTTTCCTATTCTTTGTCAACTGAACTAGATCCCATGTATTGTTCTTGTCTAAAGCATTAATTTCCTCTAGCATTGCTTGTTGCCACTCTGGTTTAGACATTGCTTCGTTGATAGTTTTAGGCAATGAAACTAAGTCAAGTGCAGAAATGGATAAATACGATTCTGATGATAGACTGTCATATGAAACAAAAGATGAGCGGATATGTGCACTTTTTTCTCTCTTTTCTGAGAGCAATTGGTAAATCCATACTTGGATCTGATTGTGGGGCAGTTGCATGATCACTGATTACTTCATTAGTTTCTGGTTCCTGATTTGATTCATTATCCATATGATGATTAACATTTTCTGAATTTATAACAGGATATAGTAAAAAATCATCATCCTTCGCATACTCTTGATTTGTTGATATAGATGGACAGAAAAATGCTTCATCTTCCACAAAACTAACATCTATAGATACCGAGTATTTTGTAAACTGGGACAAAAACATTTATATCCCTTCTATAGTCTAGAATAATCAACGAAGATGCATATCAAAGATTTTGGATCTAGCTTGGTGAGTTAAGGATTAACACTTCTCACATAACATGTGCAACCAATAATTCTTGGCTTAGTTGGATACAGATGTTTATCTGGTAAAAAAACTTGAAATGGTAACTTATACCCAAGTATAGCTGATGGCATTCTATTGATTAAAAAACATGCAGTAGAAACTGCATCTGCCCAAAATACTTTAGGAACTTTCACCTGGAAAAGTAGTGCTCTTGTAGTTTCAAGTAAATGCCTATTTTTTCGTTCTGCTGCTCCATTCTGTGAAGGGGTATCAACACATGAAGTCTCATGTAAAATTACATTTTTAGTCATATATGTATTGAACTGTTCAGATAAATATTCTTTGGCGTTATCACTCCTTAGAATTCGAATATTAGTAAACTGTGTCTTAATCTCAGAACAAAATGTATAGAAAATGGAAAATAACTCTGATCTATTTTTCATTAAAAATAACCATGTTACTCGAGAATAGTCATCAACAAAGGTAACAAAGTATCTATACCTTGCTTAGATACAACTGTAGCAGGTCCCCAAACATCTGAATGAATCAACTCAAATACAGACCTAGCTCTCTTATTTACTCTAGAATAAGAACTACTACAGTGATGTTTAGCAAATTGACATGACTCATAATTCAAAGTAGATAATGAATTAAAATGTGGACATAACTTCTTAAGCAATGACAATGAAGGACCCGACTGAAAATGAGTTTTAAGAGCAGAGTTTACACTTGAACAAGCAATATGGATGTAACGTTCCGGATTTTGCCCGCTTGAAAATCGACATCCATACTTCATATCGTATTCGAATGTCATAGATTCGACCGTTCAAATCCGATTCGTCGAAGCTTATAACAACATTAAGTAAACAACACAGCGGAATAAAAGAATAATACATTGATATACAGCTTTGATACAATATCTGATACAACAGATGATCCAATAGATATCAATATACATCAGAGATATGATACAATTAATAGCAGCGGAAAAGAAAAAGATAGATAACATCTAGCAGTGGAACAAATAACTCTAAAACAGTCTTCAAGGAAGAACTCCAAAAATAACTGCAACTCCATTTCCAAGAATCCATCCAGTAATAGCTCGAACTTCCAATAACGATGCATCAAGCTAAGCAAGACTGGTGCGAACCAAAGACTGAGCTAACTCCAGATAATCCACTATATCTAACTATCTGAAAAACCCAACTCTAGACTGCTCGTGTAGAAAATAATGAGCACCCAGAGTTTAGGAAAGAAACAATAAACTCCGGATCAGTCGTGGGACTGGTGTGACCAACAAAAACAGTTTATCTTATAAAAACAATCAAAGAAAGAATTTTAAAGTCAATTCGCAATGCTTTTGAAAAATGAGACTACCATAAGGCCTCCCGCACACACACACAATGCAAACGCAGAATCGGAGGAGATTTCTCCTTATGATAGTCAAAGATGCTTGATACGCATTAAAAAGAAACATTTGATATTATTACTAGTGCATAGTGTAGGAGAAATTCATTTCGAAAGTAGAATATAAATCTTAGCCAACATACGACCATTATCGTATGCCTACTATAGCTACCATCCAAACAGTGGGGCGCCACCATAAGTGAATGATAGGTTCTACAACTAATACCGTACAAGATCGTATTGTTTCTTTGGATTTCCAACAAATGGTCAGGCCAAGGAACTTCCCATTGCCACATGAGAATGACTCTGGAAGGACATTCCCGAGAACCAAACCGGAACTCTGCCAACACAAGGCCGGGTTACCCCTAACTGGGTAACTACTGACACGAGCACGCCATTCCCCGATCGTAAACGACCTTTCTCACGGGATCCCGATAACCAACAACCACAAAGTAATAAATTCGTAGTAACCACATAGGTTAAATATCTGGGCTCCATACCATGATACCACCTCTATCCAGAAGGAAATGCACATACCCTAAAGGGAGCTACCCCTCATAACCTTGCCGCATCTTTCCTGTTTTGACCATTTCCAGGGTGTGAGGCTCGACGAAGTCACGTCCACAAAAACATACTTTATACAAAAGCCATGCTTTGGGTCAACAAATGATCATAGAAATGATCACCAAGATAGACGATCAAACAAATGATCCTATCACAAATAATCAACACAATGATCATTTCACAGCAACACTCAGTATGTCACATTACCAAATTGGGAACATATCGCTGATAACCTTCAACTATATAACCTCTGAGCTCGTACGTCTCAGAGAAGGGTGTTAAGCTAAAAGAATAAATTCTTCGCCACCAATAGAAATATATTTGAAAGAAATCGGCTTTATATCTCAATTTGTAATGTCAGACATACAATCCATACAAGTCTGTTTTGGGTTCGAACAGAACCGAAGGCACTTACAAAGAAGTCCTTGCAACCCGGATATTCACAATCCCGATCGGATTTTCCCATCACTTAGGGAGTTTCTATACCGGCGCGACTCGGTGCAGAAACAATCGATAGGTCATCCTATCGCTTTCACAAATACCCGGTCTTCATCACCGGTCTTCAAATGCTATCCATAACGACGTATCACATATTCGGAATGGGTTATACGACACAAAGGTCCTTTCCCGGCTAAACCGAATAGTGAGCGAAAACATTTCAAAAACAAATGGATAATGGGATTTCAATTAAGTCACAACTTATTACCCAAAACTTTTCTCAAATGGCTTAACAAATTACCATTTTCAATCTTTAAACAAAAAGATTCATTTTCACAACCTTTAACGGTTTAAACAATTTTCACATTTTAATCTTTTAAATAAAAGATTCATTCACAGATTTTCCAAATCAATTTTCATTTCAATTTGATTAACTCGTTAAATCTTTAAATCAAAGATTTAACTTATAGCCTTCAAAACAATTTCATTTCAATTTGATTTAAACAAATCATAAATTTAAATCTGTTAAAAATAAACAGATTTAATTCATATCTTTCAAAAAGAATTCATTCATAACTTAGGAAAATCATTTCTCTATTCAATCTTGAAATTCCCCTAATTAACTGGAATCTCGGTTCTTATCTAAAAGTATTTATCATTTGAAAACAACAGTTTTCCTTTTGGAAATCTGATTCATTTATACGAGTTGAAATCCTTGGGTTAAATTCAAATTCCCAATACCATACCTTTAAAATGGTTTAATCCTTATATAACCAATATAACATCTTTAATCCCTAATTTCAAATCATAGGATTCAATTTCAAGTATTGAATTTAAATTTAAATCAAATTATTTAAATTCCAAAACTTAATCAAGTAATTTAAAATAAATTTTCATCTTTGAAATTCCATTTCAAAAGCTT
The DNA here is from genome assembly GCA_030765085.1 of Allium cepa. Lineage (NCBI taxonomy): Eukaryota > Viridiplantae > Streptophyta > Magnoliopsida > Asparagales > Amaryllidaceae > Allium > Allium cepa. The sequence goes on along the minus strand of CM060943.1, from coordinate 671,976,019 downwards.
TTCACTTCTATTCCAATTCCAATTCCAAAACATTTGAATTTAAAAATTCAAATTTTAAACTATTTCAAAAATCTGCGACTTAATCGATTTCCTCGTGAAATCCATATTGGTGTGTGTATAAGTGTGGTCAAGGGTTTAACACGATAGTGCAACATCATCAATCATCACAGATTAAAACATAGAAATATAGTTGATAAGCGATATAACTATAAAGCTTATCGCCCATTCACAGATTCACAGATAATATGCAGATGTAAATAAATGAATAAATCATACACGGCACAAACCACAGAATAAAATATCACAGATCAGACAGGACAATCAATTCAAGGCATCACATATAATACGATCATCCATAAGTAAGGTCAACCATTCAATAATCATTTACCAGTAGGATTAATTATTTGTTTAATCCTAAGTAATTCAATTTATTCCCAATCAAATTAATTACTTATGAATTTATTATTCAATTCTGATTTATAAATTACAATTCACTTGATATTATTAGTTAATCAAACACTTTAATTAATTATTCTTAATTAACAAATTATTAAATTAACCTTTAAACCAATTATAAAATTAATTAACCCCTTAATTAATTATTTTAAAGAAATAAAATCTTTAATTACTTTCATTAAGGAATTTCCTTATATTAAATCATCATTAATCATTTCTGATTATAAATAAATCTAATTATTTATTTATAAAAGAAAAAAAAATCATTCTTTAATTACATTATTAAATCAATTTATTTCCTTAATTACTCTAAGATAATAAATTTCTTTATTTATGATTTCATTATCATTTATGTGTATTTTAAACATTACACTTTCAAATTTTAGATTTAAAATTGATTATATATTTAAACATCTATTAGATTTAAATATCCACTTATAAACCTATATAAGAAAAGTTCCAGCTAAACTACTTAAATTTTTATTTGAAATTTAAGCTTTAAAATACATTACGTTTTATCTTGCAAATTCAAGATAAAACAAAACATATATTTTCATTCGCAATTCTTCTATAAAAGAACTTTATCAAAATTCAAGTTTAAATGTTTGTTTGAAAAACAAGTTTACTTTTTTTTAAAAGAAAAACTATTTTAATTTCAACTTGTTTTAAAACCTTCGATTTAACTTGTCTTTCAATTTTGAATTCAGTTTAAGTTTTTAAAAAGAAAGACTTAAACACTACCTGGTTTTTTAACTAAAACCTGTAGCTATTAAAACTGGGTACACAACTATACAAACCCGAGACAATCTTTAGTTTTCCCAGTAAAAACTTCGGGTCACTCACGACCCTACCCACTTCGAGTCACAACTGCAAAGATCCCGAGCTAAACCCGAGCACATCTATTTCGTTCCCACTCCAACATCATACCCAATTTCTTCAGACACCAGCGTCGACTCGTGCACATGCACAATGGAGTTCGCCGCCGTTAGTTGAATCTCCGACCACCCTCAAGTCAACTACCATTCACCTGAACCCCTCAAGCATCCAAACGCGCGAGAAGACCATCATATCAAAATCGAGCTTCAGATACAAAAAAAAACAAACCTGGAACCAAAAAACTTCGAACACCCTCAAACGTGGCAATGGCTCGTACTCGACGCCTCCACCATCGGAGCTCGCGTAACTCCGGCAACCACTTCGACAACCACCACACTTTCACCTCCCGAAACCCCAAGCAACTCGGTCAACTGAGGGGGACGAACGAATTGATTTCATGATTTTGCCTAAAACTAGGGTTAAAATTTTCAAACTCTAACCACTGTCGCCACCGAGGCTATGGCCACCTACGACCATTTTTCCAGTCACCCCCATAGGCTCCTCCACCACCTCACACAACCCCGAGCCCCACGAATCGATGGATCACCGGAATTTGATCAAAGTTCAAATTTCGAGCAAAAACAAACTAATCTTAAACCAATTGCTTAAAAATCATTAAACAAGATTTAAAAATCATGTCTTCCATTTAGGATTCATGTTATGAATCAATGATTCGTGATACTCGAATTTTCTAGAAATTAAAGTTTTTACTGTAAAACTTGATTTTTCCATCCTATATGCATTTTTACTTCATGAGATTTTTTTCTTATTGTAGTTCATACTTAAACACCACTGTTTTGTTTGGAAACCAAAGTCTAATATGGATTATAAAACAAGAAATTGAATTATCTTTTTCTTTGCTTTGTTGGGTTGTTCTCTGTAAACCTGATACTTAAATGTATCTATGGTTTCGCAGTTTCCAGAAAAAGAATAGAAGAACAGGAAAAGAAAATAACATTTCCTAAGCAAAGAAAAACATAAGCACCACAACTCATTCACATGCAAAGCTTTTAGCATCATTCAGGCATTCACAAAATCAGCAAATGGTTGAAGAGATCAAAGGTTTACTCACCTGACAGAGAAGAAAGACAGAGAAAAATCTTAGGCCTGAGTTGCCTTTGCCTTGCCCATTTTTTTTTTCTTTTCTCAGTTTTGAAGAATGAAACTGTAATGATACTTTGATGTGTATATGAAGTTAAAGTATACAGGGTAATACTTCTTTTAGTACAACCAAGCAGTGATATCTTTGTTTATACAATAAACATGGCTGAGATGCTTGCATTCCTTTTTCTCGGCTAATATCATGCTTTTGCTTATGTACTTGATATGTTTTGTTTGTACTTGTTTGCTTTTACTTTATGTTTCTATACTTAAACATATACTTGCTGTCCTACTTCCTATTTTCTGGTTTACAGCCTACATACCTTTGCTTTGTTTTGTCCTTATTTTGTTTACACTTTGTTCTATTCTTTTTGTTTATGCTTATATTTGTATTTGTTTGTATGTATACATTTGTTTCTATTTCTTATTTGACTTTATTTGGTACATGTTTTATAAGCTTGTACAGTTTGTTTATGTTTTACAAACTCTATATGCTGCATATGTATGTTTTTATTTGTTTGTTATTTTTACTTTGTTTTGTTTACTTTGCTTATCTATTTGTTTGAATACTTATGTATTTGTTTTGTTTGTATTTATTATGTTTGATTTGTTTTGTTATTGGTTATAGCTTTAACTTATATAGGTACCAATATATTCCATTTTGTTCTTTCTTATGCATTTGTTTATTTATGTAAAAATATATACTTTTATTTTGCTTACTTAAATGTATTTGCTTTATTCTTGCAATTTAAATTTACTTCCATTTTTAGTTTAAATAATTATCATAAATTTTACTTTAAAAATTATTGTTTTATATTTCTCTATATATACACATATATTTTATATAACTCAAATTATCATCATTTATAAATTTTTAAATCAATTTATTTATTTATTTTTATACTTGTGTCAACGTATATACTTTTGTTTTATTTATTTTGCATATTTATTTACAACTTTGTTTCATATTTAAATGTCGTTTCTTTTCTTTTCTTATGACTTACATATTAATTTTCAACTTAAATACTTATCGTCTTGTATTTTTATTTCTATTTATTTTAAAAACCATTTATTTAAGATTTTATCTCAAATCCAATATATACATATATATTCACATATATACAAATTTTCAAATTCATACGACTTAATATAATTTCTATTTGAATCGGGGAAACTCGCTTCCATTTATAATCAATTTACCTTACAATTTTATTCAGAATTTCATTTAATTATCAATTTAAATTAAATTAAAATCTAGGGTCGTTACAAACTTCCCCCCTTAATAGAATTTCGTCCTCGAAATTTGCAGGCACGAAAACACAGAGATAGACAGATTCGATTTCCTATAATTCCTCAAACTTAAGATATGAATTCCAAACTCAAGTCGGAATATCTCAGAATATATACCAATTTGTCCCTCTTCGGAGTTCAACCAACCCAACAAATTACAACAGAATTTCAAAGTTTGGTTTTAAACGAAATCGTTTTATCGATACAATTCAAATTATCCTTCGTATTCTATTAATCAATTTTAACTCAATTTAAACTTTCCAATTTATTCAAAATTTTAATTCTAAATTTCAAATTCATTAAAGTTTAAATCAGAAATTGATAAGAAATCGATGAAGATACGAAGTAAGAATTTTCTACAACGATTCGTAGGGCCATCATCGCATCGAAACTTCTTTGTGGAGCTGTCACGAAGAATTTCAAAAGAATTTGGAAACGAATCAAAGAAAATTGATAGAGAAAGTTATTTCCACTGTTGTTACAGAGTATTGACCAATTATAGTCGTATTTCCATGTCCTCTATCTCGTTTTCTTCTTGCACTCATACTCACTATCAGTGGATAGTAAGAGAATTTACTGAGGCATTCAAACGGATATCTTAAGGATTACTCATTCTAGGATTTACTTCATCCTATCTCTAATGAGCTACTTAACGTGTTATACTCCTGAGCTAAAGTTCAACCCTTAGCTCTGATACCAAATGTAACGTTCCGGAAGTAGCGGTCACAACCGGTAGGCTTTTCAACCATCCCAGCCCCACCGTGGCTTACACTGGTACCCCAGACCTTGCTTTCACGGCCAGCCTCTCGACTGTCTCAGGTTACACCTAACCAACCCCCTAAAAGAGGATGTGTGGGAGTAAGAGTCTCCCGTTCGCCACCTAACCGTGAAGCGAGAACCCCCCATCACATAGCCCAAAAAGCTTAACAAGACTGGTGTGAGCAACAAAAACAGTTTATCTTATAAAAACAATCAAAGAAAGAATTTTAAAGTCAATTCGCAATGCTTTTGAAAAATGAGACTACCATAAAGCCTCCCTCACACACACACAATGCAAACGCAGAATCGGAGGAGATTTCTCCTTATGATAGTCAAAGATGCTTGATACGCATTAAAAAGAAACATTTGATATTATTACTAGTGCATAGTGTAGGAAAAATTCATTTCGAAAGTAGAATATAAATCTTAGCCAACATACGACCATTATCGTATGCCTACTATAGCTACCATCCAAACAGTGGGGCGCCACCATAAGTGAATGATAGGTTCTACAACTAATACCGTACAAGATCGTATTGTTTCTTTGGATTTCCAACAAATGGTCAGGCCAAGGAACTTCCCATTGCCACATGAGAATGCCTCTGGAAGGACATTCCCGAGAACCAAACCGGAACTCTGCCAACACAAGGCCGGGTTACCCCTAACTGGGTAACTACTGACACGAGCATGTCATTCCCCGATCGTAAACGACCTTTCTCACGGGATCCCGATAACCAACAACCACAAAGTAATAAATTCGTAGTAACCACATAGGTTAAATATCTGGGCTCCATACCATGATACCACCTCTATCCAGAAGGAAATGCACATACCCTAAAGGGAGCTACCCCTCATAACCTTGCCGCATCTTTCCTGTTTTGACCATTTCCGGGGTGTGAGGCTCGACGAAGTCACGTCCACAAAAACATACTTTATACAAAAGCCATGCTTTGGGTCAACAAATGATCATAGAAATGATCACCAAGATAGACGATCAAACAAATGATCCTATCACAAATAATCAACACAATGATCATTTCACAGCAACACTCAGTATGTCACATTACCAAATTGGGAACATATCGCTGATAACCTTCAACTATATAACCTCTGAGCTCGTACGTCTCAGAGAAGGGTGTTAAGCTAAAAGAATAAATTCTTCGCCACCAACAGAAATATATTTGAAAGAAATCGGCTTTATATCTCAATTTGTAATGTCAGACATACAATCCATACAAGTCTGTTCTGGGTTCGAACAGAACCGAAGGCACTTACAAAGAAGTCCTTGCAACCCGGATATTCACAATCCCGATCGGATTTTCCCATCACTTAGGGAGTTTCTATACCGGCGCGACTCGGTGCAGAAACAATCGATAGGTCATCCTATCGCTTTCACAAATACCCGGTCTTCATCACCGGTCTTCAAATGCTATCCATAACGACGTATCACATATTCGGAATGGGTTATACGACACAAAGGTCCTTTCCCGGCTAAACCGAATAGTGAGCGAAAACATTTCAAAAACAAATGGATAATGGGATTTCAATTAAGTCACAACTTATTACCCAAAACTTTTCTCAAATGGCTTAACAAATTACCATTTTCAATCTTTAAACAAAAAGATTCATTTTCACAACCTTTAACGGTTTAAACAATTTTCACATTTTAATCTTTTAAATAAAAGATTCATTCACAGATTTTCCAAATCAATTTTCATTTCAATTTGATTAACTCGTTAAATCTTTAAATCAAAGATTTAACTTATAGCCTTCAAAACAATTTCATTTCAATTTGATTTAAACAAATCATAAATTTAAATCTGTTAAAAATAAACAGATTTAATTCATATCTTTCAAAAAGAATTCATTCATAACTTAGGAAAATCATTTCTCTATTCAATCTTGAAATTCCCCTAATTAACTGGAATCTCGGTTCTTATCTAAAAGTATTTATCATTTGAAAACCACAGTTTTCCTTTTGGAAATCTGATTCATTTATACGAGTTGAAATCCTTGGGTTAAATTCAAATTCCCAAAACCATACCTTTAAAATGGTTTAATCCTTATATAACCAATATAACATCTTTAATCCCTAATTTCAAATCATAGGATTCAATTTCAAGTATTGAATTTAAATTTAAATCAAATTATTTAAATTCCAAAACTTAATCAAGTAATTTAAAATAAATTTTCATCTTTGAAATTCCATTTCAAAAGCTTTTCACTTCTATTCCAATTCCAATTCCAAAACATTTGAATTTAAAAATTCAAATTTTAAACTATTTCAAAAATCTGCGACTTAATCGATTTCCTTGTGAAATCCATATTGGTGTGTGTATAAGTGTGGTCAAGGGTTTAACACGATAGTGCAACATCATCAATCATCACAGATTAAAACATAGAAATATAGTTGATAAGCGATATAACTATAAAGCTTATCGCCCATTCACAGATTCACAGATAATATGCAGATGTAAATAAATGAATAAATCATACACGGCACAAACCACAGAATAAAATATCACAGATCAGACAGGACAATCAATTCAAGGCATCACATATAATACGATCATCCATAAGTAAGGTCAACCATTCAATAATCATTTACCAGTAGGATTAATTATTTGTTTAATCCTAAGTAATTCAATTTATTCCCAATCAAATTAATTACTTATGAATTTATTATTCAATTCTGATTTATTAATTACAATTCACTTGATATAATTAGTTAATCAAACACTTTAATTAATTATTCTTAATTAACAAATTATTAAATTAACCTTTAAACCAATTATAAAATTAATTAACCCCTTAATTAATTATTTTAAAGAAATAAAATCTTTAATTACTTTCATTAAGGAATTTCCTTATATTAAATCATCATTAATCATTTCTGATTATAAATAAATCTAATTATTTATTTATAAAAGAAAAAAAATCATCCTTTAATTACATTATTAAATCAATTTATTTCCTTAATTACTCTAAGATAATAAATTTCTTTATTTATGATTTCATTATCATTTATGTGTATTTTAAACATTACACTTTCAAATTTTAGATTTAAAATTGATTATATATTTAAACATCTATTAGATTTAAATATCCACTTATAAACCTATATAAGAAAAGTTCTAGCTAAACTACTTAAATTTTTATTTGAAATTTAAGCTTTAAAATACATTACGTTTTATCTTGCAAATTCAAGATAAAACAAAACATATATTTTCATTCGCAATTCTTCTATAAAAGAAACTTTATCAAAATTCAAGTTTAAATGTTTGTTTGAAAAACAAGTTTACTTTTTTTTAAAAGAAAAACTATTTTAATTTCAACTTGTTTTAAAACCTTCGATTTAACTTGTCTTTCAATTTTGAATTCAGTTTAAGTTTTTAAAAAGAAAGACTTAAACACTACCTGGTTTTTTAACTAAAACCTGTAGCTATTAAAACTGGGTACACAACTATACAAACCCGAGACAATCTTTAGTTTTCCAAGTAAAAACTTCGGGTCACTCACGACCCTACCCACTTCGAGTCACAACTGCAAAGATCCCGAGCTAAACCCGAGCACATCTATTTCGTTCCCACTCCAACATCATACCCAATTTCTTCAGACACCAGCGTCGACTCGTGCACATGCACAATGGAGTTCGCCGCCGTTAGTTGAATCTCCGACCACCCTCAAGTCAACTACCATTCACCTGAACCCCTCAAGCATCCAAATGCGCGAGAAGACCATCATATCAAAATCGAGCTTCAGATACAAAAAAAAAAACCTGGAACCAAAAAAACTTCGAACACCCTCAAACCTGGCAACGGCTCGTACTCGACGCCTCCACCACCGGAGCTCGCGTAACTCCGGCAACCACTTCGACAACCACCACACTTTCACCTCCCGAAACCCCAAGCAACTCGGTCAACTGAGGGGGACGAACGAATTGATTTCATGATTTTGCCTAAAACTAGGGTTAAAATTTTCAAACTCTAACCACTGTCGCCACCGAGGCTATGGCCACCTACGACCATTTTTCCAGTCACCCCCATAGGCTCCTCCACCACCTCACACAACCCCGAGCCCCACGAATCGATGGATCACCGGAATTTGATCAAAGTTCAAATTTCGAGCAAAAACAAACTGCTCTTAAACCAATTGCCTAAAAATCATTAAACAAGATTTAAAAATCATGTCTTCCATTTAGGATTCATGTTATGAATCAATGATTCGCGATACTCGAATTTTCTAAAAATTAAAGTTTTTACTGTAAAACTTGATTTTTCCATCCTATATGCATTTTTACTTCATGAGATTTTTTTTCTTATTGTAGTTCATACTTAAACACCACTGTTTTGTTTTGAAACCAAAGTCTAATATGGATTATAAAACAAGAAATTGAATTATCTTTTTCTTTGCTTTGTTGGGTTGTTCTCTGTAAACCTGATACTTAAATGTATCTATGGTTTCGCAGTTTCCAGAAAAAGAATAGAAGAACAGGAAAAGAAAATAACATTTCCTAAGCAAAGAAAAACATAAGCACCACAACTCATTCACATGCAAAGCTTTTAGCATCATTCAGGCATTCACAAAATCAGCAAATGGTTGAAGAGATCAAAGGTTTACTCACCTGACAGAGAAGAAAGACAGAGAAAAATCTTAGGCCTGAGTTGCCTTTGCCTTGCCCATTTTTTTTTTTTTTCTTTTCTCAGTTTTGAAGAATGAAACTGTAATGATACTTTGATGTGTATATGAAGTTAAAGTATACAGGGTAATACTTCTTTTAGTACAACCAAGCAGTGATATCTTTGTTTATACAATAAACATGGCTGAGATGCTTGCATTCCTTTTTCTCGGCTAATATCATGCTTTTGCTTATGTACTTGATATGTTTTGTTTGTACTTGTTTGCTTTTACTTTATGTTTCTATACTTAAACATATACTTGCTGTCCTACTTCCTATTTTTTGGTTTACAGCCTACATACCTTTGCTTTGTTTTGTCCTTATTTTGTTTACACTTTGTTCTATTCTTTTTGTTTATGCTTATATTTGTATTTGTTTGTATGTATACATTTGTTTCTATTTCTTATTTGACTTTATTTGGTACATGTTTTATAAGCTTGTACAGTTTGTTTATGTTTTACAAACTCTATAGGCTGCATATGTATGTTTTTATTTGTTTGTTATTTTTACTTTGTTTTGTTTACTTTGCTTATCTATTTGTTTGAATACTTATGTATTTGTTTTGTTTGTATTTATTATGTTTGATTTGTTTTGTTATTGGTTATAACTTTAACTTATATAGGTACCAATATATTCCATTTTGTTCTTTCTTATGCATTTGTTTATTTATGTAAAAATATATACTTTTATTTTGCTTACTTAAATGTATTTGCTTTATTCTTGCAATTTAAATTTACTTCCATTTTTAGTTTAAATAATTATCATAAATTTTACTTTAAAAATTATTGTTTTATATTTCTCTATATATACACATATATTTTATATAACTCAAATTATCATCATTTATAAATTTTTAAATCAATTTATTTATTTATTTTTATACTTGTGTCAACGTATATACTTTTGTTTTATTTATTTTGCATATTTATTTACAACTTTGTTTCATATTTAAATGTCGTTTCTTTTCTTTTCTTATGACTTACATATTAATTTTCAACTTAAATACTTATCGTCTTGTATTTTTATTTCTATTTATTTTAAAAACCATTTATTTAAGATTTTATCTCAAATCCAATATATACATATATATTCACATATATACAAATTTTCAAATTCATACGACTTAATATAATTTCTATTTGAATCGGGGAAACTCGCTTCCATTTATAATCAATTTACCTTACGATTTTATTCAGAATTTCATTTAATTATCAATTTAAATTAAATTAAAATCTAGGGTCGTTACAGGTTAGGTATCTTATCAGTCAGGATATACAAGCCACCAGACTCTTCATCTTTACCAATATTCTTCTTCCTTGTAAGGTCCTGAAACACACAATGATCAGGGAAGAAGGATATGCAACAACTAAGATCACGAGTGATCTGACTTACTAATATTAAGTTGAAGGATAAATTTGGCAAATACAATACCGTTTTTAATGGAATTTGAGTATGTGAGTCCACATTTCTAGTTCCATAAACTCATGTTTTAATCCATCAGCTAGAGTAACCACACGATTTGATTTATTTAAATGAGGTTCTAAGATCAGATAAAGATTACCTGTCATATGATCTGTAGCTCCAGAGTCTATGACCCACTTTGACAATTGTTTCTCTGAATTGGCAACAGTAGTTACTGATGATGATGGATTCTGATCAGATACATTTTTATTTAATGATTCTTGATACTGTGCATATTTATCATACTCCTCAACTGTCATCAACACTGTCTTAGTAGAATTATGTGAATTACTAGATATTGAATTCTTGTATTGCAACTTTCTACACTCAAATTTTCTATGACCATGTTTCTTGCAATATGCACAAAATTTGTTCTAACTATGCACATTTTATCTTTGGTTATTTGATTTCTGATTGTTTCAAGAAGAATTAACCCTACTATTACCAATTAAGCACTTTCAGGCATTACATTAGATGACTGAGCAACTTCTGTACGAAGAATTCTACTGAAAACATCTTTAAGTGACACGACATCAGATCTTGATAGAATCCGTGATCTTTCTGATTCGAATTCAGATGATAATCCAGCTAGGAAACTCATAATAGCCATTTGTTCTCTCTGTTGCTGTTGGACCTTCACATCTGAGCTAAATGGAAGAAGTAGATTGAGTTCCTCATAAGTTTTTTTAAAATTCATAAAATAGTTCATCAGAGTTTGCTCCTGTTTTTCTGCCCGATAGAATGATCTACAAACATCATACATTCTAGTTAAATTTCCTTTCCTCGAATACAAAAATTCCAAATATTCCATGAGTTCTTTCACAAATTCGCAGTGATTTACTAATCCAATAACCTCACTATCAATAGAATTCCTGATTTGAAGAAACAGTCGAGCATCATCTCTCAACCACAATAGGTGCTTATCTTCCTTAGAATCCAGATCTGGTGGATCTTCAGTAAGATGTCGATCTTTATCTATACTTCGAAGATAAAGACGAATAGTTTTACTCCAATTCAGATAATTCAAATTATTCAGTTTATGATCAGTGATCTTTGGCATCAACTGCATCGCGTCCATTGTAACCTTATTTTCACTCATCGTGATCCAAGATAATCAGACAATAGATCGAAAAGAATAATTTGAGATTGAATCAAATTTTGAGATCCTAAAGCTCTGATACCATGTTATTAATAAAAAAATGAATTATTATTCAAGTGGATTCAAAAGTTAGTTACAAAAATTACACCAATTGACTTATGTACAAACATGCCTTTAATGGGCCGAGCCCACTAACAAGAAATGCAGGAAACCCGAAGAAGAAAATGATGCACAAGAAAATACAAAACATGTACACATATTTACGTATCTACATTTTTATCATTCATCACAACAAAAACAAAATCCAATATTACATAAACAAATACTCTTGGTATCGAACATGCATATAAGCATATATTGAACCGATATTTTTTACTATCAAGCTAATGAGTAATATGTGAAAATAAATAAAGATTTGCAAAATTAAATTCTACATGACTAGAATTGTAAAACAAAATCCATTTTTCAAGTTAATCCCAAAATCATCAACAAATGATGAACATAAACAATTGTACTTGTATGATATATAACGTAAAAAAAGTGATAAACAATAACTAAATATAGGGAATCATACCTTGATTACCATTTTCAGGGGTAGCAACTTCAAAAACCACAAGGTTCCCCCTTTAAAAAGCAGCTTCTTAAAATATCAAAGCGTGGTAATGCGTGAAATGAGGTAACCAACCAGTATATCCAATAAAAAACCTCCAAAATTGATCAAAGGATCAACATTCATAACTACATAACTTCCAGGATTATTATTTTTTCCAAAGCCTCTAAATACCAATTTAACTCGCATCATCTATGTATATCTCTTTCAAATCCAACTATTTTCCAGTGTGTGCATAACAATAGGAAAGGTTAAAATTATATTCACTTTAAACTTAGTTATAATATATTTTGGCTTCTTCAGTGGACCATCATGGGTTTGATCAATTATTAAAGGTATTACAAGTCTACTTGAACTACAAACATTATTAGCATCCTTAACCCCCATAGCATGAGTGCTCAAAATTATAAATTTTAATAAAAAAATGAAAGTTATTTATATTTGAAGTATCGTCGATATTAAATTTATGCTCATCCATAATAACTAATACTTTTTGTAATTTTTTTAACATGAATCGATTCATGTTCATTTGTACTATTGAGACAGGCAACTCTAAATCTTTAGCACCATTAAATTGTAATAGCTTGTATTTTACTTACCGAAGGATTGTAAAATATTTTTATTTTATTCGTACGAGGTCGTATGATTTTATGATATTGGGATATAACTCTTAGGGATATTTTACACACCTATGATTTTTTTCAAATTTTTGTGCCGCTATTTTGACCGTGAAAATCTTGTCTGGACTATAAATTTTGATGGAGTTGAATTAGGGTCTTAAACAATTACATTGCTTTAGGATGATGGTTTCATATTTTGTAGAGTGGTCATAATAGAAAAGTAGACTTACAGTTACAAAGTTATGCCTGTTTAAAAAATATTAAACTGCTGGTAAGGATTAGCGTGTCATTAATTAAGCCCATAAGTGAGCCCATTAGTCTGTTATGAACAGTTTTTTACCTTACGATAACTAAAACAATTTCTACGCAAAATCATTTGATATTATTTTTAATGACATTCCTTTGAAAATTTGTAAGTAAACTTATTAATCTTAGCCGAAATTGTTGCCAGTATTAAATTCCGGATATGTTAGGCTCTACAAATAAAACTTTTACAAGGCTCATTCGGAGAATGGATTTCCATACAATGGCAGGTAAGAGACTATCTTCCGAATAGTACATCTCTAGAGGAATTACCGAGGACACACAAATAATCCTTCGCATTTGGCAAGAGAGGTCTTTCCCTATTTGGAACTCATACATGGCCTGGATAGAAACCGAATATGGCATTGCCACGATCGTAACTGACTTATCCGGGGCCTCATAGCATACACTACATACTCGATATATAGAGAGTAATCTAGAAAGGTGATGATCATGCCCTAATGGTTGTGAACAACATAGCCTTGCAGTGTACCCTGTTTAAGCCATTACCGAGTGATGAGGCCTAAGATAGAAAATACCTTTCAAACAGCACGTTCCACTTTGAATGCCACATTGTCATTCCATAGTCACACAACCGGTTTCTACAAACATATAACTTTTGAGCTCGTACGTCTCAAGAAAGGGTGTTAAGCTAAGATAAGTTGTCTTCTCCATCACCAAATTGATGATAATTTTGTAGAGATCAATTTATGTAATTAGAAATTCAACATCAGACATTCGTCCATACAAGTTATCTAGAAACATGACAAACCAAAGGCACTCTCCTACCACATCCTATCGGGAGTTACTCCTAGGATAAGTATTGAGAAATCCTTGCATCAAAGATCTTAAATGAGGAACTACTGCCACATAATATTATATGGGAAATTTCCCCCGAGAGTCTGTGACAAGCAGTCTCACATTCTATCTTCTAAATCATATCCATATCTTCACTTTGAATACGTAAATCGGTGCGAAGTGGTCTTCGGATAGGAATCATCTAGATCAGACTCCGGTTCCTTCGAACCAATCATCAATAAAAGAGGTTAAGTAAATATGTGATAATATTTGATCAATTCATTCCTTTTATCAAAAATATCTCTTAGAGATATATCACTTAAAACATTTCTTTTCGGAATATATTGAATTATTAAACCTCTCTTATCAAATCCTTAGATTACTTGAAACCTTTTTAAAACTAGGAATAATTTGAAATCATTACATTTTTCATGAAGGAAATTTTTTTCCAAATCATTTCATTGAAATCTTAACATAGATTTCTTAATTCAAAACCCAAAATTTTGATTGAGTTAAAAACCATGTTCCTAGGATATTAATACAAAACCGGTAAATATTAAGGGAGCAGAATCTATAAAAATAACCTAATTCTACTCAATATAAATTCCTGTATTCAACAAGTACTGTGGGTAGAATAACGGGAAATCATGTTTTAAATTCCACGAATAGAAAGAGTTGCCTCTTCGAGCTTTAACACCGAGTACAAGAAGATTATTCCCATAAAATCCAAGTTATTTACATTTGGGAAAATCATATATTTTCTACTTTGGAAATTTTCGATTTGAGTAAACCAAATTTACTATCCCATCCGTCAGGCAGTCAGGATAACCAGGGAGAGCAAGAAATCGGTTTTCCAAACCTAAGCCTAGACACTATCTCTTTGACATCCATAAGAAAGTCAAGTTATTTGATCGACTCTAAATCATTTAACATTTAACCATTCCATTAATCCTTCAAATTATCTTTGAAATACTTTATGAATCATTTGAAAACATTTACAAAATCTTTGAAAAAGAATGGTTGCGTTTAAAACTATATTTCAAAAGTTATAGAAAAGTTCTACGAAAAAGTGCTGTGGAAAGTTCTTTTTAAATTATATTGATTCATTTTTACAACTCAAATCACTTCAAAAACATTTTAAAAGATTTTTAGAATTTATTTCAAATTTTTAAACATTTTAAAATATCATTTTCTATGAAATCCTTTTACGGATTCTGAACTGCAAAATCGAGATTTTTCAAAAAATGTGTTTTACTCAAATTTCAACATATACTTACCAAAATATTGATTTTCTTTCTTTGTTCGAAAACTATGGATGTAATAGTTTGGAAATTTTTTATCTCAAAGAATTCCGAGCTAAATTCCATTCTATATACTCGTTTGATTTTTATGGCGCGAAATCTTGAACTAGCGCCTATTTTTGATAGAATTTTCAATTACCTTTCAAACTTCCCCAAAATACTTCCATATGTTTATAAAACATTTCAAACTCATTTTTAAACCTTTTAAAGGGGTTTAAAATTCCATATACACCAATTCATTAAATAAAGGAAAGTGATTTCCTTTGTGGTTATCAACGTGTATTTCCTTGACTTGCATATATATTCAACATTCATATTAAACAATCATAGTCGAACATATATAACATCCAATAGCATATATTAATATAGTTTAGGAGTTTCTCACCTTGGGTTAAACGATTAGTCTAGAAATGGCTATAACATCGCTATCTCAAAAACTATGCTCATGATCACTAGCATTACTGCCCTTAAATGGCTCGGCCTTGACTTTGGATGCAAGAAGGAGCTCATGGCCTTGGCTATAGGGGAAGAAAGGCTCGGCTTTTAAGAAGGATGGTGGTGATGATGTTGTTGTAAGCTGAGTTGATGTTTGCTTTTTGGTTGCTTAACTATTAAGTCTTAGAAAATTATTTTAATATTTTGTAATATGTATATATTTAAGTGTATATGTACACATATATATGTTATGGTGTGCATGTGACATAGGTATACATGTACATGCATGTGCACAAGAGGATAACGTCATTTCGGTGACTTCGAACAACTTTTGTTCGTTAAACCGTTAAAAACCGGGAAACCGATTGTCGGTCACATTTTCGTTTACTAATTTATATACATATATTTTAAAAAAATTGAAAGCAATTTTCTTATCAATATTAACTAACAAAAATGATGACATTTCATTTATAAAATCATATAAATTAATATTAACAATTATTTACAAAAATCACTATTATACCGATAAAGCGATATTGATTTTATTTTCTTATATTTTCAAATTAATTATATGCCTTTACAAAATTGTTATAAATGATTTATTAACACTTGATAATCATTTAAAAATGAATTACTATCCTTTTAAAAATAATTATTTGAATAATTATAAATCACTAAATCTCAATTAAATTAAATAAATAAACTATTAAATATAAGGGAATTACTAAGATATCAAAAACATATTTTATTTACAAAAACAAATCTATTGATTTTATTTCATATTCTTATATATATCCAGCTCTATGCGTGACGTTTTATGATTATAATGTAGCTTATTAATAAAATGGTTTTCGACCATTTTATCGATTTGAATTTCAAGGAAAATATTTTGTAAATATTTTTTAAAATAGCCATATATTTTTTAAAAGTAGCCATATTATTTGTTATTTCTCAAAGCAATATAATTTCTATTATCAAAAATTTTATTTGAATAATATTAAAAATAAATATAATTTATCAAAGTGATAAATTTGCGGGTCGTTATAAGATATATCCAAATTTCATCTAAAATCACCCAAATTACTTTCTAAATCAAATTAGATGGTGGATTGGAGATTAGATCTTCAATTGGAAGCTATACATGTTTTTTCACTTTCCAGATCATATTTAAATTTGGATTGTTTTTCTTCGCTTTCTAGACTAGATCTACATATAAATTGGTTGGATTTGGTAATTGGTGAGTGGTTTATGCCTTTTCATAATGCTATACATGTTTATATGTTAGAATTACAGGATTTAACATGTTTTAAATTGATTTTATTCACAAAAACCTTTCCTAACTTTAATGATATGTTAATCCGTGCATATGATAAAGATTGATTAAAAATCACCTTGATTTATACTCATATATCCATGTTATATGTAGATTTATGTTAGAAATTTCCTTGTTTATCTTATAATGATGGATTGCAAGTTTGACTGGATGAAATTTCTTATTATTCCATGTTTGGATGATATGATTTAATGTTATTTGCTAGTGTTATGCATGCATAGAAAGATAGGTCGAAGAATTGAGCAAATTGAAAGCTAAGTTGGTTGAAATTAGATAAAATTTGGTAGATGTTCTCTGGAGTATGATGAAAAGAGGCACGATGAATCGCAACTCAAATGAGGCTAAGTACATAACTTGACACCGAGTTATGCATAACGAGTTATGCCTATGACTTGGTACCAAGTTATGGTGAAGGAAGCTATGACTCGGTGATTTGTATAACCGGGTAGAGTATGGCTAGATGAGATGTTCTATAGCAAGATGTTCGAAAATTTAGCTAAGTGTTGGATTGGGGCCGAATTATCTGTAGAACTAGAAGATGGGGCTTTGGATTGGGGCCGAGTTATCAAATAGGGATGAGTCAAGGTCTAAGGCACCTAGGAAACAGTACTAGAGGCAAGGAAAGAGATGGTAGCTAATAATTGGCTAAGTTTATAACTTGGTACCGAGTTATCGCTATGAGTCGGTACTGAGTTATCACTTTGCATGAAATGGATATGAAACTTTCAGGGCAGGAAGAGGATGTTGTAGATAATGCAAGAGGTGTTGGCTTTCTCGCATCAGTTTGGATGACGATATAACAACATGATGAAAAGCTATGGTCTTCGGATGTTGGTTCATGTTGGGAGTGGGTTCCGAAGATGGTGGTTTGTACAGGAGCGAGCGTGTGATCAGGGAATGTGGATAGGTTCCTCATGAATAATGGAAACTGGATTGAGTAAGAAGGGCTCGGTATCCAAATGGAGCAAAGGTGAGCTTGGGTGTATGTGTTATGGAACTGTTGATAACTAGGAGAGTTTGTAATTATACTCGAAGCGGGGGTACTATAAGTAGGGATGTCCATGGGTCAATTGAGGGACATGTATACCTTGGACCTATAGCTTTGGGTCTAATGTCCAGCTTTGGACTGTGAGACACGTATACAGCTTTGAGCAGCGAGATGTAAGAGTACAACAAAGAAGCATGATTTCCATTAGTCCCTGACTTGGGGGTGAGTTATCGTATATTCAGAGCATAAGGAGTGATAGTTGTTGGAACTGTGTCATCCCGTAATGGAAAAAATGAGTGAATTTCAAAAAAATTATCACTTCTAGATTTTTATGCCTATGACGTCTAAAGATATATTTGATCCAATTTAATAAATTTTTAAATAAAATCGTGTTTTATTTGAAATCGTTAAAAGAAGTTTTTAATTAATTTAAACTTAAAAAATAGTGTATCAAATGCACCAAACAATTGCTCATAAGAGTACATTAAGAGTAAGAAACTATTTGTTTCTTTCTCTAAAACTTACGTTATTTAGAGTAGGAAACTTCTAACTCTCTATTTAAAGGTTATAGCGTTAATTAAAGACATACTATGCTTTATATGAAGAGGGAAACCTTCCATTTCTCCCACTTGTGATTGGATTAATTGATACATTAAATGTCATTAATTAGAAATTAATTCATGGCATAAAATGTAAGTTTTTCTAAATATATTCCAATATGAATTACGAATGTACAACATTGGGTGTTATAATGGATGTACCAAATACATCCATTTGTGTGAATATATAAACAGTGCTAAGATATGAAGAAAGTTTGAATATATTAAATATATTCATTCCTCAATTGCATGACATAATAGTTAAACATAGGCAAGTATGGTTAATTGATAACTGGGTACATATGAATGAATCCGAATCAACTTAAAGGCATTCACAAAGGGAAAAGAGGAAAGAAATAAAAGATAACAAAGATGATTGATTCATCTTTTCTCTTTGGCAAACTTAACATATGAAGAATTTAACTAATAATCAATGAATCATTATGACACAAGAATAAGAATAGCCAACAATAATTGATGTTCATATACTATGGTCTCATTTAAATTGTTAGTTAAGAATAAAGAAACTATATTATACAAATCGAAATATGCACATTAAATGGTATATGTACACATGCATGTAAATGTAATTATGTGTATTTAAAGATTAGACAAAAACTTCTTAATTAATTCAAAATAAACTTCCATGTTACATTAAAACTATCAAATGTATCTATGAACTTGTGTAAGCTTAAATAACTAAAAAAATACATATATATACAATTAAATCAAGAGATACAACCTATATGAATAAAATTTTCCTTTCCTCTTTTATAAAACAAAAGTGAAACATACTAAACTAAACAATATATTTACAATCCTTTATATATTTAAAGAAGGATATTTGAGATATCAAACAAGATAACAATTTGCAAATTATTGTAATCAATTTATCATCAAAACATTATTTAATCATATGTAAGTTTCTATTGCATTATAGATGCAAACAAAAAGAATATACAAACTTTCAAATCTAAAATAAATACTTTGATTTAGGTTCTTTAAACATAAATGTATAATTTAAATATTCTACTAATCATATATAAATCATTGTTTGATTTATCAAAATGAAATCAAATCAATTAATATGAGCATAAAAACTTTCAGATCTAAAGGATTACACTTTGATTTGAAAGTTTAAAACATAGATCTGTGATTAAAACATTGTAAAATTATAATACAAATTTTTGTTTTGACTCATCTAAATAAAACTCCATTCAATTCATATAATAAAGAATTCAAACTACATGAACCATTTTCAAATGAAATAAGACAATATTATACGCGTATAAATTTTAATATTCAATTTTATTCATTGAAGCATTATATCAAAATCATTAGAATAAAAAGATCATACCTTAATTCCAAGGCCTTGAACAACTCGAAGCAATGAATTCACCATTATATGTAGCCAAAAAATCAAGCCATAAACGATGAATCAAATCACCTAGATTCAAAATCAAATGTTGCAAGGACCAAGATGAATAAAACACTTTTCATAATTGATTTTATTTGTATTTGATTTTAGGAATAATTGAGGCCATGAAATATCATATATTTTCAGCCATTAGAGAAGAATGAGAGAATCAAAAAAGTTGCAGAAAGAACAATAAAAAATGAGAAAGTCAATTCTACATACAGAATGAATTAGAGAATATGTTTTATTTGAAATAAGAAAATCTTTCTCATTCTTTAATTAAAACTTTCCTAATTAATTCACTTGATTAACTTTGTCTTTTCAATCCTATTTCTTCACATCGTATGGCTAAAATTTACTACCATCAAATGACCTAAGATTCCATAAATCAATGCAGGTAGTTATCTTTTATTTAGTTATATTGATATCCTATATCAATGCGCGCAAATATAACTTTTATAAATAAATTCAAATAATTACAAATAACTTCCAAACATCAAATAAAATAAATAATAATGAATATTTCTCAAATACTAGCTAATTTAATTAATTTACAACTTCTTATAAATTAATTAAACCATGTGGTTTTTTGGAGAATTCATCATTACGGTCTTGTGACTCAAATATGCAAATTCAGTCAGCGGTTAATATTTAACAATTCAAATATTATCATTCGTATGTCACTCAGGTGGTGTAACATTTTGGCTGAATTCATTACTCACACATCTTTTGGTAAAATCCAATTTTACTATTACAACCAATACATGGATAGTGATAATTATTTACACCAATTCTTTTCGTCAAAACTATATCACATTTCGAATTTGTTGATAGTCAAAATTTCAATATCATCCACATTCAACTTTATACTCCAAACACAAAGTCCTTGGTTCAATAATAATGATTATTATTAACTAAACTGCTCTGGCCTGAGACTTTGACTTTAGGTGACATGTGACCATGATACTAACCTCATATAACTAAAGAGACGAATCCTCTCTTGAATAGTGTTTCACTTCCAATGCTTTCACTCAACCCAACTATGGTCGTTTGATAGACGCGCCATAATTTAACTGTAATCAAAGTGGAGCTTCCACATTGAAGACTAATTGTATCTTCAAGTTAAGAGAATCGTGTAAATTAGTTACATCGATATTTTCTGCCTAACCTTAG
This sequence comes from Allium cepa, assembly GCA_030765085.1. Classification (NCBI taxonomy): domain Eukaryota; kingdom Viridiplantae; phylum Streptophyta; class Magnoliopsida; order Asparagales; family Amaryllidaceae; genus Allium; species Allium cepa. Next base: position 671,954,722 of record CM060943.1, on the reverse strand, counting down.
TTATATTAACCAACAGAAAACTATCGAGTGATTTGTTCCATAGTTATCCAATAATTATCAATACACAACACTTAGGTGCCCCCAACAATCATGAGTAATACACTACCCAACCTTTGGAGAGCGTTATGTACGCAAGTCTTAACGGATACATTGATATCCAATCTCGATGCATATTGACCAGGAACATTTAAAATTGTATATTTGTTTCGTTGTGATAAATTACTCACGCTTACAACACTCTGTGCCTACTATCACAAAATATACTATTTATGGATTTTCTATCAAATATACTTTTAATTAAATTAACTAATTAGTATAATCATATTATATCAAATACATAATATAAAGAAACATCTTTATTGCGAATAAGATCGGTCAATGAGTTAGATATATGTAACAAATTACATAATTGCCCCTAGGGCATATCCCCAACTCTATCAATCTCCCACTTGCACTTAGGGTCAGTTATGAAATTTTATTCCAACTTCTCTAATCGGTTTCTCAAAACCAATTGAGCAAGTCCCTTAGTGACTGGGAATGCTATTATGTTTCTATTATCTACTCTATTAATCAATTCTCTCCGACGGTAATGAAATGCTTTATCACGTGGAACAATTCGGAGTATGTCTCTTGACCTCTAATGAGCTCTAATTTCTATTATGAACCATATCACGATATTGTTATCATATAACAATGTTATGAGATTCTTAACATTTGAACCAACTTATTTATAAATTTGTGCACTTAAAATTTTATATACATTATTTTTATTGTGGCAATATTTAAAGCAATGTAGTTAGCATTTTCATTGAATCGGTCGTGGTCTTTCATTTGGAACATTCCCAACTAAAGATTCTTAACTTAAATTTATTATTGACATACTATACTCATATCGCTTATGATGTTTGAGTCTGAACACTCCTTCATAAGGAGATTTTTTGTAAACAATTCTCTAGCATTTCACAGATACACGAGAATATTTTAAACAACCATTTAGTGATATCAATTTGAATTTGATAATTGCTCCATATATCAAATACATAAACAAATCACGATATCATAGGTAACATAGCATGTATGACAATTTCTATTGCCAATATATAAGGAACTCATCTCACTTATTCCGTATAAAATAATTTAATAAGGTGTCTTCGCATATCATTTTGGAACATTCCCTGTATCTCTTGTGATGATCCCTATTTCGAAAGGTTTAAATTGACAATAATCCGCACATGCCCAACTTAAACAATCCAAAGCATAGATAATCATTGGGGTTAATTAAGAAAAATAAGAAAAGAAGAAGAAAACAAACATAGAATCTCGCAGCGGAATGACAAAATATAATAATCAAATAAACAGTTCATGAAGCTGTTTATGCTATACATTTCATTATAATTTATACAACATTTATCATAGTTATAAATACAATAGGGATAAATAAATAAATAATGCAGCAAGACAATATGATGTAGGGAATAATAATAGTAATAATATACCAAATCTTCATCTTCATCCACCAGAAAATGATCTTCGATACGCTGAAATTCTCAAGGATGACCCGAGCATAATGAAAAGATAAAACAGTCGAGTCAGGACTAAAATATCCTTATGTGAGTCAAATCGATATCACATAACATGAGTGTACTAGCGTCAGAGAGGTTTACGGAATTTCACATCTCTTATCAGTGTATATCGTGCGCGCAATAACTCAAGAGATGTTTCGGAATTTTCCATCTCTTAGCGTTAAGGCTTTACATTAACCCCCCTTAACGCGTTTTTAGGCATTGTCGTACATTTTGCATATAATGCCCCAGTAGCACGTCATGGGATAGGGATGTGCCGTGATACGACAACACTAAACCAAAATCATAGGGGTCTCGTATAAGTATAAAAGTATGACAAGGCACCTGTGGCAATGCTTATGGTAGGATACTACCAGTTCGTGTCTCAGGGATGGTGGTAACGCATCGTAGCCACGGCAGCCCACCGCTTACATCCATCCCATATCGATTCAAGGGTACACCAGTCGAAACCAACATCAAAAGTAATGGTATGGATTAAGTCCAAGAAGAAAATTGAAGAACGGATGCCTGCTAGGGGTGGCTAGCTCGCTTGGCCCTGTCAAGCCATCCTGTTTAGTCATTTCAAATTGGCACAAGTGCCAGAGTTTATCCATCATCGTTCTCTTTCTTCAAATCCAAAAACGACGCCAAATCCAACTACTTTGTTTTGGAGTCTCCTCTGCATATACAGTTGTTAAAGTGGTTACGATATTGATAAAGAATATGCCAATAAGAGGCTCTGGTCTCTTTAACAACCAAGCATCGTTTTACACACCGGTTGGTACTTTTACATTTTGAAATGATTCATACTTGATATCAAAATATCCTATTCGCTTCAAAATCAATTTTATTTCGAAATATCATATTTACTTCAAATATGTCAATTTTCACTTGAAAGTCATTTTCATTTCAAGTTTTATCTGAATTATAATTTGGGTTATAACTTCATTTTAACCCAATTGGCATTTAAATCCATGATCTAAATATAAACATTCCAACTCTGACTAGTTTGAAAAAATAGTTTCAAAAATTTTAAAAAATTTAAAAGTTAAAATAGTTTAATAAAAAAATAGTTTGAATATTGAAAATGGTTTATATAGTAAAATAGTATGGAAAATCAAAGTAATTTCAACATCTAAAAAGATAGTTCTTAAATAGTTTATATAATAAAATAATTTATTTTGAAAATAATTTCAATGTCAAACTGATCAAATTCCAAAATTTTCAATTCAAAACAATTCAATTTCCATTTCAATTTAATTTATTCAATTTTGATTTCAATTCGAATTTACTTCGATTCCAATTTCAATTCAAATCAATATCGATTTTCATTTTTGACTTCAAATTCGATTCAACAATTCGAGTCGGTGGTTTAAATTACAATTCAATTCAAATTTTAAACCATCTCAATTTATATCAATTTCGAGTTCGATTTCAAAGTATCGATTTAAATCATTTAAACCAAATTTAACTTCGATGTTCAGTTCAATGTCCAAATCTTTAAAATAATTTAATTCCGAGCTTTCAAATATCGATATAAATTTCTTTTACTTGGCAATATTCAAAGTTCGAATAAAAGTCCAAATCTTTTTGAAAAAAATCGATTTTCAAAATTCAAATCATATTTCTAATATAACCTCAAATCTCAACTTCGATTATTTAAACAATTCTTATTAATAAATTTAAATTTCAACATTTCGTGCTCAAGTTCGAAAATAATCCAATTTTCATAAACTCGGTTTTTATTTCTTTAAATCAAAATCATTTAAATAATTTTAAATCAAAATTTTGAAATCATTTAGTTTAACCAATTCGGTGTCCATATATAATTTTCTATCCTATGGCCAAGTGAATAGTTATTTCACTTGAATTTCAGGGATGGATATATCATTTCAATCCAAAATAAATGTCATAGGTGCATATCATTTCAATTTATTTCTTAATTTATTCCAAATGATTCAAATAATAGTTCATATACTGTTAATAATATACAGGGTAACAACAGGAATATAAAAATAAACAAACACCCAAATCATCCAAATATCAATCAATAGCATCCAATTTCAATCAACATCCAAACAGTTAATATAATAAAACAATTAATTAGTTATCAATATTGAGCATCAAACTGGCAATTTAATTTTAAATTTAACGGTCCATTTAAATCCTTATCAATTTAACTCATATATCAATCTAATGCTGATTAATTTACCAAACATCAGCCAATGAAACTAAATTACTTCATGATATTCATTTAACTAGCATTACTTTAGTCAATCGTGATCATATAACACACTCACCTTTTATTTGAAACAGGAAATTTTTCATCCTCAAATTCCACTTCGATTCCACGCTAAAGCCTTCGTCGATACGATTCCAACGTGATTTGTATTGTCCGAATTAGACCTCGCACGCAAAAGTTACGCGATAATTAGTGTTCGAGATAATTATAAAAATTAATTAACAAAACTTTTATTATTATAATTAATTAAAATTTAGCCTTAATCCACCTCTATTCATCATGCTCCAGGCCGCTTCTCCTCCCAAATAAAAACCGCGACTTCCTCCTTCTATTTTTATTTTTTTGTTAGTCGAAGGACGCCTCAGCCTCGCCGACTGCCCCAGCTCCACACCGCCGACTTACGCTTGCCACACCATCACCAAGCTGGCGTGTGCGAGTCAAAGAACAATGCGACCAAAACCCCAAATCGCGCAACACCATCACGCCATCGCCAGTCGCCACCAGGTCATGCCACCTCCTCCCGTCGTCATCATGCTACGCGCTTGCTCTCCTTTGATCGAAGGCGAAACACTCGCTTTTTTTTCCTTCTTTTTTATTTCGATCGCTATTCTTTTTTTTCTTGAACGCTGCGATTGAAATGAAGGGGAAAAATGAAGTATGGGAGAAAAAAAGGTAGGCTGAACTGTACGATCGGTCGAATGATGGAATAAATATATTATTAAAATAAGGAAAATATCTAACTCGATTGCCTACGAAATTACGAACCCCATATGAAGCGTGCCACCTGCCGTTCCTAATGTTTTAACCCCATTTCAAACATAAAGGAACTAGTTTCGAGGCCAAACTCGATCGTATGAAAAATATAGCTTTTCAAAATTAATTAATTTTAATCTAATTCCTTAAGTCAATTTCTATGTGTTTCAATCTCGCACGACCAAACGAAAAGTCCGAACGCTACAAAACTTGAAATCCTATAATAATTCATTATTATGGATCCAATGAAACTGGTTTCATCAAAATCCAAGACAATGGCCAAAATGGCTATTTTTACTCGTCAATTATAATATAAAATTTTCAATTTCTAATTATTCACTTTTAAATCCAATTTTAAATGTTAACAATCTTCATTCTTATTTAAATAAAATTTAAATCAATTTTCGATACTATTTTCATTCACATTAATTCAAGATTCAATTATTTAAATAATTGCAATATTAAATTTAAACAATTTAATTATCAAATGAATCTCCATATTTCAATATAAGTTATTTAACTTATAAAATTTAATTTTAAAACGATTTCAAATATTAAAACAACTACTTTCACTTTACAGTCATTCAATATTCATTATTCAATTCTAACTATTGATTAAAACCCATTCAATATACAGAATTCCATTTTGATATTTGTTTATTGCCCAAACCATCGAAATCGGCTATTTCAATCATCGCATTAAATTTAATAATTTAAAATATTTAAAAGTACGGGTCGTTACATCTCTTATACATTCTATAAAAGCATCATTTACAAATCCAAAGTTGAGTACTAAAACAACCAAGGTTGATTTTAACACAAATACATTACTAAAATCAATAATGTGTTGTTTTATAGTTTCAGATATGTGTACCTTTCACGTTCTTTCTTATCAACATATGCTTCCTCTGCATTTTGATTGAAAAGCAAAGTATTTGATATTTCTATCAGAGTACTTATTCAATCTTGATGCTCATAAATAATACTTCATATCATTTCCTGGATCATATCCAAAGACTCACAAACTCAATATCGCTCTCACTGACTTCGAAACATTTTTGTTTAATATGTGTATAAAAGCTTGCTCTAAATTGTTATTTAGAATTTTATGTTTCGATACATATGCACAAAAACACAAGGACTTATCAAGCGATATTTTTGCGAGTAAATCGAATTGACTTGAGCATGTTGAATATCGATCATATTACACTAATTTCAATAATTGAAATTTGTGATATTATTCTTATCATCATTGCTCACTTAATTCCAGTTGCTTTAGTCTTTCTCATAAAGACACAATCTCGGTCGATGTGTCACATCCCTTCGGTTACGACCACCAAAATAATATTTTAATAGCGTACTTGAAATTCGTTTGGATTTGTGCATCATACCATATAGAGTCAACACTCTTAATGGTTTAGTTAAACAACCGAGGATTATATAATTTCGACATTAATAAGAAACTCATAATTTCTCTACGATGTACGAGAATAATTATTAGACATTTTAATGTTATGTGTTCATTTAGGTTAGTTAATTTATTTCACCTCATATAATCAGTTCTATCTATGGATCGCATCCAATTCCATTTAACTACCAATAATTCCTCAATTAAATTCCTTCACAAGAAGTTGGTATATCTTGAAACAACAATTGTTTCTCGGTGTAAATAGAGTAGGGATTTATAAATGCATTATGAATTTCTTTATTTATGAAACTGATTTGGTTTTATTTTACAAAAATTATGTCCAAAACATAAATATATCATTCAGTGACAGTCCTTGCTAAAATCTTTGTGCGGGGATTCATACAAGATCTCTCGCAAAACAATTATTATGTGCAATCTTTCGACTCGCATAACCTGCCAACTTCTTGGCCTAGGATATGTTAGAGTCTCTAATAAACCATTATCTTGTAAAATCTATAAGCGGTTATTCAGATGAAATAATATTAACCTTGTGTACTTCTCTTAAGTACATTACCTTGTAAACTAACTCAAATTCACTCACAATTAACCGTACATTGTCGAACAAAGTCGATTACTCCATATCGATGCATCATTATGTATCACATGAAGGAGTTATTTTGAGATTGAATCTTTATTCAGTTTAGGTTTGTCTAGAACCTTTTCCAATGTACTCACTCATTCAATCAAATCAAATCATTTCTATCACATGTTATTTTTTACTTCTATTTTATATTCAATTAGTTTACCATAGACATACTCTATGTGTATCAAATACACATGTTCATGTCGATGATGACTCATCGGTGAATATGACGAAGTACATGGTATCATTTTGTTATTTATAGAATTCAATTTCATACATCAAGTATCAATCAGAAGAGTTCATTAACTCTTATGATGCTCCTACTAAATAGGTGCATAGCGCTTTATTGTTTGAGATATAATTAATAAGTATCATACGATTCAAAATCATATAATAAAATTATTTTCTCAAAACTACGACTTAGTTTATAATTCTAGAATAACTATAAATAATATTAGATACTTCAGTATTTTCTAACGCGTCAGTTTTGTTATGAAAATAAATACCATATTATATTTTTATTTCATAATGAATATTCATAATATTCATTGAAATGTAGCCTATTTTTTCAATCGATAGCAAAAAATAGTCATTATTTCATAAATAATATTCGGTACTTTTATGAATATTATTTTCGTAATTTGATGCAATCAATAAGTATTATATGACATGCTCCCACTATTTCCGCCATTACTATAATAGTATGCTAAATTCGAAGGTCCATCATTCACTTTACATAGATTTGTTTATTTCATATACTTCAAGTAGTTTACCGTGGAGAGTTCTTTGATCAAATGTATTGAACTCAGAGAAACAAACCTCACAGTAAACAATTTTCTATATGAAAATACATTTCGAAATAGAAATCGTATTTATCGTTCTAATGTTGAGTATCAATCATATTATTACGATTCTCATTTTCATTGTTTCTTTATGAAGAAGAAATGGCTTGTCACTCTCTCCATCCCAACTATACCTTAAATCATATTTACTCTTATACATTCATTTCCTTTCTAAATGTCAAACCATTCAAAAGAAAACCTTTTCTACAATATCATAATGAACTCTTTACGAAAGTGCATTTGATTATCCTTATCATTTAAGGACATCTAATATGTCGCTCTTTGCATAAACTAATTAAACTGACATTTCAGCGACATAGTTCTTAGATTTATCTAGTAGTTTTGGTCTTGTGCTACAATTAAAACAATATGATCTTATATACAATCAATCAAATTGAATACTCAATCTCATAGTACAGTTTATTGGCTTATTTCGAATGAACTATATCAATTGAAGTATCATACATTATGAATTATGACCATTCAACATATAAAATTTATATATGATAGTATATGGATCAAATATCCATCTATGGTCTTGTATTCCTTTTAGAGTTTGAAACTTATAAAATGCAATACACGGTTTAAACCAAATAAAACTAATTAATCATTTTACGAATGTGTTAAGTAGTTGTTAAAATTAGACACGTACATGGGTATAGAAAACATTAACATGCAATAGGCATTTAATAGTGGGTATTCTATGTCCATTTGTCAACTTTCAATTTAGTTCATTTATATGTGTTAATTGATAAACGTTTTATCAATCATATTAGATTCACAAATTTATCATTGTAGATAATTATAAAATTATTTTGCATATTTTCTTACAATATTATAAATGTTAAATGTTACCATTTCATTTTTCTAATAAGGCTCCGAGTAGTATTTAACGTTTCACCAAACCCTAAGCAAAACATAGAAGTCTTTCAACTTCAATAGTGGGTGCTAGAACTTGTATGTTTTGGGATTTTGACCTTGAGAAAAGCTCAACAAATCATAGGCCCGCATATGATGGATAACTCTTCATCGGTTGTATCACATATAACTCCTAACCTTTGGTACCTTGTCCTAATCCCGCCTTTACCTTGAGGAAAGCTCAAAAATATATGTGGTTATATTGCATTGTCTATTCATTATATTAATAGTACTACACATAACATCCATAGCTTGAAGAAAGCTTAACAAATAAGGAATATACAAGAAATCTATTTATATATAAATTAAAGAGGACAACTTTATATTAAAGATTCAGAATCTTCAGTATATTATATCAAGTTATATCGACTTATGGAATAATATATTTCTTATAAAATACTCTCATGGCACATCGGAAATCATGATATACGTACATTTACGTATGTATTTTTCCTTAAGTCTATTTGGGTGTTTTTAATGTTCCACCTTTAGTTTATACATTCTATCATATAAGTTCTATTATTATTTATAAGTTTTATATTTCATATTACTTATATAATATTCTTACATATGAAATTTTATTAATTAAATCTTATTTAATTAATTTTAACTAATCAACCACTTAATTAATTTTAAATTTATATTCCAATACAACTTTTATATTGGACATACCTACTATAACTTTTATAATGTATTCTCTAACCCTTATAGTGTAACACATATATCTTATATGTATGTTTGTTTAATTAGTTAACCTTTAATTAATTTATTCAATTAACCAATTTTAATTAAGTTATATTAATTTCAAAATTTTATCTTATGTATATACATGTATACTTATGTTATATGAAACACTGTAATGACCTGCCTTTTTGGACGTCTCAAGCAGACACACATGTCTAACTCAAACCATAAAAAAGAGTAGATTGCAATCGGGGTAAATAATAAAAGCAAAGAAAAAAACAAAACAAAATCTCGCAGTGGAATGACAAAATATAATAATCAAATAATCAATTCATGAAGCTGTTTACAAATAACATTTGATTATACTTATACAACATAGAATCAGAGTTATATACAATAGAGATAAATAACAATGCAGCAGAAAAGTATGATGTAGTAGGAATAATATAATAATAGTAGTAATGTAACGACCCGATATTTTCAATCATTCGAATCCGCACATGTCGGACTTGAATTGTTCAAAATACCAAATTGTAAAATAAATTTGGCAAAACTCAGAATATATGGTAAATAAATAAATCACAGATCACAGACACAGAGTAATATAATGCAGCGGAAGTAAAGAAATAGAAGTTCATGACGCTGCTATACATGTACATCAGAATTAGACAAGACACAACAGAAATAACAAGATGATAATCGAGTACAAAGCTGAATATAACACTAGAATCAACCGGATTACTGAGAGTAAAATAGATGGCTGGATCTTCAAGCAAAGCTCCAACTCCGAAGGTGAGCCTCTAATGTTGTATCACTCAGTTTGACCCGAGCGTAAAGCAAAACACAAAACGCTCGAGTCGGGACATACGTACTTATACAATGTAAACCAACTTAAGTGAATTGTAATATAAGGTACAAGTAACTTAAAGGATGCTTGGGACCGCACATCCTCTAAGGATTTGTTAAACTATTTACTATGTTGTAATAATTCGCTATTACAATAATGTCTATAGTAAAATGAACTTACTTTAAAATAGCGTTAAGGGGTTACCCATATAGCCCTTAACACATAATAATGCCAATAGTCTATACAGTACTGCAATACCCCTGGGCAGGAGGCTAACAGAGGATACTCCATAGGTACGACACAAATCAAACTCGTACAAGGCGTGCTAGGGTAGGTGACACGGCACAACTAGGCAACGCTAGGGTAGATATACCAATTGCTATCTGGGCTGGTGGTAACACATAGCCGCAGCTACCGCCCACATCGAACCACACCTCCAAATCAAAAATCAAAAGTGGCCACCAAATCAATCCAAAGTTAGAATATAATATCGAAGGAGTGTGTCCGATCAGAGGGGCTAACTCAATGGCCCGAGAATCGCCTCTGTTTTAGCCACCTTAAGCCAACTCACAGGAGTCGGGTCCACGTATATACTTCAAAGGAACGCCGCCGCCATCCTACTACATTCTGGAATCTCCACCGCGTACACGGTTGTTAAAGTGGTTTTCGTAGTTGGCAGAGAGTATGACAACTTCCGATCCCGGTCTCTTTAACAACCAATCATTATTATAACCCACGTATATTTATTTCAAAATCATTTCTATTCCAAAACCATTTAAAATCAAATACCATTACTTTCCAAATAATATCCATTTCAAAACCCAGTAATAGTATACCAGCTAAATTCAAAAACCAAATCAATATATCATTTAAATGAAACCGGATTTCCAAATCATTGAATATTCCTTCAATTTATTAAACTCGAAATATTGCTTTAAATCATCTTAAACCAAACCACTTTATAAAGTTATATTCTTAAATCTTCAATTTCAATAAGTTCAATTTTATATATTTAAAGAAAGTTCTTAATTAAGTACAATTTCCAAAAATTTCATTTCCAAAGCCATATTACTTTCAAGTTATAACAACTCTGAAAACCAAACATTTTGAAACATATTTATTTAGACCATCTATATTGTGATATCTCGGAATTTTTAGGCAATATTAATTTAATAATCTGTATTAAAATTAAATAGATTTGATAATACTGTTAATAATAAATTTGAATTGATTTAATAATCTTCTTTAATAAATATTTAAATGGGTGATTTTATCTTTTAGAAACTAATTAAATTATTTTCTATTTTTAATGTATATATATTTGTATATATTGTAAATAGATAAACTTTGTTTTTAATAAATAAAGGCATGTTTTCTAATTCTAATATTTTTGGTAATTTGGGAATTTGATTTAATTCAATATTAAGCTATTAAATAAATAACTATATGGATTTAGGATACTCAAGAGAAAATTTTAATTGTTTAAAATGATTCTAGTTAAAATTTAAATTTAAACAAAAGGTTTGTTTTGTTCTTTTTAAATATAGCTTGATAAAATAAGGAAGTTATTAATAAAGAGATGATTTCTTTTATAGATATTTTAATTTAATAATGAGTTATTTTTAAACAATATTGATAATGTAATGTCTCTACAAATGGATTTTAGATATAAATAGAAATTATTATTTCAAATTTATTTATATATATATATATGTGTGTGTGTGTGTGTGTGTGTGTGTGTGTGTGTGTGTATTTTGAAAAAGGAAACTATGATTTGAAAATTTTAAATAAAATCTTTGAAATTTTTTTAAAATAAAATAAATCTTGTAAATATTTAAACATAAGTGTAAATCAAATATATGGTCATAAACATAAGTATAAATACATAAACATAAGAAACTGTGATATTAACACAAGTATAAGAATAGATAATATGTAAATTAAGTATTTGATAGTTCAAATTTAAAAATAAAAAAGAAATAAAAATAAGCAATTATGTTAAGAATGGAACTAAATACTTAAGTTCGAAAATTTATAACAAATTAACTAGACAAATTTTATATTTCTACATGAAGTATAAAAACAAACCTGGCAAAAGTAAATGGGTATGCAGCCTGTAAAGTAGTATGCAAGGCAAAAATAAACAAAGCATAAAAGGATCTTGCATGTAACCTGTAAGTAATATATGCAAGGCAAGAACAAGTGAAAATAAATATCTATATACAAGACAAATTAAATAAAGTTGTAAACATAAAGTACTTAAGCATTTAATGCTTTCATCTCAGCAAACAATGAGGTCAATTCGAATTGTTCAAATGATCATTTCAGCCTCCCTAGCAAATCTTGCCCGGTAACATTGAAACAAAAGAAAATCTGGCCAAATAGAAAATTTTATACCCAGTAAACACCTCCCCTATACAAATCTTTCCTTCTATATATACATCTTCTTATTTCAGTTCGTTCTTAAAACATAGCTATCCAGGGAACAAGAAAATAAGTTAGCATTTCCATTTTACAAATTTAATCAACAATAAAATTTGCCTGCATTTTCCAAAGCCTGCAAGCAAATTTAAATCAAAAACTTGATGCATTCATCTTCAACCCAAGTTTTAAAGCAAGCAACCTGCATGCAAATCTAAACAACAAAGCAACTCACATTTAAAACAAAAAGCATTCAAGTGCAAGGTTTTTAAAGCTAAAGGATTTCAGTTTTCAAGCTGTTTTTCAAAACTGGGTGCTCTATCTTCTGTTTAAAAGGTGAGTAACTTTTAAAAATCTAAAATTTATCTGGTTACTTGCTATTTCTGTGATGAATATTGTAGTGTGTATATATGTAAAAGTAATCTGCTGTGTGCATTATATATGAATGTCCTTTGTTTATGTTTTCCAGTATTCCTGTTTGTTTTAAATTCATATTCTTTTTGTTTCAATTTTTGTTAGGATTTAGTTTACAAACAAAAATTGTTTGTTTAGTTATAAAGTAAGTTTTAAGAATTGAATTAAGTCAATATAAACTTGAATTGGCTCTGGAAAACGAAACAACTGGGCAAGTTCAAATTTAATTGAAAATTCAATCATCCTGTTTTCTTGATTCATGAATATAAATGGAATACTAAAATCAAAATATGATTTTTAAAACTAAAATCATAATTTTTAGTAAAGAGGTTAAGGTGAAGTTCTGATTTCATCAAAATATGGGAAATTGTGATTTTCTGGTGATCTATTTGGATAGGGGGGTCGGGATTTCCTCCTGGAGGTGGAGGAATGACTGGAGATTGGTGGAAAAATGGTTGAAGGTGATGAAATTCACCAAGGAAGTTGCAGCAGTGGATTTTCTGTTAGAACCCTAGTTTTTACTGTGCTTGGTGAATCGATCACCACGGCTCATAGAGTTAATCGAGTTCAACTAGGTTTTGGGTAATGGAAGTAGACATGTAGAGGAAGACGATGTAACGACCTAGAATTTTGAACAATTTAATTTGAAAATATTTAATTAATTTTAAATATTTGAATGATGGTTTGACTTGAATTTCAAATTATCAGAATGAATTTGGCGATTAAATTTTTGAATTTAATCTATTGAAAGTTGAATAAAAATTTGAATCTTCAATTTTAAGCTGGTTAAAAATATTTCAAAGGCTTGTAAAATCTGTATTGATAATATTGAAGATAATAGAAACTTCAGAATTGAATTCGAAAGTGAATTGTTCAGTTTTGAAATTATATCGTTTGAATCGATATTTAAAAATAGCCTTCCGAGGCACAGTCCCGGAATTCGACGAAACTAGTTCCATTGGATCCGTAATATTGAATTATTATCGGATTTCAAATTTCGTATTGATCGGAGTTGTTATGCGAGCATACGACGTATAAAACGCGTTGAAATTTTAAAACGAATTCAATTTAAAATTTAAATTTAAATTTGTCAATATCAGCACGTTCTTCCTTAAATCACGTCTAAAAACACGCCCCTTTGTTTCAGCCTAAATTCACGTAGAGAATTACGATACCAGATCGTGTACACCATGCCTCCTCTCGATTTTAAATGTTCCTCTCCCACTCAGAAATCAATTTGCCAGAGATAAAACAATGGCCGAAGCCCCTCCCAGATTCAAACAAAATAAAAATCAAAGTGTGCTCGCTTTCGTTCACAAACTAAAATGGCCGCTCCCCTAATTCATACGTTCGAAAAAAAAAACCCAACCTCTCCCTAAATCGAAATTCAAAATCAAAGCTCAAGAATCTATGGCCGCCTCTCTTCCTCCAGTATTCGAAACGAATTCGAATCATTCGACCGAGATTTGGCTGCGCACGTGAAGCAATGGCAAACGAAATTGAATCGAAGTCGATTTTGACTTCGATGGGAATCGTGATGGGCTCGGCGAGGCGGCGTCACTGCCAGAGAGGATTCGCGAGTAGCGCGACGTGGAGATGGCGATTGCGAAGCTTGAAGGGGATGAGTCGCGATTCGTGGGGGTCGAGGCAAGCGTACGACGGCGATGGCGGCAAGCGGGCTATGGGTTGTGGGTTTGCATCGTTTTGCCGATCAAGGTATAATCTTTGTTTAATTAAAAATGATATATATGTAAATATAGAGTGATTACATTGAGTTGAATGAAGTTACAGTAAGAATTTTTTTTCTTTTTATATACAGTCCTATTTTCGATTTAGTATATGTATATATAATCTAGAAAATATAATGCAGTTTTTTTTTTGTAAGATTAACGGTATATTTACTGTAAAGATTTAAAATAGCTCAGTTTCAAATATATATAGCTAGAAAAAAACAATTAAATAAGAATTTTAGAACTGTTGGAGGTTATATATATATATATATAAATTAGATTTCTATAAAATCTATATAAATTATTTTTTATGTAGTTAAAAGAGGATAATAAATACAATTTGCTCGTTAGTTTTAAAATAATTTATTTAGGTGATTAAATTGTTTAATTTACTCACATAATTATTTTAGTTACTAATAATATTGGTTATAAGGAAATTTGTTTAGAATAAGTGGTTAAGCCCAAATTAAATTATTAGATAATTAAATTATTTAAAAAGGGATTTGTTTAAAATTAGAAGTATTAGTTTAAAATCAAAATTTATAGTTAATTAAATTGCTAAAGGAAATTTGATTTTAAACTAATTAATTAAGTCATTAGTTTGAAATTAAAATAATGGATTTGGTAGAAAAAGAAAAAAAATGTTTAACTAGCTTATCCAAATTATTTTAGACATTAAAAGACGTTAAAGAAGAATTTTAAAAGGAATTAGTTTAAAATATAATTTTTGGTTAATTAAATTTATTAAAAGAAAGGAAATTTAATAATTAGTTAAATAAATTTATTTATGGAGAAAATTGGTTTAAAAAGAATTATCAACTAATCAAAAAAAAAACTATTAAACGGAAATTAATTGTTCGGTTGATTCAAATATTAATGAATTATGTAAATATTTATACAAGGTATAAATCAAGGAAATCGAGTCAAGATGGAAGTGGATTGCAAAATAAAAGCTAAGGTGAGAACTTCTCACTCAAAAATTTAAAGTTGGAATTGCAGTTATTGATTGTTTGCTTGATTATGATAGTATATATAGCAATATATATATATATATATATTGGCATATGTATATATTGGAATTGATTTCCCGCATTGTATAGCGGATGAGACCCTATTGCGCCGCCTATTAAGCGGATAATATTTTATAAATCTCATATACCGCGATATTCCGTCTTGAAGCGGAATTGGTATTGTGCTAACATCTGTGGATGCAGGAAAACAGGTTGGAGGGATACAACTGGATTCCTCAACGGTATTTATTTGATTTTGGATATTTTGATATTCGTTGATTATCATATCGATATCTGATATCGTTGTTGTCGTGATTGACTATTTGGTATGTAGCATCATTGGGCCAAATTTTGGAATTTTAAAAGGATTTTTAAAGTAATTTTTGAAGAGTATACGTTTATAAAATATTTTTGGAATTGATTCATTTTAAATAAGTAAACGTTATAATTTTAATGTTATAAAAATTATGATTTTTGAGAAAAATAGTTAAAAGTTGATTTTTGAAAATATGGGGTTAATGATTTTATAAAATGGTTTAAATCGGGATTTTTGAATTTATTGTGAAAAGTTTAAAAATAGGATTTATAAAATTTAATTATTTTATAAATCAAAATGATGAAATTATAAAGGACTTTAAAGACGTTTTGAAATAATAATATAAATTGATTTATATAAAAGATTTATAAATTGATAATTTATAAATTAAAATATTTGAATTATAAAACGAGTTTTTATAAGTGTTAGAATGAATTGTGAATGAATTTCATAAATGAATGAAAATTATAGAATTATAAACGGTGAAGTTATAAATGGAATTTTATAAGCAGTAGGTTTATAAAATTTGTAAAGTTGTTAAAGGAATAGATTTGGGTAAATAAATGAATCTTATAAGTTATAAGATTTATAATTTGGGAAGTTAAAGGAACGATTTTGCAAACAAATAAATTGTAAATATTTAAATAAATTATGGACTTTTGGTTTATAACTGAGTTATAAATCGAATAGGTTAATAAAGCAGATGTATAAAAGGAAGTTGTTATAAAATAAATAGAAATGGAATTTATAAACACTGTTTTATAAATTCGCAAACGACTTATTTTGATAAGTAAATTGTATAACTTATTAATGGAGTTATATTCACGTTTTAGACAGTGAATAATCCTTTAAAATAAAATGAATAGAAACGATGAAGTTGGTTAACGAAGTATATTCACATTTTGGATAGTGAATATTATGTTAAAGAAAATGTTTTGGATGTGATATTTTAAATAGAATTAAACGATCTAACGATGTTTTCAAAATGTGTTAAGATTCGAAACCATAGATTTCAACATTCATTGTTGAAATAGACGTTTTCGAGAAATAGATGGAAATGATGGGCTATAACACTGTTGTTATAGTAAATGATTTCCGAAAGGAAATGTTTTGTATAGTATTGGGATTTATATATCTATTTTAATTTCGAATCCCTATACTGGTGATTTTGGGTTGACGTTACGCAACATTCGTTTTGGCCCAAATAAATATGTTTAAGAGAATGATTTCCTTAAAGAATGAAATATATACTTAATTTAGATTTAAGTATATTGAATATTTTAAAAGTTTAGAAAATAAAAAGATTTGTGAATTACTTATTAAATAAGTATGGAAATGTTTTCCAATATAAAGTGAATATTTTGAGAATTTATCTTTTTTGAAGATAAATTGAAAATGAATAATTGAAATCGTATATTCGTAGATATTTTGGAATGTAAATTCTCTATGGAATTTATAAAAGAAAGGGGAATTTGTTTAAAAATAAATATTGAATTATTTTTGAGGTATTGAAATTTTATATCTTGTAAAGACATTTTTGAGAAATAAATAATTTGGAAAATTATTTGGAATCTGGTGATGTTGTGCATATCCATTGATAGTTTAATAACCGACTATCAATATTTACCTTTGAATGGGTATTTGTTGTGATTTGTTTGAATTTGAATGCCACGCTTATTTTTGAATAAGCGCTCACTATTAGGGTTAGCCGAGAAAGGACCTTGGGGTCGTATAACCCATTTCGAATATGTGATTCGACGTTATGGATAGCATTTGAAGACCGGTGTTGAAGACCGGGTATTTGCGAGAGCGATAGGATGACCTGTCGATTGACTCTGTACCGAGTTGCTCCGGTATAGAGTTCTCTATATGTGATGGGGAATCCGATCAGGATTGTGGGTATCCGGATTGCAAGGACTTCTTTGTAAGTGCCTTCGGTTCTGTTCGAGCCCGGGACAGACTTGTATGGATTGTATGTATGACATTACAAATTGAGATATAAAGCTGATTTCTTTCAAATATATTTCTGTTGGTGGCGGAGAATTTATTCTCTTAGCTTAACACCCTTCTCTGAGACGTACGAGCTCAGAGGTTATGTAGTTGAAGATTATCAGCGATATATTCCCAATTTGGTAATGTGACATGCTGAGTGTTGCTGTGAAATGATCATTGTTTGATCATTTGTGATATGATCATTTGTTTGATCACTTATCTTTGTGATCATTTCTTTGATCATTTGTTGACCCAAAGCACAGCTTTTGTATAAAGCGTGGCTTTGTGGATGAGACTTCGTCGAGCCTCACACCCTGGAATGGTCAAAACAGGAAAGATGCAGCAAGGTTATTGGGGGTAGCGCCCCTTAGGGTATGTGCATTTCCTTCTGGAAAAGGGTGGTATCATGGTATGGAGCCCAGATACTTACTCATGTTGAAACACTTTATTTATTACGATGTGATGTTGGTTACGAGCGCTCGGATAAAGGTCCCAAAGGACCGGGGGATGGCATACTCGTGTCAGTTGTTACCTAGTTTGAAAGGTAACCCGGCCTTGTGTTGGTAGAGATCCGGTTAGGTTCTCGGGGACGTCCTTCCAGAGGCGTTCTCATGTGGCAATGGGAAGTTCCTTGGCCTGACCATTTGTTGGAAATCCAAAGAAACAATACGATCTTGTACGGTTTTAGTTGTAGAACCTATCATTCACTTATGGTGGCGCCCCACTGTTTGGATGGTAGCTATAGTAGGCATAAGTGCGGAATACCTATGCTGGCTAAGATTTATATCTTTACTTTCGAAATATTTTCTACACTATGCACTAGTAATAATATCAAATGTTTCTTTTTAATGCGTATCAAGCATCTTTGACTATCATAAGGAGAAATCTCCTTCGATTCTGCGTTTGCATTGTGTGTGTGCGGGAGGCCTTATGGTAGTCTCATTTTTAAAAGCATTGCGAATTGACTTTAAAAATATTCCTCTATTTTGATTTTAAAGATAAATAAACTGTTTTGAGTTCTCACACCAGTCACATGACTGACTCGGAGTTTATTGTTTTCCTTCCTAAACTTTGGGTGCCCACCAATTTCCACACGGGCAGTCAAGAGTTAAGGTTTACCGGGATATTCTGGAATTCAGGAGTTACTGGAGGCAAGCTGGATGGCATGGCGTATTATTAGTACATAGTATTTCTTTTCCGCTGTTTGTTGTTGTTGTTGTACACTCTGATGATATGATGTAATGAAATGTGATGTAATGTAATAACTGATATAGTTCTTTGTTTGAAGATTATTCATTTATCTATTGTATGTTGTTCCGCTGCGATTGTGAGATTCTGATATTGTTTTGTTGTTTTCTTTCTGTTCTATTCTATATTTTCCTCTCTTCTTCTACCTCTTTCTTCTTCTTCAACCATAACGGTACGGTTTTCCGGCCTTCGATTGCTCGACAGTTGATACAGTGACGTACTGATGTCGGCGTTCGTGGGCGAAAAATCGCCATCCTTACAGACGATGCCAGAGATTTAGACCTTCAAGTGGTGGAGCTGCGAGAACGAAGCGTTGATAGGTTTAGGTTGTGGTGGCCTTGTCGTTTCCAAGTTTCGGTGTTGCTTGTTCCAGGTTTGGAATTGGGACTCATTTTGGGTTTCGAGAAGGATGGTGACGATCTGATGATCGTGAGATGATGCGAAGGTGATTGTTGACGTGATGAAGCCATCGTCGATGGCTAGTGTTAATCAGAGTCACGGTGCATGTGCACCATGCACTTTTGGTTCCTGGTGAATCCGGGTAGAAGCAGTGGAGAGAACTCGAGTTTTTCTCGAGTAAGTATCGGGTAAGGATCGAAGCAAGGAGGGGTCTGTCTTGAAGTGTTTTTGTATAGCCTCGGGTCATTTGAATTGTAACAGATTTTAGAACCCGTCTGTTTAAAATTTAAGCAGAATTTTAAAACTTGAAACCTGATTTTAATATAAAGTTAAAATCAGAATTTGAGATATAGATCCAAATTAGTTTTTGTATCCAAATTTGAAAATAAAGAAAGTTTATAAAATTTAATAATTAAACAAATTTAAAGGGTATAAAGAATAATTTAAATTGTTTTGAGTTTAAATAATTTGGTTTGAACTCTTATATAATTTTTTTTATAAAGGTAAATGTATTACAACATTTGATTTTAAAAGAGTTTTAACTTGGTTTAAACTTGTTAAAGTTAACTTGTTCTCATTTTAAATCTTAAATATAAAATGAAATCTAAAAGTGAAGTTTGAAAGTAAATTGTTTTTAAATACCTTGTTAATGATAATTTGATCATTAATAAGAAAATTGTTTTTACCTTTAAATAAATGAAGATTTAATGATTCGTAATTATTGAGTTAATTAAAATGGATAGTTAATGATTTGGATTAATTTAGTAATTAAAGGTTTAAATTAGTTAATTAAGGTATAAGTCAATTAATTTAGGATAAATTAATTGGTAATTAAGGATCATTAATTAAATAGGATTTGAATTTTTAATTAATGATTAGTAATTAATTAATTGTATAATTAAAGATTAATTAATGGATTATTAAAGACTAACTAATTGGTAATTAATAATGGTTAATCTAAGTTAACTACTTTAGGAACGTAATTAAAGAATTGTTAATAGTTAATGAAGGTCATTAAATAAGATTATTCAATAATGATTTAATGTGATTAAATTTTAATAATTAATTAAATTAATTAATTTACGACAAAATTGTGAATTGTTTAAGCATAATTACTTAAGGAAGTAATTAAGGAATTAATTACTCATTATAATTAATTAAGTTTAATATAAATTGTTAAGTTAATTAATCAAGTTTAATTAATTTAAATATCCATTTGATGATGTGATAGGTATAATTACTTAGGGAACTAATTAATGGTAATTACTGGATGTAATTAATTGAGGATGATTTCATAATGGAAGTAATTTGAGTATAATTACTTTGTGAAATTAATCGAGGGATTAATTTAAAGAAAATTAATTAAGGAGTAATTTATTTATTTGATGAAGTAAATAAGGGTAGTTAATTACTGAATGGTATTAATCAAGGGTGATTAATAAATGTGGTTTAATTGAGGATTAATTACTTAAGGTAATTAATTTAAATTGGATAATTAATTAAAATGTAACTAGAAATCTTTAATAAATAAAATTAATGATGTAATTAAAGGTTGATCAATTAAAATTAATTAATTAATAATAAGTGATTAAAGAGTAATTAATTAGTGTAATTAAAGATCAATGTAATTAATTATAGTTAATTAACTTATGAAGTAATTAAAGGTTAATTACTGTGTTTAGTTAAGAATAATTAATTTGTGAAAATAATTAAAGGATAATTACTTGAATATAATTAAAAGTTAATTAATCAAGGGTGATTAATTGAAAAGAATAATTAGTGAATGATTTATTAATTAATTGGTAATTGATTAGTAGTTATATAAGCAAGATGAAATGGTGAAGCAATTAATTTAATTTACTTTAAATTAATTAGAGATGAAGTAATTAATTTAATTCATTTTAAATTAATTATAGCTGATGTGATTGCTTATGTATGGATGGATGAAATTGTTTACCTTGAATGGTTTGAGATCTCAAATATGAGATTAGTGATGTTGTGTGATATGTTGCTTTGATTTAAGTATGATGATAGTATGGATTATCTGTTGTGACGATAATATGGACTATCTGTTTATGATGATAATGTTGATTATCTATTGTGATATTGTGAATTATCTATCTGTGTGTATATGGATAACTGAATTGAATTGTATTAAACTTTAAAACAACTTGGCCTTAAAAGTTGGCGTTTTGGATTTCGATGAGACCGATATCGGGTTTCCATATTTGGACATCCGAAAACCACATCGATCCAAATTAAACGTTAGGTCGTGAATTCTCAAGTGAAGATTTAGAGTGCAAGGATTATCGTCGTTAACTTTAAGGGTGATTCCAAAATGAGTGTAACGAGATAATGCCTTCGGTTTCGTTCGAACCTGGAACGAACTTGTATGGATTGAATGCTTTCGGAACATCGTCTGGCAGGCGATGAGCATTCTAAGAGATGTGTTCTCTAAAGGTAATCGTAGCCTCAAGCCTCATCAACCGGGAATGGCTAAAACAGGTGAGGTGCAGCAAGATTAGGTGGGTCATGCCCAAGCAGGATGAGATATACCTCTGTCTAGATGTCCCTTTTATTTCGGCTGTGTGGGAATTTTTGAGCTCCAACTACCGGGGTTATCTTGTTCGGGACTGTTCAGTATGGAATGGTTCCGGCCTTGTGTTGCAGGGGAATTAGGGTGGCTCCTCGGTACGGTGATCTAGGCCACGTACTGTGATGGGCGATACCCCAGTAGCCCTGCCATTGATGGAAACGCATTTTCCCTACGAGACCCTACGGTTTTGATTTGTATTACCCACTTTTGTGGTTAGTAGCTGGAATTTAATAGATGTAACAATTTCGGCTATTTTCTATTTACTTGAAAACCCTAGACACTATTATAATATCACTGAATTTCCTATAAAATGATTTGGTTAGTGTATGGTAAAAACTTACCCGTGTTTATTTGTGGGAAGTCTTACGTGATACCTTTATTTTCAAATGTTTTCAAAATTAAGCGACTTTAACCTGTTACTCACACCAGACCCATGTCTGACCTGGAGTTTATTTCTGTTTTTCCTAAACTCTCGAGTACTCAAATTTTTACAAGTAGCCAGGGGATTCAGGTTGGCTTTGACGAATTGTGGAAGAGCAATGGAGCAGAAGGCTTCGGCGTTGTAGATATATAGTATTCCATTGTGTTGGTATCTCAGTGTTGTATTATGTATTGAATTGTATAACCAGACAGGTGTTTATAACTGTCTAGTATGTGATGTATTATCTGTGAAACTCTAATTGATTGTATATTATGAAATACGTATGTGATTAATATAATTTATTCGTTCCGTTGTTGAGATTCTGATGTTTTTTCTTCTTCCTTCTCTATCTTTTCTCTTTTCTATCCCTTTCTTTCTTCATGATGATACGACTTTCTGGGAGTAGAAAGCCGGGTCGTCACATATGTTCAATCTTAATATCTTCCAAACAAGATCCGTTTAACCATTTAAATTCAATGTCAAACAATATTCATTTCAAAGTTATAGCATTTATAAGTTTATTCGTTCAATTATAAACTTTCCAAAACATTATATATTTCAAAACAGCAGCATTTATAAAGTGCTGCGGTAGGTATATTTAGTATATATCAAACATAGTTCAAATTCAAAAACTATAGCATTTCAGAAATGCTATAATTTCTATTATTACCTTTAAAACAATATATCTTCAATTTTCTCATTTTTAACTTACCAAACTTATTCCACTTTTCAAAAATTTAATTTGGATATTACTTAATTATAAATTTTAGTAAATAACATTTATTAATAAATATCCAATTTAAATTAAACATCCATTTGTTAAGTCAATACTTGATAAATTGCTTAACCTTTATTCCAATAAATAGCTTAATAATTTGTTTAACATACCCATCTCATAAATATATTTAATTTCCATTTATTTGCTTAACTTAATATTTCCATTTAAAACCAAATTTCAAATTTCCAAGTTAAGCCATTATTTAAATTACATTTTCCCATTTTAAAACCTTAACTATTTATCTTACCTAACATAACGTTTCACAAAAGAACATTTTATCATAATTAATATAAAAATCAAATTTCCTTAAAAGATATATTCATTTAGACATCATGTAACAACCCGCATATTTGTCGATTTTATATTTAAATATTTTATCGTTAGTCGGATTTTAGTCCGAAAAGCTACTTTTTGCATATGGTCGAATTAGGGCTCGGGACCACTCCCATTGAGTTTAAAATGCTGTTTGCGACCTTTTTGAGTATAAGCTTCGATATGTTTGGAGAAAGTTGATTTCTGCTACTTTTTACTTTGGGTTTGGTTTGGGCTCAGCCCTATGTTAACTTATGCTCAAATCTGAGCCACTCTTCCCCACTCACCCTCATTCTCTTCTCATTTCAGTTTTTAGAGTATTAATGGTGGGAGAGATTGGAAATTAAAACTCCAAAACCCTAGTTTCTCTTGCAAATCAAATTCCTAGCTCCAAACTCAAGAAGAACCCATTGGTAAGCTTCTCTCCTTCTTCTCCAACTTATTCTCTTACCAATTTCAGAAATTCCTAAACCTAATTTCGGGAATGTTCTTGTTTTGAGCTTAGATTCAAGCTCAATTGGGTTGTGTTGAAGAGAGGTTGATTCTCCATTTGCTTTCAAGCTTCTTCTTGTTCGATTTTGTGAAAATATGAGATTTTTATCTCACATCTATGACTATAATTATCTTTGGTTGTTGGTTATGAATTCCTAACACTTCTTCATGTGCATTTGCTCTTGATTTGGATTGGTTTTGTGAACACACCAATTTTTGGGTTTTTAAGTCAAATTTGCGTGAAATCCTTTTATGGATGTTTGATCATGCTTTTGGTGATGCATCGAGGAGCATATAGGACCGGGTTGCCGATTGGCATAAACCCTTAGAGCCAATGTTCGTCCGGTTGCATTTTGGAAGAGTTTGCTCTTCATTTGAGTAAGGCTGAAAAACAGCCCAGGCATGATTCAGTCGACTGAAAACTCTGTTCAGTCGACTGAACCTGAAACCCGAGAGTTTCCAGGCATGATTCAGTCGACTGAAAAACTCTGCACAGTCGACTGAAACTGGAAACAGAAAGTTTCCTGAACCTGGAAAATTTCCAGGTACAGGGTCAGTCGACTGAAAACTCTGTTCAGTCGACTGAACCTGCTGTTTAAGTCCAATTTGCCTTTTTGGATTGAAATTCCAATTTAAATCGATTCGTGATAATCCTATTTGTTGTTATCATCTATTATGACTTTGATGACTCTTTTTAGGGACTTCTGAATATCCATTTCGATGGATCCTTTATCGATTTCGTTGGATTTTATTCACGTCTTCGTATGTGAATTTTTGTGATTGATTGTTCTTACAATCTTCTTCGTGATTTGTCACTTTAAAAATATAAAGGTTTTCTATACTAGTAGTAAATATTAAAACTCTTTTCTCAAACGATTTCAATACTATTTTAATACCAAATTCGTTTATAAAACCGTTTTCCAATCTATTAGTATATATATAAACCTTTACCTCACCCGTATGAGAAATCTAATTAAACGACTTAGTAAAACGAGTGGTATGAAACGCTTGCGTTTACTTTGTCGATTAATTCTTGGACTTGTTCGATTGAACCTCTTGTGACAATTTTCTAGTGGAGATTTACAGTTTGTTCGTAAATATTTAAGTTAAGCAAGTGGTTATGGGACATGAAGCTAAACTCATATATTTACTAGCTTAGTGTAATCGACACTTCTCGTTGATCATGACGATCATCTTTGTGATTTAGACTAGCAATGTGCGATGTCTCTTTGTCTGCGAGGGAGACTAAACCCCGTTTTGTGGAGTTTCGACTCAATTTGTGATGGGGTAGCAACCCATGGTCTTCGGGCCGTTTGTGGAGCTTCGGCTCAATTTGTGATGGTTAGCGACCATGGAATTAGCGTTCCGTTTATGATACACATGTTGGTGGGCTTTATGCTCCCGTTTGTGATAGGCCTCCCCCCCTTTGTGATTTCTGGATTTCTTGTGTAGATTCCTAGAATTTGTGTTTCACCAATTTTCGTGATTTCGATTGATAAGTTTTATCAATATTTGTGCATTGGTGAATTTGTGTGTCATTGACTTTAGTGATTTCTGGATTTCTTGTGTAGTCTTCTGGAATTTGTGTGTCATTGACTTTTGTGATTGACATTGATATTATCGTCAATATTTATGGTATGGTGAACGAAATAAGGAGTATGACGTTTCTTTGATTCTTGTGTAGATTTGGTGACATTGATTAATCTCTTGATGATTATCAACTAAGTATATATATATATATATATATATCATAGCTTGGCATTCTGATTATTATGTGTTTAGTCATATCTCTTATACTATATCGTTTCATCTGATATTTATAGTTAGACTGATCCGTTTATTATTTTCTTATTAAATAATACTCGGGTCAGACCGAGATGTTACAGGTGCTTCTGCTTGACTTCTCATCCGGGATTAACTCCTTGACTTTTGGGTTAACTACTTAGATTAGTAGTTATTTTGTTGTATACATTTGAGATATAGACTCCATAATGTATACTTATTCTTTTGTGTAGTTCATGTAACTATTCTTTTGTGATATTGTGGATCTTTTTAGACCATTACTCTGATGTACACTTTCTAGTGTAATATTCATATCTTATTCCGCCTTTGTGATATGAATTGTCTGTGACTGATTTGTGTTATGCTTATTTCTATATTTGTTTTCCGAAGGATTTATATAGCCACCGTGTAGTAGCTTTGAGTTTGTGTCGGTATGTCGGATTTCCTCTTGAAATAGAATGCATGTTATATTATCTGACATATCGGTGCTCGCGCAAAGAAATTACATGGATGGTCGCTCCTCAACAGCCTTATTCTCCGTGCTAGTCGACAGCATTCACCAAAATGTTCTTGGCTAGCGTGGGTATAGAGGTGGGGCGTCACAGCTTGGTATCAGAGCCAAACTTCGGAACAATATGGAATATTATAACAAGGATCATCGTCCTAAGTTCATCTTAGGAGTCGTGCTTTAGGATTTAATTCGAGTCTTCGTACCGATTCAGCCTATTTTCCTTATGATTCCTTATTTATCTATCAAGATTGCTTGATATTCAATTTGGTGAATAACCTTTTCTTCTTCTTCTTTCTTTCTTAAGGAAGAGAAATGTCTAGACCAGGCCGCCCCAGAGCCGTGCCATCTAGCACTCCGCCCCAAGATGGAGTTTTTATAACTGCTCAACAGCTTCTTGATTTGGTAACAAATGCTCAAGCAGCTGGAGCTAACCCGGAACCTACTCACCCAAAGTCGGGATTTGCACGCTTGTGTAGCGATTACACTAATTTTGGTGGGGAGCCATTCAAAGGTTCTGAAACTGTTATTGAAGTACAAGCTTGGCTTAGAACATGCGATCGCATCTTTTCGCGCATGAATCTTATTGACTTTCACCGAGTTCAGGTGGCCTCTAGTATGCTCTGAGAAAGAGCATTGGATTGGTACGAGCTTCTTGTTTCTGAGATTAATGAAGCGGATCTCACCTGGGAGAAATTCCGAGAACGCTTCGAGTTAAAATTCGTACCAAAAGCAGAAAAAGTGACATTGGCTCGACGGTTTATAGACCTTGTTCAAGGTGAGTCCTCCGTTACTGATTACGTCGCCTCCTTCGAGTCGCTTTCCAAATATGGGGTTGAATACATCAACACCCCTCTGAAGAAGAATCAGAGATTTGTTTATGGCTTAAACAAAAGTCTCAAGAAGCCATTGCTCCTAAAATTAGAAGTTTCTTTCGACCAACTCGTTGATATCGCTCTTCGTCTTAAAGAGGCGGATAGGGAGAATGATGTTGAAGTGGTGGGTTCCAAACCAAACTTCAACAATAAGAAGAGGCCAAACAAATTTAAAGGCCCTTATCCCAATAAGAAAGGGAAGCAAGCAACCTCCATGGCAAAGACTTCTTCCTTTGGTCGTGGGGAATGCTATAATTGTGGTTCGAAGGACCATTATGCGAACAAGTGCCCAAAGTCTTTTTCTTGTCGCTACTGCAAAGTTCCCGGTCATGTTATATCTTCATGCCCCAAGCTTCAGGGCAAAAAGGAGGGAAAGTTAAATGTTGCTCAAGCCCCTGGCAACACATCTCGTGACCAAGGTATTTCTCATTCTATTCTAGATGGAATTATTTTGTTTCGTGATCATCCTATTCGAGTTCTTTTTGATACGGGTGCATCCCATTCTTTTATATCAAAACAACTTGTTGATACTTTTTCTTTGGATGTTTTGTGTTTAATGACTTCTTTGAGAATTGCGAATCCGGTTGGTGGATCCGCAACAATCAGTTTATTGTGTAAAGATGTCGAGATTATTTTGTGTGATTTTTCTTTCCGAGCCGATTTCCATGTCATGCGTTATTTAGGCTTTGGAATGATTTTGGGAATGGATTGGCTTAACCGTTATGAAGCTCATATCCTATGTCCTGAGCGGACTATTCATCTTCGACATCCTCAATCTATTAATCAGGTTTCTGTTATTCTTAAAGATTCAGATTCTGCTTTGGTTGCATCTTTATATTCTTTAAATCCTCGTGATGACGATGATGATGATGAGGGTGATATTATTTCTCTTATTCACGTCGTTTGTGAATTTTCCGACATATTCGAGCACGTTTTAGGATTACCACCTAAGCGAGCAATTGAGTTCAGAATTAATCTTATTCCGGGAGCTCAACCTATCACTCGTCCTCCTTATCGTATGTCCAATAAAGAAAACGAGGAGATGCGTAAACAATTATCTGAATTGGAAACGAAGCAATTTATTCGCTCTAGTTCCTCGCCTTAGGGAGCTTCAGCTATTTTTGTGAAGAAATCCGATGGTACACTTAGGCTTTGCGTTGACTACCGCAAGCTTAATGATCTTACTATCAAAAATAAATATCCTTTACCTCGGATTGATGATCTATTCGATCAACTTAGTGGTGCTAGAGTCTTTTCACAATTGGACTTGGCTACCGGTTTTCATCAGCTTCGTATTGTAGAGGATAGCATTCTTTTGACATCGTTCCATACTCGGTATGGATCTTATGAATGGCTTGTTATGCCATTTGGGTTAACAAATGCCCCGGCTTATTTCGTTGACTTAATGAATCGAGTTTTTAAAGACTTTCTCGACCGGCTTGTTCTCATCTTTATCGATGATATTCTTGTTTATTCTAAACCCGAGGAGGAGCATGAAAAACATCTTCGGATTGTGTTGGAAACTCTTAGGAGTAATCAATTAAAGGCAAAATTTTCTAAGTGCCACTTTTGAAAATCTCGTGTGAAGTTTCTCGGTCACATTATTTCTGAATCCGGAATTTCCGTGGATCCTTCAAAGATTAAAGCGATTCAAGATTGGAAGGGACCGGAGAGTGTGACAGAGATTCGTAGTATTCTCGGATTGGCGGGCTATTACCGTCGTTTTATCAAAGACTTTTCTAAGATTTCCGTGCCTCTCACTAGCTTGACGAAGAAAGGTGTTAAATACATTTGATCGGACAAATGTGAAGCTTCTTTTCAGAAATTAAAAGAACTTCTTTCTGATGCTCCTATTCTTGTTATTCCCGTTGGGAATCAAGATTTCGTTGTTTATACCGATGCTAGTCGCATTGGTTTGGGTGCCATTCTTATGCAAAAGGAACGCGTTATTGCTTATGCTTCTAGGCAATTAAGGTCTGCTGAGACTAGATATGCCACTCATGATTTAGAGCTCGCGGCTATTGTTTTTGCTCTTCGGATTTGGCGTCATTATCTCTTAAGAGAGAAATTTGTTCTTTACACAGATCATAAGTCTTTGAAATATTTATTCTCTCAAAAGGAACTTAATTTGCGTCAACAGCGTTGGCTCGAATTTCTTGCACCATATGATCTTGATATTCTTTATACTCCCGGTAAGGGTAATCTTGTCGCCGATGCTCTTAGCCGTAAACAACAAGCTGTTGTTTCTATGATGATATCCGAATGGAACGATCTCGAGATTTTATCCACTTGTGAAATTCGAGACCGTGTTTCCGATTTATGCTCATCATTTGTTTTATGTAGCCTTGAGGCTCATCCGTCTCTTTTAGACCGCATTCTTGAAGCTCAAAGGCTAGATACTGAATTGGTTCTTCTTGGCCGAAATATTAAGGATAAAATTGATATTGAAGGTTTGAAAGACTTTAATATCGATTCTCGTGGCGGCATTCGGAAATTTGGTAGACTTATCGTGCCAAATGTTAGGGATCTTCGTAAAGATATTTTAGAAGATTCTCATCACTCTAATTTACCATTCATCCCGGTAGTAGTAAAATGTACGCGGATATGAAGCGACTTTATTATTGGGAGGGAATGAAACTTGACATCGCTAACTTCGTTAAACGTTGCATGACTTGCCAACTCGTTAAGGCCGAACATCAAAGGCTCGGAGGGTTATTGCAACCTTTAGAAATTCCAGTTTGGAAGTGGGATCAAATTTCCATGGATTTTATAGATGGCCTTCCCCGTTCTCGATCGGGTTATGATAGCTTATGGGTAATTGTTGATAGACTTACTAAATCTGCCCATTTTATTCCCGTTCGGTCTAATCGAACCGTTCCTCTTTTGGCCAAAATATTTATCAAAGAAATTGTTAAATTGCATGGTGTTCCTACTTCTATTGTTAGTGATCGTGATCCATTGTTTACTAGTGGATTTTGGAAGAGTCTTCAAAAAGCTTTAGGAACGAGGCTTAATTTTAGCACCGCTTATCACCCCCAGTCCGATGGACAAATCGAGCGTGTGAATCAAACTCTTGAAGATCTTCTTCATGCTTGTGTTCTTGATTTTGGTGGAAGATGGGAAGATCATATTTCGCTTGTTGAATTTTCCTATAATAATAGCTTCCAATCTAGTATTGGTATGGCACCTTTTGAGGCACTCTATGGAAGTTCATGCCAATCTCCTTCTTGTTGGCTTGAGGCCGGTGAGAAGCTGGTTTTAGGTCCAGATTTTATTCGTGATTCAACAGAAAAGATTGATCTTATTCGTCATAGGATGAAAGAAGCCCAGAGTAGACAAAAATCCTATGCCGATAACCGGAGAAGGAAGTTAGAATTTTCTGTGGGAGACCTTGTGTTTATTCGTGTTTCACCAACGAAAGGTGTTGTACGTTTCAGTCGATCGGGAAAACTTGCGCCTCGATATATTGGGCCATTTCCTATCACCGAACGTATTGGTTCCATGGCTTATCGCCTTTTATTACCGGCTCAGTTTTCTACTATGCATGACGTGTTTCACGTTTCTCAACTTCGGAAATGTCTTCGAGATTCCGATTCTATTCTTGAGCCCGGTGTTGTGGAAGAGATTGAAGTTTCGCCTAATTTAACTTATGAGCAGCATCCTATTCGTATCATTGCTTCGGAAGTCAAACGACTTCGAAATAAAGATGTTCCGCTTGTTAAAGTTCAATGGTCTTCAAATCCTAAGGATTGTTCTTGGGAATCTAGAGAGTACATCGAGCGTACACATCCGGACTTACTTTCTCGTGCTCTTTGGGGTGAACTTCTTATTTCAAACTTCTTTTGTGTTGAATATGCTTTCATGGTTGTTACTATATATCTTCTTCTTGTAATATTGCGAGGACGCAATTTCTTTAAGGAGGGGAGTCTGTAACAACCCGCATATTTGTCGATTTTATATTTAAATATTTTATTTAAATATTTTATCGTTAGTCGGATTTTAGTCCGAAAAGCTACTTTTTGCATATGGTCGAATTAGGGCTCGGGACCACTCCCATTGAGTATAAAATGTTGTTTGCGACCTTTTTGAGTATAAACTTCGATATGTTTGGAGAAAGTTGATTTCTGCTACTTTTTACTTTGGGTTTGGTTTGGGCTCAGCCCTATGTTAACTTATGCTCAAATCTGAGCCACTCTTCCCCACTCACCCTCATTCTCTTCTCATTTCAGTTTTTAGAGTATTAATGGTGGGAGAGATTGGAAATTAAAACTCCAAAACCCTAGTTTCTCTTGCAAATCAAATTCCTCGCTCCAAACTCAAGAAGAACCCATTGGTAAGCTTATCTCCTTCTTCTCCAACTTATTCTCTTACCAATTTCAAAAATTCCTAAACCTAATTTCGGGAATGTTCTTGTTTTGAGCTTAGATTCAAGCTCAATTGGGTTGTGTTGAAGAGAGGTTGATTCTCCATTTGCTTTCAAGCTTCTTCTTGTTCGATTTTGTGAAAAGGTGAGATTTTTATCTCACATCTATGACTATAATTATCTTTGGTTGTTGGGTATGAATTCCTAACATTTCTTCATGTGCATTTGCTCTTGATTTGGATTGGTTTTGTGAACACTCTAATTTTTGGGTTTTTAAGTCAAATTTGTGTGAAACCCTTTTATGGATGTTTGATCATGCTTTTGGTGATGCATCGAGGAGCATATAGGACCGGGTTGCCGATTGGCATAAACCCTTAGAGCCAATGTTCGTCCGGTTGCATTTTGGAAGAGTTTGCTCTTCATTTGAGTAAGGCTGAAAAACAGCCCAGGCATGATTCAGTCGACTGAAAACTGTAACGACCCAGAATTTTTAGAAATTAAATATGAATATTTAATTAATTTTAAATATTAATAAGTGAATTTATAAGTCGAATAAATTTTTATTTGAATTTTTGGATTTAATTGAATAATTAAATCGATAATTTAATACGTTAAATTATGGAAATAATTGAAAATTGGGTTAAATATGATTGTAAATGATTTGTAAAATTTTATTTTATCATATGGAAGTTAGAATGATATTTTAGAACTTTTAAAATCGAATTAAAAGTTAATCTGTGAAAATTGAATATTTTAATATTTAATAATCGACTGTAAAATAGTCAATTTTTGAACAGTCTCAGAATTGAACGAAACCAGTTCCATTGGATCCGTAATAGTTAGTTATTACCGGATTTCAATTTTCGTGTCAATCGGAGCTATCGTTTGATCGTGGCAGCTCGAAACGCATCGATTTATTTTTAATTTGGCGAGTTAAAATAGCCATTTTTCAAAAAGTCTCAGATTTCGACGAAACTAGTTTTATCGGATCCGTAATGTGATATTATTGTAAGGTTTCAAATTTCGTGTCGATTGGATTTACCGTTTGTCCAGTACGAATTAAAACGCTTAGAAATCGATTTAAATCGGTTTAATTTAAATTGAGCGTTTACAGCCATAACTCGCACAGATGTCCGAATTAGCTTCCGAAACCTGTTCCATTGTGTCCGGAACGCGGGGTAAACCTTAGGAACGTCAGTTTCGACGCGTAAATCGGAGTTTGTAAAACCCGGATGAATAGTGATTGAAAAATTCTCTATAAATACCCCCATAAATTCTAAAAAAAAAAAAAATATATACTAGGGTTTTGAGATAATGCGCAGCCGCCTATATGGTTTCAATGGCCGAAAATCAATCTCTTTTCTCCCTCAATCTTTCTCAATCCATGCATCGAATCAAAAAAATTCCAACTACAATGTTGTAGAGCCCTGCGAGCTCTACAAATCTAACGGCTGTGATTGATTTTAGTTGAGGCGATTGTCGTGAAATTGGGTTTAAAGTGGCCGGCTTTAGGCACTAATTTCGAGAGAATTGGGGCACTGGGAATGTGCGGTCGGTGGCCGTAGGGTGGCGTGGGGATGGCGCTTCGATTGGTGGCGAGTTGATCGGGTTTCGAGGTCGTTTGGGTGGTGCGGCCGTTGATTGTTGTTGCGCGTTTATGGGTTTCGGCCATAGCGTGATCATCTGGAGCAACACGCGAGTTGGGGGAGAAAGGAAGGGACGGTGGAGATGCAGGGAGATGTTGGATCAACGGCTAGGATGACGGTTAATTAAAAAAAAAAAAAAGTTGTAAATAATTTTATTTATAATTGTACAAACTTTAAACTGCGATAACTTTTTCATACGAGGTCGAAAAAATGCAAACCCAGTTGCGTTGGAATCGTATGGACGAGCACTACGCGATGGAGTTGGTTTGGAGTCGTTTGGAGTTAGTGAGAATTTCGGGTAAAATTAAACGCGCGTTTAATTTTATTCGAAATAAATCGCTAAAACGGAATTTAAATCAAGGTGAGAACTTCTCACTCAATCGAATCAGTTTCGATTTTATTTTAAATAGTTAGATTTAAAATATTTGAATGCATGTTTGAATGTTGATTGTTATCTATTGATTGTTAAAATAGACATTATGCGCCGTTAGTAAGCGGATGTTATTTATTAAAAACATATACCGCGAATATTTCATAAACAGTGAAATTGGTATTATATATAATATCAATATATATATATTGGCATATGTATATATTGCAGTTGATTGATTTCCCGTATTTTTAGCGGATGAGACCCTATTGCGCCGTTATTAAGCGGATAATATTTAATAAGAACATATACCGCGATAATTTCGTACTGGAGCGAAATTGGTATTGTGCTAATGTTTGTGGATGCAGGAAAACAGGTTGGAGGGATCCAACTGGATTCCTCAACAGTATTTATTTAATTTCAGATATTTTGATATTTGATTGATTATCATATCGATATATGATATCGTTGTTGTCGTGATTGACTATTTGGTGTGTAACATCATTGGACCCAAATTTTGGGATTTTAAAATGATTTTTAAAGTGATTTTTGAAGTATAAAATATTTTTGGAATTGATCCATGTTAAATAAATAAACGTTATAATTTTCAAAGTTATAAAATTATGGTTTTTGTGAAATATAGTTAAAAGCTGATTTTTGAGAAATAAGGGTTAATGATTTTATAAAATAGTTTAAATTGGATTTTTGAAATTATTATAAAAAGTTAAAATATAGGATTTATAAAATTTGATTATTTTATAAATCTAAATGATGAAGTTTTAAAGGAATTTAAAGACGTTTTAAAGAATAATATAAATTGAATTATATTAAGAGATTTATAAATGGATATTTATAAATTGAAATATTGACATTATAAAACGAGTTTTTATAAGTGTTTGAATGAAGTGAAAATGAATTTCATTAAAGAATGAAATTTATAGAATTATAAACTGTGAAGTTATAAATGAAATTTATAAATAGTAAGATTTATAAATTTGGTGAAATTATTTGAAGAATAGATTGGTTAAATAAATGGATCTTATAAGTTATAAGATTCATAAATTGGAAAGTCTTTAAAAGAACGATTTTGTAAAATAATCGTTTATAAGCATTTAACTTATAATGTGAACTTTTGGTTTATAATTGAGTTATAAATCGAATAGATTAATAAAAGAGATTTATAAAAAGGAGTTATAAAATAAATAGAAATGGAAATTTATAAACGTTGTTTTATAAATTCGCAAATGACTTATTTTGATAAGAAAATTGTTGAAACCTATTAAAGGAGTTATATTCACATTTTTAAATAGTGAATAATCCTTTAAAATAAATTGAATAAAAAGGATGAAATTTGTTAACAAAGTATATTCACGTTTTTGAATAGTGAATAATATGTTAAAGAAATTGTTTTAGATATGATGTTTTAAATAGAATTAAAACTATCTAACGATGTTTTTAAACATGTTAAGATTTGAAACCATAGATTTCAACATTCATTGTTGAAATAGACGTTTTCGAGAAATAAAAGGAAATGGTGGATTATAACACTGTTGTTATAATAAATGATTTCCGAAAGGAAATGTTTTGTATAGTATTGGGATTTATATATCTATTTTAATTTCGAATCCCTATACTAGTGATTTTGGGTTGTTGTAACGATGTTTTACGCAACATTCGTTTTGGCCCAAATAAATATGTTTAAGTGAATGATTTCCTTAAAGAATGAAATATATACTTAATTTCGATTGAAGTATATTGAATATTTTCCAAGTGTTGAAAATAAATAAAAATTGTGAATTACTTATGAATAAATAAGTATGGAAATGTTTTTCCAATATAAAGTGAATATTAGAGAATTTATCTTTTTGAAGATAAATTGAAAATGAATATTATAAATCGAATTGAAGTCGTATATTCATTAATACTTTGGAATGTAAATTCACCATTGAATTTATAAAAGAAAGTGGAATTGGTTTAAAAATAAATATTGATTTATTTTTGAAGTATTGAAAATATATATCTTGTAAAGATATTTTGGAAAATAAATAATTTGGAAATTTATTTGGAATCTGGTGATGTGTGCATATCTATTGATAGTTCAATAACCGACTATCAATATTTCCCTTTGAATGGGTATTTGATGTGATTTGTTTGAATTTGAATGCCACACTTATTTTTAAATAAGCGCTCACTATTCGGGTTAACCGGGAAAGGACCATGAGGTCGTATAACCCATTCCGAATATGTGATACGTCGTTATGAATTGCATTTGAAGATCGGTGTTGAAGACCGAGTATTTGTGAAAACGATAGGATGACCTATCGATTGTCTCTGCACTGGGTAGCTCCTGGTATAGAGATTCCTTAAGTGATGGGAAATTCGATCAGGATTGTGAATACCCGTATTGCAAGGGCTTCGTAAGAAGTGCCTTCGGTTTTGTTCGAGCCCGGAACAGACTTGTATGGATTGTATGTCTGACATTACAAGTTGAGATATAAAGCCGATTTCTTTCAAATATATTTCTGTTGGTGGCGGAGAATTTATTCTTTTAGCTTAACACCCTTCTCTGAGACGTACGAGCTCAGAGGTTATATAGTTGAATGTTATCAGCGATATATTCCCAGTTTGGTAATGTGACATGCTGAGTGATGCTGAAATGATCATTGTGTTGATTATTTGTGATAGGATCGTTTATTTGATCGTCTATCCTTGTGATCATTGTGTTGATCATTTGTTGACTCAAAGCATGGCTTTTGTATAAAGTATGTTTTTGTGGACGTGACTTCGTCGAGCCTCACAACCCGGTAATGGTCGAAACAGGAATTGTGCGGCAAAGTTTTCAGGGATAACTTCCCTAGGGTATGACCATTCCTTCTGGAAAAGGGTAGTATCATGGAATGGAGCCCAGATACTTACTCATGTTGAAACACTTATTTTTATGGTGTGATGTTGGTTAGAGAGCTCTCGTTTAAAGGTCCCAAAGGACCGGGGGTGGCATATCTGAGGGTTTGTAATATTCCTTGGGAAAAGGGATTCCCGGCTTTGTTTAGCAGAGGACGGTGGTTCTCGGGGTGTCCAGCCAGAGGCGTTTCCATGTGGCAATGGGAAGTTCCTTGGCCTGACCATTTGTTGGAAAAATCCATTCTCCAAATACGAAACTTGTACGTTATTAGTTGTAGAACCTATCATTCACTTATGGTGTCGCAACACTGTTTGGATGGTAGCTATAGTAGGCATAGTTCGAAATGTCTATGCTGGCTAAGATTTATATTCTACTTTCGAAATGAATTTTTCTCTACACTATGCACTAGTAATAATATCAAATGTTGTTTTAAATGCGTATCAAGCATCTTTGACTATCATAAGGAGAAATCTCCTCCGATTCTGCGTTTGCATTGTGTGTGTGTGCGGGAGGCCTTATGGTAGTCTCATTTTTAAAAGCATTGCGAATTGATTAAAAATATTCCTCTATTTTGATTTTAAAGATAAATAAACTG
Source organism: Allium cepa (assembly GCA_030765085.1). Lineage (NCBI taxonomy): Eukaryota > Viridiplantae > Streptophyta > Magnoliopsida > Asparagales > Amaryllidaceae > Allium > Allium cepa. Next base: position 671,917,653 of record CM060943.1, on the reverse strand, counting down.
TTTTGAGTTCTCACACCAGTCACATGACTGACTTGGAGTTTATTGTTTTCCTTCCTAAACTCTGGGTGCCCACCAATTTCCACACGGGCAGTTAAGAGTTAGGTTTATCAGGATATTCTGGATATTCTGGAGTTGCTGGAGGCAAGCTGGATGGCATGGCGTATTACTAGTTTATATAGTATTTCTTTTTCCGCTGCATTATTTGTTGTTGTTGTTGTTGTACACTCTGATGATATGATGTAATGTAATGTATAAAATGTAATAACTGATAGTTCTTTGTTTAAAGATTATTCATTTATTATTATATGTTGTTCCGCTGCGAATTGTGAGATTCTGTTGTTGTTCTGTTGTTTTCCGTTCTATATTTCCAAATTTTCTATTCTCTCTTTTCCTTCTATTTCAAAATGATCTATCTTCTTTCCCCTATTTTCTAATCTTATCTCTTCTTCTCTCTTTTTCTTTTCTTAAATTCTTTTTAAAACCCATAACATTCCGGGTTTTGACCTTCGATTTCTCGGCAGTCGATAAAGTGAGTATCGATGTTGAATTTTCGAAAGTCGAAAATTTCCGGGGCGTTACAAAAACTCTGTTCAGTCGACTGAACCTGAAAGCCGAGAGTTTCCAGGCATGATTCAGTCGACTGAAAAACTCTGCACAGTCGACTGAAACTGGAAACAGAAAGTTTCCTGAACCTGGAAAATTTCCAGGTACAGGGTCAGTCGACTGAAAACTCTGTTCAGTCGACTGAACCTGCTGTTTGAGTCCAATTTGCCTTTTTGGATTGAAATTCCAATTTAAATCGATTCGTGATAATCCTATTTGTTGTTATCATCTATTATGACTTTGATGACTCTTTTTAGGGACTTTTGAATATCCATTTCGATGGATCCTTTATCGATTTCGTTGGATTTTATTCACGTCTTCGTATGTGAATTTTTGTGATTGATTGTTCTTACAATCTTCTTCGTGATTTGTCACCTTAAAAATATAAAGGTTTTCTATACTAGTAGTAAATATTAAAAATCTTTTCTCAAACGATTTCAATACTATTTTAATACCAAATTCGTTTATAAAACCGTTTTCCAATCTATTAGTATATATATAAACCTTTACCTCACTCGTATGAGAAATCTAATTAAACGACTTAGTAAAACGAGTGGTATGAAACGCTTGCGTTTACTTTGTCGGTTAATTCTTGGACTTGTTCGATTGAACCTCTTGTGACAATTTTCTAGTGGAGATTTACAGTTTGTTCGTAAATATTTAAGTTAAGCAAGTGGTTATGGGACATGAAGCTAAACTCATATATTTACTAGCATAGTGTAATCGACACTTCTCGTTGATCATGACGATCATCTTTGTGATTTAGACTAGCAATGTGCGATGTCTCTTTGTCTGCGAGGGAGACTAAACCCCGTTTTGTGGAGTTTCGGCTCAATTTGTGATGGGGTAGCAACCCATGGTCTTCGGGCCGTTTGTGGAGCTTCGGCTCAATTTGTGATGGTTAGCGACCATGGAATTAGCGTTCCGTTTGTGATACACGTGTTGGTGGGCTTTATGCTCCCGTTTATGATAGGCCTCCCCCTTTGTGATTTCTGGATTTCTTGTGTAGATTCCTAGAATTTGTGTTTCACCAATTTTCGTGATTTCGATTGATAAGTTTTATCAATATTTGTGCATTGGTGAATTTGTGTGTCATTGACTTTAGTGATTTCTGGATTTCTTGTGTAGTCTTCTGGAATTTGTGTGTCATTGACTTTTGTGATTGACATTGATATTATCGTCAATATTTATGGTATGGTGAACGAAATAAGGAGTATGACGTTTCTTTGATTCTTGTGTAGATTTGGTGACATTGATTAATCTCTTGATGATTATCAACTAAGTATATATATATATATATATATATATATATATATATATATATATATCACAGCTTGGCATTGTGATTATTATGTGTTTAGTCATATCTCTTATACTATATCGTTTCATCTGATATTTATAGTTAGACTGATCCGTTTATTATTTTCTTATTAAATAATACTCGGGTCAGACCGAGATGTTACAGGTGCTTCTGCTTGACTTCTTATCCGGGATTAACTCCTTGACTTTTGGGTTAACTACTTAGATTAGTAGTTATTTTGTTGTATACATTTGAGATATAGACTCCATAATGTATACTTATTCTTTTGTGTAGTTCATATAACTATTCTTTTGTGATATTGTGGATCTTTTTAGACCACTACTCTGATGTACACTTTCTAGTGTAATATTCATATCTTATTCCGCCTTTGTGATATGAATTGTCTGTGACTGATTTGTGTTATGCTTATTTCTATATTTGTTTTCCGAAGGATTTATATAGCCACCGTGTAGTAGCTTTGAGTTTGTGTCGGTATGTCGGATTTCCTCTTGAAATAGAATGCATGTTATATTATCTGATATATCGGTGCTCGCGCAAAGAAATTACATGGATGGTCGCTCCTCAACAGCCTTATTCTCCGTGCTAGTCGACAGCATTCACCAAAATGTTCTTGGCTAGCATGGGTATAGAGGTGGGGCGTCACACATCAATTCAACTATGGTTCCCAATTAAATAAACTTATTACAAATGTCCCATAAAATGTATTTCATTTTATATATTCAAAATTGCATTATTTATTATAGAAAATATGTCCATTTCAAGAAATAAACTTTATAAAAATTGCTAGGTTAGATTTAAGATTCCACATAAATCAAACTTAATTATTAAGTTATTTATCATAAGTAAGACTCTTTAAACTCCATCCAAAACCAATTAACTTATAAAAAATTTAACTTCTGGACAAACAATATGTCTTTACACTTTAAAGTATCAAATCAAATTAAGTTAAAATTTTCATACATTTATAATTCCAAAATACTTAATAATTTTAAGAAAATATTTAAAATACTTAATAAATTTTTAGGAAAATATCATTTAAAATATAACTATGGGCCTGTATAATATTTTCTAACCTGGGTCAAGTGATACAGATATGTATCATTTCAATCCGTAATTTAAAAGAAAATTCCGGGTTCTGTCATTTCAAACCCGCAATCGCAAGTAAAATAAATGCAATAAAAATTATTCGAGCCTATCATTTTAGCCCATAATGATTTTACCTTATTCTAAAGTCCGTTCGGGTATGTATCATTTCAACCCATAGTGATAGGGAACTTGCAGTAATGATACAGTAAATAAAATGAACAGTATATCATATAATAACATATTAGATGATGTAACAAATATATAAACAGCATTTAACATCATGTAACATATCACAGGCATGTATGAATAACATATCAATTTATACAGACCCACTTGTCAATATTCCACAATAATATAAGTACATATGTCTAGAGTGATAAAATTCACTTTTTTAAAAGCTAGAATCAAATTCACAATACACAATTGAAACTCCGCAAAGCACGACATGACATGACCAAACTTTTGAGTAGATGGAGAGTCAAATCCATATCTTGTATATAACAAATATAAAAATCAAAAGAATATGATTCAATACAAAGAATAGAGATTACAACAATGGAAAGATAGGAGATAAAATGACATAATCTTGATAAATCACAGCAAGGTGATGAATACATGTGCTTATCTAGGCTTTGCATCAATTTTGGTGATGTCGTCTTCATCCATGATTACGGCTTGGTCTTTGTGGTGGTGAAAGGGTGATGGTTGATGGAGGTGGTCATGATGGTGGCTAGAGGCAAGAGGCCGAGCCTAGCTTTGAAGTAAAACAAAGAAAATAAAAGAAAAAGGAGAAGGAAAGAGAGGAGAAGCCATGAAAATTTAGAGCTTGTTTTATTTTTTTTCTCTCACGCAAATGGAAATGAGATAAGAAAGTTTTCATGTGAATAAAAAAAAGAGGCGGCTAGGGTTTCCAAGATCCTTGAACAGCTATGGGATGAGGTCTAGAAAATGAAAGGTTAACAAATTAAAAGGAATAATTTGAGGAGAAAGAATCTTTGTCTATTTTTTTCTTTGTTTGCACGCACAGAAAAGGCAACGAATAAATAAAACAGGTAACCTGTATCTCTCGAAATTCCTAAGCTATTATTAAAAGTAAAATCGATCAAAAATCAAATAAATATATTCAAAGTTTATACAAATAAAATAGAAAATAAATATTAGAGAAACAAACATAGGGAAATAGAAAATAAAATATAAAAAGTCATTGCGTGTAAACATTGTATTTTTATCTAATTTAAAAAGTTTAAGTTTAAATTCCCAATAAATCCTTATTTTTGATTTCTAAATCTTGTTGTTGAATCAATTATCATTTTAAGGGTAAAATTATCATTTGTTTTTTTTATTACATTAATAATTCCTATTTCATCCTAGTTTACAATTAATATAGTAATTAAATTCATTTACTTATCATTAAATTCATTTATTATAGATTACATTCCAATTAATTAAAATTGATTCCCATAATTTGATTTGATTTAATTTCCGTCTTTATACTATGCCCACTATTTCTCTATAAACCTGGTTACATTAGTTTTATGTTCCATTACATTAATACACTCCTATTTACATCTTAAATTTGTGTAAATGTTATTTTTTTTAAATGTGTACTTTTGTCAATTGTACACATTAATTCAGGTTTGAAACCAATTAAATAAATTTACCTTAGTTCCATTCTTTTTAACAATTTATTACTTTATAAATAAATTTACGTTCCTATTTAATTTATACATTCACACCTTCCGTTACTACATTAATTCTCATTAATGACATTAAAGATTTCCTATTTAATTTATAGAATAAATAGACAATTTATAATAGTTGTTGCCATTACCCTTTAATTTACCCTTAAATTTATTATATATTCAATTAATTGTTATAATTACTTACCTAATGTTGAATTCATTCAATTGCTATAGATTATACACTAATTCATTCGTTTGCACCACACTTACCCTTATTTTCTTATATTCAAATTTTATACCCAAATCTAACATTTACAACTAAATTAATAGACCAATTAAATAGTAATTCACAACTATTACTATTATTTTAAATCACATTAATGAATTCATTATTATTTACAAATCAGTTGTTACAATTACTTAATTAACACCGATTTACTTCAGTTTATATTGATCACATATTATCTCATTAATGATTCAACATTCACACTTGTTTTCTTATATTCAAATCTATAACTAGGTGCAAAAAATTAACATTATTTCAATTAGTTGAAATTTCATAATTAGTTTTAATTACATTGTTACATTTCATTTAACGTTTTTTCACTATTAAATTATAAAATCTTTATTCCTCCAATTTTAGTTACCAAAATCGTATTAAATCAATAAATTACATTATAAGAATTTACGGGTCATTACAAGTACAAATTTTCGTCCTTCCGAAATAAGGTCTTCAAATCCTAAAATGCTCAGGCTGACCCGAGCAAATTGAAAAGAAAAAACATTCGAGTCGGAACTAAAAGATCTAACATAAGTTAAATCAACGGTAAATAAATATGAATGGAACGGCGTCAGAGATGCTTATGGGGGTTGACATCTCATATCCAATGTCTAACGTGAGTGCAATAACTTAAGATATGTTCGAGATTCCCATCTTCTAAGGACCCTTTAAACTATATACTAAGTAGTATAGTACGCTATCATAATATGTCTACAGTAAAGTAAAAGTATTAAAATTGCGTTAAGGCGTTACCCATATCCCACTTAACACATTTTATACAGTCCCATTGTCTATACAGTACCGTAAATTCCTCCATACACTGGAGAGCTATCAGAGGGCACTCCATAGGTATGGTATAAAACAAACTCATAGAAGGCACTCTAGGGCATGTGAACACGGCACTTGAGGCAATGCTAGGGTAGATATACCAATTGCGGATCTGGGTGGTAACGCATAGCAGCTACTACCGCACACCTGGGACACACTCCTAAACTAAAATCAAGGGCGGCCACCAAATCAATCATAAAGTAATAGAATGGTATCGAAGAAATATGCCCGATAGGAGGAATGACCTCATTTGGTCCGACATGGCTCTTGTTTTAGTCACATCTAAGTTGACTCATGAGAGTCAGGGTCATGTCACACCTTATATAGAAATCGTTCACCAAACCATCCTACTTCATTTCTGGAATCTCCACCACGTACACAGTTATTAAAGTGGTTGTCGGTATTGGCAGAGAGTATGACAGTATCTGATCCCTGTCCCTTTAACAACCAATCGCTAATTACACACCGGATGGTTCTTATAAACTTTCAAAACCATTTCATAATTGATATCAAACTAACATATCCAATTCAAACATACCACTTTCGAAATCATATTTTCAAAATAGGTTAAACCCTCATTTCAAAATCACCATATTTGCTTAAAATATGCTATATAAATCCCAACTTTGGTTATTTCATCATTTAGCTGTACTCGCTTTTAAATCAATGAATTTGAATATAAAAACATCAACTATACTTAGTCTGAATTTTAGAAAAATAGTTTAGATAGTTATAAATTGTTTAAATAGATTTTTTTTAAATAGTTTAAATAGATTTTTTTAAATAGTTTAAATACTCTAAGATATTTGAAAATAGATTTAAAAATATTGTCAAATTGATTAACATAGTTAATTTTGATTTAAAATAGGCTAAATATAATTAAAATAGATCAAATAGATTTAAAATAGATTAATTAGATTTAAAATGAATTAAAATGGTTTAATTAGTTTAAAATAAATTAAATTGTTTAAAATAGGTTAAAATAATTTATATAGTTAATATTGGTTAAATAGTTTAATAAATTTGAAAGTCTTAGTAATTAGAAATTTCAAAATAAAATATTTTAAAACAGTTTATATTAAAATATGAATTCGAAATTAATATCAAATCAAACCATTCATTGCATTTCAACACATTTGGACCATTTTCAATTTCCAAATCAACAAATCAAATTTCAACCTTTCAATTTTAAGTTCCATTAAACTATTGAATTTCATATCGTTTTCAATCCATGTTCAATTATCAATTCGAATTACTCCAATTTCAAAATATTTCAAAGTTATATTTCAACCAAATTCAATAACTCAATTCCGATAGAATTTCGTTTATACTTAAAAATTTAACTTTAACCATCAATTAAATTTCTTAAAGCAATTCCTTTAAACCGACTCGCATTTCAACATAACACTAGATTTTCCAATAATAATTCAATTTATGTAAATCAAAATTTATTTTGAAATATCATTTAATTAAATATGAAAATTAAGGATTTTAAAATTATTTAATTTAACCAATCTAGTGTCCGTATATAGTTCTCTACCCTAAGGTCAAGTGATACGGATATTTATCATGCAATTTAAAATTTTACGGTTATATATCATTTCAAACTGCAATCCCGAATTTAATATTAAAATCCATAAAATCGCTCGAGTCTATCATTTTAACTCATAACTACTTTTCCCTAATCTGTAAATCGTTCGGGTATATATTATTTCAACTCATAGTGATTCTCTAAATAATAACTAAGGGAACTTGCAGACTGATAATAATACATATAAATCGAACATATCATCCAATAGTCCAATAATAATTCAAACATCCATCATAATCATCATCCAATTCAAACGATGTATATAAACAATTAATAGATTATTATTTACAAGGGATTAACTTGTAATTTAAATTCAGTAATAAATTAAATGATAATTTAATTCAAAATAAATTCAGATTAATAGAAATAGCAGTTTAAATATACCAAACGGTCATAAATAAATTTCTAATCACATCAAAATTATAATTTAACTATATAAGAAATTTTAGAAGTTGTGAGCGGGTTAAAACACTCACTTTTGAATTTAAATCGAATTTTAAATCCAATTTAGGGCCCAAATTTAAACAGTTTCAATGTTCGTCCAAACCAGCGTCAAAATGTCTAGAATTTCGATACGATCCTGGCAAAACAAACGGCGCATGGATCGGACCTTGAATGCCAAAGTTATTTGAGTTAGAAGATTGAAAGTCAAAATTTAATAAATAAAATGTACACTTCTGTTACTAGGCCACGTAAGCACCTTGTTCGCACCTTCGTTCCAGCTCCTCCTATGCAATGAACCCTAGCCGCCTCTTCCAGTGACGCTCGCTGCATGCCGCTGGGTCGGTCGTGACCACGACTCAGGCCCCCTACCTTGGTCGAGTTCACCAACCACGCATGATAGCTCCACGTTGAAGAACGAGTTCTCACGAGCCGGTCGCCACCCAACAACACGAACCCTACACAAATTTTCACGCTCCATACAATTTTCAAATTGTTGATAAACTTGCATGGATGCACTCCCATCGGTTCTCTCTACAAAACTGCATCAGCGGACCGATGATCCATTGAAGTTGATCAACGCACGATGAACGACCATGGATAATTCATCAATTTCTAATCAAACCATGATTCAATTGCAAAAACGAATTTTAGATATGAGATGCGCTCGTCGAGAGCTTCGAACCGATATATAATTTGACATATTTTGAGGAGTTTTAATTTTTGGATTTGGTTTTGAATTTGATTTGCAAATTTGAAAATTAGGGTTTTGGTTTGTCTGCCATTGGAAAGAGGAGATGAGAAAGAAATGTACATGCAAACAATAGAAAATAAAAGGGTTGCTAGGGTTTATACCGGGCTATTTATAGGCAATGCTGAAAACAGAAAGAATGGATAGGATTGATTTGGATTGAACGATAAACGACCCGAAAAGCCATTCTGCCTTCGGAACAAAAATAAGTCATCTCATATATCAAAATAGATGTTTTCAATATTTTTAAATTCAATGGAACAGGTTTCAAGTCCTAATTCAAGTTATGTTAAAATCAGCTTATTTCAAATTGGTTTCAATTTAAATTAATTTGTACGCGTTTCGAGTCCGTATGATCAAACGACAAGTCTGGTTATTTCAAAACTTGAAATTCTACAAACAATTCACCGTTTTGGATCCGATGAAATTAGTTTCATCGAAATCCAAGTCAGTGACCAAAATGGATTTTTTCACGTTAATTAAACAAATTAATAATAAATTAATTAAGTCACTTTTTCAATTCAGATTTAATAATTTATAATTTCTGTCATTTTAAATTACTTATAAATTTACCATAATTTACAAAAATCTAGATATCAATTTAAAGTTAATTAATTTACCTATTATAGTGTTTAATTTCAATTTCAGTAACTTTAATAATTATATATTAAAATTCTAATGAATCCATTTATTTAACTTTTCAAGTTTTGTTATTCAAAAATTATCATCTTATTGGTATAATCAATATTGGTTTATATCTTATTACATTGCTATTCTCCAATTTCATATTACTTCCTATTAACATAATATTTAATTTCAATAAATCCATTTACTATAGCTTAAATTCCAATAACCTGATAAATTTAATTTCCATTCTTTTTATTCAACCAATTGTCATATTATGAATAAAATTGACATTATTTCCACTTATTACCCTAATTTACATTAACGTAATACTTAATTAGAGTTACTGCAATTAATTTCCAATTTAATTTATAGATAAAATAAATAGGTAACCTAGAATAATTGTTACCATTAACATTTATTCGCACCTATAAGTTTATTATTTACCAATAAATGTTACAATTACTTATATAATATTGTTTTTATTCAATTACAATTAACTATGTATTATTACATTAATTGATTCAATATTGACATTTGTTTTCCTCTATTCACTTTATAACCAAGTATAACCTTTACACTATTTCAATTAATTAGAATCCCATTCAAGTTGGTAATAATTAACTTAAATTAACATTATTACATTTCATCTTGGTTATTATTTCATTAATAGATCTCAAATTTTTTATTTCTTCCAATGTTTAATCACAGAATCTTATTAAATGAACTATTTTTAAATATGGAAAATTATGGGACGTCATAAACACTTTAAAATAACATAACATATATCAACATATATAATACATGCATATAAATATTAATTAATTAACTCGTTTAATTAATTTATTTTATTAATCTTTTTAATAAATTACAAGTTTTAAATTTTGAAATTAATATTTAAATAATTTCAAACATTTTGAAATTTTCATTACATTATCAAACATTTTGAAAAGTTATGTTATATGATGACCTTTTAAAATAAACATGTTTTTATTTTAAATTTAAAATTAAAATTTAAAATCTTATTTTAATTTTCAAAACTATTTTGAAAATTATACCAAGACACAACTCAAATTGGGTATTTTTTATCAGAAGCAACCTTTGAGCTCACTTCACCTTTCAAGCAAGGCAAGTAACCAGGTAGGATAGTGTACTTAATTACCCAATTCCAATCGTAGACATCACTTTTCTAGACATCGTACTAAGTGTGCAAACTTAATTAGTTGGCCCTAACGTGAGTAATTTAGACTACATTGGCTATTAGGCTCTGATACCATTATTGGAACTTGGTCAGTACGCAACAGAAGAAATGAGTGAATTTCAAAAAAATTACCGCTTGTGGTCTTTTGGGCCTATGAAGTCTAAAGATATATTAGATCCAACCTAATGAAGTTCTAAATAAAATTGTATTTTACTAGAAATTGATTAAAAGAAGTTCATAATTAATTTAAACTTTAAAAAATAAGGTACGAAAAACACTTAATGATTTCTCATAAGAGTAAACTAAGAGTAAGAAACTATTCGTTTCTTTTATCAAAACTTATGTAATTTTGAGATGGAGACTTATATCTCTTTCTCTAAAAGTTATAGAGTTAATTAAAGATATACTGTGCTTTATGTTCAGAGAGAAACCTTCCATTTCAATCTCTTTAATTGAATTAATTGATGCATTAAATTCCATTAATTAGAAATTAATTCATGGTATAAAACGTAAGTTTGTCTAAATATATTCCAGTGGAAATTATGAATGTACAACGTTGTGGTGTTATAATGGATGTATAAAATACATCCATTTGTGTGAATATAATAATAGTGATAAGATATGAAAAAGGTTTGATGATACCAAATATAATTCCTCAATTGTGTGACATAATAGATAAAACTAGGCAAGTATGCTTAATTGATAACTGTGTATATATGAATGAACCAGAGTCAATTAAAAGGCAATCATAAAAGGAACAAAGAGGAAAGAAACAAAAAAAACAAAGATGATTGATTCATCTTTTCTCTTTGGCAAACTTAACATGTGCAGCATTCAATTAATAATCAATGAATCATTATGGCACAAGAATAAGAACAACCAATAATAATTGATACGCATATACTATTGCCTCTTTTTAATTTGTTTGTTAAAAATAAAGCAACTAAATTATACAATTTGAAATATGAACATTAAACTTTTATGTACACATGCATATAAATGTAATTATGTGTATTTAATGATTAAATCAAAACTTCTTAATTAATTCAAAATAAACTTCCATATTACATTATAATTTTCAGATGTATCTGTGAACTTATGTAAACTTAAATAATTAAAAATATATATATTTGGACAATTAAATCAAGAGATATATCCTATATGAATAAAATTTTCTTTTCCTTTTTTTATAAAAAAAGTGAAACATACCAAACTAAACATTATATTAACAATCCTTTAAATATTTAAAGAAGAATATTTGAGATATCAAACAGGGTAAATAATTTAGAAAATGATTGTAATCAATTTGTCAGCAAAACATTCTTTAATCATATGTAAGCTCCTTGTAACGATCCGGAAATTTTAACGATTTAAAAACATAATTAATTGAATTTTTTGTGAAAATAAACAGTTAAAATTTTGTAATGAAATTTTGATATTTAGAATATATGGGAAATGCGGATTACGGATCTTAAGGCTAGAATTAACACTAGAGGCGGGGTGAATAGTGTTTATAAAGAGTTACTAAATCTTTTGGATTTATGTTAATTTAAACACAGATGTGCGCAATATACAGACACAGATATGATCACAGAAACAAACACAGATGCAGAAATAAAATAAAAAGCAGTAAAGAAAAGAACACACCGGATTTTATACTGGTTTGTAGTTACCCTACATCCAGTCCCGCACACAAGTATGGATTTCCTTTCAAAAGCAATTGTACAATTACACCCTCGATGTCAAGGCAATGAGGTACACCCTCCAGAATCACAATCCTCCAGGTAGAGATGCTTGATTTTCCAGGCAACAAGTTCACCCACTTGATTTTACGGGCACCAAGTTCACCCAATTGATTTCCTAAGGCTACAGTCACACCTTATCATGCTTGATTGATTTTCAAGGCTACAATCACACCTTTTCTCGCTAAGTTGATTACAAAAAGCCTATAACTCTGAATAGCACTGAGGATCTTGTTGAGATAGTGATAGAGAATCAAACTACGAATGATCGAGTTTGATTCAATGTAGATTTCGGCAGAGTAATGGTAAGAATATGTATTAAGAAAAGTGGAAGAAGAAGCGGAGTGAAAAACCAGAAAATCTGATGTAAAATTCGTTGAAACTGACCCCTATTTATAGAAGAACAACAGCCATGTCCATTCGCGAAGAGTTATGGCAAATAGACACTTCTTTTGAAATTAAAATTTTGAACTCAACTGACACCATGTCGACATAGTCACCATGAGTATGTCGATATCCCAAAGCATTTTTGATGATTTGATTTTCTTTGAAAATAACCTTTATCTTATACTAAAACTATTTTAAACTTTATAAAATATACTTGACTATGGTTAAAATTCATAAGTAAATATAGAGAATAATATATTTAGAATTTAACTATAATTTTATATTTAAATCTAAGTATAAATATTTAAAAGTTAAATATATTATATTAAAAGATAGTTTAAAATCAGGAGTAATTAGACTTTGAAATTAAATATGATTTTGAGGCTAAAATTATTTAAAATCAGGATAGAGGTTTTTGAATCTTTTAAAAGGAAAGTTTTTTAATCATTTTGAAAACAAGATATAATTTTGAAAAATCATTTTGAATAAAAAGTTAGTGGATACAAAACAATGTTCCACTAGATTTTTCGTAGGTTCCATACTACTTAGGGTTCCATCTCTTTAACAGGCTCGAAGTGGATTCCATTCCACGAATAAATTGGATTTTAAGATGTCAGTGCTTTTCTATGAGTTTTAACAAAATTTCTAATTAAAGAATAAATTGCTTGAATTCTTGAACTCTTGATACTCATGAGTCTTCAATCTTGATATCTTGAATCTCTATACTGTACAGTCTTCATTCTTGGTACCTGCATGGTTAAATCTTGCATATATGTCCAAACTTATAATGTTAGTATTTATATTTTTATAATCTATTCTAAGGTTGTTGTCATCAAAACCATCATCTCACGGACTAACAATCTCCCCCTTTTTTATGATGACAACCTTTGTTTATAAAATATTACTTCTATCCTAATAACCCCCCCCCCCCAAAAAAAAAAAAACTAATAACTCCCCCTTAATCTATGCCCTAATTACCCTATTTTATACTTCTCCCCCTTTGTCATCAACAAAAACAAACTCTAAACTTTATAACTCTAAAATAAATAACTCCAAACTCCCCCTAAATCTAATACCTTATGATATGTGATTATAATGATAGTGTTATCATAAGTAATCAACACTTAGATCGAAAACTAAAAACTTAATACTAACTATTCTAACTAAAATCCATGATAATACTTATAATTCATTACATATAAAGTTGTATTTACATGAGCGTTTAGAACATAAACAAACACAAACAACAATGGAGAAGAAAGAAAAGAAACTAAATAGGAGATCTATGAATCGAACAATGCGGATAGTGGAAACAGAAATTTCCATATTGTTCAACAAGATTCCCATCTTTATCAAAGCACACTTCTCCAACGCAAACGACTTTTTCGTCATCTTCCACTTGTGCTTCTTCCATAGGTTCTTCTTCTTCGTTGGCCTCTTGTTCTTGATTGGGTAAAGAATCTTCATTAATCAAGATAGTGTTGGCTTGATTATCCATTAGAAAGTTTTGCAAATTCCTAAGAATCTTGCCTTGCCTCTCTTGTTCCTTTGCCATACAGAGATGAATCACTTGAATTTCAGTCATCATCTGAAGTGCATCCTTCAGAGACTCCTCTATTTTTGTTACACGAGCGAGAGTAGTACGTTGAAATGGACCAGAAGTAGGAGAGGGAAACGAAAATGTTGAATTTATGTTTGATTTGGAAGAAGATGCCATGATTTTATTTATTTCAGAAGATAGAATAGAAAGAGAACAGAGAGAATGATCAAAAATTCGAAAATAAGAAGAATATATAACCTATTTTTTTAATTTTGGTGGAAAAAATTTTAAAAAATAAAAAACTTTATATGTCGACATGGGTATATGGGGGATCGACATGCCCTATTATATTTTTACTCTTTGACTTATTTTAGTATTAATTATTATTATAATGGATATTTGTATTTTATATTTTAGTTATTGAACAAATACCAAATCTCTTCTTAATTTAGTAAATATTGATTCATTTAAGGGTTTTGTTAAAATATCAGCAATTTGATTCTCAGAATTGATATGATCGAGAGTAACTACTTCCTCACTTATATTATCTCTGAGAAAATGATGTCTGATATCAATATGTTTAGTTCAAGCATGTTGAGTAGTATTTTTGGATAAATTTATTGCACTCGTATTATCACAATAAATTGGTGATTTCAAGATGTTTATACCATAATCTTTTAAAGTTTGTTGCATATATATTACTGAGAGCAGGCCAAAGCAGCAGAAATATACTATGCTTCAGTTGTTGATAAAGAAACTGCGTTTTGCTTTTTACTAAACCAGGAAACCAGAGAATGCCCCAAAAAGTGACGAGTCCCACTTGTACTTTTTCGGTCTGATTTTCAACCAGCATAATCAGCATCACAGTAAGATATTAAGTCAAAAAAACATTTTTAGGGTAATGTAAACCATAATCAGATGTGTGTTTAACATATCTTATGATACGTTTTACGGCATTTAAGTGGGTCTCTTTAGGTTGGGATTGATATCCGGCACAGAGACAAACAATATGCATGATATCAGGTCTACTAGCAGTAATATAGAGTAGTGATCCAATCATTCCTCAATATAATTTTTGATCTACATCTTTCGAGAGATCTTCTTTACTAAGGTACTCATTGGTTGCCATGGGAGTGGGTTTTCCACTTGCAGTAGTCAAACCAAATTTACTAATTAGGTCTTTAGCATATTTTTATTGACCAATAAAAATACCATTATCTAATTGTTTTATTTGTAATCCTAAAAAGAAATTTAATTCACCCATATGACTCATCTCAAACTCTTTCGTCATTAATTCAGAAAATTCTTTATTCATTTCAAAATTAGTTGATCCAAAAATGATATTATCTACGTAAACTTGTACTAGTTGAATATCATTTTTATTTCTTTTAATAAAAAAAGTATTATCTACTTTACCAATTTCAAATTTTGATTGTAATATATAAGATCTTAGTCTATCATATCAGACCCTTGGAGCTTGTTTTAGACCATATAAAGCTTTCTTAAATTTGTAAACATGATTTGGTAATTTATCATTTTCAAAAAGTGGTGGTTATTCAACATATACTTCTTTTACTAATCCATTTGAAAAGGCACTTTTAACATCCATTTAAAATAATTTGAAATTATTATGATTTGCGAAAGCAAGAAGAATCCTAATGGCTTCAAATCTTGCTACGAGAGCAAAGGTTTCATCAAAATCTTTTCCTTCTTCTTGACAATAACCTTGAGCGACTAATCGAGCTTTATTTCATAAATATACAAACTATTTGTTAGGCCATTTTAAACTTATACTTTCAAAAAAATTAAAAAAAAATTATACTCAAGCTTTATATTTATTTATATATATTTAGATTTAAGAAGATGAGTTTTGAAATCAAATTATACTAGATAAATAAACATATATATGGAATATATATGTCTTTAAAATATAAATTTAACCTTTAAACATCTTTTTAAAATTGTTTATATTAACATAAAAATTTAACTTTCAAAATATATTACATATATCTCTTAAAATTTAGAAAACAAATTTCTATAAAATTATATAGTTTTCAAATCCTATTTTTTTAGTTAAACCATTATATCTTATTGAATATTAATATTATCTCGAACGACTATTGTTATTAATAAATATTATTTGAATTTCAAACCCATAATTCAATTTACCTCTAGAATCCAATTTATCTATCAAAATATTTATTCTTGAATTTTTTAAACTCCAAATTCAATTTAAAAATACATATCATTATTTATTCTGGAAATTTTCCAATTAATTCAACTTAAAAATCTAAAATTTAAAATTAATTACCAATAATTTCATAATTTAATTCCAAATATTAAATTAATTATCAAATTATTAATTTTAGCTGAAATTTAGGAATGTTACAGATCCCCCCCCCCCCCAGAAAATTTCGTCCTCAAAGTTTGAAAGTAGGGAGGCAACCAAGAATGGATTCACAAAGATAGAGAGACAGTTTCCAAATCAAACTGGGTATCTATTCTGCATTTGGCTTACCAAATCAGAATATCACTAATAATTATGAGAACGAACTCATTCAATACAAGACATTCGGGTCATCAGAACTACGAATATACAGGGGTATTGGTTAGTTCAAAGGACAACTAACCATTCGTAGAATATCCCATGACCCAACAGAATAAACAGATATATGGATGCAATCCAAAATTTTGAGTTTAAACAACCAAAATATACCGATCAACCATAGCAACCAAAGCACACGATTTATCCAAACAAACAATTCTGACCCATTTGGAGTTTATGTCCCATGCAAATATATCAAAGCTTCTTCCTGGAGCTGCCAAGAACCATCAAAGAATTGAAAAGATGAATCAAAGGAGATTGATAGAGAAAGTTGTTTCCGCTATTGCAGGGTATCGACCATTTGTAGTCGTACTCCCCTATCCCCTATCTCGTCATTTTCTTGCACTCATACTCACTATCAGTGGATAGTAAGAGAATTTACTGAGGGATTCGAACGGATATCTACTGGTATACTCATTCTAGGGATACTTCATCCTATATCTAATGAGTTACCTAATGTGTTATACTCCTGAGCTAAAGTTTCAACCTTCAGCTCTGATACCAAAATGTCACGATCCAAATTCCAGCGTTCGAAAATCGACATTCGTACTCCACTTGTACTTGAATGCCGCAGATTCAACGTTGAAATTCGAATCGTGCCCGAGCTTATAACACATCAAGTATAACAACACAGCGGAAGAAAAAGAAATGAATATCATTGATATACAACATACGATACAACAATGATACAATATAAATCAAATCAGAGATACAAGATAACAATGCTACAGCGGAAAACCCAAATGAACTGGCAGCGGAAACAAACAAAACTAGAAACTCCAAAAGAACACCAATATCAGCAATCTACACAGATAGCTCGAACCACCATCAAGTTTCACCAAGCTAAGCAAGACTGGTGTGTGAATCCAAAGACTCCAATATCCAAGATCTCCAAAGAATACCAAAAAGAAAGCTAAAAGCTACCCAATCAATATCTATATCTACTATCTGAAAAACCCAACTCTAGACTGCCCGTGTGGAAAATAGTGGGCACCCAGAGTTTAGGAAAGGAACAATAAACTCCGGGTCAGTCATGGGACTGGTATAAGCAAACAAAAACAGTTTTATCTTTTAAAACAAACAAAAGAATTTAATGAAATTCACAATGCTTTTTAGAAAATGAAACTACTATAAGGCCTCCGGGCACACACACCATGCAATCGCACAGTTGGGGGAGATTTCTCCTTATGATAGTCAAATATGCTTAATACACAAAAAAACATTTTGATATTATTATTAGTGCATAGTGGAAAATATTTCTAAAGTATAATATTAATCTTAGCCAGCATACGTACCATTATAGTATGCCTACTATAGCTACCATGTTAGATGG
This sequence comes from Allium cepa, assembly GCA_030765085.1. Lineage (NCBI taxonomy): Eukaryota > Viridiplantae > Streptophyta > Magnoliopsida > Asparagales > Amaryllidaceae > Allium > Allium cepa. Next base: position 671,899,638 of record CM060943.1, on the reverse strand, counting down.
CAGGTTCTACAACTAAAACCGTACAAAGCGCATATTGGTAATTGGATTTCCAACAAATGGTCAGGCCAAGGAACTTCCCATTTCCACATGGGTACGCCTTTGGAGGGACGCCCCGAGAACCTAGCCGGATCTCTGCCAACACAAGGCCGGGTTACCTCTGTAACTAGGTAACTACTGACACGAGTATGCCATCCCCTGGTCGTAACCAACCTTTATCCCGGGATTCACCAACAACCACAAAGTAATAAATTTGCAGCAACCACATAGGTTAAGTATCTGGGCTCCATACCATGATACCACCTCTATCCAGAAGGAAATGAACATAACCTAAGGGGGCGCTACCCCCAAATAACCTTTCCGCATTCTTCCTGTTTCGACCATTCCGGGTTGTAAAGTTCGACGAAGTCTCTTCCATAAAGCTACGCTTTACACGAAAGCCATGCTTCGATCAACAAATGATCAATAGCACTTCGTATGCCACATTACCAAATTTGGGAATGTATCACTAGTAACCATCAACTACATAACCTCTGAGCTCGTACGTCTCAGAGAAGGGTGTTAAGCTAAGAGAATAAATCTCCGCCACCAAACAAAAATGTATTTGATAGAAACCGGTTTTACACCTCAAAGTGTAATGTCAGACACACATCCATACAAGTCTGTTCCGGGTTCGAACAGAACCGAAGGCACTTCCTAAGAAGCCCTTGCAATCCGAATAATTTCTAATCACGTCCGGACTCCCCATCATAATGGGTGCTCAAATCTGTATGCCGGGGCCATTCGGTGCAGAGACATTCGACAGGTCATCCTTTCGCTTTCAAAAGTATCTGGTCTTCACCACCGGTCTTCAAATGTTATCCCTATCGCCGTATCATTATTCAGAATGGTTTATATGACACAAGGTCCTCTTCCAGCTAAACCGAATAATGAGCGCAATATTTAAAAATATATGGATAATGGGATTTCAGTTAAGTCACAACTTATTATCCAAAAAAATTCATTCAAACGGTTAAACCAAATTACCATATCAAATCTTTTAAACGAAAAGATTTACTTCCAGAAACCTTTCAATGGTTTAAACAAATTCCATACATTAATATTTTAAACAAAAGATTCACTTTTAAAACCCTTTTAATTTAAAAACAAGGTTCACAATCTTTAACAAAGATTCATTTATAACCTTTCAGAACAATTCCATTTCAAGTTGGATTAACTCATCCGGTCTTTAAATTAAAGACTTATTTCATAGCTTTCAAAAATAATTTCCACAAAACAATTACATTCCAAAACTTTTATATATTAGATACACCATTTAAATGCTCTTCAATTTCAAATCAAGGTTTGAATATCTTTCACAAAGATTAGTTATAAGTTTTCAAAACTATTTCAATTCGATTTGAAATCTTTCAATACAAATTGAAAACCCTTTCCTTATATGAAAGCTATTACTAATTGAAACAAATAGTTTTCTTTTGGGAAAAACTAATTACATTTACTTAATTTAAAGCCATTCAAGTATAAACTTGGGTTTAAATTTAAATTCCCAAACCAATACTTTTTAAATGGTTTAAAACCCATTTATAAGTTGAATAACCATTTTTTAAACCTTAGTTTCTGAATTATAGAATTCAATTTCAAATATTGAATTCAAATTTAAATCAAGTTATTTAAATTTCAAAACTCAATCAAGTTATCCAAAATAACTTTTATTTTTGAAATTCATTTTCAAAAGCTTCCAATTCTAATTCCAAAAATATTTTGGGTTCAAAAATTCAATTTTTTTAAAACAATTTCAAATATCTGTGACTTAACCGATTTCCTCGTGCAATCCATATTTGTGTGTGTATAGTGTAGTCCATGGGTTTTACATAATAATAGTGCAACAACATCAATCAGCACAGATTTAAACACAGCAAGATATTTGATAAGCGGTATAAATTATAACGCATATCTTTATTTGCAGATTACAGATAAGTAAATATAAGTTCATCGCAGATTATATTACATCACAGAAAATCAAATTACATCACCATTCACAACTCAAATCAGAAATCAGAATATCACAAATCAGAAAGGATAATTCAAAGCATCTCATATAATACAATCATTCATAAATAATTCAAGCATTCAATAATCGTTTATAAACAGGATTAATTAATTATTTAATCCTTAATTAATTCAATTTAATTTCCAATTAAATTAATTACTTATCGATTAATTTTCCAAATTAATCATTTAATATTAATTAATAAAAATTAATTAATTAATCCTTAGTTATCCTTCTAATTAACCGTTCTTAATTAATTAGTTATCCCTTAATTAATTAACCCTTAATTAATTACATATTAATTAATCATCCAAAATTAATTTCAATAAGTGATTATCCTAATCACTTGTAATAATCAAACACAAATTTATTACTTTGAGTAATTATCCTTTAATTGCTTGATTAATCTATTTAAATCATTAATCATTTACTTTAATTAAGTAATTATCTTTAAGTAATTAAATACCTTTAATTACTTGCATAAATCAATCTTGATTGATTAATTTTCCTTTAATAATTCCCATTTATTTGTTTAATCTTTAAATTAATCAATTATCTCCAAATAAATTACATTGATTAATCACATAAATTCTTATCTTAACCGATCAATTTATTCCAACATTTAAATCTCAATAAATAAAATAAAGAGTTCATTTAAAATAAAGAAAATATATATAAACATTAAAACATTTAACTTAATTAAAATAAATCATTTTAAACCCTTTACGTAATCTTAAACTTAAATAAGGTATTTATTTTCTTAAAAACTAAATAAAATTTACTTTATAACTTTAAAACAAAATTTTATTTTAAAACTTAGATCATTATAAAATCTAGTTACTAACTAGAAAACAAACCTGAGACAATTGAATAAAAACCTGAATTATCATCGAGTCAAACCGTGTTCCCCTCGGGTCACTTCCCTTTCTTCTACCTCTTTTCTTCTTCTTTCTTAAAATCTGTTAACACATTCACACTCCAACCTGATGTTTCTTCGAGTCAACACCACGGTTTCCACGAGCACGACTTCGAGACAAATTTGAATTTTCCCGAGCTTCTCTTCTTCGTTTCGAAACACCATAAAACTTCCACGTTCACGAATGACCACCGTGCACATGCACCCATCGCCGGTGAACTTCCAGCCATCGTCGGGACCCTCCACATATCACTAATGCCTTTGACAATCAACTCGTGTACCCAGAAACGTCGAACTCACCGTATCTCAAAAATTGAGCTACCCATCACAAATTAAAACCAACCCAGAGTGACAAACCACCTTGCCATCGACAAACCACGCCCCCAGAAACCCTGAAATTCTGGCCTTAGCCTCACCATTCAACCACGCTTCGAACCCCCACTGACCGATTGCCCCAAAAATCTTATCGACATCGCATTTTCCTCGAAAACTCGATCGACCAAAACGGTTTCTTAAACCCTACTTCTTCGAACTCAAGATTAATTGACCATCAAGAAAATTTCGTACCATTTTTTCATCGAATAGTATCACCTCGTCTATCTTCAGACTCGAGCTCGAAGCTCGACTTCACGTTGATCGTTCGGAATTAACGTTTTTGTATTTTCCGTTCAACTTCCTCGTACTCAAGATTTTATAACTAAAAAATTATATCGTGATTATCAAAATTCATATTTTTTTTTAATATGAATCGATTTGAAGACAAAATATGAAATCAAAATCATTGATTTTTTTTTTGACTTAAATTTTGTTATCATTGTAAATCCTTGATTTTGAAATAATTGATCAATAAATTCATCTGAATTTATTTCAAACAAACGGTGTTATCATATTACAATTATCTTCCTTTTAAGGATCATAGCTCATACATTCTTTTGGGTGGTAAAGATTTTTAAACAGGTTTTATCATCTTGTCATGTATAACCAAAGGCACAATGCCTGTGCACAATCAGTTCTGTGGGTTATCAATCATACACACAGTCATCCACACATAGATACGAGCACGCAGTTACTTTTCCCATGTTTACATTCAAGACTTATCACATGCAAAACAGATTATATCAAGTTCTAAGAATGGTTTGCTCACCTAAGTGCACAGAGCAGAGAAGCCAGAGAAGAACAGAGACAGTGAGGCTTGGAATTGATTTAAAACAGATTTTTGATCCTGATGCTTTTGATGGTTATTAAGTTGAAATAGATCTGATCCTTGTATTTGTTTTGGGTTTCCAGTTTTACTTTCTGTCCAGCATGTTTATTTTCTTTGAGTTTGATCTAAGTTATGTTTACTTGAATTTCCTATTGCGTAGCTTCATATTTTTGCTTTGAAACTATTTGAACTTGAGGGAGATTGTTTTCTAGAATTTATTTTCAGGTTTTGATTTGAGAAATTTTTCTTGTTTTCAATTTGCGGGTTTCAGGAATTCCTGAAACTAAAATGAGAAGAGAAAATTTTTCTTCTTTTGTTAACATTATGTTTTAAAATTAAATTTTTAAAAGAAGAATAAAAAAAAAGGCCACTTGTTTATTCATTTACACTTGTACATTTATTTTAACACTTGTTAAATTCATCTTTTACACTTGTTATCATATAGGTATTTTATGTTTTTAACCTTGTTTAAAAATAAATTTACAACTTTTTTTTAAATCCTTGTATACTTTATGTTTTACATATTTATATCTTTGTGCATTTATGTTTTATATCCTTGTTTTGAATAATTTTTATAAAGTTTTGTTTTTAAACCCCTATCTCATTTAATTTGTATTTTGTATTTTATACCTTAAATTATTTATATTTCATATATTATCATATGTAAATGTTTTTACATTTTAAATTCATAAATATATAAACTATTTGTTAGGCCTTTTTAAACTTATACTTTCAAAAAAAAATCATACTCAAGCTTTATATTTATTTACATATGTTTAGATTTACAACTTTATAAGAAGATGAGTTTTGAAATCAAATTATACTAAATAAATAAACATATATATGGAATATATATGTCTTTAAAATATAAATTTAACTTTTAAACATCTTTTTAAAATTATTTATATTAACATAAGAATTTAACTTTCAAAATATATTACATATATCTCTTAAAATTTAGAAAACAAATTTCTACAAAATTACATAGTTTTCAAATCCTATTTTTTAGTTAAACCATTATATCTTATTGAATATTCATATTATCTCGAACTACTATTGTTATTAATAAATATTATTTGAATTTCAAACCCATAATTCAATTTACCTCTAGAATCCAATTTATCTCTCAAAATATTTATTCTTGAATTTTTCAAACTCCAAATTCAATTTAAAAATACATATCATTATTTATTCTGGAAATTTTCCAATAGATTCAACTTAAAAATCTAAAATTTAAAACTAATTACCAATAATTTCATAATTTAATTCCAAAGATTAAATTAATTATCAAATTATTATTTTTTAGCTGAAATTCAGGAATGTTACAGAATCCCCCCTTAGAAAATTTTGTCCTCGAAATTTGAAAGTAGGGAGACAACCAAGAATGGATTCACAAAGATAGACAGACAGTTTCCAAATCAAACTGGGTATCTATTCTGCATTTGGCTTACCAAATCAGAATATCACTAATAATTATGAGAACGAACTCATTCAATACAAGACATTCGGGTCATCAGAACTACGAATATATAGGGGTATTGGTTAGTTCAAAGGATAACTAATCATTCGTAGAATATCCCAGGACCCAACAGAATAAATAGATATATGGATGCAACCCAAAAATTTTAGTTTAAACGACCAAAATATACCTATCAACCATAGCAAACGATTTATCCAAACAAACAATTCTGACCCATTTGGAGTTTCCACTATTGCAGGGTATCGACCATTTGTAGTCGTACTCCCCAGTCCCCTATCTCATCCTCTACTTGCACTCATACTCACTATCAGTGGATAGTAAGAGAATTTACTGAGGCATTCGAGCGGATATCTTAGGGATATACTCATTCTAGGGTATACTTCATCCTATCTCTAATGAGTTACCTAATGTGTTATACTCCTGAGCTAAAGTTTCAACCTTCAGCTCTGATACCAAAATGTCACGATCCAAATTCCAGCGTTCGAAAATCGACATCCATACACCACTTGTACTTGTATGCCGCAGATCCAACGTTGAAATTCGAATCGTGCCGGAGCTTATAACACATCAAGTAATAACACAGCGGAAGAAAAAGAAATAAATATCCTTGATATACAACATACGATACAACAATGATACAACATAAATCAAATCAGAGATACAAGTTAACAATGCTACAGCGGAAAACCCAAATGAACTGGCAGCGGAAACAAACAAAACTTGAAACTCCAAAAGAACACCAATATCAGCAATCTCCATAGATAGCTCGAACCACCATCAAGTTTCACCAAGCTAAGCAAGGCTGGTGTGTGAATCCAAAGACTCCAATATCCAAGATCTCTAAAGAATACCAAAAAGAAAGATAAAAGCTACCCAATCAATATCTATATCTACTATCTGAAAAACCCAACTCTAGTCTGCCCGTGTGGAAAATAGTGGGCACCCAGAGTTTAGGAAAGGAACAATAAACTCCGGGTCAGTCATGGAACTGGTATGAGCAAACAAAAACAGTTTTATCTTTTAAAACAAACAAAAGAATTTAAATTTGAAATTCGAAATGCTTTTTAGAAAATGAAACTACCATAAGGCCTCCCAGCACACACACCATGCAATCGCACACTTGGGGGAGATTTCTCCTTATGATAGTCAAACATGCTTAATACGCAAAAAAACAATTTGATATTATTATTAGTGCATAGTGGAAAATATTTCTAAAGTATAATATTAATCTTAGCCAGCATGCGTACCATTATAGTATGCCTACTATAGCTACCATGTTAGATGGTAGGTTCTACAACTAAAACCGTACAAGGTGCGTATTGGTAATTGGATTTCCAATAAATACTCAGGCCAAGGAGCTTCCCATTGCCACATAGGTACGCCTCTGGAGGGACGCCCCGAGAACCTAACCGGATCTCTGCCAACACAAGGTCGGGTTACCTCTGTAACTAGGTAACTACTGACACTAGTATGCCATCCCCCGGTCGAACCAACCTATTCCGGGATTCACCAACAGCCACAAAGTAATAAATTTGTAGCAACCACATAGGTTAAGTATCTGGGCTCCATACCATGATACCACCTCTATCCAGAAGGAAATGAACATACCCTCAGGGGGCGCTACCTCCAAATAACCTTGCCGCATTCTTCCTGTTTCGACCATTCCGGGTTGTGAAGTTCGATGAAGTCTCGTCCACAAAGCTATGCTTTACATGAAAGCCATGCTTCGATCAACAAATGATCAGCAACACTTCGTATGCCACATTACCAAATTTGGGAATGTATCACTATTAACCATCAACTACATAACCTTTGAGCTCGTACGTCTCAGAGAATGGTGTTAACCTAAGAGAATAAATCTCCGCCACCAAATAAAAATGTATTTGATAGAAACCGGTTTTACACCTCAAAGTGTAATGTCAGACACACATCCATACAAGTCTGTTACGGGTTCGAACAGAACCGAAGGCACTTCCGAAGAAGCCCTTGCAATCCGAATAATTTCTAATCACGTCCGTACTTAACATCACAATGGGTGCTCAAATCTCTATACCGGGGCCATTCGGTTTAGAGACATTCGACAGGTCATCCTTACACTTTCGAAAGTATCCGGTCTTCACCACCGTTCTTCAAATGCTATCGCTAACGTCGTATCATTATTTGGAATGGTTTATATGACACAAGGTCCTCTCCCGGCTAAATCGAATAATGATCGCAATATTTAAAAACATATGGATAATGGGATTTAAGTTAAGTCACAACTTATTATCCAAAAAAATTCATTCAAATGGTTAAACCAAATTACCATTTCAAATCTTTTAAACGAAAAGATTACTTCCAGAAACCTTTCAATGGTTTAAACAATTTCCACACTTTAATCTTTTAAACAAAAGATTCACTTTTAAAACCCTTTTTAATTTAAAAACAAGGTTCACAGTCTTTAATAAAGATTCATTTATAGCCTTTCAGAACAATTCCATTTCAAGTTGGATTAACTCATCCGGTCTTTAAATCAAAGACTTATTTCATAGCTTTCAAAAATAATTTCCAAAAAACAATTCCATTCCAAAACTTTTATATAAAAGATACACCATTTAAATGTTCTTCAATTTCAAATCAAGATTTGAAAAGATTAGTTAACAGTTTTCAAAACTATTTCAATTCGATTTGAAATCTTTCAACACAAATTGAAAACCCTTTCCTTATATGAAAGCTATTATTATTGAAACAAATAGTTTTGTTTTGGGAAAAACTAATTACATTTACTTAATTTAAAGCCATTCAAGTATAAACTTGGGTTTAAATTTAAATTCCCAAATCAATACTTTTTAAATGGTTTAAAACCCATATAAACCTATTTATAAGTTGAATAACCTTTTTTTAAATCCTAGTTTCCAAATTATAGAATTCAATTTCAAATATTGAATTCAAATTTAAATCAAGTTATTTAAATTTCAAAACTCAATCAAGTTATCCAAAATAACTTTTATTTTTGAAATTCATTTTCAAAAGCTTCCAATTCTAATTCCAAAACTATTTTGGATTCAAAAATTCAATTTTTTAAAAATAATTTCAAAATTCTGTGACTTAACCGATTTCCTCGTGCAATCCATATTTGTGTGTATAGTGTAGTCCAGGGGTTTTACATAATAGTAGTGCAACAACATCAATCAGCACAGATTTAAACACAACAAGATATTTGATAAGCGGTATAAATTATAATGCTTATCTTTATTTGCAAATTACAGATAAGTAAATATAAGTTCATCGCAGATTATATTACATCACAGAAAATCAAATTACATCACCATTCACAACTCAAATCAGAAATCAGAATATCACAAATCAGAAAGGATAATTCAAAGCATCTCATATAATACAATCATTCATAAATAATTCAAGCATTCAATAATCGTTTATAAACAGGATTAATTAATTATTTAATCCTTAATTAATTCAATTTAATTTCCAATTAAATTAATTACTTATCGATTAATTTTCCAAATTAATCATTTAATATTAATTAATAAAAATTAATTAATTAATCCTTAGTTATCCTTCTAATTAACCGTTCTTAATTAATTAGTTATCCCTTAATTAATTAACCCTTAATTAATTACATATTAATTAATCATCCAAAATTAATTTCAATAAGTGATTATCCTAATCACTTGTAATAATCAAACACAAATTTATTACTTTGAGTAATTATCCTTTAATTGCTTGATTAATCTATTTAAATCATTAATCATTTACTTTAATTAAGTAATTATCTTTAAGTAATTAAATACCTTTAATTACTTGCATAAATCAATCTTGATTGATTAATTTTCCTTTAATAATTCCCATTTATTTGTTTAATCTTTAAATTAATCAATTATCTCCAAATAAATTACATTGATTAATCACATAAATTCTTATCTTAACCGATCAATTTATTCCAACATTTAAATCTCAATAAATAAAATAAAGAGTTCATTTAAAATAAAGAAAATATATATAAACATTAAAACATTTAACTTAATTAAAATAAATCATTTTAAACCCTTTACGTAATCTTAAACTTAAATAAGGTATTTATTTTCTTAAAAACTAAATAAAATTTACTTTATAACTTTAAAACAAAATTTTATTTTAAAACTTAGATCATTATAAAATCTAGTTACTAACTAGAAAACAAACCTGAGACAATTGAATAAAAACCTGAATTATCATCGAGTCAAACCGTGTTCCCCTCGGGTCACTTCCCTTTCTTCTACCTCTTTTCTTCTTCTTTCTTAAAATCTGTTAACACATTCACACTCCAACCTGATGTTTCTTCGAGTCAACACCACGGTTTCCACGAGCACGACTTCGAGACAAATTCGAATTTTCCCGAGCTTCTCTTCTTCGTTCCCCAACACCATAAAACTTCCACGTGCACGAATGACCACCGTGCACATGCACCCATCTTCGGTGAACTTCTAGCCATCGTCGGGACCCTCCACATATCGCCGATGCCCTTGACAATCAACTCGTGTACCCAGAAACGTCGAACTCACCGTATCTCAAAAATTGAGCTACCCATCACCAAATTAAAACCAACCCAGAGTGACAGACCACCTCGCCGTCGACAAACCACGCCACCAGAAACACTGAAATTCTGCCCTTAGCCTCACTATTCAACCACGCTTCGAACCCCCACTGACCGATCGCCCCAAAAATCTTGTCGACGTCGCATTTCCCTCGAAAACCCGATCGACCAAAATGGTTTCTTAAACCCTACTTCTTCGAACTCAAGACTAGTTGACCATCAAGATAATTTCGTATCATTTTTTCATCGAACAGCGTAACCTTGTCTATCTCCAGACTTGAGCTCGAAGCTCTACTTCACGTTGATCGTTCAGAATTGACATTTTTGTATTTTCCGTTCAACAACCTCGTACTCGAGATTTTCTAACTAAAAAATTAGATAATGATTATCAAAATTCATATTTTTGTAATATGAATCAATTTGTGAACCCAAAATATGAAATCAAAATCATTGATTTTTTTGACTTAAATTTTGTTATCACTGTAAATCCCTGATTTTGAAATAATTGATCACTAAATTCATCTGAATTTATTTCAAACAAATGGTGTTATCATATTACAATTATCTTCCTTTTAAGGATCATAGCTCATACATTCTTTTGGGTGGTAAAGATTTTTAAACAGGTTTTGTAATCTTGTCATGTATAACCAGAGGCATAATGCCTGTGCACAATCAGTTCTGTGGGTTATCAATCATATACACAGTCATCCACACATAGATACGAGCATGCAATTACTTTTCCCATGTTTATATTCAAGATTTATCACATGAAAAATAGATTATATCAAGTTCCAAGAATGGTTTGCAAACCTGAGTGCACAGAGCAGAGAAGCCAGAGAAGAACAGAGACAGTGAGGCCTGGAATTGATTTAAAACAGATTTTTGATCCTGATGCTTTTGATGGTTATTAAGTTGAAATAGATCTGATCCTTGTATTTGTTTTGGGTTTCCAGTTTTGCTTTCTGTCCAGCTTGTTTGATTTTCCTTGAGTTTGATTTAAGTTTTATTTACTTGAATTTCCTATTGAATAGCTTCATATTTTTGCTTTGAAACTGTTTGAACTTGAGGAAGATTGTTTTCTAGAGCTTATTTTTAGGTTTTGATTTGAGAAATTCTTCTTGTTTTCAATTTGCAGGTTTCAGTTTTGAATTCGTGAAACAAAAATGAGAAGAGAAAAGTTTTCTTCTTTTGTTAACATTATGTTTTAAAATTAAATTTATAAAAGAGAAATAAAAAAATTGCCACTTGTTTATTCATTTACACTTGTACATTTATTTTAACACTTGTTAAATTCATCTCTTACGCTTGTTATCATGTAGGTATTTTATGTTTTTAACCTTGTTTAAAAATTAATTTACAACTTTGTTTTAAATCCCTATATACTTTATGTTTTACATATTTATATCTTTGTGCATTTATGTTTTATATCCTTGTTTTAAATAATTTTATAAATTTTTGTTTTTAAACCCCTATCTCATTTAATTTGTATTTTGTATTTTAAACCTTAAAGTATTTATATTTCATATCTTACCATATGTAAATGTTTTTACATTTTAAATTCATAAATATACAAACTATTTGTTAGGCCTTTTTTAACTTATACTTTCAAAAAAATAAAAAAAATATTTATACTAAAGATTTATATTTATTTACATATATTTAGATTTACAACTTTATAAGAAGATGAGTTTTGAAATCCAATTATACTAAATAAATAAACATATATATGGAATATATGTCTTTAAAATATAAATTTAACTTTTAAACATCTTTTTAAAATTATTTATGTTAACATAAAAATTTAACTTTCAAAATATATTACATATATCTCTTAAAATTTAGAAAACAAATTTCTACAAAATTATATAGTTTTCAAATCCTATTTTTTAGTTAAACCATTATATCTTATCGAATATTCATATTATCTCGAACTACTATTGTTATTAATAAATTTTATTTGAATTTCGAACTCATAATTCAGTTTACCTAGGATCCAATTTATCTGTCAAAATATTTATTCTTGAATTTTTTAAACTCCAAATTCAATTTAAAAATACATATCATTATTTATTCTGGAAATTTTCCAATTGATTTAACTTAAAAATCTAAAATTCAAAATTAATTACCAATAATTTCATAATTTAATTCCAAAGATTAAATTAATTATCAAATTATTATTTTTATAGCTGAAATTCAGGGATGTTATAGAAATCATATCTTTTAATTTAAAAGAACTTTTTCTTAGTTTTCCTAATTGAAAAGCATCACATAGACTATCTACTTTAAAATTCATTTTAGGAAGCCCTCTTACTAGATCATGTTTTGACAGTCTAGATAAGAGTTTGAAATTCAAAAGCCCAAATCTCTTATGCCAAATCCAAGGGTCACTTGTATTTGCCAACAGACACAGGTTATCATTTGAAACTTTCATACTAAGAATATAAATATTCTTTTTCCTAACTCCCTCAAATATAAAGGTTGAATTATTATCTTCAATGTGACATTTATCTTTTTCAAATTTCGCATAGTTGACTTATACTTAGCAGATTATGTTTCAGATTCTTAACTAGCAAAATATTAGTAATAGTAAGAGTTTTAGAATTACCGACTTTGCCGACGCCAATCACATATCCTTTTGAATTGTCTCCAAAATTAACCAGTCCTCCGTCTTTGTATATAATATCATTCAATATATCTGGATTGCCAGTCATGTGTCTAGAACATCCACTATCAAGTATCCATTTGTTCTTTCTGATCTGCACAATTTGTCCGTTGTGGATTGATTCCTCAACAACCATAAAGCATGATTCCTGCGCATCAAACAATTTTTGTAGATAACTTGAATTTGAATATTGATTATATGCAGACTCATGAAACAATGAAGATTTGAATATTTCTAAACTAGTATTAACAAATATAGCCATTTTAAAGCTTTTTCAAAAATCAGATTATGAAATTTTGAAAACCTTGCTCTGAAACCCATTGTGAGAAATGCGGATTACGGATCTTAAGGCTAGAATTAACACTAGAGGGGGGTGGATAGTGTTTAAAAAAAATTACTAAATCTTTTGGATTTACGTTAATTTAAACACAGATGTGTGCAATATACAGACACAGCTATGATCACAGAAACAAACACAGATTCAGATATAAAATAAAAAGCAGTAAACGAAAGAACACACCGAATTTTATACTGGTTCGGAGTTACCCTACATCCATTCCCGCACACAAGTACAGATTTCCTTTCAAAAGCAATTGTACAATTACACCCTCGATTTCAAGGCTACGAGGTACACCCTCCAGAATCACAATCCTCTGGGTAGAGATAATTGATTTTCTGGGCAACAAGTTCACCTGCTTGATTTTACGGAAACAAGTTCACCCAATTGATTTTCCAAAGCTACAATCACACCTTATCACGCTTGGTTGATTTTCAAGGCTACAATCACACCTTTTCTCGCTAAATTGATTACAAAAAGCCTATAACTCTGAATAACACTGAGGATCTTGTTGAGATAGTGATAGAGAATCAAACTACGAATGATCGAGTTCGATTCAATGTAGATTTCAGCGGGGTAATGGTAAGAATATGTATTAAGAAAAGTGGAAGAAGAAGAGGAGCGAAAAACCAGAAAATCTGATGTAAAATTTGTTGAAACTGACCCCTATTTATAGAAGAACAACAGCCATGTCCATTCGTGAAGAGTTATGGCGAATAGATACTTCTTTTTAAATTGAAATTTTGAACTCAACTGACACCATGTCGACATGGTCACCATGAGTATGTCGACATCCCAAAGCATTTTTGGATGATTTGATTTTCTTTGAAAATAACCTTTATCTTATATTAAAACTATTTTTAACTTTATAAAATATACTTGACTATAGTTAAAATTCATAAGTAAATATAGAGAATAATATATTTAGAATTTAACTATAATTTTATATTTAAATCTAAGTATAAATATTTAAAAGTTAAATATATTATATTAAAAGATAGTTTAAAATTAGGAGTAATTAGAATTTGAAATTAAAGATGATTTTGAGGCTAAAATTATTTAAAATCAGGATAGAGGTTTTTGAATCTTTTAAAAGGAAAGTTTTGAAATCATTTTGAAAACAAGATATAATTTTGAAAAATCATTTTGAATAAAAAGTTAGTGGATACAAAACAATGTTCCACTAGATTATTCTTAGGTTCCATCCTACTTAGGGTTCCATCCCTTTAACAGGCTCGAAGTGGATTCCATTCCACGAATAAATTGGATTTTAAGATGCCAGTGCTTTTCTGTGAGTTTTAACAAAATTTCTAATTAAAGAATAAATTACTTGAATTCTTGAACTCTTGATAATCTTAATACTCATGAGTCTTCAATCTTGATATCTTGAATCTCTATACTGACAGTCTTCACGTTTGGTACTTGCATGGTTAAATCCTGCATATATATCTAAAAGTATAGTGTTAGTATTTATATTTTATAATCTATTCTAAGGTTATTGTCATCAAAACCATCATCTCACGGACTAACAGAATATGTCTATTCAAACGTAGAAAATGTTAGATTTTCATCGAACACTATGAAAGTTAGATCAGTTGTGTAATTTTCAATTTCAATTTAAATCGGTTAAATTGACGGAAATAAAATATTTTCCAAATTGGAATATTTTCATATAATAAAAAGTGTAGATCATTTTCTGAGTGGGGCATCATATTTCGTTTTGCCAAATTTGGATTGCTATAGCCCCGTTTATCTTATTTTGGGCGAATTAGCAATAGTTTGGCAACGAATATCGACTTTTGATAGGATGATCGTATCGCTAATATCCGTGTACCATTCTGTTCGCCTCATCATGCTTATCTCTAAAGTATATTCATTTGTGTGTTTCAGTGTTTGGTACGCAGCAAAATCGAAGAAAATATTAGCCATATCGGTTCCGCGTTTGAGTCTTTTGGTTTCTTATGTCCATTCATTTGTGCAGTCGTGAGATAACGAACGATCACAACCTTTTAGTATTCCCAGAAATAAATTCATGACTTTTCTGTTCCACCGTTTTAATGCTATATTTTTGTTGTTTCGTTCTGGTTCCATTATAATTCTATGTGTCCTTCTCTCTTTCTTTTTTGTTCAGCTAAAAAAAAGTGAAAGCATATTCGCAAAGCTTTCGTATATATATTTATTTTGGTGTCCTCTTCTCCTTTCATTTGTTAGAGTGCCACACATATTCTATTCACCTCCCCTCTTGACAGCTCGTGCCGCCACCGCTTCATTTTCCCAAGCACAGATCTTCATCCCAAATCCATAACTGAACCTCTAGCTAGCTCGCCCCTCTCCCTACGTCGAAACTCTCCCTCTGACATTTTTTCCCAACCATGTTCCATACTAAAACCCACACCTTTCTCCACCACGCAGTGACCCAACCTCACACGTTTAACCTCAACACATCTATAAGCCACCGCCTCAACTCACCGTGCTCAACCCAGATCTTCCAAGCACAACATATTCTCCAACAACCCACAGCCGAGAACGGCCATCGACCAACTAACATGCCTATCATCTCACGTCTACTTCCCCGCCTATGCCATCACTTGACCTACCCCCTTAGCAAGCTTCCGCATCCGATCCCGATCTGACAACAGCAGCATCTTTCTTTTCTCTTCTACTATTATTTATAAGTACGTTTTATATTAGTTTACCAATTTGTTTATATATATAAGGACATATTGAGTTTGCTTTCATGTTTACCTATAGTATATATATTAAGTTTTTTCGTATATATATAAGTTTACAAAAGCTTACGTATTTTTTTGGAACTCGACATGTTGTCGTTCCTCCCAGACGAATGGTTTCTATGAATGGTTAGTCATTTCCTTGGGGTTGACCAATGCTCTGGCCTTCTCGGATGATATTCTCATCTTTTCTAATTCTCGGTTGACTGGTTAAGGTCGCCATGACTAATACAAGTCTATCCATCTTTCATCTCTTGTAATTTAATTATCTTATCTTCCTTTCGAGCCTATCTTCCTAGTTAGAATTCTCTTTGGTTATGGTCCCTTTAAATTTGAATCTCTATCCTTGTTCAAAATCTATCTTTGATTCATCCTGTGAGGGAGGGTATTTGTAACGGCCTGCTTTTTCGCACGCTTTAAATAGACACTCATGTCAATTCAAACCATACGGAAGGGCGGATTGTTATGGGATAAATAAGAAAAATAGAGAAGAAAAAAAACTAAACAGAATCTCACAGCGGAAGGATAAAATATAATAATCAATATACAGTTCATAAAACTGTTTATAAAACATTTGATTCTTCTTTATACAATAAATATCAGAGTTCACATTTCCAATAAATATCAATGCAGCGGAACAGTATGAGTATAGTGGACTAATATAAATAATAGTAATATAAATCTCCGTCTTCGTCCTGCAGAGCTAAAGTCTTCAAATCCTGAAACGCTCGGACTGACCCGAGCGAATTGAAAAGACAAAACACTCGAGTCAGAACTAAAAGATCTTATGTAAGTTAAATCAACAGAAATAAATATAAGTGCAGTAACTCAAGAGATGCTCGGGATTTACATCTCCTAAGGATCCGTTAAACTATTTACTATGTAGTATATTTCGCTATTATAATAGTGTCTAATTGTAAAATAAACTTACTTTTGAATAGCGTTAAGGAGTGACCCAATATTCCCCTTAACACAAATAATGCCAATAGTCTATATAGTGCCTGCATATCTCCTGATCGGGAGACTACGAGAAGACACTCTATAGGCACGACACAAATAGAAACTCGTAGTAAAGGCTCGGTATGGTAGGTGACACGGCACAACTAAGAAATGCCAGGGTAGATATACCAATTGCTATCAGGGCTGGTGGAAACGCGTAGCAGCTCCTACCGCCCACCTCGAACAAACTCCCCAAAATCAAAGTAAAAGTGGCCACCAAATCAATCCAAAGTCAGAATATAGTATCGAAGAGGAGTGTTCGATCAGAGGAATGACCTCATTGGCCCGAGAATCGCTCCTGTTTTAGCCACCTTATGCCAACTCACGGGAGTCGGTTCCACGTATTTACCTTAAAGGAAACGCCGCCGCCAACCTACTTCATTCTGGAATATCCACCGCGTACACGGTTGTTAAAGTGATTTTCGAAGTTGGCAGAGAGTATGACAACCTCCGATCCCGGTCTCTTCAACAAACAATCGTTATTATAACACCGCAATCTTTTCAAAATAGTTTATATTTTTAAAACCAGAATATAATATCTCTTTCAAACTATATAAATATGATATCATTTCTTTTTAAAACCTAAATGAATATGATATCATTTTATTTCAAAAGTATCCTTTATCCAAAACCATAGCATTTACAAATCTATATACTTTGAAACCATAGCTTTGAAACATAACGTTTAATACTCAATGGTTTAAATACTATATTACTTTATATACTAAAATAGCTTCTTTAAATTTCACAATAAATTCCCAATACAAATTTGAATCTCTAAATAAACCATTTTTAAATCCCATATAATCCAAAACTTGAACACCCCATATTTCAAAACTTAAATTTTTATAGTTCACATTATTTAAATCTTTAAATATTCCACTATTTCAAAAATGGATTCTTTGAAATTTAATATATATCAAATCCAATTCATATTCTTTACATTCTGAAATGTTTTCTTAATACAGCAAATATTATTTAAGCAAAACCCTTAAACTTCAATAACAGGATATTCTTTTAATTAAATTAACTTGATAATATTCTTTCAATCAATTTAATATTCATTTAAATCCTCTAATCAAAATCAAGTTATTAAATCATACCCTTTAAATCTTAATTTATTTATATTTCAAAACAAATTTTCGAGGATAATTCTTAAATACTTTAATTCAATCATATTCACATTTATCATCAACCTTAATTTTATTTGAGTTATTATAAACTCTATATACAATAGAATTAAAGAGATACTTAACCATATTATATAAAAGAAATCAACTTCATTATTTAGCTTATTTTTAAATTCGAAACAAATTTATACATAGCTAAATTCAAGAATTTTTACTATTTATATATATATATATATATCAAAATTTAATATTTATTTAATCGTATATTTCTTTTCAAACCATAGAAAAATCACTTTAAAATATTTTATATATATATATATATACCGCAGTGCTGGATATAATTTTCTATCCTATGGTCAAGTGATACGGATATTTATCATTTCAATCCGCAATTTAAAATAAAAATGCGGTTGTATATCATTTCAAACCACAATCCCAAATGAAATAAAATTACATAACAACTTGCAGTTCATATAATATAGAACACATTATCCATTCACCCAATATCAATCATCAACCAGTTTATTGCAATCATCATCAATTTAAACAAACATCAATATAGAGCATATAAAATATAACAGGTATCAACGATCAATTTATATTCAAAAATAAATTAACAACTGTTTAACTAGCAGTTTATATGCATGAATAAATAAATTTTACTGTCAATTTATATGCAAAATAAATAAATTTTAGCTGGCAATTTATATGCAATAATAAAATTTAATAACAATTTATTTTAAATAAATGCAATTAACCAAGATGATGATTAAAACATGCCAAACAGTCATAAATAAATTTCTAAACACATCACAAATCAATTTAACAAACATAAGAAATTTTAGAGGTTGTGAGTGGGTTAAAACACTCACCTTTATACGAATCTGAAAATAATAGACTCTAATCAATAGCTTCGCTCTACGTTTCCTTAGTCTTCTTCTTGATTGCTAGCTTTGTTCCGTAATTTTTCTTTTATTTTGATTTACTTTAATTTCCCTCCTTATTATGTTAATATATATATGTATTTATGTATGTATTTTTAAAAGGTTTGGAAAAGATTTGAAAAAGAAGAATTGAAAAAGAAAAGGATTGAAATTAGAAGAACTGAAAATTGTAGAGAATATCAAGATTTGAAAAGAAAGAAGAAAGTTTGAAATAGAATAAAATTTGAGAAGAAGAATATTTGAAGAGGAAGGAAAAATCAAAATGAGATATAATAAGGAGATTTGGAAAAAGAAAAAAAAAGAAGAAGAAGAAGAAGAAGAAGATTAGAATGGAGGCTAGGGTTTCATTTGCATCATATCGTATTTATAAGGTTAGAGTTAGGTTTAGGGACAAAGAGATTTGAAAAGAGAGGCTGCTATTAATTAGAAATAAATGAAATGACGTTTCGAAAAATGAAGTTGGAAATGAATGGAAAAAAATAAAAATAAAGTAATACAAACAAACTTGGTATTGAAATATATTAAATATGAACAGCCTTTTTTAAAAGTAGTAGGTATTAAAAAGGGGTAATTATTAATTAGAAAGGGAATAAATGGACTAACTCTATACTGCAAAACAAATTTTTAGAATTCAAGTTTCAAAACAATCGTTCACTTAATTAATTTTGTTAACCTTAAACGTACCAAAATTAACATCCTTTAAAGATTTAATTAACACACAATAAAGGCAATCTCTACCCAAATTTTGTGTCATAAATTAACATTGGTTTGTATTCATTACATTCACGCCTATTAATTTACAATTAGTATTCTCTCTCCTATTAATTGGAAATTTTCAATTACACTATTGGATACAAATAGTAATTACATATTTCTTACTAAATAATTGTTTCTCATCTATAATCAATCTTTAAGTTACCAACATTTTTTACTAAATGAATGTTTACTCTTTTACTAAACTTATTCATTCTTATACTTTATTAACATTTATTATTATAATCACCGTATTAATTACATTCAAACAGTGTCATTAAATACACCTGACGTATGTTATCATTTTTTTTATATCTCACTGTAATACATGTTATTAGTAGAAGTTCAAATTAAGATCATAAACATATCTCTTAACATATGTTAATAAAATCATAAATTTTTATTATTTTACCACTTATATTCCTCAATTATATCCTTTATTACAATTAGCCTTTGGTATTCCTATCCATTAATTACACAAATAACATAGTTAATATTTGTTTGTCTTTTACTACATTAATACTATCCAATTTTATTTTTTTATTTATATTAATTACTATATTTCAATTTATATTGAATTTTGTCGGTTTTACTTATCAATTAAAATTAAAATCCCAATTAATTATTTTATCTTGGTTTCATTCTTTTTATTACATCAATTGTTAACTTATGAATAAAATTAACATTTCTATTTATTTTGTTACATTCAAAATTTTCAATTATTGTCTAGATCTTATTAGTGTAACATTAAAGTTCATTTAATTGTAATTTATTTCCCATTTTAATCTAATGGACCAAATAAAATAAACAGGTAACTTAAAATGATTGTTACCATTTACCTTTACTCATATTTATGTAGCATTTTATTAACATATATTTGTAATTGATTAATTAAATTGGCAACAATAACAATTGTCACCATTATACATTTTTATAATATTTGTAAGTTCATTCCTTACAAACAATTATTATAACCATTCTCATTACACTAAATTTATTCCATTCCTTATAATTCAACAAATTTTCCAATATGAATAACCTTTACATCATTTCCTTAAATTTAATCATCAATTCATTCATACTCCATTAGAAATACATTATTACGCATTACTACCCTAATTTATACTAATATAACCTTTAATTAGATTAATTTCTATTGATTACTCATTTTAATTTATTAGACTCCATTCACGTTAAATTACATTTAAGCTATCACCAACGGACAAGTGTTGAAATTGATTACATACACCGTTCTCGTCCTATTATCAATTGGATGAATTTTCATTGATTCGTAGCTATTGCATTAATATCCACAAATTTCATCCACATTTCTATTAATGTAAAATTTAATATTAAATTCCACTTATTTTCAATTAATTCACTTATTGAATTTTACCTTTCAAATAAATTAATAAATCTTGATTTTCATTCCTAAAATCCACCACTTTTATAATATAAATGAAATTAACACTGGTTACATCTATGGAATTAACAATCTTTAATGATAAATCAATTTATCCTAACTGCACAATTAGGTCAATTAATTGCAATTGATTTCACATTAAATTTTATAAATTATCAATTGAAATTTTAACAAATCCGTTACTTGATTTAAAACCTTGCTATTCAATAAATTGACATTTATGGGTGAAATTCACATTGACTTATATTACATTTCATAAATGCATTTATTAATTTATTTCCAATTAACGTGCTACTTAATTTCCTTTGTTTGCAAATTGATTTCCAAATTTTATTTAATAGACCAAATAAATATGTACACGTAAAATTTGATACCATTAACTCTTTATTTCATTAAACAGTTAATGGCTTACAACAAATGCTACCCTTTGTATTAATTACTATTTCCGAATATACTGAAGTTGTCAACTATATACATTTGTTAAAATTAGAATCTCAATTAATTCATTCAGTAGGTCTCATTTTTTTATATTAACTTATAAAATAAATATGCTTTTCCGTTGCTTATTACCTTTACACTTTTTAATTACAGTTCTTCCAAACATACTAATTTCAATCAATCCTAACTTTATTGCCTAAATTTACATGCAGTTACTTTTAATAAATAAATTATTGCATTGGTTAAGCCGACAGTTACTTTTATTTTCTCATTTTATATTTTATAACCAAATGTAACAACTTATACTATTCTTAAATGGGATTTCCCTTCAATAGTCAAAAATAAATTTTTATAACCATTGCTAAATTACATTCTTAACATTTACCTCAATATAGGTTATAAATTTTTTATTTCTTCCTAATTTAGTTACAAATTCTCATTAATTTACCCAATTTTATTTACCAGAATTTATGGGTCGTTACACTCTCCCCCACTCAAAATTTTTCGTCCCCGAAAAGGAAAAGAAGGGAGAAGAAAGAATTTAAAGAAACAATACGTCTTATTCAAAATATTAACTTTATAAACAAATAATTTACAAAATTTATTACTTTAAATAAAATTACCCATTTTATAACCATTAAATCTTTTTATACTTAAATAAATAAAAGTTTGGAAATCATTTTCAAAATAATTCTGAGTCCAAAATTTTTACGGAAAATTTCGGCAGAGTCTCCTTTATACGGAGAGGCTCGGGAGAAAATACAATATCAAATATAACAATATATAACATATATCTTCCGAAATAATATATCTCAACACGGGAAAAATAATATAATAACGTTGTAAACCGTAATCCGAAAACGTACCTATTAGTCAGGCAATTTTCCCTTAATTATGAAACCAAAAGCAGTAGCAATTGCTTCCATAACCTGTCTTTCACTTATAAAAATCCAAAAAGGTTAACAACTATATAATGAAATATTTAAGGTTGTTTCAACCACAACAACAATCAATACAACAATAATCAATTCTAATCAAGGCATACAACCATCATACAAATCATCCATTCAAGCAAAACAACAAATAGTTGTTCGGGTTCAAAACTTCAAATTGTACGGAATGAAGAATAAACTATCAAGTGCATCATTTACTCAATAGTCTTAGATAAAACAAAATGGATTATTCATCCATCCCAACAAAATTAAAGTTTCCTTACCCAACCAACCATAAACTAAACAATAACAATTTCAACCAACAAATCAAATTAACTGATCACTAATTTTATTTCATCATTAGTTGTTTGATTTCCTTTCTTTCATTCATTCAGTGATTACTTTATTTATTTTCATTTATTACTTACAATATTCATTTTTTTAATTTTAATGTCATGCAAGTTTCTTCTTTTTATTCATATTCAATCGAATTTTTAGGAGGTAAATTCATTAACCTAAGTTTATAGTCAAAAATTTTCTTATTTTATTCAGAATTAACCTCAACCTATTCACTTAAGTTTATAATTGCTTACTTACAATACCTACTTCCCACTATATTTAATTAGTAGCATTCAATTATACTTAAGTTTATACAACTACACAACAATATTTATTAAAGAATTCCATTAATTATTTTCATTACCTCAAGTTAATTATTTGTATAATATCGATTACATTTCTTATTAACATTTTCAACTTTATTATATCTTTTGGTAAGTTATATATATGCCTTTAAGAATGTAATTGAAAGTTATACAAGTTTTTCTCAATTCTTTTAATTACTTAATTAATGGTTTAATAATTTCATCTTTGTTTTATAAGTTACAATTCCAAATTACCTTTAATTTCATTCATTTATTTAATGTTACATTTCTACTATATTTAATTATAGTTACATTTTAATTACACTTAAATTTGTAAATTTATAACATCAATTCTTAAAAATAAAGAATTTCATTAATTCATTTACTAAGGTTTACAATCATTTATTTACATTACTTACTTTCCTATTATTTATTTTTTTACTTTAATTAAAGGTTCCAATTATTAATTACTCATATTCCAATTTACTTCACTTAATTAAACTATTAATTAACTGGAACTTAAGAACCAAATACCGAGTTTAATTTTAAATCATTTAAAATAATGGATAGATGTATACACTTAAAAATATATATATATATCCAATTATAATTAAAATGATAAAAACCTTTTCTTTTTTTTCTCAAACAAATCTGTAGTAAACTACTACAGTGGCCTTCCCACTTCGAAACTCGAAAATGAATGTCGATGATGCGTGCACTCATCACCGAAATTTATTTTCCAGCGACATAGAGGGAAGTACAGAACTTATAACTTTTCCAAAATCTTCTTTAAAACCATTCTTCCAATTTACATTAAAATATTTATATCAAAAAATACTTATAACAATATTATTATATTCCAAAATTACTCGAAAGAAATTTTCAATAGCCCGGAACTTAAGTTCTAAATTTCCAATTTGACTTATTTTATTTTCCATCTTATTTCGACTATTAATTATAAATTTATTACCTAACAACCAATATATTACAACCAAATATACATATATCATTTAAAAAATTATTTTATATATAGAAAACATAATAGGCAAAATTATTTCATTCGGCTATATTAAAAACAAATAGTATGTCGGTCTGTCCTATTAAGTGTTTAGAAATCCCTATTGATGTCACAGCGTCCCATGCACCAACCAGAATTTATAAATACAAAACGGAACAGATTAACACAATATTAAAACTTTTTATACACTAAAAAATACGCTCTCTCATATATATATATGCTCAGCGACTCCTATAGGGTATTACTACCCTATAAATAAAGAGTCAGACCCCAAAGTATTTGTAATTAGTGGAAAATGTCTTATATTGTGTTGTTTGAATTGTTAAGTTTGATTCGGATTTTGATCGATTCGTCTGGCTAATACCATCGACAGGAATTCCAAAACACTTAAACAGAGCAAATGGGCACAATATTATTTTGAAATTGGTAAATAAATTAATTTTTGTATAGTTATATTTTATATATAAAATTATAATTTATGAAATAAATATTTAAATGAATTGGTTGTAGAAATGATAATACTAGATTATCATTTATTGTTTGTCAATATTTCTAAACCACTAACTATTATTGTATGTTATAAGAAGTTGAAAATTTAAAATGATTTGCAAATGAAGTGAATTTATTTTAAGGATCTAAGAATTCAATTTTCGGCACTTTTCTAAATTTGATTTTTAAAGTTTTGAAAATATATTACTTGACAATATCTTCGAATGGAAATTTTTTCCAAATTTTTTAAAGAAGTAAGCTAGCACTCAACCCCTACGTCATTGGAAAATAATTTCAGTAATGACTGCAGCATCATCGACATTCATTTTCGAGTCTCGGAGTGAAGCGACCACTTGGTAGCTTTCCTACACTTTTGTTTGGGAAAATGGATTTCGTTTGAATTTCTTGAATATGACTTGATAAATTGAATATGTATAAGTATATATTTAATTCAAAATGGTTTGAAGTAAAACAGGGAATTTAACACTTAAATTTTATGTCAAGTGATGGTGTACAATTGTTGAAATGAAGCAAAAATTTAAATAATTGGAGTGTCTAAATGAGAAATGAATTTGAAACAACTTGAAATAGTGGAAATAAGATAAAATTTATTTGTACAATGCTCAACTGCATTTTTTTAAAACATATATAACTTACCTGAAATATTCAAAAGTTAAAAATTTTACGTGAACTTGTAATTGACGGTTATACAAGAAAAATTAAAGTAATAAAAATATCCGAACTAAGTTTTTCTTAACAGAAATGTTGTAAATAAACGGTAAATTTGTATAGAGTTTAATTACACTCAGAAACATTAATATAACTTACCTAGAAAATGTTAAATGTTAATGAGAATATGCAATTGAATAATATACAATATAACATGTAAGTAATAAGATGTCCAAAAATGAAGTATTGGTAAAGGATTTTATAAATAAAAATTTAATAACAAATTGAACTGTTATAATAATTGTTTATACTCTTAATCTATGTCATAAGAAATGTTAAATGAATAAATTGAATAATAAATGAGCTAAATAAAATATAATTTGATTTGAAAGAAAAATGAACCTAAGTCAAAAAGGAAAGTGAATTGGATGGAAATGTAAGTTATTTAAAAGTGAGTTAATTTGAACAATAATAATAAATGGATATTAAATAAGTAATAAGATGTACAATATTAAATCTTGAAATTGAAATTTATATGGTTTCAAATTTATTATTGTATCCAGTGCTACGTATTTCAAATCCATATTTCTTTCTGTTTACTTCTGTTCTCCTATCTCGTTCTTTTTTAGGGACGAAAAGTTTTGAATAGGGGAGAGTGTAATGACCTAGAAATTTTAACGATTTAATAACGTAATTAATTGAATTGTTCGTGAAAATAAACAATTAAAATTCTGCAATGAAAATTTGATATTCTAAATACGTTTATTTAAACGTATAAAATGTCAGCTTTTCATTGGGAAATATGAAAGTTAGTTCTGTTTTGTAATTTTCAATTACAATTTAAACCAGTTAAATTAATGGAAATAAAATATTTCCTAAATCTTAATATTTTCATAAAATAAAATTGTAAATCATTTTTTGAGTGAGGCGTTATATTCTATTTTGCCAAATTTGGATTGTTATTGCCCCGTTCATCTTACTTTCGGTGAATTAGCAACAGTTTGGTGGCGAATATCGACTTTTGATAGGATGATCATATCGTTGATATTCTTATACCATTTTGTTCGTCCCGTTGTGCTGATCTCTATAGTATATTTATTTGTGGTTTCGGTATCCGGTACACGACGAAATTGGCGAAACAGTCAGCCGTATCGGTTCCGCATCTGGGTCTTTCGGTTTTCTATGTCCATTCACTTGTGCAGCCATGAGATAAAAATGATCATTACCTTTTAGTATTCCCAGAAATAAATTCATGACTTTTCCATTCCTCTATTTTAATACTATATTTTGTTATTTTGTTTACATTTTTTCTGATTCTATTATAACTCTAAGTCTCCTTCTCTTTTCTTTTTTGTTCGGCAAAAAAAAGTGAAAGAATATTCACAAAGCATTCATATGTATTTATTTTGTTGTCCTCTTCTCCTTTCATTGGTTAGAGTGCCACATGAATTCTATTCACCTCACCTCCTGACAGCTCGTGCCGCCCCCTCTTCATTTTCCCGAGACCATATCTTCATCCCACACCCACAGCTGAATCTCTAGCTAGCTCGCCCCTCTCCTTATGCCAAAACTCTCCCTCTAACATTTTTTCCCTAAACCGACACCTTTCTCCACCACGCAGTGACCCAACTCCACGCATTTACCCTTCACCCGTCTATAAGCCACCGCCGCAACTCGCCATGTTATTCCCAGATCTGCCAAGCACCACATATTCCCCAGCAACCCACAGCCAAGAATAGCCAGCGACCACCTGATATGCCCATCCTATCATGTCTACTTCCTCACCTGTGCCATCACTCGACCCACCCCCTTAGCAAGCATCTACATCCGAGCCCTACTTGATAGTAGCATCACCTTTCCCTTCTCCTCTACTATTATTTGTAAGTAAGTTTTATATTAGTTTACATACTAATTTGGATATATATAACGACATATTCAGTTTGCTCTAATGTTTACCTGTAGTATATATATTAGGCTTGTTCATATATATATATATATATATATATATATATATATAAAAGTTTACATAAGCTTACGTATTTTCTGGTTGAGTTTATATATATACATACATACATAGATATATATATATATATATATATATATATTGTATCTTCATAAAATCCAAGTTCGTCTACCTTGCTCTGCATTGGATTTGTCGTTGGATTAGTTGATTGTTTAGTTTGTGATTCAATTCGTAGCTTATCGACTTGTTAAATTTCTCTAGCCTCGAAAGATGAGCAATCACTCACGATTAAAATTCTTATATTTAGTAAGTTTATTTCAAATGAAATGATGATTAAAATATGTTGTTAGATTTGATTTGTCAAATTGTTAGGTGTGATATGTTATTATCTGCAATTTCCTACCTATATTAATTGACATACGACATCGTAACCTGTTGGATATATTTTATGTTAATTATTATTTATGAATATATATATATATATATGCGCTTTTCGTTGATATTTATGTAATTTTATGCTATTTTATATTCTCAAATTTCAAGTTCCCCGTTAGTTAGGAATTACCGAGGGTTGAAATGGTACATACTCGAACGATCTTATAGATGAAGGGAAAATCGTTATGGGTTGAAACGATAAATCCAAGCGATTTTCATTGAATTTAAATTTTGAGATTGTGGGTTGAAATAATATATACCTATAATATTTAATTTAAATTCCGGATTGAAATGATAAATTTCCGTATCACTTGACCATAGGATAGAAAATTATATACAAACATCGTTGATCTATTTTTGAAATGATTTCCATAGTTCGAAAGGAACTATATGAGTTTTAATAAATATGATTTTTAAATATAATACTAAGATTTTGATTTTAATATATGTGTAAAATTTAGATCTTCTAAAATTTATATATTTGGAAATTTTAAATTTATAAGTTAGTTTTGAAAATATAAATTTTAACCTTTTACTTATAATTTTATTATTTTTAAACATATAAAATAATATTTAATTTAAAATTAAATTTTATAATAAGATTTAATATAGTAAAAATTTAATTTAATTAGTATATATAATATGTTTAGGTATTTATATAAAATTATATTAATATTTATAAAAATAGATTTTGTAATAACTTTAATATACTATGGTTGGAAAGATAAATTGAAATAATTTGAAATTTTGTTTGTTTAAAGGATTGAGTATAAATAAGAATTGATAGGAAACTTATTAATTTTGAGATTTTGAAAGGTATGATTTTATAAATTGATTTAGTTAAGGGTGATAAATGAATATTTTCAAATTTAAATGAAATTGAATATTTAATTTCAATTTAAATTTGAAATTTTAGATTTTATTCAAATGCTTATAAAAAGTGATTAGGTGAATATTTTAGAATTAAATGTATTGAAGGTAGATGTTTAATTTTTGATTTTATTTAAATTTGTATGTGGAGATTTTATTTAAATGATATTAAAAATGATAAGTGAATATTTTCAACTTTAAATAAAATTGAAGTTGAATTTCAAAATATAAATGAAATTTATTAAATTAAGTTATTGTAAATGTTGAATACTAAAACTTTGAAACCTATTGAATTGGAAGTGGTTTAAATTTGTAGTTCAATGTTGGATTTGAAATCAATATAAATTGAATATGGTTTAATAAGGATTGAATTAAGCCTTTAACCTTTTAATTGAAATTGCGGAATTGGGATTGATTTAAATTGAATTTTGGAACTGAAGTTGATTTGAATTGATTTGTGAAATTGAAAAAAACATTTCTAATTTGGAACTATTTTTGATATATACTATTCTGAATATATATATATATATATAACTTTTTTAATATATATACAATTATTTTAATATAAAAACTATTTTAATCTATAACCTAATCTTAAATATAAACTACTTTAATGTATAATTATTTCAATACATAAATATTTTCAATATTTAAACCATTTAAGTTAGAACTGTTATGATTTAGATTTAATGGATTTAGATGTGAATATTGTGATACGATGGTTTAAACTATTTGTAATTATGATTTTTAAAGTGAATCATAATTTATAGTGTATTATAATATAAAGTGAATAAGATTTCGAAAGTGATATGATTTCAAAAGTGAGATAAATTTTGAAAGAATATGATATTTTGATATGATGTATGAACTGTTTGAAATAAAAATGAACACAGTGTGAATTAAGCATTTGTTTGTTAAGGGAAAGGGATCAGATATTTTCATTCTCTCTCCCAATACCGAAAATTACTTTAATATTGTGTTCGTGGTGGAGATTCCAGAACAAAGTAGGATGGTTTGGCGACGATTCTATATAAGGTATTAACGCCGCGCTGACTCCCGTAACTAAGCTTGATGTGGCTAAAACAGGAGCCATGCCGGGCCAAGTGAGGTCACTCCTTCAATCGTGCACATTTCTTCGATATCATTCTATTACTTGTGATATTATTGGGTGCACCTTTAATTTGGTAGTGCGTCTCGAGGTGGGCAGTAGTAGCTGCTATGCGTTACCACCAGTCCAGATCCGCAAAGCAGTAGAACCCTACCCTAGGCATTGCCTCGTGTGCCTTGTCACATGCCTTATTGCACCCACTACGAGTTTGTTTTATGTCGTGCCTATGGCGTATCCTCTGGATAAACCACCGGTTTAGTGGTACTTACGGTACTATATAGACTATGAGAATATATAAAATAAGTTAAGGGGGATATGGGTAAAGCCTTAACGCTATTTTAATATTTTACTTCACTGATAGACATATTATAATAGCGTATATTTCTATATAGTAGATAATTCCATGGATCCTCAGAGGATGGAAATCTCAAACATCCTTTTAAGTTATTTTGTATTTCACTTGACATTTCATTTGAGTTGATTTACTGGTATAAGAATGTTAATCCTGACTCGAGTATTTCATGTTTTGCTTTATGCTTGGGTCAGACTGAGTGTCACATCATTTGAGACTCACCTTTGGAGTTTGGAGCTTTGCTTGAAGATTTGTCTTTATCTATTCATCTTCAGTTATTCCAGTTATTCTGCTTGTTTTATTCGCACTTGTCATTGGCATTTTTATTAGTAACTTCTGTGTATTTGTGATATCTGTTGTATTTTACTTTAAACTCTGATGTTTATATAGTGGCTTCATGAATTACTATTTATCTATTCCATTGCTTATTGTTATATTACTCTATGTCTGTGATTCTGTGATTGATTTATTTATTGTACATGCTGAGTTTTACCAAATATAAATTAACAATATGTTGTTTTAAGCAATTCAAGTCTGACATGTGCGGATAATTGTCAATTTGAATGGTTCGAAATGCGAGGTCGTTACATTTATGTTACATTACAGATGCAAATAATAAGAATATATAAACTTTCAAATCTAAAATATATGCTTTGAATTAGGTGCTTAAAACATAGATCTACAATTAAAACATTATACTGATTATATACAAATCATTGTTTTGATTTATCAAAATGAAATGAAATCAATCAATATGAGCATATAACCTTTCAGATCTAAAGAATCACACTTTAATTTGAAAGGTTAAAACATAGATCTGTGATTAAAACACTCTATAATTATACAAACAAATTTTATTTTTGATTCATCTGAATAAAACTCCAATCAATTCATATAATAAACAATTCAAACTACATAAACCATTTTCAAATCAAATAAGAAAATATTATACACATATAAGTTATGATATTCAATTTTATTCATTGAAGCATTATATCAAAATCATTAGAATAAAAAGATCATACCTTAATTCCAAAGCCTTGAATCACAACACGAACAATTAAACTATGACGCCCTACCTCTATGCTCACAATAACAAAGAGTATTAAAAGGAAATACTGTCTGTTATTATGAAGAATAAGGCTGGATAGGAGCGGCCATCCGTAGTTAGGCCTTAAACTAGTATTGGTTACCTCGATAGGAGAGGTATATATATTTATTTTTCATTTCTTTGTTTATTTACTCCCATCGACATATTCAATTCCAGTATAAAACAAACTACGATGGTTCATAATAGTTTAGGACAACATATATAGTAATAACACAGATAAGCTAAACACAGAACACGGATAATATCAAATCTCATATATATATATATATATAACTGAAGTCAGTTACAATACATGTGATACAATTACAACTGTCGACACTAGAAGTTACATATATAAGTACATTATTGTAAATAATATACATGAATACATATCATCCTATAAAATAACACTAACTACTCCAAAAGATATGAAGAGACTTCATAGCTCAAGCAGCAACCCAAAGCGAGATATCAACAGCCTGAAATAACTCGGTCTGACCCGAGTATTAATTCAAAAGAAAATAATATGCGGGTCAGTCTAATTCAAACTCAGTTATTAATGCACGAAAGCAATAATAATTAAATAATCAAACAGACGACAGTCGCAAAAATCTCACCTATCCAATCCTTTAATAAGAGAAACGGATAACGGTAGAAATAACACGTAACAGCAATAAACAGCGAATTAGCAAAGCCAAATCATCAACAAAGACAATTAAAATGATTATCAATGAAGATAATTTAGAAAACAACAGAATTGCCTAAACAGCAATTAACAGCAAGTGGCCAAAGCAAAACTCAAGCCAGTGAACAGCATAAACCACAAAATACAATTTCAAAATATATTGAATTGGACACACGAAACAATTCAAACAATTGAAATTATTAATTAAAAAGTCAATTCTGTTTGGCTGCAGTACACGCTCACGTGCACTGCTTCGCCATTATAGTGATGAAATACACAAAAGCTCAATGAATCAAAAGCAAATGGCACCAACTCGAGATAAAAAGAACCAGATTACAAGATGAACCAAACAAGGCTACAACTTCAAGTAAACTAATACACAGTGAATCAAATGACACAGACTCGAGTGGAACAAGAACAAATGTACATGAAACCCAAAGCTAATGCATATCTATATACATATGTGCATACACACTGCAACCTGGCTCGGAGCAATGCTCAGTGCACAGCAACTAACAACTGCAGATACGAACCACTACAGTGAACTACATGATGAACATGTATGCAGTAGACACAAGTGATGAACCAGCTATGCAACTACATGATGACTGGAAACAGGAATGTAGAGACACCATGATAAACTCAAACAATGCAGAAACCATGGAACAACCTGGCACCTCAAGCCAGCATATAAAATATATACAGCAAGCTCTAGATGGTACTCAAGCAAAAAGGCAACAACACGGGAAGCACAAATGAAACAGGCTGCGATAGTGAATCACAAACCCAAAATGGCAGGTGAACATCAAAATGCAATACTAGGTAGATGTACTCATATACATACACACATGTTAACATAGCCAGGTAGCAAACTGTAAGGGTCAACTCAGAGCATCAAGGCAAACACAGTGGAGCAATATGGTATAGACAAGAATGTACACTTACAAAAGCTAGTGTCCTGGTTCATCCAATATCAAGCTAAAGAATTACTATGTTTTCAACTTCAATTCCCATCAAAGATCATCAACTTAGGC
This sequence comes from Allium cepa, assembly GCA_030765085.1. Lineage (NCBI taxonomy): Eukaryota > Viridiplantae > Streptophyta > Magnoliopsida > Asparagales > Amaryllidaceae > Allium > Allium cepa. Next base: position 671,866,714 of record CM060943.1, on the reverse strand, counting down.
ATACCAGGGTACAAATCAGACATCACAAGTCACATAAACTCGACTACTTTCAATACAACACAAAATGCAAGCAAAGTAAACAAATGCACACAAAACACACACAAGTCATGTACAACAGCAAAGAAACGAACCAAGGGACATGTAACTGAAGCACGGTCGCTAATGTTCCAGACGGGAAACAAACGAAGAATTCAAAGCCGTAGTCAACAAACAAAAGTTCAATGGAAATAGTGAAGCAAATAGTTAAAATAAATACTGTATTATTCAAGCAAATTGAAAAAAATTAGCACTCAATCACCAGCATCAAAATCTACATCAACAGAATCAATTCGAGACCGTGGTGACCAAGGCCGAAGATGATACAAAGTCATGGAATCGCATACACAAAATCAATTGACGAATTCGAGTTACAGAGAAAAATTCAAACCGAAGTCAGTGTCAAGCCAAGTTAGGATGAATAGCAATCAAACGAACAGGTAAATGAAGTTTCAAGTCAAGGCCGAAGCCATCAGAAACTCACGGAACCAAAAATGATGAAAATAAAAACCGGGTCAACCAAGTAACATGAAAAGAACGAATTGAGGGAAATCATCAACAACGAAACAAAATCGAACAGCCGAAGCACTATATTAAGAATGAATTAGGATGTGAGTGAAAATCACTCACCTCATATCGAAGAGCACAAATTCAATTTGCAGCCGAAATCCCCCCGTATCGAAGCGGAAACGAACTCAATCAAGCGGCCGAAATCATCTCAAGAGACGATCAACAAATAGAGCAAGAAAATCGAATTCAATCGAGCATTTGAAGTCATCATCTTTGAATTACCGAAAACCCTAATTTCTGAAGAAAGAGGAACGAAAGCCCTAATTTTGATCGAAAAATGAAAAGAACAGAGCCGCCATTATCTAAAAGAGGAACGGGCCGAACTAATAAAAATAAAAGAGAGAGTGTATTGGCCAAGATTTTTATTTAAAGCTCGCATAACTCTTAACAGATTTTTAAAAGATTTACAACCCAATTAAAAACTCCTAATAGCAATTAGCTAGAAACATTAATCATTTAATGACGATAATTAATTGGTGTGAAACCCTGGGTTATTACATAAACCATTATATGTAGTCAGTAAATCAGAACTTGAATGGTGAATCAAATCTCTTAGGTTCAAAATTATCCTCAAGATGTTGGAAGGATCAAGAGAAATAAACCGCTTTTCATAATTGATTTTATTTATATTTGATTTTGGGAATAATTGAAGCCATGGAAAATCACATATTTTCAGCCATTAGAGAAGAAGGAGAAAACCAGAAAGGTTATAGAAAGAAGAATGAAAAATGAGAAACTCAGTTCTATGTATAGAATGAATTAGGGAATATGTTTTATTTAAAAGAAGGAAACTTTTCTCATTCTTTAATTAAAACTTCCCTAATTAATATCTTGATTAACTTTCTCTTTTCACTCCTATTTCTTTACATGGTATGGCTGAAAATTACATGCCATCAAATGACATAAGATTCCGTAAATCGATGCATGTAATCGTCTTTTATTTAATTACATTGATATCATATATTAATGCATGCAAATTTAACTTTTATAAATGCATTAAAATAATTACAAATAATTCTCAAATATCAAATAAAATAAAATAAAATAATTAATATTTCTCAATACTAATTAATTTAATTAGTTTACAACTTCTTATAAATTAATTAAATCATATGGTTTTTCGGAGAATTCATCATTACGGTTGTGCGGCTCGAAGTTATAAATTCAATCAGCGATTAATATTGAACAATTCAAATATTAACATTCACACGTCACACAACAGGTGGTGCGACATTTTGGCTGAGTTCATCATTTGCACATTTTTTGATAATGTCCAATTTTACGTGTTATAAGCGGTACCTAATAGTAACAATTATTTACACCAACTCTCTTCGTCAAAACATATCACATTATGACTTTTGAAATTTGGTAATGGTCAAAATTCCGATATTGTCCATATTCAAATTTATAATCCGAACACAAAGTCGTTAGCTCAATAATAACGATGATTATTAACTGAACTCCTCTGGTCAGAGACTTTGACTTTGAGTTAACAAAAATTTATCGTGATACTGACCTCATATAATTAAGAAGACAAATCCTCTCTTTAATATTGTTTCACTTCCAATGCTTTCACTCGACCTAACGATGGTCGTTCGATGGACACTGTACCATGATTTAACTATAATCAAAGCGGAGCTTCCACATTATAGATCAATAGTATCCTCAAGTCAAGAGGACTATGCAAATTAGTTACATCGATATTTTTTGATTGACCGTAGTTATATTAAACAACGGAAAACTATCGAGTGAGTCGTTACATAGTTATCCAGTAACTATCTGTATGTAACTCCTAGGTACTCCCGGCAGTCATGAGTAATGCATTATCTGACATTTGGAGAGCTTACGTACTATAGTCTCAATGGATACATCTATATCCAGTCTCGATGCATTTTGAGCAGGAACATTTAAAATGGTATATTTGTTTCATTGTGATAAATTACTCACGGTTACAACACTTTGTAACTATTATCATAAAATATACCATTTATGGATTTTTCTATTAAATATACTTCTAATTAAATTAATTAATTAATAAAAACGCATTATATCAAGTATATAATTGAAAGAAACACCTTTATCGCGAACAAAATTGATCAACGAGTTAGATATATATTGCAAATTACATAATTGCCCCTAGGGCATACCCCCACCTCTTCCAATAGTCTGGATTGTTGATGGATGCTATGGATTCTTTGGTTGTTTTCTTTAGTAGGCTATCACTCATAGGTATCTGGGGAAGTAGGTATTGGAGAAAGGAATACCTGAAAGACCGATATCTTTTATTTGATTTGTGGTGTACCTTTTTGATATTGTAGAGTGTCGTATTATAGTGTTATATGCTAACTCGTTGGTTGTAGGGGCAAGTTTGGTATGGTTCGTGCACTCTTGTTCCTTACTATATTTACCTGTATCATATTTTGAGATTCTTTTACCGCTCACAACAGACTGTTGTCTGACCTAAACTTTTATGCTTTGATTCTTATTATCTTAGGTGCTCTTAAATGAGTAGACTAAATTATAGGTCTAGATGATGCAGTAGCTGTTCGAAGGACTGGCTGGATGAAGCTATCTCGTATTGAATACATATATGGAATCTACGCCTATTCAGCTGCAACACTAAGGAGCCTTAGTAGTGACTGCTTATTATTTGTATTAGAGATAGTTATTGAGTTTGTTTTCGTTACATAAACTCTACTGTTGATGTATAACTTTGTGGATATTATACTCAGATGATGATGATCTGTTCACATTGTTATTACTGTCACTTCTGTTGTATATGTGATATTATATATTATCCATGTGCTATGAAATATATGACAGGTTACATGTTATTGATTTACTTCAACCCCCGTGATCATCCTATATTAGCCAGGCACAGACAGCAAGTTATTTATGTAGTATTGGTGTCAGTGGTATAGGGTAGTTGTCACATAGATCGAAAAACCGGAGGTCCAAAAACAAAATTTGAGAACATATCTTAAAATTTTCTTTCAAATAACAATAACGACTCGAATTAACATACGATTTGGTAGCTAAACAACTACTATGACTTGAATTACTTCAAGAATTAGAAGTAGCTAAACATGTACTTCAACATCATACTCCAATACACAAGTCTTGGACTCAACTGTAAAAATATATATTCTTCTTGTATGTTTAAAAGCACAATATACAATGCAAATGAGAATCCATGTCAATGATAATAACCTTACTTTTAAGAACATATATAAGATATACGAACATGAATAAAGTGTAACAGAAATTCAAAAGTTTGTTTCCTTAGTCAACTGAAGAAGAATTAAAGTCATGTTAAAAGATTACTTTCCTTGAGAAAAATGACTGATCCTCCATGAGGATAATAGCACTTCGGGTTCATAGAGTCGGGTTTCTCGTTTATGCAGAATGGAGGAGCCGCCCCCACCGAGCAAGCGACCATGGTTCATAACACACTCTTCGCATAAAAGATCCACTTTGAGGTTGACTTATTCGCTCGGCCAATCGTCGAAATGCGTATGAGAAATCATAAGGGCCCAACATCTCAATAGCGCCCTTGTTTAAAGCTTCGTAATTTTATTCCACGCGTAAAAAGGAGCCATTAAAAAGATCATAGGTGGCTATTCACTAGTGCGAGTTTGAAATATTGCTTCGGTCATTTTACCTCTATTTCTTCGGTTTCTGTAACGGGCTGATATTTTCAACCATTCGCATCCGTACCTGTCGGACTTGAATTTCTCAAAATATCATATTGTTAATTTATATTTGGAAAAACTCGGCATATAAAGTAAAATAAATCAATCACATAATCACAGATACAGAGTAGTACAATAATACGCAGCGGAATAAATAAATAGTAGTTCATGAAGCTACTATATAAACATCAGAGTTAGAAATAAACACAACAGAATATCTCAGATGCAGTGAAGTCTCCAGTACGAGCAGATGACTTCTCTGAACCAATCAACTGGAAGGGCTGAAAACGGAATCGATAGTAGGATCTCTAACGAAGCTCCAATCACCAAAGGTGAGTCAAAAATGCTGAATTACTCAGTCTGACCCGAGCGTAAGGCAAAACACAAAACACTCGAGTCAGGATTAACATTCTTATATCAATTAATCCAACTCAAGTGAAATATGAACTGAAATACAAGTAACTCAAAGGATGTTTGGGATAATCATCCTCTAAGGATCAGTGGGTCTATCTAAAATGCAGATATATACACTATAACCCTGTGGTCGTTCAAATTAATTTATACTTCAAAACCAAAATATCATTTCATTTCAAATATATTTATTTCCATATTTAATCCCTTTCAAAGAGTCAATTCAAATCTACTCAAATTCCAAACTCAAATTTAGTCCCATCTCAATTTATCAACTTAAATTCAACTCAATTTCTAAATAACCATTTCAAATTTTATCGATCTCAAATCTGGAATTGAAATCATAAATTACCCATTTACACTTCAAGATTATTTCAAAACTTTAAATATTCAACATTTCAAACTAAATTTAACGATTTCAGATAGATTTAGTTTATCTTCATTATTATTTAGTCTTGAGATATTCCCTCATTTGATTTAATATTGTTTAAGTAACCTTAAGTTACATTTTACTAAATATTTTCTTTAATTTATTTAAACGTGAAATATTCATTAAATCACTTAAATCAAAAATCCAGTTATAAAATAATACCTTTAAATTTCACATTCAATAATTTCAAATTGATCTAATTAAATAAAATCCTTGATTAAACACCATTCCAAATAAACCCAAATTTATCTTCCCAATCTTACTTATTCAATTTATTACAAGAAAATCTATTGGAAATATAGATTTACATAAATACTTAACCATATTATACCAATCTAATTTAAATTAGATATTACTACTAAATCTATATATAAAATTACCATTTATATATAATATCTTAAGAATAAATACTTATTAAACCATATATTTCTTTCCGAAACCATAGAAATTATTTTCAAAATATTTATATATGGACCAACGGTGTCTGTATATATTTCCTATCCTCTGGTCAAGTGATACATATATTTATCATTTCAATCTACACACTAAGTATATACGGGTGGATATCATTTCAACTCGTAATCCCAAACTCAATTCAATGAAAATCGCTTGGGTCTATCATTTCAACCCATAACGATTTTCACCTATTCTAAAATCCATTCGGGTATGTATCATTTCAACCCGTAGTGAATTCTATACTAACAGGGAACTTGCAGAGTGATAACAGATATGAAGAATAATAATAACATGCATATATCATCAATAACAATATAATATAAACAACAGGATATGGTGTCATATCCCACAGGTGAACGGTTACAGAAATAGCATAGATGACTATTTAAATAACTACAGCAGCATATTTCCATTGTCGTTTCAATTGAAATTAAATTTAATAAATATAAGAACGTTAATAGTGAGTGATTACTCACCTTTCGAGGCTAGAGAAATTTGACAAGGAAACAAGCTACGAATTCCAAAGGAATGCTAGATGGATACGATTCGATGAAGAAAACAGACACGACGGACAACTGATAATGGGGAATCGATGGAACGATTAGGATCAGTTTGACATAAATTGAAAATAGACATATTATTAATATATATTCAGTATTCTAATTTAAGACAAAAATCAAAATAATATAAAATTTTCTAAATCAACATTCTTAACTCAAGCATTAAAAATCAAAAAAAAAACATTTTATATACTTAAACTATTTCCCACAACAATTTCTTAAACACATATTATATATATACACACACACACACACATTCCAAAATCCATTGTTTTAGAATAAAACGCAATTTATCTAAAACACCTACATTTACCTAAAGTCAGTACTCCTTTTATATACAAGCTTTTAAGCGTACTTAAAAATATACTTAAATCCATCATAACCCCATATACTTTATACATATCCTAGAATATGAACAACTTAACAAGTATAACATATGCAGACTCAAAAATATTCATGATGACGCCTAAAAAAATAAGATGCTGTTTTAAAACAAACCAAATATATATAATACTTAAAATAACCGATCAAAACAAAAAAAACTATATATTTTAACTTGAACAATGAGTTACAACACTAACAAAATTTTTATTATTTTATATAAAATAGTATAACATATATCACAAAACTTAATATCATTTACTTAAACGGACCATATACAAATAAACTATTATAAGCATGTACACAATCCATCAGTCTCCATATAAACATATGCATTATATAATTTTTGTCAACATATTATACGACGTACATAAATTTGTATATATAAAGCAATAGGTATAGGTACAGCTTAAACAATGATGCAACTCTTATTTTTTCAAAACAAAAATAAACAAATGCTAACATGTTTTAAAAATTCATATACACTAACATATATATACAGGGTACATCTGCATCTATTTTCTATTTAACCAACGTTTATAAAACTCCTCACTAACTCAAACAAAACAAAAGTTTAAAGCAAAATTTTACACAAATTTCTTAACACGACAAAAGACTACTGATCCCAAATATATACATATTTATTAAAGAATCAAAACATTAATGTACAATAAAAATCAAAACGGTTATATATATCTACTTAAACACATTACTAATATAAAACTATAACCAATGTTAATATAACATACTATAACATAATTAATATATGCATGACTGGTAAAATTTTCATAACAGACATATTTAAAATTTATATAAGTTTATATATATTGTATTAAAACGTGTGTATATATATAATCAGAAAGCAAAGTATTCATATAAACGAAAATAGAATATATACTACCTTTATATATATAACAGATAGAACTCACGCAAAACAAAATATAAGTTTGTACATATATTAACAAAAAGTAGAAAGCACTGAGTTATATCTATATATACTAACGTATTTTTGATCCAAAACTAACATATATATACAGTAAATTACATATATGTACTTTAAAATCATAAACAACAGTGATAAAATATACTATGATATAATATACTATACTATTATATGTAACACACGCATCATACAAAAAGAAGAAGAAGAAGCAACTTGTAACACCATATAAATTTTGTACTGAATATGATACGTTTGTTGAAGCCAGTAGCACCAAAATCAAGGAATGAAAAAGGCAACAGGCAAAAGAACGGAACAAATAGAAATGAAACGTATCAAATTAAATATGAGCAGTATTTCAAGCAACGGTCACCCATTGATTTAGCTGGCAAATATTAAAGCAATTGATTTATTCGCGTTTAAATTTTAAAACGCAAAAGAAATCAAATGGTCACGGATCCGGTACCGATACAGTTACCAGTTTCATGGATTCCGCTGTGTACCGGACTTCAAAACACAGAAATAAATATACCATAGAGATCCGCTCGACGAGACGATCAAAACGGAATACAGATATCAATGGTACGATTGAATTATAAAAATTCAAATTTCCACTAGCGGAAAAATGCAGCTAAACACAGAAAAATAAGATTGATGGAGCAAAAGAAGTCCGCATTTAGTGAAAAGAAATTTGACGCCTCACTCAGAAGATGATTTAGAATTTTTGTATAGAAAAATATTTCAGGTTTGAAAATAAATTTATTATCATCAATTATTAACTGATTATATTGAAATAGAATTGTACAATAAAATTAACTTTCATAAAATCAGATGAAAATTCACCATCTGCTAAAATAAAATGGACATATTTAAAATATAAAAAATTTATTTTAAAATTTTATTGTTTAAAATTTTTCAAAATTCCAATTAAATACGTTATAAATTTATTAAACTCTACGGGTCGTTACACTCTCCCCCACTTAAAACTTTTCGTCCCCGAAAAGGAACAAAGCAGGAGAATAGAAACAACCAGATAAAAAATTAGGCTTTGGAAAACAAATTAAACAATTTATTTAAAATCATATAATAATTTTTTTTATTAATTAATATTTAATAGTTTGGTTAAACTCATTTTATTAAATCCATTCAATTATTTATGAGATCAATTATTTATATAAAACACTAAAAAATTTACTGTTAACCAGGTAGTTTATAAATAAACAATATTTTAAAGATTATATTCAAAAAGGAAAGGAAGGTAGATTCAGGAAACAAAATATATGTGACTAAATAAAGCTGAGCAGATAAGGCAGATTCAAAAGAATAGTATCGGGCATTAATCGTTAATTTCAAACCATAAGAATTTCAATTTCAAATATTAATACAAAATTTCTTTGTTGGAAATTCTTTTATAATAAAATACCTTTATATAATACTATTATAATAACAAATTTTACATTCGAAAATACTTTTATAACTCTATGTTTCAACAAGTTTATCCTTGTTCTTGCAGACTTCGGCCATGCGTTGATCAGGCGCAAAGCTAGAATTCTTCAAGTACTTAGTAGACTTGTTTCAACACCCAGTGAAAATACTGGAAAACCTTTAAAACCTATATGGAAAGTGCAATCCAAATAAATCACCTGGATCGCAGGATACATAACAATGGTTACGCCTGGATCCCCTAGGAAACATCCATACCCTTTAAGCATTCACTGCCTTACGAATTACGCCATGATAACCAAAACCCGTGGACCGCAGGATACGTAACAATGGTTACGCCTGGATCCCCCAGTAAACATCCATATCCTTTAAGCAATCTCTGCCTTGCGGATTAGGCCACAACAACAAAACCGGTAGACCACGGGATACATAAAAATGGTTACGCCTGGATCCCCCAAGAAACATCCATATCCTTTAAGCAATCTCTGCCTTACGGATTACGCTACCCAAAAAAACAACCATGGGTTACACCACGGTAGGACACACGAGTATCACATCCGGAAAACCAAAATCAGAGAGAATAATATCGATAGAATGAATCCACAATGTGGCCACCAAGCGGATATTAAGCAGAAGGTACTTTCCATATCATTACTTCGAAAATATATCATATAGTACCTTTCAAATCCACTTCAAATACCGTACGTATATAAAGTCCATATATATAAGATTGCATTTCAAAATTGAATACTCTCCAAAATCAATAGTATATCAAATCACACTTATATGGACTTCGATAATATAATATTTCACTTTTCAAATTGAGTACCCTTCCAAATCAATAGTTTTCAAATCAAATTCATACTTATACAAATCAATTTTATATAAGTTCGATAACTCCAAAATAAAGTATTTAGTCAAACAAGGTTCTGAATTTCAACTTGTTTCAATATCAGTTCAGTTTCAAAATAATATTCGATTTCACCAAATTATTTCTTCCAAATTTAATATCTTCAGTTTCAAAGTTTCCAACTATTTTCGAAACCAAATATTTTCCTCAAATCAATTATACCCAAAATTGAATTCCAAGTTTATAACCATCCCTTAAACCTTTAAACTATTTATTTCTATTTTAAAAGATCTAATTTACCCTTTGCAAATTATTTAAAACTAAATCTTATTCACAACATCTCAAAACCAAATTTTATTCAAAACATTTCAAAACTAATTTCCATATTAGTATAATTCAAAATAGTTTTATTCATTTACTTAACAAAACAGTTTCAAACTTGTATACTTTATAAAATAAGTTATACTGTTCGAATTTTCTTAGATTTGGAAATTAAACCTTGATTTGGAAGTGTCCGAACATTCAAAATAGTCGGAGAAATCAAATTTCCAATTCAAGAGTTGGAAACCAACAACAAATCAGTAAATCAATTTCAATAGATAGGATTATACCAAATCAAATTCGAAACTCGAAGACTGAACACAAGTTCACTTCAAATCATTTCAAATATAAATACATATATCTTTCAAATATCAAATCATACTTCGGCACTTGAAATCAAAATTTGGTTTCACAAAATCACTCGCATAGCAAAGCTATTAGAGAGGCCTCTCCCCCACTCTGAAACTCGAAAATCAATGTCGATGATGCGTGCACTCATCACCGAAATTATTTTCCAGCGACATAAGTGAGTTCTGGACTTCTATTTTCTTGAATGCTTCTTTGAAATTTCTTTGAAATCATTGGAAGTCATTCAAAGTCATATGAAACATTTCTTATTAGAAAAATACTTTCAAATCGTATTATTATATATTTTTCAAAATCTTAAAACCAATTTCCAAAATACCGGAGTTCAACTCTTCGAATTTCCAATTTAAAATTCTTCAGTTATAAATCATTTTTAGATTAACCAAATTTCTTATATGATTTCCAAAATTTCAAATCCTTTCGAGACTTTTATATATAGAATAAAATCATAGTTATCAAAATAATAATTTCAGTATATAAAATAATTTCTAAAATGCAAACAAACCCGATTTTCAAAGCATGATTCCAGAATGGATTTCAAAACAAAGATAGAGAATTAAATTAGAGGAACTCTAATTAATAGAATCCTGATTCGAACATGGACTCGATCGAAGATGAGATAATTAAATTACAAAATAGAAGATGAATATACTTCTATAAATCGCGTGCGACCTTAACCGGGTCAACCGTGACTTCAGGAATATAATCGATGCGGAATTCCAAAACAAGTCGACATTCGATCGCCATAGATAGAATTCGGCATATCAAGATATTGCAGCATCTAAACCGATGATACCAAAATCTTCGGTGAATCAATGCCAATTGTAAAGGAGTTTCACCCCCTTTACAATTCATTCAGTGGAGTTATGGGATACTCCAGAATCAAACGAATATAAATAGGGAGAGACCAGAATGAATTTTGGGACCGAGGAAAAATTCAAAGGAACTACAAGAGAAAGGAGTTCAAGCTCGAACGAAAGTGATTCCATAATTAAATTTACCATACATGCTAAATTTGCCTAGAGCCAAAGCTCCGATACCAACTGTAACGGGATGATATTTTCAACCATTCGCATCCGTACCTATCGGACTTGAATTGCTCAAAATATCGGATTGTTAATTTATATTTGGCAAAACTCATCATATACAGTAAAATAAATCAATCACAGAATCACAGATACAGAGTAGTACAATAATACGCAGCGGAATAAATAAATAGTAGTTCATGAAGCTACTATATAAACATCAGAGTTAGAAATAAATACAACAGAATATCTCAGATGCAGTGAAGTCTCCAGTACGAGCAGGTGACTTCTCTGAACCAATCAACTAGAAGGGCTGAAAGTGGAATCGATGGTTGGATCTCTAACGAAGCTCCAATCACCAAAGGTGAGTCTCAAATGCCGAATTGCTCAGTCTGACCCGAGCATAAGGCAAAACACAAAACACTCGAGTTAGGATTAACATTCTTATATCAATAAATCCAACTCAAATGAAATATCAACTGAAATACAAGTAACTCAAAGGACGTTTGGGATAATCATCCTCTAAGGATCCGTGGGGCTATCTAGAATGCAGAGATATACACTATAACCCCGTGGTCGTTCAAATTAATTTATACTTCAAAACCAAAATATCATTTCATTTCAAATATATTTATTTCCAAATTTTATCCCTTTCAAAGTTACGATTCAAATCTACTCAAATTCCAAATCAAATTTAGTCCCATCTCAATTTATCAACTTAAATTCAACTCAATTCCTAAATAACCATTTCAAATTTTATCGATCTCCAATCTAGATTTGAAATCATAAATTACCCATTTACACTTCAATATTATTTCAAAACTTTAAATATTCAACATTTCAAACTAAATTTAACGATTTCAAATAGATTTAGTTTATCTTCGTTATTATTTAGTCTTGAGATGTTCCCTCATTTGACTCAATATCATTTAAGTAACCTTCAGTTACATTTTACTCAATATTTTCTTTAATTTATTTAAACATGAAATATTCATTAAATCACTTAAATCAAAAATCCAGTTATAAAATCATACCTTTAAATTTCACATTCAATAATTTCAAATTGATATAATTAAATAAAATCCTTGATTAAATACCATTCCAAATAAACCCAAATTTATCTTCCCAATCTTACTTATTCAATTTATTACAAGAAAATCTATTTGAAACATAGATTTACAGAAATACTTAACCATATTATATCAATCTAATTTAAATTAAATATTACTACTAAACCTATATATAAAATTACCATTTATATATAATATCTTAAGAATAAATACTTATTAAACCATATATTTCTTTCTGAAACCGTAGAAATTATTTTCAAATTATTTATATATGGACCAACGGTGTTTGTATATATTTCCTATCCTATGGTCAAGTGGTACAGATATTTATCATTTCAATCTGTACACTAAATATATACGGGTGGATATCATTTCAACCCGTAATCACAAATTCAATTCAATGAAAATCGCTTGGGTCTATCATTTCAACCCATAACGATTTTCTCCTATTCTAAAGTCCGTTCGGGTATGTATCATTTCAACCCATAGTGAATTCTATACTAACAGGGAACTTACAGAGTAATAACAGATATGAAAAATAATAATAACAGGCATATATCGTCAATAACAATATAATATAAACAACAGGATGTGGTGTCATATCCCACAGGTGAACGGTTACAGATAATAGCATAGATGACTATTTAAATAACTACAGCAGCATATTTCCATTGTCGTTTCAATTGAAATTAAATTTAATAAATATAAGAACGTTAATCGTGAGTGATTACTCACCTTTCGAGGCTAGAGAAATTTGACAAGGAAAGGAGCTACGAATTCAAAAGCAATGCTAGATGGATATGATTCGATGAAGAAAACAGGCACGACAGACAACTGATAATGAGAAATCGATTGAACGATTAGGATCAGTTTGACATAAATTGAAAATAGACATATTATTAATACATATTCAGTATTCTAATTTAACATAAAAATCAAAATAATATAAAAATTTCTAAATCATCATTCTTAACTCAAGCATTAAAAATCAAAGTTTTTTTTATTATACTTAATCTATTTCCCACAACAATTTCTTAAACACATATTATATATATACACACACATTCCAAAATCCATTGTTTTAGAATAAAATGCAATTTATCTAAAACACCTACATTTACCTAAAGTCGGTACTCGTTTTATATACAAGCTTTTAAGCGTACTTAAAAATATACTTAAATCCATCATAACCCCATATACTTTATACATATCTTAGAATATGAACAATTTAACAAGTATAAGATATGCAGACTCAAAAGAATTCATGTTGACGCCTAAAAAAATAAGATGATATTTTAAAACAAACCAAATATATATAATACTTAAAATAGCCGATCAAAACAAAAAAACTATATATTTTAACTTGAACAATGAGTTACAACACTAACAAAAAATTTATTATTTTATATAAAATAGTATAACATATATCACAGAACTTAATATCATTTACTTAAACAGACCATATACAAATAAACTATTATAAGCATGTACACAATCCATCAGCCTCCATATAAGCATATGCATTATAAAAGTTTTGTCAACGTATTATACGACGTACATAAATTTGTATATATAAAGCAATAGGTATCGATACAGCTTAAACAATGATGCAACTCATTTTTTTTTCAAAACAAAAATAAACAAATGCTAACATTTTTTAAAAATTCATATACACTAATCTATATACATTGGGTACATCTGCATCTATTTTCTATTTAAACCAATGTTTATAAAACTCCTCACTAACTCAAACAAAACAAAAGTTTATAGCAAAATTTTACACAAATTTATTTACACGACAAAAGAGTACAGCTCCCAAATATATACATATATTTATTAAAGAAAATGTATAATAAAAATCAAAACTGTTACATATATCTACTTAAACACATTACTAATATAAAACTATAACCAATTTTAATATAACATACTATAGGATAATTAATATATGCATGACTAGTAAAATTTGTATAACAGACATATTTAAAATTTATATAAGTTTATATATATTGTATTAAAATGTATATATATATATATATATATATAATCAGAAAGCAAAGTATTCATATAAACGAAAATAGAATATATGCTACCTTTATGTATATAACAGATAGAACTCACATGCAAAACAAAATATAAGTTTGTACATATATTAACACAAAAAAGAAAGCTCTGAGTTATATCTATATATACTAACGTATTTTTGATCCAAAACTAACATATGCATACAGTAAATTATATAAATGTACTTTAAAATCATAAACAACAGTGATAAAATATACTATGATAAAATATACTATACTATTATATGTAACACAAGCATCATACAAAAAAAGTAGAAGCAACTTATAACACCCTATAAATTTTATACTGAATATGATACGTTTGTTGAAGCCAATAGCACCAAAATCAAGGAATGAAAAAGGCAACAGGGAAAAGAATGGAACAAATAGAAATGAAACGTATCAAATTAATTTGAGCGGTTTTTCTAGCAATGGTCACCCATTGATTTAGCAGACAAATGTTAAAGCAATTGATTTATGCGTGTTTAAATTTTAAAACGCAAAAGAAATCAAATGGTCACGAATCCGGTACCGATACAGTTACCAGTTTCGTGGATTCCGCTATGTACCGGACTTCAAAACACAGAAATAAATATACAGTAGAGATCCGCTCGACGAGACGATCAAAATAGAATACAGATATCAATGGTACGATTGAATTATAAAAATTCAAATTTCCACTAGCGGAAAAATGTAGCTAAACACAAAAAAATAATATCGACGGAGCAAAAGATGTCCGAATTTAATGAAAAGAAATTTGATGCCTTACCCAGAAGATGATATAGAATTTTTCTATAGAAAAATATTTCAGGTTTGAAAATAAATTTATTATCATCAATTATTAACTGATTATACTAAAATAGAATTGTACAATAAAATTAACATTCATAAAATCAGATGAAAATTTACCATCTGCTAAAATAAAATGGACGTATTTCAAATATTAAATTTTTATTTTAAAGTATTATTGTTTAAAATTTCTCGAAAATCCAATTAAATACGTTATAAATTTATTAAAATCTAAGGGTCGTTACAGTTTCTCAATCGATGCATATAAAGACGAAGCAACATGTTAAAATCTTTTGCTTTAATTGTTTGTCTGAAGCAAAATAAGTTTTTTGCTTCGGCTGATTAAATAACTAAAGCAAAGTGTTCACTTTTGCATCAGTCATCACATGGCGACCGAACCAATTAAGTATATTTTGCTTTACCCATCACACGAGAAGTAAAGCAAAAAACAAAGAATTAATACACCACATTGTTTTGCTTCGATTTTCATGTAAGAACCAAAGCAATTAAGGTTGTTTGCGTCAATCGTAACATGATAATCGAAGCAATTTTTTTCAAAGGTAATGTTTAATGTCATATATAGAAATTTCAGTATTATTGTTTATAACGTGAATACACTACAATATCTTTTAGTGTTTTCATAGGTTAATAGTTACAAGACCCTGTATTTAATAACCCTATAAAATAGTGGACCCATAACCATACAAGTCCCCCATTATTTATTAGAGACAAAATGAGTTGGATTCAACCATGAAGTTAGTAGTATTCTATAGATGAGAATTTGCATTTCTTTGCTCACTTTTGCAATGTAGGATTATAAACCCACTAACTGACATCCAATCGATCGCTAGGATTATTCTTAGTTGTTGATTATGAAAGAAACTAGTGTATAGGATTACCAACTTATTTTACTTATCAACACATATAAAAATATTGTGCTGTAACTTAATTACTCGTGTTATGTTGCACAAAACTATTATTAGAAATAATATGTCACTTTAGTTTACCCAAATCGTACGCCACCTAGCTATATATGGGGATATATATCAGTATGTTGTTAAAAGGTCTGTTTATGATAAATTTACATATTCTCCTAATTGAAGTAATAATATAAACAATTTTTAAAAAATTCTCTGGATTTCAATTTATTCATATCGATTTAAGTAGGTTTTTCTTAGGCAGCTTTGGCAATTGCTACGCAAATAGTGCAAAATTTTGGTCCTGCCTATAAAGAACATGAAATGAAGCAGTCCTTACCGCATGAAATATGCTATGCTTCTATGTAGACTGTGCATAATGTTGTGGGTGAATTTGGAAGTGTTGTATTTGTAATGTGGATTCTTGTGTGAACTAATATTTAAATTGTAAATAGCAAGTCATCTGATTCATCGTTTGATTTTAGCAAATATTCAGCTTGAATTTCTACTTGCTGATTATGGAATCATGCCATTTTAATTTGCATCAAATTGGAGCTGTATTTTTTAGTTATTTTTGGTTATTTAGAGTAAAATTAGACCGTTCTATTTTGCTGAACAAATTTGGAGTTAGTAAATAAATATAATGGGCCCAATTAAAACATTGATTCAATTTTACAACACATTTGGTTCTCTAATAAAATTTAATAAAATAATATTATTATATAAATATGTTGGTCAAAAGCTAAGTTAATTAAACAACATATATTTGTGCGGTTGGTTATTGGGAGCACGTTAAAGAATATTTAGGCCATTTACTTTAGTCAAAAGAGGACCGAAATAAAAGGTTAATTTGCATCTACTTATTTGCTTCAATCATCAGGGCAATTGAAGAAAATAGTCAATTTGCTCCTATGCATTTTCTTCGATTGTAAGTAACAACTAAAGCAAATTCCATTCTAACTAAAGCAAATTCCATTCTTTTGCTTTGTAAGTGTCAATTGCTTCGGTTGTTAAGGATGGACCGTAGAAAATAACACTATTTGTATCATAAAATATGACAACCAAAGCAAATAAGGCAAGACATTAGGGTAATTCTATACTACTGATTACCTATGAACCCATACAAATAAAACAAAAGTAAAAAAATCACCGCCTCTAAAAAAATCTATAAAAATATCTAAAAATCATGATAAGAAATAAACAGAACAAAACGGTGGCTAAAAAAGCCAAAAGTAGCAACGGAGAAGGAGACACGATGAGAGAGAAAGCCTCCTTCGATCCCTAAAGAGAAAGTGGATACTATGAATAGCTATTAAATTAATCCAAATAAGCTATGGAATGCCATGTAGCATATTGAAGTTTGGCTCACCCAAGGAACGAGAACATCCGAGTCGAATGTCCCATGTCAATTGCTAAAACTGAAAAACACAATAGACAATGGGAGGCTTAAACATATATATGTATTTAAGTCTATTATACATGTATATGAAAAAGGTGAAGAAGTAACATGAATGAAAAACAATAACCAAGGTATGACAAGCATCACGTAAAGAGATAAACCTACACATACTTCAAATAGTTTTATAGGAAACTATGTTAATGAGTTCAATCAACTAAACCTTTGGAGGTAAGATTGTGGCTTTTAAACGTCATAACTTTTGAAATGAATGCTATATTCATAATTATAACATTTTAAAGTCAAACTAATTTCTTAAATATAATATAGCGTCGGATTCGCTGGTATACAT
Organism: Allium cepa; assembly: GCA_030765085.1. Taxonomy (NCBI): domain Eukaryota; kingdom Viridiplantae; phylum Streptophyta; class Magnoliopsida; order Asparagales; family Amaryllidaceae; genus Allium; species Allium cepa. The sequence continues at coordinate 671,848,646 of CM060943.1, read as the reverse complement.
TTCAAGTATAAAGGTATTTGAAGTGCTATTGTTATTTCTATTTTTAAATACTATATTTTTCTTAACAAAATTAATATGAGATTTAACCTCTTCAAGGTATTCCTTAAAAGTAATATTATTATCTTTATTATAACTAGGGTTTGAAATCTAGTTAAAACAAAAGATAGCAATTATATATATTAAACTATCTGTTAGGGTATCTATATTATTAAAAACCCTTTGATTCTTGTAGTATCTCCTACATGGAGGCCTAAAACTAATGGCTACGGATGCTGCAGTCATCCATAGTTATTAATCCTTAGCGACCAAATACAGTAATGTTAGATACATTGATACACAGAAACACATGAATATGGAAAAAAATAACGCATCAAACAAGTTCCACATTCCATACCAAAACATTTCAAATTCATTACATCATCCCACAATCGTTAATTACGTCCAGAGAAAATATAGTTATTACAACATGTACCAAAAGCGATATATGAAAATGTCATCTTGGATGATCAGAGTATATATAGGCAATTTAACAACTTTGCCTTTACAAAACAATATGGCGGAATCAAAATAAAAGAGAACTCTAGATACCTATCATGCTTCCTACAAGTCTCAGGAATCTTATTCGTCTAAGAGGTACCTGAAAACCTCAACTCTCAAACTACTTAAAATCAATTGGGTTCCAGAGAATTTAAGGGGAAAACATTAACTTCGAGTCAGATATAAACCCTGGTATGAATAAAAATCTACCATCTCAAACTATTTAGATATCTATTGAGACCACGTCGCTTAGCGGAATGGGTTTCCCCTCACTAGTATCCTAAAACCTTTATAAAATCATATACTGTGCTCTTGCGTCCGCGATAATTAAAACATTTCAAAATAATATGATGATATGCAAAACAAGTAAATCAATTCAAGATTACCCATCCCCATTCATTTTGACTATCTGTCTCAGTTATAGTTTCTAGGGTTACTATTAACCTAATAGTTTTCATGGGCTGACTAATAACCGGTTAAATATTTATGGACTCCCTATTCTATTTCATAGTTTTCATGGGATCACTAAGAACCTATTGGCTCCAACCACTGTCTTTAATGTTTCATGGGTTCTTACTGAACATATTGGTAACTCCAATATCTTTACCCTTATCCTAGTTTTCATGCGTTGACCAGGAACCTATTGACCTCTATCAATATCTTAATTTGGATATAGTTTTCATGGGCTAACTACAAAACTGTTGACCCCTGCCAATATCAAATCATAGTTTTTATGGGCTAACTATGAACCTATTGACCCCTGCTAATATCAAATCATAGTTTTCACGGGCTAACTATAAACCTATCTTTCAGACATCTTCATTTATACATTGTTTTCATGGGCTTACTATGAACCTATTGCCCCCGCCATCATCTTTTCCTATACATTGTTTTCATGGGCTTACTGAGAACCTATTGGCTCTTGCCAATATGTTCCTTTAATATTTTAGCATCCTATATCCTGATCTTTCCGACCTACTGGATGCAATTTTACTCATTTAGGAGTTAACTTAATTATATTCACCACTGGATCGACCTAACTAGTTATTCTACCCTTCCTCAAAATACAGTTATGGGTCCCTTATAATGTGAATATATACATATATGAAGAAGCAAACACAATAACTTGATTAATCCCTTTAACCTATTAATCAAGCAAAACTACTTCAAAAACTCCATTTCAAAATACTTTGTTTATTTATGCCATGGTTTTACTTTAAAATGAGATTGGGTTATTTGTTTTGAAAATTGAGGCTTTCAAAACCTTGAAAACTTTGCTTTCGACTTCACTGGATAACCTCCTAAGCATATCGATCTCTTTCCAAGACATTAGGCCTCTGCCTTTCGAAATACGTCTCTGTTTTGAAACCTTTCAAATGTAATCAAGTATTATTTATTAACTCCTAGAAGCATAGCTTCGAAACCCTTGAAAGTACCTATTTCAAAACCTTTGGAAGTATCCCTTTTGAAACCATTCAAAGTCCTTTTTTCGAAACCATTGGGTTTATATTTAAAAATAGCATTTGGGTAAGGGTGAATATAACCGAAAGCATCTCTTTCTAAACTATTTTTTATCATATAAAGTATTGGGGAAAACTTGATGGCGTCGGCACCATCCTTTCGAAAGATTCAAATCATATAAGCAAAATACTGAAGGATAACATCGTAACCCCCTTTCGATGTCATTTCCTTCGAAACCTTTGGACCCTTTCGAAAGAATTTAAGAAATGGCTTTATACACCTTTAAAACAAAACTACCCTTCGAAGGCATTTATGACTTCAATACACTCGAAAGGCAAAAGAATGGCAGCAAGGTCTCGAATAGGTCAGAACCACTACTTTCGAAAGCATTATTTTAGAAATAAAGGAACTCATCCGAAATCTCTTACTCCTAAAACAAAAAATGGCAACCCTTTTAAAATCTATTAGAAAACCCCTTTCAAAAGCATGTGTTTCAACTAATTCAAAAGCTTTAATAAAACAAAGGCAAGCCTTAACTTTTTAACGCAAACAAAAGTATCGACCCCATCGGAAGCAATGCTCTTGACACCAAGCCTTCCGTCTTTCTTCAATCCACTACATACTGTCTAAGTGATATCTTGTGCATCGGTTTTGGCCTGGGTGGGTTTCAATTGAGTTGAAGCGAAAGCATTGGAGTCAAAAGATGCTTCTAAATAGAGGTGGAACCTGCTTTTCTGGGTAAACGTGATTTAATACCAATTAAAGCAAACACTTTCTAACTAACCTGCCTACGTGATAGCATGTGATTGGTTGCCACAACTTTTGAAATTCTTTACCAAAATAACTGCTGGTTAGTTTTAGATTTAAACCAAGGTTAATTTTGCAAATGATCCCTTCCATTAAACAAAGACAATAATGCAGTTAAATCCTTCCTTCTAAAACAATTTAATTTTTGTAGTAAGTCAATTAGGAAAAATCCCCAAAAATTACCGAAATTCAGTTTAATCATGATATCTAACAAATAAAAAATTCCAAACCCAATTTCTTCCTGAAATAATCGATATTAAATTCAAACCCAATTTTATCATATTTTCCTTTGAAAATTCACAATAATCTTTCCATAGTTTGGAAAATTATCAAAATTAAAACCCAACTCCAATATCATGTTTTATGTAATTGTAACAACCCTGGTATTGAAGATTACCGATGATATTAAATTATAACAATATCTATAATTTACTATGGTGAATAGAATGTAATGGAGAAAATAAATTTGGTTTAAATTGTTTATTACAAATAAACAATGTGATTGAGTTAATATTAAGTTTGTATTTATTTTGAGTTAATAAATTAACAAGTGATGTATTTTAACATTTAATTATTGAAATAAATCCAAATTGATGGAAATAAAGTTTTAAAATTTTTATTTTGAATAGTTCGAGCAAAAATAATCAATTATTGTATTTTATTTGAGCTGATGTTATAATATTGGTAATTATTGCCAGTATTAGCCTTTTATTGAATATAAAAGGAGAATTATGAAGAAACATGTCCTTTATTAAAATAAAAGATGAAATGTTGTTTGAAAATATTATTTTGATGATTTAAAACTGTTAGAATGATTTATTGTAATTTATTTGACAAAGAACATAATTCTCAAACAAGCTATGATTTAAAAATAGTGCTTTTACACAAAAATATGGTAAATTATAAAAAAATATTAAAATAAGGTTTTATTTGTAAAAATAACTTCTTATCGTTAAATTAGATTTTATTTTGTTGTAATAATAATTTTATTGCAATATAAATAAGATGTATTCATTTTAGTTGACTTTAAAATGTAATATAGTGTGTGTATATAGTGTAAAATAGGTTATTCATGTACATAACTTTGCATTTTTTGTACTAAGAGCTTTTTTTGGGCTTTTTGGGTCGAGGTTAAGTCCTTTAATCAATAAATAAAAGCCTTTGGTTAAGAGAATTAGCCTCTACGTAGAAAGCATTCACCTCCTCCTTCTCAAATTAGCTTACAGTAAGAAACAAAAGAAAAAGTCATGGCTTTCTCCAATTAAAACCAAAATTCTCCAAATATGCTGCAAATTAAAGAAGATAATCAATAAAACAAGAATCTACAAGGTAATCTCTACCCAATACTACGGAAATTTCATCAAAAATGTAACGATCCAGAGTTTCAGTCATTTGAAATTCATATATTTAATTGATTTTAAATATTCACAAGTAAATTTTATAAGCTGAATAAATAATATTTCGAATAACGTGATTTAAATGGATAATTAAATTGTTAATATAATATTGAAATTGCAGAAATAATTGAAAATTGGATTTAATGCGAATAAAAATGACTTGTAAAGTGATATCAAATTATATTTGAACTAGAATGATGTCAGTAAACTTTTAAAATTAAATTAAAAGTTGAATTGTAGAATTTGAATATTTTAATATTTAATTAACGTGTAAAAATAGTCATTTTTCAAATAGACTCGAATTTCGACGAAACCAGTTTCATTGGATCTGTAATGTTAAATTATTGTAAGATTTCAAATTTCGTGTAAATCGGATTTACGTTTTCTCCGGAGCAAGCTAAAACGCGTAGAAAATTGTTTAAGTGGATTTTAAATTTAAATAGTCGATTCGAAAACCTATCTTTCAAATACGATCAAATTGGCTCCCGATATATATTCCATTATGTTCGGAATAGGTGTAAAACATTATAAACGCCAGGCGGTACACTTCGTTTCGAGTTCGGAAAAAAATTGGATGAATAGTGTCGCAACATTTTCTGTAAAAGGACATTATAATCTTCATTTTGCAAAACCCTAAATTAAACTAGGGCTAGCCTCCATTATACTTTCTATGGCCAAAAACGCACGACGTTCTTCATCCTTTTTCTTCCAATGCATCAACAATCATCAAAAACGATCAACTACAAAATGATAGAGGGTAGGGAGATCTATAATCCGACGGTCATGATCGTGATTCAAGCAATGGATCGTCGGCAATTTACATTCGAACGCGCGTCGTTTATGTGCATTTCTGAGGCAAAAGCACGACCGAGCTCAACCCAATTCACGGCGATGGTAGATGATGCCAAGGGCTTCGAAATGGCGCTAGTTGATCAATATCTCGATGATTGTGCATGTCGCGGCCATCAAATTTTGTTCGTGTGCCTATGGGTTTACTTGCGTACGACTTCAATGGGGGGAGAAGAAAGGCCGAATGGCCCAGATCTGGTGTTCCAAAGATGAGCAGCTACGATGAAAAAAAGGTTTAAAAATAAAATAAAAATTGTAAATTAACTATCTATTAAATTCGTATAAACTTTAAAACATTGCATCTTTGTCATACAAGGTCGGTTTTCGACGAAACGAATTATGTTGGGGTCCTTATTGACGAGCACCACATTAAGGTGCTAGATTGGGATTTATTTGAGCTAGTGAGTTTTTTGGATAAAATTAAATGGTCATCTAATTTTATTCGAAGTAAATCGCTAACGCGACAACTACAAGCAATGTGAGTACAATTCACTCTTTCTGACCCACTGATATTTTTATATAAGTGAGAAATAATTTATTTATGATGATTGATAATTGTTTGGATGATATATGATATATTGATTGATATTTGGATATATTCCTACCTAGTGGAGCGGAAGACCCTATACGTTTCCGTGTATGAGTGGATGACCCTTTGTATGTGCGTCTGCCTTGAAGCGAATAGTGTACACATATTCTAATATGTATATTTTGTTGTAGGTGATAGGTTGGAGGGATCCAACAGGATTCCTCACTAGTATTGATTTATTTATAGATATTGTTATATATTCCGTTATCATATGATATATGATGTTTTTGATGTCGTGATTGATATATTTAGTGTTGTTGCAGCATTGGGCCTATTTTGGAGTTTTAAAAATATTAAAGTAACGATTTCGAATTTAAAAGAATTTTAAAGTGATTTTTAAAATAAATGTTTTATTTAATTTCTGAATCGTTAAGAATTGATTTATTTTGAATAAATAAATATGATAATTTTTATGTTATAAAAAATATGATGTTTTGGGAAATATAATTGAAATATGATTTTTGTGAAATATGGAGTTATCTATTTTGTAAATGGTTTAAAATTGATATCTTGATTTATTATAAATGATTTATATAAAAGATTTATAAAATTGATATTTTATAAATTAAAATATTGGAATTATAAAACAAGTTTTTATAAGTGTTAAATGAAGTTATAAATGGAGTTTATAAGTGAATAAGATTTATAATTATGAAGTTATAAAATAAATGAATTTGTAAAATAAATGATTTATAAGTAATTAGCTTATAAATTGGATTTGGCATATAAATGAGATAAATGGAATTGGTTAATAAATAAGATTTATAAATTGAAGTTTTTATAAAATAAAAATGTGAATTTATAAACATGGTTTGTAAATCCAAAATCAATTGAATTTGATAAGTAAATATGAAAGCTTATTAAAGGAGATATATTCATGATTTTGGACAGTGGATAGTCCTTTAATTAAATATGTAGAAGTGTTGAAATTGGTTAGAGATTTATATTCACGATTTTGGATAGTGAATAATATATTAAAGAAATGTTTTGGAAAGTGAATACTTTTAAGTGGATTTAAAACGATTTGAAGATGTTTCAAAATGTATCAAGGATCGAAACCATAGATTTCAACATTCATTGTTGAAATAGACGTTTTTGAGAAATAAGGAAATGATGGACTATAACACTGTTCTTATAGTAAATGATTTTTGAAAGGAAATGTTCTTGTATAGTATTGGGGTTTATATATCTATCTTATTTTCGAATCCCTATACTATTGATTTGGGTTGTCGTAACAATGTTTTACGCAACATTCATTTTGACCCGAATAAATATGTTTAAGTGAATATTTTCCTTAAAGAATAAAATATATACTTAATTCTGATTTAAATATATAGAATATTTTCTAAGTGTTGAAAATAAATTGATTTGAGAATTACTTATCTTTAAATAAGTATTTGGAAATGTTTTCCAATGTTGAAATATTGAAATGGTTTTGAGATTATATCTTTTTAAAGATAAATTGAAGTGAATATTTGGCAAGTGATTTAATCAATAAAAGATTAATAAAAGGGCCTAGTGATTGTATATGGTGCTAAATATTTATTTGTTTGTTTTGATAGTTAAATAACCGACTATCAGACTTGGCCAAAATTTTAGTTTCTCGACTTGATTTGGGAACTATTTAGTTGTACACTTAGTACGTAGCCTTCTGTGTAGGCTTGATTATCCTTTGTGTTGAGGATGTTGATTCGTTTAGTGCGGAGTATTACTCCAGTCTATCAAGCTTCCTTCTTGGGCCGAAGGATAGCAAGTTGAAAGTTAGAGACGTGATAAGTCTATGAGACTTAGTTTCTGTATGAGGTTGAGAAACGCTTTTGCGTTGTTGGTGCGAAGAGACCGGGATCAGGTTTATTTGAAAACCATTTCGGACCAACGTATATGCGACGATTGTTTAGGTTGCTTGTGATGATATTGATATTTCGGATTTTTATAGTGGGGGACTGCTTGTTGATCGTTTGGGGTTAAAATCCCAATATGCATCCAGTAGAAGTGGTCTCTTCATTATGAAATATCTAATGCAAGGACTATTCGCTACTAATCCTAGGGATTTTCCAATAGGATGTGGTAGAAAAGTACCTTCGGATTGTCCTGTTCATGGACAACTTGTATGGACATTTGTCTAACATTGCATTTCTAAAGATTACGTACATTAGTTTTTACAAACGTACATCAGTGGTGGCGGAATAGGCAACTTCTTTAAGCTTAACACCCTCCTTGAGACGTATGATTGTATTTTTGTGGAAGGCAATTAGTAGTCAACGGAAATGGCCATGTGGCATTCTCAATGATGTGATTGTGATTGTGAAAGGTAATCGTTACCTCAGGCCTCATCAACCGAAAATGACCAAAACAGGGTTAGATGCGGTAAGGTTAAGTGGGTCATTCCCAAGTAGGATATGATCATCCTCTTCTATATATATCTTTACACGCTATGATGACATTGTGATGGTTTCTCGGTACATTCTTCTAGAGATGTACTGCCAGAAAGTAGTACCTTCACCTGGTCATTTGTATGGAAATCCAAACTCCACTCTATACCTTCCATTTTGATTGTATTACCCAATTGGGCTATATGCTGGAATTTAATCAATATAACAATTTTCGCTTTGATTAATATTATTTATATACAGTAGACACTACTATAATATAAGATAATTTGATATGAAATGATTTAGTTATCGTAAGGTAAAAACATGTCCGTATTTATGTGTGGACTCGTCTTACGAGATACTTTTGTTTTGATAAAGGAAAAGTTTGTTAATTTAATAAATTCAGTTGAGTGTGTTTCTCACGCTGGTTTACCAGACTGATCCAGGCGTTCTTCCCTTTCAATGCTCGGGTCAGATCGAGTATATTTACAGGTTCAGTTTTGGTGCTTTTGGAGCTTCAGCAGGAGAGCTAGAGATCTTCATTTCGTATACACGTATCTGTTTTGATTATTGATTATCTGTTGTGCTTAGTTGTTGTTAATTATTGGCATTTGTAAGGACATGTTATTCTAAATGTCTAGGCTGATGATTTGTGATTGATTGTTAAATTCTGATTGATGTTAGTATATACAGTTTCTATTTTGTAAAGATCACTGATATGGTATTATATGTTTTCCGCTATGATGTGAGATTCTGTATTTTTCTGTTTGGTTCTATCTTCTCTCTTCTTTTCTTTCTCTTGACTTTCCGTCAGTCGGTGCTTTTTCGGTCGGACATGTGTAGATTATTATCGATTCAAAGGGTATGGATTTTCAGGTCGTCACAAAAAATCTTTGGACTTTTGATATGAATTGTCTATAACCAATTCTTTGTTACTGCATGTTCTTGTTTCAGCATTTTCAGGTGCTTAAGCTAACAATGGAGCCTCAAAACCATCAAACTGATCCAAATCAGTGAAATTTTCCACCCAATCTTTGCTGCATATTTAAGGTGAGGGTTGCCTCGCACTTTCTAGTTTGAATTCATGCATTTAATGATGATTTATATGGTGAACTTGTTGGAGAAAAAATCATTTACAATAATATTTGTTTTGAGATTGAAGCAGAAACTAATTTGGCCAAATCTCTCGGGTTTTTTTTATCCAAATTCAAAAATTTTAGATATTACGAAAAGCTTGGACTTTGTACTAAAAGTTTCATGTTTTGATTTTTTGAATTTTCGAAGTTAGCTTGGTCAAAACTGTGTTTGTTGCTATCCTGAGAGGAAAACGACAGCAATAATGTCGTTGATCCGAGAATTGTTTTGGCCGTATCTTTTGATCTGTAAGTCCAATTTTGGAGATTCTTTCTTTGATTTGAAGCTAAGAAAATCATCTTCAACTTTTATGTTTTGGGTTTTGTCAAATTTTGAAATTTACATGATCAAAAGTTCAATCTAAGGTCGCTGTCTCAAGACCAAAATGACAGAAGTAGTGAAATTCAGATCTCAGAATTGTTTTAGTCGCAACATTTTAATTTTTCTATCAAAATTTAGTAATTTTTAAAATTATGTAAAGCTTAGGATATCTTCTTCAACTTTTATGTTTTGTGTTTTCTCAAATTATGTGTTTAAAAGGGGCAAACCGACCAAAACAAAACGCATGCCTAGGTAAAACGCCTAGGTTTCTTCTTGTGTATCCTGAATTGTTGCATCAGTTTTTGGTGCGTTCTCCTGTTTTTTCTGAGCATGGTTTTGATGCTCATTTCAGTGCAAATAATGAGATTTTTATATCACATATGCTCTAGTATTGAATCATGTATTTTCTTCCAATGTTCGGGCATGGTTTTGATGATAAATTTTAATATAGATCTTGAGTGTTGTATTATCTTATTTAAGGAAATATCATGCTTGTTGTGATTATTTTTAGGTTGTTTCTATTATATAGAATCCCGATTTTCACGAATCCATTATTGGGATTTTAACAAATTTCAATGATTCATTGTGTGATGTTTACATTGTGATTCCGAGCACACGTGCATGTATTTTTAAACTATTTTTCCAAAAGTGTTTATATTCTATCTATTGTTCTAATAAATATATTTTACAAAGTGATTTCATATCAAACATGATATAATTAGTATTTCTAAATTATAAAGAGATTTTCAAAGTTGATTTCTTAAATATTTTTTGAAATTTATTTCAAATCCCGATTTCGCTAAAATATATTTTCTATATAAAAAATACACGTTTTTGCACTTTTCGGACGTGTGAGAAAGAGAATTAAACTATTTCGTAAAACACATGGTATTGGACATGTGAGTTTACTTTTTTGGTTAATTCCGGACTTGTACGATCGAAACCTCTTGAGTATGGCATTTTGAGTTGATATTTGAGATTTATAATTCCTATTATAGGAATTTTCTGATTTAGCCAATATTTGGCGAGTTAAGACGTCCGATATCACCTATTATAGAAGTAATAATTGATGAGAACCACTTATAGATGTTATTTTACTCGCCGATGAGAAGAGGCGAGTCTTGAGATGAGATTTCCCCTTTTCAAGAATTATGGTTTATGAGAAACCATTATGAGATTTATATGCACTTTCCGATGATACGAGGCAAGATATATGAGTATTCTGAGATTTCTGAGATTTGAGATTTTATTTTTATGATGTGGAGTTAACTAGTAGTAAGCAAACCATTTAGTGCGAATGTGCGATATGGGATGCATGTTAACACTTTTTGGGTTCCTTTCCAAGAGTTTGGGACACATCCACGAGTATGCCAGTGCTATAGACCATCATGTCATCTGAGTTATGTGACTTTGGTCACCATGAGTTATGTGACTTCGGTAACCACAAGTATGACCTTCGGATCCACGAGTTAGGTACCTAAATTATAAATAGCACTGGATAAGAGTTTAACACGTGCAGCATTACTTCGGCATTGCAATTGGGGATCTGACCAATCCGAGTTTTCTGAGTTTTCTGAGTTTTAATGATTTCACCATTTTGAGATGTTTTTGTCACATCGATAGCCTAGTGCTACATGACATGCTATATTAGGTGATTTTGTTTTTATGAGCTTTGAACTTCTTTTTGAGAGTTCCATGTATTTGAGTTTTGAATTTTGATGAGTTTCTCTTATGGCTTTTGTATGGTTACTTACATTTATGTTGAATGCCTTGAGTATGGATTTCTTATGTTGAATTAAACCTAATTATGTGACAACCCTTTATGAATTGATACCATGGAATTATATTTGAACAATATGTATACCATTCCTTTATAGTTAAAGGAAGAATTCCCTTATGCACTTTTATTCCTCTTAACTTTTTCTAATATCAAGTTCTAGCTAGCCTGATCCGCATATTTATTGCTCGAGTCAGACCGAGTTGCCGGTTAGGTAGTTGGACTCTTAGCTTGCTTACCTTTTGGACTCCATCTTCGGCTTTAGATGTAGCACTGCTTTTGTGTTGCTGTCTTTTTGGTTGGGAATTGTATATTATTCTATGGGGATCTATGTATGTATATATTATGCTTGAATACCACTTGTGACGGGTTGCATTACATTTGATGTATGTGTATGTATATATTATCTATGTTGTTGTTCTGTGACTTGAGATTGTATAGTTATTTTATTTTGTTTCTAAATTGATCCTATAGCCATCATAGTAGTGTATTAGATAGGGATTAAGTATGTCGAATAATTAAGATGAAAAAAAATGAGCACAAATACCGACATACTTAGCTCCTACCTAACGCATGACTATGATGGTCGCTCTTAACCAGCCATATTCTCCACACTAGTAGACAAAACTACTCAGTAGCTCTCTTTACTAATATGGGTCTCGGGATGGTGCGTCGCATCTTGGTGTTAGAGCAGGTTTCAGAATGAAATGTAATAGACACGGAACAATATACATTATTATCATACATCAATTATAATACACTCGTAAACATCATCCCCAAATCATAACCAAACCCGACCTTGTCCTTAAATATTTCTAAATTAATAAAGAGATTTTCAAAGTTGATTTCTTAAATATTTTTTGAAATTTATTTCAAATCCCGATTTCGCTAAAATATATTTTCTGTATAAAAAATACACGTTTTTGCACTTAATTACTGTGAATAATCCTAACTTATCTTTTCTTTCAGCAATGTCTGGAAGGGGAAGAGGTCGAACATAAGAGGCAGGACCATCCAGTGGTTCTCGTCCCGAGAGAGTTTATATATCGGTCGACTAGATTCTCGAGCTTATTAGGAGCACTCAGCCTCTTGCACAAGCTCACTACTCTCCTCCACGCAAATATGCATTTGCGTGCATGTGCAACGACTTTTCCTACGTCGAAGGCAAGCCGTTCAAAGGCTCCGAGATCGTTCTCTAGGTTCAGGCTTGGCTCCGTACTTGCGAGCATCTTCACTCGCATGGAGATATCCGTTCATCATCGAGTTCTTCTGGCATTGAGTATGCTACAAGAATGAGATTTAGACTGGTACGAGCTTCTTATAGCAGAGATGGATGAGTCCACCCTTACATGGTAGAATTTTCGAGACAGATTTGAGCTTAAGTTCGTACTAGAGTCCGAGAAGGTGTTCCTTGACCGTCGCTTCCTCGTTGAAGCAGGGCAAGTCATCAGTATCAGATTATGTTTCATCCATTAAGTCATTATCTAAGTAAGGGCTTGAGTTCATCAGCACCCTGTACAAGAAGAATCTTAAATTTGTAGCTGGACTTAAGAAGTATTTGAAGAAATTTCTCATGCTTCAGCTTAAGCTCTCATTCGACGAGCTTGTAGATTCGGTTCTTCACCTCGAAGCCGTCGAAAAGAAAAGGGATAGCAGCGACGAGGCTAAGGTTCAAACGAATCTCCTTAAGAAGAAATTCCCTTATCAAAGATCCAAGTCCTTTCCTACTAAGAAGAAGAAGAAGAAGCAAGGCAATTCTAGTGCTCATCCTCATGTCATGCCTCCTTCAACCAAGGTCTTAGCCTCCTTCAACTGTGATTCTCGAGACCATCTAGCTCGCGAATGTCCTTATCCTTCCAAATGTTCCTATTCCAAGCAAGAGGGACACATGATTTCTACTTGCCTTAAGAAGAAGAAGGATGCTCGTTCTGGCAATCTGAATGTGGTGAAGGCTTCTGGTAGTGCTTCTCAGTCTCGATGTATATCTTCTACTATTTTATAGTGTTCCATTTTTTCCATGGTTGTTCTATTAAAATGCTCTTCGATACAGGTGTGTCGCATTCATTCGTGTGGAAGGAAATCATTAATGCTTTACAATTGGATGTTTCTTGTTTGATTACCTCTATGAGGATTGTGATTCCTATCTGGGGATCCACAACCCTTAGTATGCTTTGTGATGATGTTGAGATTCTCATTTGTGGCTTTCTTTCCATGCAAATATGCACGTGGTTCTTTGTCTTGGTTTCAATATGATATTGGGTATGGACTGGCTATTTCTATACGATGCCAGGATTTTATGTTTAGAGAGAGTCTTATATCTTCAACATCTCAACTCTCCTACTCAGTTGTCTCTTATACTTTGGGACGTTGATGGCGATTCTACAGCTTCTCTAATCACTTGAATCTCGAGACGACGATGATGATATGTCTCAGATTCCTGTTGTTCGTATTCGAGCCTGTTTCGGGATTACCACCCAAGCGGGCTATCGAGTTCCACGTCAACCTTATTCCAGGTACGCTTCCAGTTAGTCATCCTCTCATGAGGATGTCTGTAAAAGAGAATGAGGAACTCAAGAAGCAACTTCTAAAGCTTGAAGCCAAGCATTTCATTCGACATAGTTCTTCACCTGGGGAACCATGGTGGTGTTCGTAAAGAAGTAAGATGGGACTCTTAGGCTATGCATTATTATCGCAAGCTTAATGAGTTAACCATCAAGAATCCTTTCCCTTTACCTAGGATCGGCGATATGTTCGATCAACTGAGCAGCGCTAAGGTCTTTTCATAGCTTGACCTTGCCACGGGATTTCACCAGCTCCGAGTTGCGGAAGACAACATTCCACATATAGCTTTCTTCACTCGCTATAATTCATATAAGTGGCTCGTCACGCCGTTTGGTTTGACGAACTCCCCTGCTTGTTTCATCGACCTTATGAATCGAGTATTTCGAGAATATCTCGATAAGTTTGTTCTTGTTTTTATCGACGACATTCTTGTATATTCTAAGTCCAAAGAAGACCATACTTGACATCTTAGAATTGTTTTGAGTACTCTTCGACAGCATCAACTCAAAGCAAAGCTTTCTAAGTGTCATTTCTGAGAAAAGAAAGTTAAGTTCTCAGGCCACGTTGTTTTTTCCGAAGGCATTTCGATCAATCCTTCTAAGATCAAAGCTATCCAGAATTGGAAGAGACCTTTGTTAATGAGATTCGTAGCTTTTTGGGTTTGGCGGGTTATTACGTCGACTCATCAAAGACTTTTATCATATTGTGCTTCCCTTGACTAGCCTTACGAAGAAAGGCATTCCCAATATATGGTCAGATAAGTGTGAGGCTTCCTTTCAGAGATTGAAGGAGGTTCTCACTAATGCTCCTATACTTGTGGTTCCCAAGGGAATCATGATCTTATTGTCTATACTGATGCCAGACATAGGGGCCTCGGTGCTGTTCTTATGCAGAGGGATAGGGTAGTTGCCTACGCTTCAAGGCAATTACGTCTGAACGAGGTTCGATACACTACCCACGACTTAGAGCTTGCTGCCATTGTCTTTGCTTTGAAGATGTGGCATCATTATTTGATGGGAGAGCACTTTACTCTATTTACCGATCATAAGTCTCTCAAAAACTTATTCACTCAGAAGGAGCTCAACATGAGACAGCAACATTGGCTCGAGTTTCTAGCTTCGTATGACTTCGATATCTAATATACTCCTGGCAAGGAGAATTGAGTGGCTGATGCTTTGAGTCGCAAGCATTAAGTTATTGTTTCCATGATGATTGCAGGGTGGGAGGTTCTTAAAACTCTTTCCATGTGTGATATGCATGACCGTGCTTCCACTTCAGATTCATCTATTCTATTTGTATAGTATGGAAGCTCGTCCTACTCTTCTTGATCGAATTACCGAGGCACTGTGGCAAGATTCTAATATATCTGCTCTTATTTATAAGTGTAAGTCTGAATCCCACTATGATATGGAGATGAGGGATTTCGACATCGATATTCATGGGTGTCCTCGAAAGAAGAACTGTCTAGACGTGCCTTCTATTCCAGTAATTAGGCGGGACATTATAGCTGAATGTCACCGTTTTATGTATACTATTCATCCTAGCAACAGCAAGATGTATGTTGATATGCGTCGTCTCTATTATTGGGAAGGCATGAAGCGAGATATAGCAAGTTATGTAAGCAATTGCATGACTTGTCAGCTTATTAAGGTTGAGCATCAATGACCCAGTGGTCTTCTTCAGCCTTTAGAGGTTCCACAGTGGGAATGGGATGAAGTTTCTATGGGTTTCAACGATGGCTTACCTCATTCGAGGTTAGGCCATAGCAGTATTTGGGTTGTTGTGGGCCATCTCACCAGGTCTGCACATTCCATTCGTACTAAATCTAATAGGACGGCATCTCTCTTATCGAAGCTGTATATTAAGGAGATCGTATGATTGTACGGTGTTCCTTCATATATTGTATGTGATCGTGATCCTCTTTTCATGAGTCACTTTTGGCAGAGTCTTCTGCAAGCTTTAGGCACAAAGCTTCATCTTAGCACAGCTTATCACCCATAGTCTAATGGACAGATTGAGCAGGTGGATCGTATCTTAGAAAGCTTACTTTGTGCTTATATCTTGGATTTTGGTGGTCACTAGGTGGATCATCTTCCTCTAGTTGAGTTTGCATACAATAATAGCTACCAATCTTCTATCGGCATGACCCCTTTCGGAGCTTTATATGGAAGGCCGTGTCATTTTCCATTATGTTGGCTCTAGTCGGGGGAAAAGCTCATTATAGTCCCTGAGTTTATTAGAGAATCATCTGAGAAGATCCATCTTATTCGAGAGGTAAGAGGCTCAAAGTCGATATAAATCCTACACGGACAACGGTAGGAGGCGTCTTGAATTTTCAGTGGGTGATGTTTTTTATATTCGAGCTTGGAGTGGTACGCATCAGCCATATAGGGAAAATGGAACCACGCTATATTGGGCTGTTCCCTGTTACAGAGTGTATCGGTCCTGTTGCATATCATGTAGCACATCCCAAGCAATTTTCTAGAGTTCACGATGTATTACATCTCTCGATTGAGGAAGTGTCTATGAGGTTCTAATTCTGTGCTTGATTCTCATGCTTTAAAGGAGTTGGAAGTCTCTCCTGATATATCTTATATGCATCACCCTATGAGAGTTCTTACTTCGGAGACTAGACGTCTTCGAAGCAAGAGTGCCCCACTCGTGAAGATTCAATGGTCTGATAATCCCAATGACTGCACTTGGAAAATAAAAGAATTCATCAAGCGATCCTATCCTGATTTCTTATCTTCTCACTCCGAAGATAAGAATTTTTCATTTAATCTATCTATATTCCTTTGTTTGATGAAATAAATTGTGTTGAACACAAATTTCCTCTGGAAATTACAAGCATGCAATTTTTATAAAGGGGGAAGTCTGTAACAACATTGGTATTGGAGATTATGGTGAATAGAATGTAATGGAGAAAATAAATTTGGTTTAAATTGTTTTTACAAATAAACAATATGATTGAATTAATATTTAGTCTTTATTTACTTTGAGTTATAAGTTTACCAAGTGATGTATTTCAACATTTAATTATTGAAATAAATCCAAAGTAATGGAAATAAAGTTTTAAAAACTTTTTTTTGAATATTTGGAGTGAAAATAATCAGTTAGTATATTTTATTTGAGCTAATGTTATAATATTGGTAATTATTGCCAATATTAGTTTTTTATTGAATATAAAAGGAGAATTATGAAGAAAACGTGCCTTATATTAAAATAAAAGATGAAATATTGTTTGAAAATATTGTTTTTATAATTTAAAAGTGTTAGAATGATTTTTTGTAATTTATTTGTCAAAGAAAATAATTTTTGAACAAGTTATGACTTAAAATAGTGTTTTTACACTAAAATAGTGAAAATTGCAAAATATTGTTAAAAATAAGGTTTTATCTGTAAAAATAATGTTTATTGTTAAATTCAAATTTATTTCGTTGTGATAACAATTTTATTGCAATACAAATAAGATGCATACATTTTTGTTGACTTTAAAATGTAGTATAGTGTGTACATGTGTAAAATAGGTTATTCATGTACATAACTTTGCATTTTTTTCACTAAGAGCTTTGTTTGGGCTTTTTGGGTTGAGGTTAAGTCCTTTAACCAATAATTAGAAGCTTTTGGTTAAGAGAATTAGCTTGTATATAGAAAACGTTCACCTCCTCCTTCTCAAATTAGCTTACAGTAAGAAACAAAAGAAAACGTCATGGCTTTCTCCAATTAAAACCAAAATTCACCAAATCTATTGCAAATTAAAGAAGATAATCAATAAAATAAGAATCTAGAAGGTAATCTCTACCCAATACTATGTAAATTTCATCAGAAAGCTTTGAACTTGTGTAATGAATTGTCTATAACCAATTTTTTTGTTAATTCATGTTCTTATTTCAGCATTTTCAGGTGCTAAAGCTAACAAAGGAGCCTCAAAATCATCAAATTCATCTAAATTGATGAAATTTTCAACCCAATTTTTGCTGCATATCTAAGATGAGGGTTTCATCACGCTTTCTTGTTTGAATTCATGTGTTTAATGATAATTTATAGTGGTGAACTTGTCGAGAGAAAAAAAATCATTTACAGTAATATTTGTTTTGAGATTGAAGCTAAAATTAATTTGGCCATATCTCTCACGTTTCTTATTCAAAATCAATAAATTTAGATGTTCTAGAAAGCTTAGACTTTGTACTAAAAGTTTCATTTCTTTAGTTTCTGAAATTTTGAAGTTAGCTTGGTCAATACAGTGTTTGTTTATTGCTATCCTGAGAGCAAAACGACAACAATAATGATCGTTGATCTGAAAATTGTTTTGGCCGTATTTTTCGATCCGTAAGTCCAATTTTGGTGATTCTTTTTCCGATTTCAAGCTAAGAAAATCCCCTTTAGGAGTTACTCAAATTTTGAAATTTATATGGTCGAAATTTCAATCTAAGGTCGCTGTCTCGAGACCAAAATGACAGAAGTAGTGAAATTTGGATCTTAGAAATGCTTTAGCCATAACCTTTTCATTTTTTATCGGAATTCAATAATTTGTTATGTTGCGGAAAGCTTAGAAAATCTTTTACAACTTTCATGTTTGTTTTTTCCAAAATTATGTGTGTAAAAGGGAAAAACCGGCCAAACAAAACATAGGCATGGGAAAAACGCCCAGGTTTCTTCCTGTGTATCTTGAATGGTTGCACCAGTTTTTGATGCTTTCTCTTGTGTTTTCCAAGCATGGTTTTGATGCTCATTTCAGTGCAAATATTAAGAGCTTTATATCACATATGCTCTAGTATTAAATCATGTATTTTCTTGGATTCTTCGGGCATGGTTTTGGTGATAAATTTTAATATAGATCTTGAGTGTCGTGTTATCTTATTCAAGATTTAAACCATGCTTCTTGTGATTATTTTTGGGTTCCTTCAACTGTATAGAAGCTCGGATTTTCGTGAATCCGTTATTCGGATTTTAACGAATTTTGATGGCTCATTCTGTGATGTTTTCATTATGAGTCCAAGCACACGTGCATGTATTCTCAAACTATTTTTCTAAAAGTGTTTATATTCTATCAACAATTCTGAGAAATATATTTTACAAAGTGATTTCATATAAAACATGATATAATTAATATTTATAAATTATAAAGAGATTTTCAAAGTCAATTTCTTAAATATTTTTCGAAATTTATTTCAAATCTCGATTTCGCTAAAATATATTTCCTATATAAAAAAATACACGTATTTGCACTTTTCGGTCGTATGAGAAAGAGAATTAAATGATTTAGTCAAACAAATGGTATGGGACATGTGAGTTTGCTTTTTCCATTAATTCTGGACTTATATGATTGAAACCTCTTGAGTATTGTATTTTGAGTTGATATTTGAGATTTATAATTCCTATTATAAGAATTATCTGAGTTAGCCAATATTTGGCGAGTTAAGACGTTCGAGATATCCTATTATAGGAGTAGTAATCCATGAGAACCACTTATAGATGTTGTTTTACTCGTCGATGAGACGAGGCGAGTCTTGAGTTGAGATTTTCCTTTTCGAGAATTATGGTTTATGAGAAACCACTATGAAATTTATTTGCACTTGCCCATGATACGAGGCAAGATATATGAGTATTTTGATATTTCTAAGATTTGAGATTTTATTTTTATGATGCCGAGTTAACTAGTGGTTAGGAAATCGTTTAGTACGAATGTGCGGTATAGGACGCACGTTAACACTTTTCGGGTTCCTTTTAGAGAGTTTATGACACATCCACGAGTACGCCAATGCTATAAATCATCGGGTCATCTGAGTTATGTGACTTCGATCACCATGAGTTATGTAACTTAGGTCACCACGAGTTATGTGACTTCGGTCACCACGAGTACGACCTTCGGGTCCACGAGTTAGATACCTAAATTATAAATAGAACTGGACATGAGTTTAGCACATGCAGCATTGCTTCGGCATTGAAATCGAGGATTTGGCCAATCCTGGTTTTCTGAGTTTTATACAATTTCACCATTTAGAGTTATTTTTGTCACATCGATAGCTTAATGCTACATGAGATGCTACATTAGGTGATTTCATTTTTATGAGTTTTGAACTCCTTTTGAGGGTTCCATGAGATTTATGTTTCAAATTTTGATGAGTTTCACTTGTGGATTTTGTATGGTTACTTACATTTATATCGAATACCTTAAGTATGGATTTCTTATGTTGAATTAAACCTAATTATGTGACAACTCTTTGTTAATCGATACTATGGCATTATATTTGAACCATATGTATACCATTCCTTTATAGTTAAAGGAATAATTCCCTTATGCACTTTTATTCCTCTTAAATTTTGCTAATATCAACTTCTAGCTAGCCTGACCATTTATTTATTACTCGGGTCAGACCGAGTTGCAGGTTAAGTAGTTGGACTCTTAGCTTGCTTAACTTTTGGACTTCATCTTCGGCATTGGATATAGCATAGTTTTTATGTAGTTTTCTTTTTGGTTGGGAACTATATGATGTATGTATATTCTTTTGTGGGGATGTATGTATGTATTGTGTTGAATACCACTTATGATAGGTTGTATTACATTTTATGTATGTGTATGTATATATTATCAGTGTTGTTCTGTGACTTAAGATTGTATTATTATGTTTTGTTTCTGAATCGATCTTGTAGCCACCATAGTAATGTATTAGATAGGGACTAAGTATGTTGAATAATTGAGATGATAAAAAAATGAGCACAAATACCGACATACTTAGCTCTTATCTAACGCAAGACTATGATGATCGCCTTTAACCAGTCCTACTCTCCGCATTAGTAGACAGAATTACTCTGTAATTCTCTTTACTAATGTGGCTCTCAGGGTGGGGCATCACAATAACATAAAAAAATTCATGGCATTTAAAAATCATTACAATTGGTATTTCCCTAAAACCGTATAAATCCTCAGTTCAACAATCTTGTTTAAATCAAATAAATTACAGTTCAGGCATATCATCATCTAAAACACCATAAAAATGAATTTAACCTTAAATCTGAAAACATATGATCATAAAATATATATAGAAATGGTATAAATTATTATTCACCTTGATTATGATAAGGAGATTGGATTGAGATTTTGATTTATTCCCCTTGCTTTAATCCTTGGCTTTACTTTGATTTCTATCCTCTTTTATTCCTGGCAATGGTCGGCTCCTCCTTATGTTTGCTTTTGTATTTTTTTTGTGCAAAATAACGTGAATGGGAAATGAAACGTGAGTGGTATAAGGAACAAGAATATATATAAAGGTAAGGGTCATATGCGGCAATTTCCTAATATACCCTTATGTAGACTAATTAGCTTATAAGTCATTCTTAATCCCATTTAATTAATTAATTAAGCATGACCACTTATTATTTATTCAAATCTCAATCCTCTTATCACTTAACATTTACATTATTCTATTTAATTTATCTAATTAAATCTCCTAAATAATGTTATTATAAACTAAGGGAGTTACAATTCCCTTCAAACCATATGTACCAACATATTATAAAAATAGTATCAACTACTAATCTATTAAATCCATTATAACAACACTATAACGACCCACCATTTTAGATGGTTTAAATCGACAATAAACCACACATGTCTAATTCAAACCATTCAAAAGGGAGGATTGTTAATGGGGTAAATAATAAAATAAAATAAAAGAAGGAAAAATAAAACATGGAATCTCGCAGCGGAATCACAAAATATAATAATCAAATAAACAGTTCATGAAGTTGTTTTACAAATAACATATGATTACACTTTTACAATTCAAATCAGAGTTATACATACAGCAGGAATAAACAATTAATGCAGCGAAATACATGATGTAGTGGAATAATTATAATAAATAGTAATAATATACTGAATCTTCATCTAAGTCCTTCAGAAAATAGTCTTCAATACACTGAAAAGCTCAGACTGACCCAAGCGTAATGAAAACAAAACACTCGAGTTGGAAGGAAAAGATCTTATGTAAGTCAAATTAATCCAAAATAAAAGGTGAATGCAATGGATTAAGAGATGTTACGGGATTTTCCATCTCCTATCAAGTGTACAACGTGAATATAATTATCAAAAGATTTAAAACAATTCGAGGTATTACTTTTAACCACTTTAATTTTTAAAAAAATTCGAAGTTTAACTTAAACCTTTTAAATAATTCAATTCCAATACATAATCCAAATTCAAGAAATTTTATGGATATATATATGTATGTATATATAAATTTCAACCAATGTCTAAAATTAAAATTTTCAAATCAATAAAAACCGCTCGGGTTTATCATTTCAACCCAAAACGATTTCCCTAATCTACAAGATCATTCGGGTATGTATAATTTCAATCCATAGTGATAACAGAGATATAAGCATAAATAAATGTCCAACCATCCAAAATCTCAACCAATAACATACATCACAATCAACATCCAAATTAGCAAATAAATCACATCAATTAATTGGTTATCATTATTAGGAGTTTAACTAGAAATTATTTTCAATATGAATTACATGGCTATAAAATTCAATATTAATTCAAATTAAATCTAAATGACAAATTAAAAAACCAAACAATAATTAATAAACTTCTAATCACATCATAAATCTAATTTAACCAACGTAAGATAATTTATTAGTTATGAGTGGGTTAAAACACTCACCTTTAATTTGTCCACGATTAAAAATCTAATTAAATGCCCAAAATTGAACAGCGGAAAAACCAAAAACTAGGCCATCTTTAAGAAAAAATATGGACCAGCATATTATTACTGAATCTATAACGGTGACTAAATAGAAAGTTGTTGCAAATTCTTTTCTCTCTATTTCAAAAAAAGAATCACTCAAAAAGCTTTTTTCTTGAGGAAGCAATGGTCAAAACAAACAGAGGTATTTTCTGAGTTGAAAATCTGAGTTCAAATATACTTCGAAAAGATTTGAGTTTTTGGCATAGAATTAAGGAATTTGAAGAACTGGTCTAAAATAAAGTTGAAGCCATTGGAAAAATAAATGATTTGAAGAAAAGAATCACATAATTTGGTTCATTGCTTAAGGAGATATGTTTGATACAATATGGTATATTTTCGTCCAAAACTGGACTCAGGAAAGGATTTGAAAAGTAGAGTTTCTGATATAGAAACATTCGAAATGGGAAGAAGGGTTCAACAACAAAGTTGCTTCCATTGAAATTATACACGGTTTCAAAAAACATATTAGATTTGGAGTAGTTTATGGAATATAGAAGCCATGGAAATAAGGGAAAAGAAGAGAAGGGGAAAGATAGGGCTTTGGCCATGGGTTACTATCGTGGGTTGTGAAGGAGGTGGGTGGCGGTAAGAGGAGAGAGGTAGGCTAGGGTTTTGAAGGAGGAAGGATGGAAATTGATTTGGATATTTAGGATTTTTGGGGTTTGGAGTTTTCTGCGAATTTAAAGAATAAGAAGAAGAAGAAGAGTACGCAGAAAGTTTCTCAAATGAGCAATTTTTGTACGTACTTGGTCTTAGTCAGGTACGAAAATAGAAGGTCATCTTGTGAGAAAAGGAATGATCCAAAGTCTCTTAAGGTTCCTAGGGTCTCTTGGTTTACAAAGGAGTCCATTAGTTTAAAACAAACCCGATAAAACTTTGCCAAAAAAATAGAACACAAATATACGCTACACATGAAAGAAATATGTCGCAGCTTATTTAAAAATTAGGAAATTAAGGTGGAGAAAAAATAAATGTCACATTTTATTTTGAAAGCTTAAGGCATTAATAATGCATAAAGAAATGTACCTAGAAATGGATAATTTTTGCAAACCAAAGGAAAGTGAAATTTTTTATACGCGAAAATAAGGTGGCAATAATTAAATATAACCTAAAAGTTTAGGCTTATGTATTAAACAGAAAGAAAAAATAAATGAATCAAGTATTAATAATGAGGTAACTATTTTAAAATGTGCACGCAACAATTAATAACAAAAGAAATAAAGGGACCATATACATTGCATAACAATTTTGAAATTCAATTTATGAAACCTAACCAAATTAACCTCGCTAACTCATATAATATTCAAATTGGTATGCATTTAGTTTTTTTTTCTATGCATAATAAACAAAATTACTTACCATAAAATTGAAAACGTTCAATTTGGTTTTCCCAAAATGATCTTTTATTTCCATTAAAACATCTTTTTTGTATAACACAAAAGGTGCGTTTCATTTATTAAATCAATTAATTACAATCAACATTTTCTTTCCTTATAATTGAAATATTTCAATTACATTATTAGAAATTACTTACAAAGTTAAATTTCAAAACAGACAACTAAAATGAATGAAAAATAGAATAATTGTTTCCTTTGGTCATTTAAACATGTTTATAAATTTGTTGTTCGTACAACAGAGTAATAAATAACTTAAATAAATTATTTTTCTACTCTTGTAATCCATCTATATGTTAAAACATAGTTTAAATATACATATATTTCTTCCTTTAAATCAATCATTCTATTCTATTTTTAATGAAACTAAAGGTGCATTCACAAATGAAACATTCATTTTATTTGACATAAATGTTCTATTCATTAAACCAACTTTCCTTTTATATTCACAAAACATAAGCTGTGTTTAATTACACCTATTAATTTACAATTTGTTATCCTCCCTATCGTTAATTGAAATTATTCAATTACATTAATTCAATTGTTTACAAAGATGAATTTCAAAATGGACAAAATAAATATAATGAAAAATAGAACAATTATTTCCTATCTAATAGTAATTTAAACATATTTATATACTATTGGATACAAACAAGAATTATATATTTCTTACCAAATAATAGTTTCTCATCTCTGCAATCAATCTTTCAACTACAAAACATTTCAAATAAATAAACATATGATTTCTTCTTTTATAAAGAAACATTTATTATTCCATATTAACACTTATTGTTCCAACCAATTGGAAATTTACATTCAGACAATAGTTAATTTCACTCAAAGCAATGTGATTAAAATACACACTAGAATTTGTTATCATCCTTACATTATTGCAAACATGTTTCATTAATAGAAATTTTACTTAAGCTCATAACTTGTTTTATAATTTAATTTTATTAGTAAAGCCTTAATTTTTTCCTTAACAATTTTATTCAAAAATCTTATTTAATTTAATACTTTTAAAGGTTTACAAATATGGGTCGTTACACTCTCCCCCACTCAAAACTTTTCATCCTCGAAAAGAAACAAGAAGGAATCCAAAAATTAGTTATATTTTATTTAAAACTGTCAATTTATAAAGAATTAACGTGATTAGGTATTTTAAATAAAATATACTAATTAATAAACAACCAAATATTCATATTCAAGTTTACTAAAGTTTAAAAAAGTATTTTCGCTTCTATAAAAAATTTCTAAGTCTAAAATTCATGGAAAATTTCGGCAGAGTCTCTTTTGTACAGAGGGGTCTGAATAATAATAATATCAATAATAACCATATATATGACATATTTGAAAATAAAATATCCCAATCTCGAACCGTTAGAAAACTGTAATATGAAAACGTACCTATTTGTCGTGCAAACAACGCTTATTTTATGAAACCAAAAGCAGTAGCAATTGCTTCCATAAGTTGTATTCCACTTATATAATCCAAAGAGATTACCAATTATATAGAAGTGAAATGATCATATTGTTTTAAATTAACAACAAACAATCAACATAACATAACACAATCACTTTCAACCAAAAGCATACCATCATCATATAAAATCAAAATAAATCAATACGGCATAACAACAATCTTTTGCAAACAAACATACAATCTTTACAAGGGATCAAGATAATCAACCATTTCTGAAGTTACAATCATTAAATTTAATATAGCATTCATTTTATTATTTACTTTAGTTATCAATAGCTTTACACATTCACTTAAGTTCATAATTCTTTGCTTATAATATTCACTTTCTATTTCATTTTATTTATTAGCACTACAATTATAACTCGTTTATAAATACTTTCATAACAGATTTCTTATTTATAAAAGTAAATTTCATTGAACACCTTCATTATTTAAGTTTTTCTTGTATAATATTCCCTTACATATCCTTATTTAACATTAGAACTTTTAATATTCTAGTAAGTTATATATATATATATATATATATATATATATATTTCTAAGAATGCAATTGAAAGTTACACAAGTTTATCTTATTTCATTTTAGTAAATAAATGTTCAATAGTTATCATTTCTTATTTTCATATGCTTTTGTTTACAAGTTACAAATTTCAAATTCCTTGTATGTTTCATTTATAACTTAGAATTTAATTTCTTACATTCAACTTTAGAAATTCCAATTATTAAATAGTTAAAATTTTATTCCATTACAATAACTGAAATTCTAATTTAAATTTACTTTAGTTTATTCTATTGGTTTTTTTCTCACTCATTATTTACTTTTCCATTCATTTATTTACATAGTGATCAATTACTTACATATTTTGTTTTCCATTAAGGGTTTAAGTTATTAATGAATCATTTCGAAAAATATAACTTAAGCTTCTACTGCCTTATTTAAGTTTATAACTTAATTCGCTAATTGAATGAAAATTTAAGTTTTCGGTATTCGCCCTTGAAGAGAAAGGAAATATTTCAATATCTCTAAAAATTCAATTAAAACATTTAACCTTATTCACTTAGTAAAAATATAAGATATATTTAAAGCATCCTCGTAGCATTATGTAAAGGTTTTTTTTCAAAAGTCTAAAGAAATGTTAGAAAATTATATCAAAACATTATACTAAGCTTTTAAAATAAAGTTACTTAAATCCGAAGATTTGTTAGACTCATTACTTTTAAAATAAGTATAAACTCAAGGTTATTAAACTGAAACTAATAATATACTAAAATCTTACATTAAATTCTAAATTAATGTATAAAATTTCATATCATCATGATTAATTTTATACACTTGTTTGAAAACGAGTATTCTAATCATGAAAAACATTTATTATGGTTTAATACAAAATTCAAACAGTAAGTAAACCAATAAATTTACTATTAGTACTTCGAAATCAAGTAAATATTCCAAACTATACTTCCAAAATAAAGATTCAAATTTATTTGTCAAGTATATTACTATAAATAAACTTCGCAAATCAATTTTTTTTCCATTTATATATTATCTTTAAATTATACATTCAAAGAAACTTATATAAATTTTACTTGAAATATTCATTTGAAAGCTACATTTGCAAATCAATTATCTTTAATACTTTAATACTTTTCAAAAATTAATTTGTAAAATTTCTTGCCTTATTTATAAATACCATTTAAATATTTAAATAACACCTTTATAAATATATGCAAACTATTTGAAAATAATTACTTACATCATTACTTATATTTACAAAGAAGCTATTGAAAACATTAAATCCATTATTTATAAATTTATTAATTTTATCTCATAATACTTTTCAAACATTATAAATAAATTAATAAGCATTTACTTTAAATATGTTTTATTTAATTAATAATTTCTAAAATATTTACAACATTAATAATTTACTATTAAACCATGTAGTACATAAATAAACAATATTTTAAACATTTTAAATTATTTAGAAAGGAAAAATTGATCAACATATCCTTTATATAATACTTTATCAAAATACTTTTAAAACTCGATGTCTTAACAGGTTTATCCTCGTTCTTGCAGCCTCTGGTCATGCGTTGATCAAGCGCAAGGCTAAAATTCTCCAAGTACTTAGTACACCTATTTCAACACCAAGTGAAAATACTTGAAAAACTTTCAAAACCGACATGGAAAGTACAATCCAAACAAATCACCTGGATCGCAGATGAACAATGGTTACGCCTGGATTCCCTAGGGAAACATCCGTACCATTAAGCAATCACTGCCTTGCGAATTACGACATGATAACCAAAACTATGGACCGCAGGATACATAAAAAAGGTTATGCCTGGATCCCGCAGGAAACATCCATATCCTTTAAGCAATCTCTGCCTTACGGATTACGCCACGACAACAAAATCGGTAGACCGTGTGATACATAACAATGGTTAATCCTGGATCCCTTAGGAAACGTACATACCCTTTAAGCAATCTCTTCTTTGCGGATTACGCTACCCAAAAATACGACCGTGGGTTACGACATGGTAGGACACTCGAGTATCACATCCGAAAAACAAAAATCCGAGATAATAATATCGATAGAATGAATCCACAATGTGGCCATAAAGCGAATATCAAGTAGAAGACACTTTCCATATCTTTACTTCAAA
This sequence comes from Allium cepa, assembly GCA_030765085.1. Taxonomy (NCBI): domain Eukaryota; kingdom Viridiplantae; phylum Streptophyta; class Magnoliopsida; order Asparagales; family Amaryllidaceae; genus Allium; species Allium cepa. The sequence continues at coordinate 671,820,537 of CM060943.1, read as the reverse complement.
AATATATATCATATAGTACCTTTTCAAATCGATTTCAAATATCATACTTATATAAAGTCCATTATATAGGTTCCATTTTCAAATCGAATACTTTCCAAAATCAATAGTATCAAATCACACTTATATAGACTTCGATTATATAAGATTTCTCTTTCAAATTGAGTACCTTTCCAAATCAATAGTTTTAAAATCAACTTCATAGTTGGTATTTGTTTCATAGAATTTCTCCTTTTGATATATATACATTAATATATCCATTCTTATAATATTGCTTATATTTCTCTTTAATATAAATTACATTAATTTAACATGTAATATTTATCATTTAATACTACATTTATTTGCAAATCATTTCATAAGGAATTTTCTTACGTTTATAACCAATTTATTAAACTTAATTCCTTTTTATAAGAAATTGTTCGAGTTTAAAGTTATCACAACTTTATTTATTGCAACATCCATTTATTTCATAACAATTTACAAGTCATGGCTTTATTTGAAATCATTTCACTTTTAGTTCATATTTGCTTATTCCATTTAATTTCACCTTTACCTTTCAATTTATTTATGACACGTTTCATAAACGTTAATTAAGTTTATAAACATATTTTTCCAATTTAATCTCATTTACAACATTTTATTAATCACAATTTCAATTTAAAGATCCCAAGGTTTAAAGTTCACACTTGTAAATTATTACATTACATGCTAAGAATGTATACCCCAATTCTATTCTTTTACTAAACATAGATATAATAAATTAAACCTTGTTTTACTTGCTTTAAAATTAAGGTTATCAATTCAACCCAACTATCATTTTCCACTCATGTATTAATTCAAAAGGTTTCGATTATCCAAAATATCAAAATATTCCATTTTTTCAATAGTTGAAACTATATGTCAACAAACAACAAAATTCACAACATTTCAATTTCATAACAAATATTCTAATTATTCATTTCATTCTCTTTAATACACCATTATTAAACTAGTGTTTAGTCCATTAATTCAATCTATAATAATTAACCAATGTTTATAATTTGATTAAATACAACAAGTTAACAAAAATGATAAAAATTAAATATTACCATTTCATAAATCAAACACATTAATAAATAACTATATTAGTCAAAAAATACTATTCCTTTATATATATATCATATAATATTAGGAAAAATAATTTCATTTCAAAATTTATACAAAACATTTTTATAACACTAACAAATACGCGCTCTCGTATATACACTCAAACAACTCATTCTAGGGTGTTACTACCCTATCCCTAATGAGTTAACCCCAACAGGCTAAGGTATGTCTAAACCTGGCTCTGATACCAACTGTAACGACCCACCTTTTTGGACGATTTAAATCGACAATAAACCACACATGTCTAATTCAAACCATTCAAAAGAAAGGGTTGTTAATGGGGTAAATAAGAAAATAAAAGAAAAGAAGGAAAAATAAAACACAGAATCTCGCAGCGGAATGAAAAAATATAATAACCAAATAAACAGTTCATAGAGCTGCTTTAAAAATAATATATGATTACACTTTTACAATTCAAATCAGAGTTATACATACAGCAGCAATAAATAAATAATGCAGCGGAATACACGATGTAGTGGAATAATTATAATAAATAGTAATAATATACTGAATCTTCGTCTTCATCCTTTAGAAAATAGTCTTTAATACACTGAAAAGCTCAGACTACCCGAGCATAATGAAAACAAAACACTCGAGTCAGAACTAAAAGATCTTATGTAAGTAAAATTAATCCAAAATAAAAGGTGAGTGCAATGGCTTCAGAGATGTTAGGGGATTTTCCATCTCTATCAAGTGTATAACGTGAATATACTTATCAAAAGATTTAAAACAATTCAATGTATTAATTTTAACCACTTTAATTTTAAATAAAATCAAAGTTTAACTTAAACCTTGTAAATAATTCAATTCCAATACATAATCCAAATTCAAGAAATTTTATGGATATATATATATATCATTTAAACCAATGTCTAAAATTAAAATTTTCAAATCAATGAAAACCGCTTGGGTTTATCATTTCAACCCAAAACGATTTTCCTAAACTACAAGATCATTCGGTATGTATTATTTCAATCCATAGTGATAACAGAGATATAAGCATAAATAAATGTCCAATCATTCAAAATTTCAACCAATAACATACATCACAATCAACATCCAAATTAGCAGATAAACCACAACAATTAATTGGTTATCATTATTAGGTGTTTAGCTAGAAATTATATTCAATATTAAGTACATGGCTATAAAATTCAATGTCAATTCAAATTAAATCTAAATGAAAAATTAAAACACCAAACAACAATTAATAAACTTCTAATCACATCATAAATCAAAGTTAACCAACGTAAGATAATTTAGTAGTTATGAGTGGGTTAAAACACTCACCTTCGATTCGTCGACGACTAAAAATCCAATTAAATGCCCAAATTTGAATAGCGGACAAACCAAAAACTAGGCCATCTTTAAGAAAATATACGGACCAGCATATTATTACCGAATCTATAAAGGTGACTAGATAGAAAGTTGTTGCAAATTCTTTTCTCTTCATTTCAATAAAAGAATCGCTCAAAAAGCATTTTTCTTGAGGAAGCTATGGTCAAAACAAATAGTGGTGTTTTCTGGGTTGGAAATCTGAGTTCAAATATACTTCGAAAAAATTTGAGTTTTTGGCATAGAAAGCTAAGGAATTTGAAGAACTAATCTAAAAGAAAGTTAAAGCCATTGGAAAAATAAATGATTTGAAAAAAAAAATCACATAATTTGGTTCATTACTTAAGGAGATATGTTTGATACAATATGGTGTATTATCGTCCAAAACTGGACTCAGGAAAGGACTTGAAAAGTAGAGTTTTTGATATAGAAATATTCGAAATGGAAAGAAGGGTTTAACAACAAAGTTGTAGCCATTGAAATTAACCACGGTTTCAAAAAATTATATTTGATTAGGAGTAGTTTATTGGAATATAGAAACCATGGAAATAAGGAAAAAGAATGGAAAAAGAGAAAGAAGAGAAGAGGAAAGATAAGGCTTTGGCCATGGGTTACTATCGTTGGTTGTGATGGAGGTGGGTGGCAGTAAGGGGAGCGAGGTAGGCTTGGGTTTTTAAGGAGGAAGGATGGAAATTGATTTGGAGATTTAGGATTTTGGTGTTTGGAGTTTTCTGCAGATTTAAGGAAGAAGAAGAAGAAGAGTACGTAGAAAGTTTCTCAAATGAACAAGTTTTGTATGTACTTGGTTTTAGTCAGGTAGGAAAATAGAAGGTCAATATGTGAGAAAAGAGAGGATCCAAAGTCTCTTAAGGTTCCTAAGGTCTCTTGGTTTACTAAGAGCCCCATTAGTCTAAAACAAACCCGATAAGACTTTGCCAAAAAAATAGAGCTCAAATATATGCTAAAAATGAAAGAAATAAGCCGCAGGTTGTTTAAAAATTAGGAAATTAAGGGGGAGAAAAAATAAATGTCACATTTTATTTTGAAAGCTTCAGGCATTAATAATGCATAAAGAAATGTACGTAGAAATGGAAAAGTTTGCAAACCAAAGGAAAGTGAAATTTTTTATACGCGAAAATAAGGTGGCAATAATTAAATATAACCTAAAAGTCTAGGCTTATGCACTAAATAGAAGGAGAAATAAACGGATCAAGTATTAATAATAAGGTAACTATCTTAAAACGTACATGTAACAATTAATAATAAGAGAAATGAAGGGACTATGTACATTACACAAACCTTTTTGAAATTCAATTGATGGAACGTAACCAAATTAACTTCACTAACTCATATAATATTCAAATTTGTATGCATTTAATTTTTTTCTATGCATAATAAATAAAATTACTTACCATAAAAATGAAAATGTTCGATTTGGTTTACCCAAAATGATCTTTTATTTCCATTAAAACATTTTTTATGTTTAACACAAAAGGTGCATTTCTTTTATTAAATCTATTAATTGCAATCAACGTTTTCTTTCCTTCTAATTCAAATATTTCAATTACATTATTTGCAATTACTTACAAAGTTACATTTCAAAAAAGACAACTAAAATGGATGAAAAATAGAATAATTGTTTCCTTTAGTCATTTAAACGCGTTTATAAATTTGTTGTTCATACGACAGAGTAATAAATAACTTACTTAAATAAATTATTTTTCTACTCTTGTAATCCATCTATATGCTAAAACACAGTTCAAATATACATATATTTCTTCCTTTAAATCAATCGTTCTATTCTATATTTTATTGAAACTAAACATGCATTTAAAAATGAAACATTCATTTTATTTGACATAAATGTTCTTTTCATTAAACCAACTTTCCTTTTATATTCACAAAACATAAGCTGCGTTTAATTACACTTATTAATTTACAATTTGTTGTCCTCTCTATCATTAATTGAAATTATCCAATTACATTAATTCAATTGTTTACAAAGATGAATTTCATAATGGACAAAATAAATGTAATGATAAATAGAACAAGTATTTCATGTTTAATAGTAACTTAAACATATTTATACACTATTGGATACAAAAAAGAATTATATATTTCTAACCAAATAATAGTTTCTCATCTCTGCAATCAATCTTTCAACTACAAAACATTTCAAACAAATAAACATATAATTTCTTCTTTTATAGAAATATTTATTATTCCTTATTAACATTTATTATTCCAACCAATTGGAAATTTACATTCAGACAATAGTTAATTTCACTCAAACCCATGTTATTAAAATACACACTAGAATTTGTTATCATCCTTACATTATTACAAACATGTTTCATTAATGGAAATTTTACTTAAGCTCATAACTTGTATTATAATTTAATTTGTATCACTAAAGTCTTAATTTTTTCCTAACAATTTTATTCAAAAATCTTATTTAATTTAATACTTTTAAATGTTTACAAATACGCGTCGTTACAAATACCTAAGCCTTTTCGAAAATAATTCATAATAGTATTATTATTAAATTAAAGTAAAAAATATTAGGACAATTTATAAGAATATATAATTAGTGATATGGCACTCAAAATATAATTGCAAAATATTTTCCATTCTTATACTACAGAAAATGTTAAAAAAAACTAATTTCATTAAGCAAAAAATATGAGGAAAAAACTACTCTTGTCATGTTAGAAAAACAATCAAGAATTATCAATGTAACTATAAATTCTCTAAATAACATCATATATAAACAAAAAATAAAAAAACTAAACGGTATTCTAATTCAAAATGAGAAGCCGATTTTGATATACTGATGAAATTGAATATACAATGTGAAAACTTAAGGATGAGCTTCTTGAAGTATTTCTATTAAAAAATTCAAAGACTTATCAGCTTTATTTTCAGGCGAAACGATACTCATAGTATGAGAGATGAAACCTAAAGTAAAACAAAAGGTATAAGCAATATTCATATTATATGTTCTCTTCTCTATTTTAGAGGATCATACATTCTTCTAAAAAATAAGCAATATTCATATTTTTTTGACAAAAATTATGAGCATGGTTACATGTACAGGAAAAATCAGTTCATAGAAGCCAAATTTTTAATCAAACTAAAATGTTAAATATAATTACCATATGAACCAAATATGTTATATCTGCGCAAGCTAATACATAAACCAACCAACAATTGACATAAAGGAAACAAAAATAATTTATACTTATCTGACATATAAGTAATGCATAAACATAAATAAACGAATCGTGAATGATAAAATTCGAGCTACAATCAGCATTTCAAAAAATCCAATATTACATAAATCAATGACTCCTCGGATCAAACTTGCAAACGATCATAAATGTAAACTAATATTTTTTATTATCGAGTTTATAAGTAAGGTGTGAAAATAGAAAAAAAGATTTGCAAAATAAAATCCTACATAGGACTAGAATTGAAAATGAAAATCCATTATTCTAGTAGACAAATCCCAAAATCATTAATAAATCCTAAACTTAAATAATTGTACTCTTATGATAATGCAAAAGTGATAAATAGTAATCAAATATAGAAAAAATACCTTGATTGACTGTTTTAGCAGTAGCAACTACAAAAACACCATCCCTTCAAAAAAGTAGAAGTAGAAAGGATCAAAGGATGATTAAGCTTGAAATCAGGTAAATAGGCATTATATTCAATAAAAACCTTCCAAATTCGACTAAAGATTAGCATTCGTAACAACATTATTTCCATGATTATAATTTTAACAAAGCCTCCTAATACCAATTTAATTTGCAACATTTCTGTATATTTCTTTCAAATCCAACTATTTTCCAATGTGTGCATGAAACTAGGAAATGTTAAAATTATATTCACTTCTAAACGTAGTCATAAGATCTTTTGACTTCTTTATCGGAGCATTATGGGATTGATCAATTATTAAAGGTTTTATGAACCTACATGAAATACAAATATTATTAGTATCCTTAACTACACTACAGCATGAGTGTTAAGAAATATAAATTTTAATAAAAACATGAAAGTTGTTTTACATCTGAAGAATCGTTGATACTAAACTTGCGATCATCCTTAGCCAATGCAAATAGCTGATACTTTTTTAACACGATTTTTAACAAGAATCAACTCATGTTTAGTTTTAATCTAGTAAGAAATAAAAACCTTTAAATCTTCAACACCATTAAATCGAAACAACAAAGGTCTAAAAAGACATTTGTGAATATATCTTATAATTTTCTTTCAAATAACAATAATAGCTCGACTTGACATATGACTTGCTAACTAAACAACTAGTATGAATTAAATTACTTTAGGGATTATTAGCTGAACAGGTACTTCTGCAACACCCCACATTTATACTCATATTATCTAAGAGTATTATAGAGTAATACTATAATAGGGAGAATGAGGCTACATATGGTACACATGTGAATATTCCCTTGGGATAACACTTGTACATACTTAAACATCGGACAAATAACTCACATATACGTACATATTTTTAGCCCAAAGCAACAAACATATGTACTTCCAAGATAGAATAATACACGACATATAGTATATAACAGAGAAAATAATCAATATCGCGGCGATGATATATAATATACAATATACAATGCATGTCCAGAGACAACTCAAGAATATAGATACATGAAGTACATCATATATAATAACATGCAAATAAATTGTATGACTAACCTTCATTATACCCAGTAAACACAAGCTTGTCTCATCATCCCTACACCTGAAATATCTCGGACTGACCTGAGTATTATATAAATAACACACTGTCATACTATATCTTGATATAAGGTCAACACATATATGGATATTAAATATGTATAGTATAATAGTGATGACATACAAGATAATAGTATAATAAACATCAAAAACCATAAAATCTAGTATAAAGATATCATCTGTAACAAGCCGCATATTTAACGGTTATATATTTAATGTTTTATTTAAATATAGCGTCGTTAGTCGGATTTTTGGATCCGAAATGTTACTTTTTGCAAACGGCCGAATTAGGGCTCGAAACCACTTCCATTGAGTTCAAAATGGCGTTTGCGATCTTTTTGAGTATAAGCTTTGATATGTTTGGAGTAAGTCGAGTTTTGCTACCTTTTCTAATTGGGTTTTGGGTTTGGGTTCAGCCCACTAGCCAACTAATTAACCTCAACTCAGTCCCTCTCCTTCCATTCACTCATTTTCACTTCTAGAACTCAAGCTAAAAACTGAAATGGGGGAAAGGAAGAAGAAATAAAAACTCTAAGCCCTAATTTCTTCTTGCAAACTTGAATTCTTGCTCCATAATCCAAGAGAAGCTATTGGTAAGCCTCTTCTTCGTCTTCTCCAACTCTTTTCTCCTTTAATTTCAGAAATCTCCTAAACCTAACTTAGGAAAATACTTGTTTTGATCTTTGATTGAAGCTAGTAGAGTTGAAGTGGAGAGTGGTTGGTCTTCTCCTTGCGATTGAGCTTCTTCTTCTTTGTTTTGGGTTAAAGGTGAGATTTTTATCTCACATCTATGCTTATATCTATCTTTGGTTGTTGGGTATGAATTCCTAACACTTGTTCATGTGCACTTGCTTTTGGTTTGGATTGAATTGGTGAATATCCAAATTTTTAGTGTTTGCGTTCAATTCTTTAAAGATCCTAACTTTGATGTTTGAACATGTTTTTGGTGGCGAATCGGAGAGCTAATGGAGCTTGGATATCGATTGGCAAAGGCTCCTTAGGTCCATTGCTCGAACGGTTGCGTTTTGAGAGAGTTTGCACTTGGATGAAATAGGGCAGGAATTGCAGAAATCTGCAGTTCGGCCGACCGAACCCCCTGGGTCGGTCGACCGAGCTGGAGCCTGAAACATTTCTAGCCTATTTCGGTCAACCAAACTCAGAGTCCGGTCAACCGACCTGCTCCTGTTTCCCTGTTTTGCCTAGTTTGCCTATTTGTTTGTGATTCCAACTTTTATCGATTTATGTCGATTCCAATTAGTTGTTTATGCATATTTGACCTTGATGATTCCTTTTTGATTTCATCCACGGGTTTTATAAAATAATCTTTTAAATTGTATTAAAATCTTGCTTCTCTACTTTATAAATTCTATTTAAAACGCACACACACAATTTCGCACTTCGAGCGGAGTGGAAAGAAGATTAAATGGTTAAGTAAAACACGGACCATGAATCCGTGCGTTTATCTTTCCGATTAATCCCCGACCTATTCGATTGATTGTTTTGACCTTTTGGTCTGGGTTACCAATGAGATGAGGTAAACTTTGTACTGCTTTGAGTGTGAAATTAACTAACGGATAGTAAACTGTTTAGTGCGAACGAGTGGTTGTGGGACTCACGTTACCATTTTTCGGATTCCTTTTTGAGAGTTATGACACATTCTACCAGTTAGTGGTGTCCAGTACTGGGCCTGCGGACCTTCACCACTACGGTTTGTTGCCTTCGGGTGTGTTGCCTTCGGGTGTGTTGCCTTCGGGTGTGTTGCCTTCGGGTTGGCACCTTCAGGTTTGTTGCCTTCGGGTATGTTGCCTTCGGGTTTGTGCCTTCGGGTTTGTTGCCCTATTGTATCGCTTTCGGGGTTGGTCTTTATGAGCCGCTCGAGTGATATTTGGGTTTGGAGCCTTCGGGCTTATGGATCCTTGTTTATACAGTACTGAGCACGTGCAATTTTTTGATGTTTCATTGATACGTATATTCCCTAGGTATTGCCCTTCGGTGTCGGTCTTTTTGAGTCGCACGATATATAGTGATTACCTTGTGGAACTTGTGTTACCTTCATTGGTATTTGTTATTGCCTTTTTGGCTTGTTTGGGATATTCATATCCTTTGTTTATTTGTGTTGCCGATGATATGAGGCTTGTCTTGTTTTGATTCATATTTTTTATAGATGATTGTTGTATCTCTTTTAGAGATGTTTGTTATACTTTATGACCTTGCAGGTTATTGTTGTTCAGCTTATCTAACTGATTTGTTTAGCTAGACTGACCCGTGTATTTTATACTCGGGTCAGACCGAGTTGTTTCAGGCTAGGTGCTTTTGGACTTAGTCTATTTTACTTCCGCATGGACTCTCCAGCTTGTTCCTTTTTGTTATAGTTTTTGTGTAGTCCTTTTTGTTGTAACTCTGATATATGTATTCTTTTGGATTCGTCTGTATATTGTGGTTTGCAATACCACTTGACGTGTATCAGTCTGTATACTCTGTTATGTATCAGTATATGTGTATATGATGATCTACTGTTCTGTGATGTATATTACATTTGGGTTGTTATATTCTGTTCTGATAGATCCTCCAACCACCTATGGTTTTGTTTTAAGTATTCATTGGATATGTCGACCTGCTCAGTATGTCTATTGTCGATGTATTCAATAGATAGTTATAGCAAGGCTATAGATGGTCGCTCCTAACCAGCCTTATTCTCCGTGTTAGTTGACGGCATTACCCTGTAGTGTCCTTGGCTAGCGTGGGTATAGAGGTGGGGCGTCACAGCTTGGTATCAGAGCGAGGTTCAGAACAAAATATGATAAACACAGAATAGATGCAAATATTACGATACATCAAAGCATAATAAGTGATACAAATCTTTGAATTATCACATCTCTCTATTCCTTCTACCATCAAAGGTTGGATAGAATGTGGGAATACGTCTAGGAATGCATTTTGTTCGGTAGTATTCCACATTTGGATTAATGACATCTACCTTGTGAGTAATCTTGTTCTTATCTAACTTTCATCTTATGGCTAGAAGAGGCGGAGGACGACGTTCGGATGCTGGGTAATCCAGTGGCTCACACCCGGATGGCGTTTATATGTCTGTTGATCAGTTTTTGGAATGGTTTAGGAGCACTCAGCCTCCAGCTCCTACTCGAACATCTCCTCCATGCAAGTCCACCTTCGCACGATTGTGTAGTGATTTTTCTCATCTTGGAGGGAAGTCGTTTAAAGGCTCCGAGATTGTTCTTGAGGTCCACGCTTGGATTCGCTTATACGATCATATTTTCTCTCGCATGGATCCTTCTGATCATGATAAAGTTCTTGTAACTTCTAGCTTATTGCAAGAGCGTGCTCTTGATTGGTACGAGCTTCTTTTAGCCGAATTTGATGAGTCTGCTCTTTCTTGGACTCAGTTTCAGGAAGGATTCTAACTCACGTTCGTTCCTGAATCTGAGAAAGTTTTATTGGCCTGTCGCTTTCTTGAGTTGAAGCAAGGGGAGTCTTCCGTTTTTGAGTACGTTGCATCATTCGAGGCCTTATCTAAGTATGGTCTTGAATTCATTAGCACCTCGTATAGGAAGAATCTGAAGTTTGTATCTAGTCTTAAGAAATGTCTCAAGAAGTCTTTAATGCTCCAGCTTAAGCTTTCTTTTGAGGAGTTGGTTGATTCGGCACTTCATCTCGATGCCTTCGAGAAGGAGTGTGATTGTGGGGATGATGTTGGGGTTCGCAAGAACACCAACAAGAAGCAGTTTCCATTCGGTAAGCGGAAATTTTTTCCCTTCCAAGAAGAAAAGGTCTGTTGAATCTAATTCTCAGTCTCAGTCTGCTGGAACACCTTCCATTCGAAAGTGTTTCAATTGTGGTTCTCCTGATCATATGATTCGAGATTGTCCTAAGCCTCTCTTCTGTCGCTACTGCAAGAAGAAAGGCCATCGTAGTTCCACTTGTCTGATTGCTCCGAATAATTCTCCATCTGGCAAGTTAAGTGTAACAGATGCTTCTGGAGGTTCTTCTCAGGGATAAGGTATGTCTCCATCTATTTTGGAAGGTTTCTATTTTTTTCTTTGTAATTCGATTCCATTTTGATGGCATCATTTTATTCTTTAAGCCCTCATGATGAGGAAGGTGTGGTTTCTCTCATTCATATAGTTTGAGAATTTTCTGGTATTTTGGGTCTTATCTTAGGATTATCTCCTAACAAATCATTAGAGTGGTGTTAAGGTCTTTTCAGCTCGACCTTGCCACCGGCTTTCATTAGCTTTGAGTTGCGGAAGTTAGCCTTCCATTTACCGCATTTCGTACTCGTTATGATTCTTATAAATGACTTATTATGTCATTCAGTTTGTCTAGCTTATTCATCCATTTTATAAATCGAGTATTCTATGAATATTTCAATGACTCCTTTTTGTATTTATTGTTTTGGATGGAAAACAGCAATTTAAAATTTTGCAAATCTTTTCATAAGATATTTATAAGTATAAATGGATTTTTGTTCTTGGAACGAACAAAGAGTATTCATAAAGTTTTTAAGAGCCATTTTCATTATATAGAAGATGATTTTGTGATTGTATTGCACATTGAGTGCTTTAAGAATTCTGGTCAATGCGCTTGATCAACGTTATCGATAGGAATCTCCTAAACGCTTTGATGAGACAATTTGACATAACAAATTGACTTATAAAAAGTAATTTTTTCTAGAAAAATGATTACATAAAGATAATTGTAATTTTGGAAGTTTTAGCTTTTCGGGAAAGAATATTATTTAAAAGAGCTCTTTTTCGTTACTCATATCCTTGTGGTCCTCGAAGGGAATCAAAACTTCATTATTTGCACCGATACTAGTCGTATTGGTTTGGGTGACGTTCTCTTGCAAAATAGAACGTGCTATCTTTTATGATTCTAAATAATTGAAGCCTATCGAGACTAGGTATACCACTCATGATCTAGTGCTCGCGGCTATTGATTTCACTTTTAGTGTGGCATCATTGTTTTTGGGGGTGAAATTTGTCCTCCTCCTAGATCGTTAAATTTTTTTTAATATTTATTTTCTCTCAAGGAACTTAATTTGTGTCAACAACGTTGGCTTAAGTTTCTTGCCTCCTATGATTTTGATATCCAGTATACCCCTGGTAAGAGTAATCGTGTTGCTGATGCGCTTAGTCGCAAACATTCGACTGTCGTTTCTATGATGCCAGCCGAGTGGGATATTCTTAAGACTTTATCTTTTTGTGAAATTCGTGATAGAGGTTCATCTTCTGATTCTCCTATTCTATTACTTAATTTGGGAGCTCGACCCTTTTTATTGGATTGTATTGCCATGCTCAACGGTGTGATCCTGATTTGTTGCATCTTATTCAGCTTTGTGAGTCTAGATCCTGTGATGAGGCGTTGCGGGATTTTGGCATTGATTCTCATGGGTGTCTTCGTAAGAAGAACCGTCTTTGTGCGCCTTCTGATTTTGCACTTAGGCATGACATTCTTGATGTCTTTCACCGTTACAAGTATACCATTCATCCTGGTAGTAGTAAGATGTATGCCAATATGCATCGTCTTTATATTGGGAAGGCATGAAGCGCGATGGCGATTATGTGAGTAATTGCATAACTTGTCAGCGTATTAAGGCCGAACATCAGCATCCTTCTGGTCTTCTTCAGCCTCTAGAGATTCCATTGTGGAAATGGGATCAGATTTCCATGGATTTCATTAACGGCCTACCTCGTTCGAGATCGAGCCATTCTAGTATCTGGGTTATTGTTAATCGCCTCACCAAGTCTGCTCATTTTATTCCTATTAAGTCCAATAGGACTGCTTCACATTTGGCTAAGTTGTATGTCAAGGAAATCGTGAGATTCACGGTGTTCCTAGTTCTATTGTGAGTGACCGTGATCCTTTATTCACGAGTCATTTTTGGCAGAGTCTTCAGTGAGCTTTGGGAACAAGGCTTAATTTTTGCACAGCTTATCATCCGCAGTCTGACGGACAGACTGAACGGGTGAATCGTATCTTGGAAGATCTCCTCCGTATTTGTATTTTTGATTTCGGTGGTAGTTGGGAGGATCACCTACCTCTTGTAGAGTTCTCCTACAATAATAGTTTTCAGTCTAGTACCGATATGGCTCCTTTCGAAGCCTTATACGGAAGGCCATGTCGATCACCTTCTTGTTGGTGGGAATCTGGGAAGAAGCTTATTATTAGCCCAGATTTTGTTCGTGATTCTTCCGAGAAGATTGATTTGATTCAGTTGAGAATGAAAGAGGCACAGAGCCGCCGGAAGTCCTACGCTGACAACCGTAGGAAGCCTCTCGAGTCCTCGATTGGTGATCTTGTCTTTATTCGTGTTTCTCCTTTGAGGGGGGTTATGCGTTTCAGTACGACTGGGAAATTGGCTCCTTGCTTTATAGGACCATTTTCTATTACTGAACGTATTGGCCCTGTGGCTTATAGAGTTTTACTTCCTGCTCATTTATCTGGCATTCACGACGTGTTTCACGTCTCTCAACTTCGGAAGTGTCTTCGGGAGTCGGATTCTGTTATCGCTTCTCCTGATTTGCATGAGCTTGAGGTCTCACCAGACTTATCTATTGTACAACAACCTATTCGCGTACTTGACACGGAGGTGCGACACCTTTGAAACAAGGACGCGCCGCGTGTTAAGGTTCAATGGTCCGCTATTCCCAATGACTGTACTTGGGAAACCAGAGATCTTATCGAGCGATCTTATCCGAGTTTTCTATCTTTGCTTGGGAACGGTGAGAATATCTTTTCATCTCAAGCTTATTTCCTTTTCTTCTGAATGTTGTATGTATGTAGCTGTTACAAATATCATCTTTGGGAATTACGAGGACGCAATTTTGTAAGGAGGGAAGATCTGTAACAACCCGCATATTTAATGGTTATATATTTAATGTTTTATTTAAATATAGCGTCGTTAGTCGGAATTTTGGATCCGAAATGTTACTTTTTGCAAACGGCCGAATTAGGGCTCGAAACCACTTCCATTGAGTTCAAAATGGTGTTTGCGATCTTTTTGAGTATAAACTTTGATATGTTTGGAGTAAGTCGAGTTTTGCTACCTTTTCTAATTGGGTTTTGGGTTTGGGTTCAGCCCACTAGCCAACTAATTAACCTCAACTCAGTCCCTCTCCTTCCATTCACTCATTTTCACTTCTAGAACTCAAGCTAAAAACAGAAATGGGGGAAAGGAAGAAGAAATAGAAACTCCAAGCCCTAGTTTCTTCTTGCAAACTTGAATTCTTGCTCCATAATCCAAGAGAAGCTATTGGTAAGCCTCCTCTTCATCTTCTCCAACTCTTTTCTCCTTCAATTTCAGTAATCTCCTAAACCTAACTTAGGAAAATACTTGTTTTGATCTTTGATTAAAGCTAGTAGAGTTGAAGTGGAGAGTGGTTGGTCTTCTCCTTGCAATTGAGCTTCTTCTTCTTTGTTTTGGGTTAAAGGTGAGATTTTTATCACACATCTATGCTTATATCTATCTTTGATTGTTGGGTATGAATTCCTAACACTTGTTCATGTGCACTTGCTTTTGGTTTGGATTGAATTGGTGAATATCCAAATTTTTAGTGTTTGGGTTCAATTCTTTAAAGATCCTAATTTTGATGTTTGAACATGTTTTTGGTGGCGAATCGGAGAGCTAATGGAGCTGGGGTATCGATTGGCAAAGGCTCCTTAGGTCCATTGCTCGAACGGTTGCATTTTGAGAGAGTTTGCACTTGGATGAAATAGGGCAGGAATTGCAGAAATTTGCAGTTCGGCCGACCGAACCCCCTGGGGCGGTCGACCGAGCTGGAGCCCAAAATATTTTTGGCCTATTTCGGTCAACCGAACTCAGTGTCCGGTCAACGACCTGCTCCTGTTTCCCTGTTTTTCCTAGTTTGCCTATTTGTTTGTGATTCCAACTTTTATCGATTTATGTCGATTCCAATTAGTTGTTTATGCATATTTGACCTTGATGATTCCTTTTTGACTTCATCCACGGTTTTATAAAATAATCTTTTAAATTGTATTAAAAGCTTGCTTCTCTAATTTATAAATTCTATTTAAAACGCACACACACAATTTCGCATTTCGAGCAGAGTGGAAAGAAGATTAAATGGTTAAGTAAAACACGGACCATGAATCCACGCGTTTATCTTTCCGCTTAATCCCCGACCTATTCGATTGATTGTTTTGACCTTTTGGTTTGTGTTTACCAATGAGACGAGGTAAACTTTGTACTGCTTTGAGTGTGAAATTAACTAACGGATAGTAAACCGTTTAGTGCGAACGAGTGGTTATGGGACTCACGTTACCACTTTTCGGATTCCTTTTTGAGAGTTATGACACATTCTGCCAGTTAGTGGTGTCCAGTACTGGGCCTGCGGACCTTCACCACTACGGTTTGTTGCCTTCGGGTGTGTTGCCTTCGGGTTGGCACCTTTAGGTTTGTTGCCTTCGGGTATGTTGCCTTCGGGTTTGTACCTTCGGGTTTGTGCCTTCGGGTTTGTGCCTTCGGGTTTGTTGCCCTATTGTATCGCTTACGGGGTTGGTCTTTATGAGCCGCTCGAGTGATATTTGGGTTTGGAGCCTTCAGGCTTATGGATCCTTGTTTATACAGTACTGAGCACGTGCGATTTTCTGATGTTTCATTGATACGTATATTCCCTAGGTATCGCCATTCGGTGTTGGTCTTTTTGAGCCGCACGATATATAGTGATTACCTTGTCGAACTTGTGTTACCTTCATTGGTATTTGTTATTGCCTTTTTGGCTTGTTTTGGGATATTCATATCCTTTGTTTATTTGTGTTGCCGATGATATGAGGCTTGTCTTGTTTTGATTCATCTTTTTTTAGATGATTGTTGTATCTCTTTTAGAGATGTTTGTTATACTTTATGACCTTGTAGGTTATTGTTGTTCAGCTTATCTAACTGATTTGTTTAGCTAGACTGACCCGTGTATTTTATACTCGGGTCAGAACGAGTTGTTTCAGGTTAGGTGCTTTTGGACTTAGCCTATTTTACTTCCGCATGGACTATCCAGCTTGTTCCTTTTTGTTATAGTTTTTGTGTAGTCCTTTTTGTTGTAACTCTGATATATGTATTCTTTTGGATTCGTCTGTATATTGTGGTTTGCAGTACCACTTGACGTGTATCAGTCTGTATACTCTGTTATGTATCAGTATATGTGTATATGATGATCTACTGTTCTGTGATGTATATTGCATTTGGGTTGTTATATTCTGTTCTGATAGATCCTCCAACCACGTATGGTTTTGTTTTAAGTATTCATTGGATATGTCGACCTGCTCAGTATGTCTATTGTCGATGTATTCAATAGATAGTTAGAGCAAGGCTACAGATGGTCGCTCCTAACCAGCCTTATTCTCCGTGTTAGTTGACGGCATTACCCTGTAGTGTCCTTGGCTAGCGTGGGTATAGAGGTGGGGCGTCACATCATCATCTATAGATAAGCTTATCAAATGTGAAATCATTAAATAACATCTAATGGATAAATAATCCATATCCAGAAATCCTTACCAAAACCCACAAATCAATAATAAGTGAGATACACCATGTATAGTCAAGCTAGTACACGGTAGTGCCCAAATATATCACTCAATCTCAAATAATAATATCATCATCAATGAAGCGACCCGCAAAATTATCACTTTCTAAAATTATAATTATTTTTAAAATTATTTAAATAAAGGGTTGGGTGATGATAAATAATAATAATAATAATCCTCTTTTGAATAAATATTTACAAAAATATTTCCTCGGAATTAAATCGATAAATGGCCGAAAACCATTTTATCGATAAATGGCTCTATAACCGTAAAACATCGCATACATAGCTGGATCAATACATTTATTTTATAATCGAACAAGAATATAAAATAAAATAATTTATTGTATTTTTGAATAAAATGTATTTATGATATTTTTGGTAATGCCCTTAAATATAATATTTGATTTGTTAAATTAAAATTAGATCTAATGATTTAATGATTATTATAATTATTAAAATAATTATTTGTAAATGATAGTAATTCATTTAAAGAGTTATAAAGTGTAAAGAAAACATTTATGATAATTTTATAAAGCAAAATAATTGAATTGAAAATATAAGAAAAAATTGATATCGCTTTAACTGTATGATAGCCATTACTGTAAATAATTATCAATATTAGTTTATAAGATTTTATAAATAAAATGTAATCATTTTAATTTATTAACAATGGTAAGAAATTTATTTTCAAATTTTGTTCACAAATATATGTATAAAAATTGATAAGTGAAAATGTGACAGATAATCGGCTTCCCTGTTTTCAATGTTCTAACAAACAAAGATTATTCAAAGTCATTTGAAAAGTTGTTATCCGCTTGTGCATATACATGTACATGCATATACATGTCACATGCACATGATTATATATATATATATACACACACACACACACACACACATAAATACTTAAATATATACATATTACAAAATAATTCGATAATTTCTTAAGACTTAACACTTAAGCAAACAAAAAAGCAAACATCAACTCAACTTTTCAACACTATCATCACACCATCACCTCACATCAACATCTCTAGGCTAGGGGGTCCATTGTGTGTGAGTAGGGGGTAGGAGGAGATAGGCTAAGGGTAAAATGGTAATTTTGCCTTTAGATATTTTTTTAAATATTTTCTCCTATAAATACCTACCCACTTTCTAGTATTTTTTCACCGTATTCTTATCATCTTCTTCTCCACTTCAAGCTTCTTCTAACTGCTTCTATGCTTAAAAAAATTATGGCAAAATATTTAGCAAAAGAAAATTAAAATCATATAATGCATATAAGTTATCAATTCCACTTCAATAGAAGATGAGTCTCCTCTATTCCTCTTCCTAAACCAACAACCAACTCTTTCATTCATCAAGGCCATGAGCTCCACCTACTATAAGGCTAGACTGAGCTCTCCTAAGGATCCCAAGCTCGATTTCACTAACTTTGATTCGATCGTAGTGAAGCTATAGCCGCTTTAAACTAGCTCGAAGGAAAAATGAAGGTGAGAAACCCTTACATATATTATATTTTTGGTTGATGATATGACGTTTGCAATGGATGCTTAATATGCTTTGGTCATCAAGTTTGGTTTTTCAATATGAAAGTTGAATACACACACACATATATATAAATACAAGTCACGGAAATACACGTCGATAAGCATATGAAAGTATTTTGATGAAGTTTAAAAGGTAACTGAAAATTTAATCAAAATTAGACACGTCGCATCACGGCAGTTCGCGGTTTCATGCCACAAAAGTCAAATGAGTATATATAATGGAATATAGCTCAGAATTCTTCGAGATAAGAATTTTCAAACTATTATATCTATAGTTTTCAAACAAAGAAAGAAAATTGAGATTTCTTTGAGTAGATTTTCAAATATAAGTAAAACAAAATTTTGAAAAAATCGTAGTTTTGCAGTTCGGAATCCATAAAATAATATCTTTGAAAATGATATTTTAAAATAGTTAAAATAATATGAAATAATTTTTAAAAATCTTTTAAAATGTTTCAAAAATGATTTAAGTCGTAAAAATGAATTTTCATGTGATAAAAAGTCATTTCTAATCAAAATAGCTTAAAAAGAACTTTCCGCGACACTTTTCTATAACTTTTAAACATAATTTTAAGTGCCACCGTTAAATATTTTCAGATAATTTATGAAGTATTTTAAATATGATTAGAAGGACTTATGGAATGGTTAAATGTCAAATGATTTAAAGTCGATAAAATAACTTAACCACCTTATGGGTGTTAAAAAGATGGTTTTCAGGCTTAAGTTTGGAAAACCAATTTCCAGCTCTCCTAGCTATCTAGACTGGCCCGATAGACGGGATAGTAATTTTGATTAGTTGGATCAAAATTTTCCAAAGTATAAAGGATATGATTTTTCGAATATAAATAACTTGGATTTTATGGAGATAATCTTCTTATACTCAGTGTTAAAGCCTGAAAGGGGAACCCGTACTATTCATGGAATTTAAAAGGTGATTTCACCGTTATTCGACCCATAGTACTTGTTTAATATAAGAACTGATATTGAGGAGGATTAGATGATTTCTATAGATTCCGATCACTTAATATTTATTGGTTTTCGATTAACATCCTAGATAACATGGTTTTAACTCAAATCAAAATTTGAGTTTTGAATTAAGAAATTTATGTTAAGATTTAAAAGAAATGATTTGGAAATATTTTCCCAAGTGAAGAATAAAATGGTTTCGAATTAGTCCTATTTTCGAAAAAGGTTTTAAGTAATCAAAGGATTTGATAAGAAAGGTTTAATGATTCTGCATATACCGGAAAGAATGTTTTATAAATATATATTTCTATAGGAGATTTTGATCAAATAACTTAATCAATTAAATAATGTTCCCTATTTAGATGACGGCTTTTTATCGATGATTGGTTCGAAGGAACTGGGATCGAATTTGCTTGCTTTGTGCAGTATGATAAGGGGTTCTCATTTATTTTTTGGTAGCGAGCGGATGACTCTTGCCTTTACATGTCCCAACGTACGAAAGGGTTGGTGAAGTCAAGAGGCTGGATATAAAAGCATATCGCGAGGTATTAGTGTGAGCCATGGTTGTTGTACCCACTGCCGAAAACGGGTCTTGGGCCTGGGTCGTTGCATTTTGGTATCAGAGAACAAGGTTAAGCGGGAACCTTGGCTTTGATGGGGTAAAATCATCAGAGATAGGGTTAGTAATACCCTAGGACGTTTACCTCATTAGAGATAGGGTTAGTAACACCCTAGAATGAGTTGAGAGTATTATATGAGCGTGTATTTGTTAATGATATGAATAAAATAATTTTACCTAAAATTATATTTTGAATATAAAGAATATTATTTTAAATAGATATTCGATTAAGGAAATGATAACGCTCGGTTATTATCATTGATTGATTGGTTGTTTAATTTAAAATTTAAATATGAACAACTCCTGAATTAAGTTTCACAATTTAACTATGGGGTATTTGATAATGTTGGTTTAAGATTAATGAACTTATTTAAGGTAAATAAATCTTATAAAAATGTTTTTATGAACTGGATTTATAAAACATACTTTATAAAGGAATTTTTGAGAAGTTGAATTTCGATATTTTTGAATGGAACATCGAATGATTTTTGAAAAAGGAATAATAATAGTATTATTTCTAAGTTGGGATTTTGAAAATGAAAAAAATCTTATAGGTATATTTAGATCTTTAATAATGGGATTTTGAAGATAATAACAAGTATGGGAACCTTTTGAGAAAAGATAGTAAATGTTAAATGTTTAATTAATAAAAGGAAAGGAGTTCGCAGTGACAATGCTTTGCTTTTAATCTCTTTGATTACACTCTAAAGTAAGTAAAATTTGTTAAGTAAGTTACGAATATACTTAAAACATTTTAATAAGTATATTAATACTTTTTAAGTATTATAACAGATACAAGAAAAGAATAAATATGTATAAAGGAAGTTTTAATTAATAAAAGAGTATTAATTAATAAAGTAAGCCGATAAACAAAGCTTTCGCATTTAATACTAGTTAAAGGAAGTTTATGGTTATTTATCAATAATTATTTTGGAAATGAGTTTTTCAAAAACCATTAAGATATGTTTAGAGATGTGTTATAACAAAAAGATATTTATCATTTGAACGGAAATGTGTTTTTAAGTAAAAATATTTGGAAATAAAAATGAAGTATTTTAACAAAAATTTGAATAAAGAATGAAAATTTATAAAATATTTTCGCATGAAGTATATGGATTATTTCGTTGCAAAAATTTAATATAAGATTTGAGTGCAAAACTTAGAGGTGTCCACATCGATCCAAAAAGGGATTTATTACTCGATTCTTGAGGATGAATATTGATAATGATTTTTGGTTGGATACTTGAGTTTTCTATCATAATTGAGAGCTATGCAAGGAAGAACTAAAGTTCTAATCAAAAAGCATGGTCAGTGTCCGCACTAAAGGATCGAGGGATCAATACTAGTTTGGAAGTAAAGTAGTGAATTCGAATAGAAGAACGAATCAAATATTGTGTATGTATAGTCTATATATATTGTACGGGTGAAAGTTTAAAAATAAATATTTTAGGCAAACCTTTAGGTTTTTGCTTTGGGAAATTTCGGGGATGAAATTCTTACAAGGGGGTAACTTTGTAATGAACCATAAATTTATCACTTTGATAAAATATACTTATTTTTAAAAAAATAAAAATAAAGGATTGATAATACAAATAATATTGATTTAAGTGATATAAATAATAATAATCCTATTTTAAACAAATATTTACAAAAATATTTTCCTTGGAATTAAATCAATAAAATGGCCAAAAAACCTTATCGATAAACAGCTCTATAATCGTAAAACATCGCATACAAAGCTGGATCCATACACTTATTTTTATAATTGAACAATAATATGAAATAAAATAATTTATTGTATTTTTGAATTAAAAATATCTATGACATTGTTACTAATGCTCTTAAATATAATAATTGATTTGTTAAATTAGATTGAGATTTAATGATTATTATAGTTATTCAAATAATTATTTGTAAATGATAGTAATTCATTTTAAAGAGTTATAAAGTGTTAAGAGAACATTTAAGATAATTTTATAAAGGCAATTAATTGATTTGTAAATATAAGAAAAAAATCAATATTGCTTTATCGGTATAATAGCCATTACTGTAAATAATTATCAATATTAGTTTATATGATTTTATAAATAAAATGTAATCATTTTAATTTATTAATAATAGTAAGAAATTTATTTTAAAATTTTGTTTAAAAATATATGCATATAAATTGATAAGTGACCGATAATCGGTTTCCCGGTTTTCAATGATTTAACAAACAAAAGTTGTTCGAAGTCATATGATATGTTGTTATCCTTTTATGCACATACATGTACATGCATATACATGTAACACGCACATGATAACATATGTATATGTACATAAACACTTAAATATACATATTACGAAATAATTTAATAATTTCCTAAGACTTAACACTTAAGCAACCAAAAGCAAACATCAACTCAACTTTTCAACATCATCATCACACCATCACCTTAAATAAACATCTCTAAGGCTAGGGGGATGTCGTGCGTGTGTTGGGGGGTAGGAGGGGAGTGAGATAAGGGTAAAATGGTAATTTTGCCATTAGATATTTTTCCAAATTTTCTCCTATAAATACCCACCCACTATCTCGTATTTTTTCACCATATTCTTATCATCTTCTTCTCCACTTCAAGCTACTTTTAATGGCTTCTATGATTAACAAAATTTTGGTGAAATATTTAGCAACAGAAAAGTAAAATCGTATAATACATATGAGTTATTAATTCCACTTAAAACGAAGACAAATCTCCTCCATTCCTCTTCCTAAACCTAAGACCAACTCTTCAATTCATTAAGGTCGTGGGCTCCACACTCTATAAGGCTACGCTAAGCCCTCCTAAGGATCTCAAGCTCGATTTCTCTAACTTTGATTCGATCGTAGCGGAGCTATAGCCATTTTAGACTAGCTCGAATGGAAAATAAAGGTGAGAAACTCTTACATATATTATATTTTTCGATGACGATATGATGTTTTCAATGGATGTTTAATATGCTTTGATCATCAAGTTTGGTTTTTTAATATGAATATTGAATATATATGCAAGTCATGGAAATACACGTCGATAAGCACAAAGGAAATGAATTTTCTCTATTTAATGAATTGGTGTATATGGAATGTTAAACCTCTTTACAAATGTTTAAAAATGAGTTTGAAACGTTGTATAAATATATGAAAGTGTTTTGGTAAAGTTTAAAAGGTTACTAAAAATTCAGTCAAAGTTAGGCGCGTCGCGTAACAGCGGTTCGCGATTTCATACCATAAAAGTCAAACAAGTATATAGAATGGCATATAGCTTGAAATTCTTCAAGACAAGAATTTTCCAAACTATTATATCCACAGTTTTCAAAAAAGAAAGAAAATCAAGACTTCGATAAGTAGATTCCGAATTATGAGAAATATTGCGGTTTTGCAGTTCGAAATCCCTGAAAGGATTTTTTGAAAATTATATGTTAAAATTTTTAAAAAATGTGAAATAAATTCAATAATCTTTTAAAATGTTTTAAAAATGATTTTAATCGCAAAAATGAATTTCCAGATGATAAAAAATTATTTTAATCAAAACAGCTTAAAAAGAACTTTCCGCGGTACTTTTCTATAACTTTTTAAATATAGTTTTAAATGCCACTATTCTTCTCCAAATCTTTTGTACATATTTTCAAATGATTTACAAAGTAATTTAAAAATGATTAGAAGGATTTGTGGAATGATTAAATTTTAAATGATTTAGAGTCAATCAAATAACTTGACCGCCTTATGGGTGTTAGAAAGACAGTGTCTAGGCTTGAGTTTGGAAAACCGATTTCCTACTCTCCCTGTCTATCCGGACTAGCCCGACGGATGGGATAGTAAATTTGATTTATCGAATCAAAATTTTACAAAGTATAAAGGATACGGTTTTCCAAATATAAATAACCTGGATTTTATGGAGATAATCTTCTTGTAATTGGTGTTAAAGCCCGAAGAGGTAACTTGTACTATTCGTGAAATTTAAAAAGTGATTTCACCATTATTCCATCCATAGTACTTGTCGAACATGGGAATTGATATTGAGTAGAATTAGATGATTTCTATAGATTTTTCTCACTTAATGTTTATTGGTTTTGGATTAACATCCTAGAAAACATGGTTTTGAATCAATCAAAATTTGAGTTTTGAATTAAGAAATTTATGTTAAGATTTACAGGAAATGATTTGGAAATATTTTCCCAAGTGAAGAATGAAATGATTTCAAATTAGTCCCAGTTTTAAAGAGGTTTTAATATCAAAGGATTTGGTAAGTGAGGTTTAATGATTCCGTATATACCAGAAAGAATGTTTTAGAATTGTATGTCTCAAAAAGTGATTTTGATAAGAAGAACTAATCAATTAAAAATTGATTCCCTATTCGTAGGACATCATTTTATCGATGATTGGTTCGAAGGAACCGAGGTCGAATTCAAGACCATTTCAAACCAATTTATGTATTCGAAGTGAAGACATGAATATGATTTGGAAGATGGAATTTAGGGCTACTTGTTACTAACCCTCTGGGAAATTTCCCACGTTATATTATGTGGCAGTAGTTCTTCATTTAAGATCTTTGATGCAAGAACTTTTTGTTTATTAATCCTAGGGGTAATTCCCGACAAGATGTGGAAGGAGAGTTCCTTCAGTTTGTCCTATTCTAGGAAAACTTGTATGGATGAATGTCTAACGTTGCATTTCTAGTTACATAAACTGATCTATATGAATGTATCGCCAATCTGGTGGTGGAAAAGGCAACTTCTCTTAGCTCAATGCCTTATTCTAAGACGTACGATCTCAGGAGTTATACGTTTGTAGAAATCAGTTGTGTGACCATGGGATGGCAAGGTGGCATTCAAAGTGCGATGTGTTATGTGAAAGGTAATCGCTACCTCAGGTCTCATCATCCAGTAATGGCTTAAACAGGGTACGTCGTAAGGCTATGTGGTTCGCAACCATTAGGGTTTGGTTATCACCTTATTAGATAACCCTCTATATATTAGGTATGTCGTGTATGCTAAGGGAGCTCTCGGATAGGTCGGAACGACCGAGGTGATGTAATATTTGGTTCTATCCTGGCCATGTATGAGTGCTAAACAGGGATAGGTCGGTCTTGCCAGATGAGGAGGATTCTTTGTGTATCCTTGGTACATTCCTCTAGAGATGTATTGTACGGAAGTTAGTCCTTTACCTGCAACTGTAGGGAAACCCATTCCCCGAACGAGCTTGTAAGAGTTTTGTTTGTAGAGCCTAACATATCGGAATTTAATATGATAACAATTTTAGCTAAGATTAATAAGTTTACTTGCAAATGTTTTCAAAGGAACATCATTAAAAATAATATCAAATGATTTTGCATACCACGTGTTTTGGTTATCATATGGTAAAAATCGGTCTATATTTATGTGTGCGTGTGGTCTTATGATATAATTTTTCTTTTCAAATCGCGTATTTTGAGTTTCTAACACCAGTCCCACTATTGACCTGTAGTTTATTTTCCTTTTCCCTTAAACTCTAGGTGCCCTGATTTTCCCCGGGCAACCTGGTAGTCAGGTTTAGTTTGAAGAAATTTAGAAGGAGCTCAAAGCATGGAGTTAGAAGATTATTCTAAATATTGTTATTTATTTCCACCACACTCTTGTACTATTGTATTCTGCTTTTGTAAGGACAGATATATTACCGTCCATTTTTAAAGTTTGATAACTGTATTTGAATTTCTATTGTAAAGATTATTTGTTGAAATAATATATGAGAGATTTTGTTTTGTCTTTATTTTCTTTATTACTCTCGAGAATTCGCTTCTTCGAAACTTGGATTTACGGCACGTGTATACGGTTGATGTATTATTGTTGATTTCCAAGAGTCGAAAAATGGGTCCCCACAATCAAAATAAAATATAGTCTGCATATTAGTAAAAGACTTGAGAATCCCCTATACTCTAGACATTTATCCTAATATAATCTCATCTCCTCATATATAAATAAATGGAAATGGAAATCAAATCATAATGTATGAGTTACACCAACCAATAATCTCATAATGTATGGGTTATGCCACCTAGTCAAACAACAATGTGGCTATCTTCCATCTCCACGAGCACTTAGGTTATTCACCTAGATCTATTCTAATACTTAACTAAGGTGTATAGATAATATGTACTTATCTACCAATCTATGTGAAACCAAAAGGGAGACTGATAGCTACACTATCTGTTGCAGAAGCCCAGGGCTACTCTACCCAGATCCGCTCCTATGGTCTACAGATATCTCTCTGGTATCGTGACTATGTCCACCTAATGTGCACGTCGACGCGAGGATCTTAGTCATGACCCGGATCCCACCCCTATAGTAATGGACTGTCGACCTAGGTGATAAAAATGGGCTAGGGCAACATCAACCTAAGGCTACTATACTTTCCACTAAAACCTCATGATGTGCATGTGAAGTATGTAAAAGTGTTATAAATCTCGAACGCAACCGCACGATCGGGCCGTTAGGGTGGACACTGGCCATTTGGTTCACGCTAATTTCAAATCATATCCCCGGAGCACTTTATGATAGACAAGTAAATAATATCTATAAGTATATCCATACACATGGGTAGACCCTCTATAACTCGCCATCAATAACCATGCTCTACCACGAGCATATAAACTTGCTCTACCTCGAGCATCACCTCAGATAGGTATAATCTCAACTATCATCACTTGAGTGACATCTATTTACAACGAATAATTGAATAATTATCACATCGGCATCCCTACCACCGCGTGATGCTCAATCATTTATTCATTGCTCGTAAATTACACAAAATTTCCACAATATTCTATATAATGAGTCTAAAGAATAACCTGAGAGATATTACCTAATGTCTCATCCCAAAAGGTATTATAACTCCATTTATTCAAGTTCCTCATATAGAATTAAAATAACTAAATCGATATAAAAATATCACAAATCCATACAAAATGATGTCATCACCATATCATATCTAGATTCTAACTAAATCAATATCAACGGTCAATCATTTATAATATCTAAATCAATATAAAAGAAAAGGGAAGTCAGAAAAGTATGACAAAATAAATTAATCATATATATAGAAAATCAAATCATTATTTATTAATAAATCAAATTACCAATGAATTTCACTTTAAAATATCTAAAATATCAATTAGAAAATATTTTGCATCGCCATAGTTTTATAGTCGTTTAAATAATTAATTAAAACCAAGTATAAAATATTCTTTTCAATAAATTACTAATTTTAAGTAAAAAAAAATCTTTAATCAATTTTTTATTCTAGAATTAACAAAACTAGTGAAACTTAAAGCATTTATATACATTAAATAATTCCATATAATTTATATAATACCAAGCATAAAGATCTAAACCCTAAAATATATTATTAAAGCTTTGCTTACATACATATAAAACATTCATAAATACTTTTTCAATCAAACATAACTTATATAGAGATTACATATTAATATTTTCAAATAAATTTATAAATTTCCAAAAATAAATATAAAATATTGTTAAAAATCTTCACTTTATAAGAAAGTGATTAGAATTAAAACATTTTCCTTTACATTATACCATATTCGAAATTCTCATATTATAAAATGAGATTTTTGTTTATTCAAAACATATCCAAAATCATTTAATTATTTTATAAATAGAATTCAATATTATTCCAAGGTTTCAAAACACCTCAATAATATTTGAATAACCTTTATATTAAAAAAATCGCTTAAAATAATAATATTCTTTTCTTAATAACTTTATAAAGTAGCATTAAATTTTATTTTACCTTTAAAACAATTCAAACTTATAATATATTAATATTGAATTTAAAAGGTTTTAACCAAAAGAAAACTATATTTATATTTATATTTAAAAATATTTGTAAATATGAAAATAGCTAAATTGAATAAAATTTTGTAAAATACTGATAAAATACTTTTAATAAAATTTCAAAATGCTTAAATGATTTTTCAAAACATTTTAAACATATTTTTAAGACATGAAAGTAAATAAATATCTAAATATATAAATTGTGGAGTGAACTTACTCTGAGAATATTTATATACCAATCAACACTATCAATCCAACATCCAAACAGTAACTAATCGTAACTAGTAATATATCCAACCAATAATCACAATCAATTCAGCCAAGCTATACAATCAATTATCAGGATAAATATATATAACTTGTAAAAATATATAGATATAGTTATGAGTATGAAACTCACCGAAACGTTGCTAGAACAATCAAATCAGTGACTATATCCCTCGCCATAGACACTGCACCAGCCGAGTCAATCACCAACATTAATTTTGCATCACGGAACCAGCTCATACTCAATTATTCGCCTGAAGCCGCCCCTGACCTTATGCTGACACCATCACCATTTTAAATAATTCTTATTATTTATTTATAAAAAAATTCCAATCTAATTTAATTTGATGTACACTTCATTTTATGAAGTATAATCCAAAATTACATGTGACAACCTGCATTCCTTGACATGCTAAATAGTGCCATATCAAGAAATACGAATCAGCGGTTTAAGGAAAAAGTAATATCACAAAGACTAAGATATCAATAAAGAAATAATCTATCTAATTCAAATGTCATCACAGTGAAGACATAATATCAGATATATGGATAATCTCATAACGACAGTAATAAAAATCACAAAATCATCAAAATATCTAGGTCTCAAAATATCATAATATCTAGTCTCAGAAAGCAATAAGTACATATCAAATATTAGAGTATTATAAAAATAATCTTTTATAAGAAAAATACTAAAAGAGCAATGTACTGATAGGAAATACATGATAAAGGATAAAATAGAACCAGACTTTAGGCACAATAATATGATGGCGTCGATGGACCTATCAATGCCTACTTTTTCCACCTGTGATGGGGAAAAATAGAATGGATCAGACATAAAGTCCGATGAATGAGAACAAGACTAGCAAGGAAATTAAATACAACTGACTTCAAGTCTACTCTAAGTAATATATGGTGTGTATACATTATCCGTCCACCTAAGGTCGTAAGCCTAAGGTCATCAGTCTAATAGTTATATGTCTAACATCTAGGGATAACAACAGACCATATCTCACCGAGCGATCATTTGCCATCTCAAATAAGAACACCTAAGTGTGTATATCCTAGTTATGTGGTTTTAATAGGGTTCATATCCATATTGGCTCAAGGCCCCAAACAATCTACTAAGTCTAAAGTGACTTATGATAGTCAACATACGCCAGTATTAGGTCGATTGCATACAGTCTAGACATCTTTCAATTTACTTGTTTAAATAATATAATAATTTTATTTTATTTTCAGACTTAATCCAAACATTTTTCAATTTACTTGTTTTAATAAAATTAATCCATTTCATTCAATTATCAAATGTAATCCATTTCAATTATCAGATGTAATCCATTGAATTCTTATTTTAATTTAGTTAATCTATTTGGCCTATTTTTATTATAGTCACTGCAACATTTACATTATTCCAATTAGCAATTTATAGGTGTCAAATCAATTTTAGCATACGATTTATGTTTTTACCGCTTACATGTATTAATTGCAATTAGATAAAAAGATCCATTAGTCCATATTTTCAATTTAATAAATTAATGTATTAATACCAGAATTAACAGTCAAATCAGCATAGGGTAGAAATTAAAATCAATTAATTTAATTAACTTGTTAAATTTGTGCCCACTACCTCTGTCCTAAGCTTTTAGGTTTGCCTCAAATGTTGTACGCTTCTTCCCTAAATCTGCTTAGGTCTCTTCTCTAATTGCTAGACCGCTTTTTTATTTTAATTTAGATTGAGATTTTGAATAGAATTGGCATTTATAAATTGATCTGCAAAATTAGGGTTTATTGTTTTATTTTGCGAGAGCTTCGCTGTAATGGAGAGAATTAGGTTTTAGATTTATCCTACCTACTAATTTATAAGGGAACACCTCAACTCACTACTGTTACATCCATCCAAAATCATCTCATTCGTCCATGAAACCATGGCCGGTACGCAAGGATCTCGGACGATGAAATGAATCATCTCCAGGTCGACACAACCGTGCAATCGACCATGGGTCGGGTTGACCCCCACGTTTGATCTGGGTCATCCTGACCCAAGCTGATTTCCTTTTTTATATTTCCTATTTTTCTTTTAAATTTATCATTTATTTAATCTTTTATAACATTTTCGTTTTAGCTCGGATTACAACAAGTTATATATGAAAGTTGTCGAGAAAATTACTACGGACACAATGGGATAAGTCCCGTAGTCAAATTTCAATGTATGTGAAAACTATCCTTTTAGGTTAATTCTTATGTTTTAATTATATTTTCTTATTTATTTTTGGAAAATTCTGGAGTGTTACATTCTCCTCCCTTAAAGTATTTCGTCCCTAAAATCTCTAAGGACAGAAGAATGCAAGTAACGACCAGCAATCAAAGTCTACATCTTTTTACTCATCCATCATCATAGCAACCATAGTCCTTAATAATTCAAATGTAATTATGTAATTATGCAACATAGAACTCCTATGTACCTAAACTAATGTCGAAGTGTAGTCTGTCTACTTATTCGATCAACCTCCCGTTTATGCAAATATGCACATGTTATGCATCCAAATGTATGCAAGATCCTAATATAACTGACACTTCTACATGTATGTTCAACCATACATCCAAATGCAACATCCAAAATTGGAAAACAAAATACACATGAGGTATGAATGTGTGTGCCTAAAGGGACTCAATATCCTAGTGCATGCAACGCGACCACTTGCATCCATAAACACCCATGTACATCCAATAGCATCCATCAACCATAACATGTCTCATTGAAATATTTACAAACATATCTGTCATCCAAATGTCTCTCCTTATATAGTCTACCCTCCCCCCAAGGTTCTACCTAAGGGTTCTAACTAAAGAAAGATCATAGTATGGGACATACCAAAAAAGAGTTGTGGGTGAGACGCTTGAATTCTCTCCTCGGGCTCTCAAGTACTCTCAGTTGAGTTGCCTTCTCACTGAACCTTAACAAATCTGATCTCCTTATTGTCGAGCTGCTTAGTGTCATATGCTCTAAAATGTGGGTAAGTACACGACAAACAAATGAATCACGCTTCCCTTTAACCTCCTCCAAACTGCTAGGTTCTACTACAATAGCTAAATCTTGTAAGCCATTTTGCAAGTGCGAAACATGAAAAAACATCAAGAACCCCGGTCAAATTCTCTAGAAGTCTAACTTCATAAGCCAATCTCCCAATCCTAACCATAGGAAAGGGTCCAACAAACCTCGAAGCTAGCTTCCCCAAACTTTCAAATCTCGTCACGTATCTTATGGGTGAGACCTTCAAAAATACCATGTCCCAACCACAAACTCCAACTCAGAGCACCTCCTATCTGCATAAAACTTATGTCCGTCCTGAATTGTCTTCATCCTCTTTCAAATCAAGTCCACCCTCTCTAAAGTCTCCCTAACCATATCAACCCCAAAGATAATCCTATCTGCAATATCCCACTCACATAATGGCGATCTACAAGGTCTTCCATATAAAGCCTTGAATTGTGCCATCCCTATGCTAGACTGGTAGCTATTATTATAGGAAAAATCTACTAGTAGCAAATGATCCTCCGAAGAGCCTCCAAAATCAATGAAACACATCCTAAGTAAATCCTCCAGCTATTTGTCCAACCATCAGTCTGTGGATGGTATGTTGTACTCAAGATGAACTCAATCCCTAAAGCCTCTTGTAGACTCCTCCAAAACTCACTAGTGAAGAATGGGTCTCTATCACTAACATATAAAGTCGCCAATGAAGCTGTTGTCCTAGTACTCTTTATAAGTATGAAATGAGCGCACTTTTTCAGTCTGTCCACGATGACCCAAATGCCCTCATTTCCTTCACTAGATTTGGGTAATCTATTTATAAAGTCCATAGAATTTCTCTCCCACTTCCACTATGGGATGTCCAATGGCTGCAACAATCCTCCAGGATTCTTCTGCCCACTTTCACCCTCTGGCAAGTCGTACACTTAGCTAAATACTCTGCCACTTTCCTCTTCATTCAAACCAAAAGAAAACTCTCCTCGTATCTTGGTACATCTTATCTCTACCAGGATGAATGGTCATCCTAGAACGATGAGACTACCAATACTACATCCACTAAATCTGCACTTTGAGGACACATAGCATACCATCTCTCCTCAACCATCCCCTCGATCTATGGCATAACGCTTAAGATGAATCGATGGCTCCCCTCTGACTAAGCTATCAAAATGGTCTGCCAGCTCACTGTCCTCTCTTTACCTAGCCCCAATCTGCTCCATAAAGGTTGGTTGAACATCTAGGACTGCTAATAATCCAGGGGTTGATATTGGACAATGGCCTAAAGTCAAATATGGAAATATACTCCAAATGTCTCCACTCTAAAAATAAAGGGATCAGTGTAGCTCTATGTCTACTCAACGCATCCGCTACAACATTCCCCTTGCTAGGGGTATAAGAAATCTCAAAGTCATATGATGTTATGAAATTTATCCATCTCTGCTACCTCAAATTCAAGTCCTTTTGGAAGAACAAGTACCTTAAGGGCTTGTGGTCCCTAAAAAGCTCAAATCTCTCACCTAGAAGATAATGTCTCAAAGAATTAAAAGCAAAGACTACAACTACCAACTCAAGATCATGTGCCGGTAATTCCTCTCATGAGTCTTTAACTGTCTACTAGCATAACATACCACTCAACCCTCCTACATCGGCACTTCTCCTAGTCCCGTACCATAAGCATCGGTATAAATCGTAAAGGGTTTACTCCTATCAGGTAACACTAATATAGGTGCATTGGTCAAAGCCTTCTCCAACCTAATGAAAGCATCCTCATATTTAGCATCCCATGCAAAAGTTATATTCTTCTTAGTAAGGTAAGTCGATGGGGCAGATATCCTAGCGAAGTCCTTAATGCACTTCCTATTATAACCCGCAAGACCAAGAAAAATCCTCATTTCTGTAGCATTCTTCGAAACATGCCAATCCTGCACTGTCGCTGCCTTACTAGGATCCACAGCCAACCAAGCTCTAAAACAATGTGTCCCAAAAAGCAAACCTCATCTCTCCAAAAGTGGCACTTAGAAAATTTAGCTTTTTTCTTATGTGCTCAGAGGGTTCTAAGTACCTCCTCCAAATGCAAAGCATGCTTCTTCCTACTCCTCGAGTGTACTAGGATATCGTCCAAAAATGCTACCATAAACTTATTCAGCAAAGCCTTAAGCACTCAGCTCATCAAATCAACAAACGGGAGCATTGGTTAGTCCAAAAGGCATGAACAACCACTCATATAACCCATTGGGAGTCCTAAATGTAATCTTTTGAATACCATCCTTAGCTACTCTCAACTGATGGAAACTTGTGGCTAAACTAAGCTGGGAAAACACTCCCGTTCCAACCAATTGTTCGAAAAGATCATTTTTGTAGGGCAAAGGATAGTGATTCTTCTTTATTGGCTTATTTAGCTACTGATAATGGATGTAGAGTCTAAGGGAACCATCCACCTTGGTGACAAAGACGACCGGCGCCCCCACTCGAAAATACTCCTAACGAAACCCTTCTTCAAAAACTCATTCACTTGCTTATTCAAATCTTTTCATTCCTTCGGAGCCATGTGCCTCAAAAGCAAAGAAACCGGTCGAGCATTCTCTATAAGATAGATCCTAAACTCGATATCTCTTTCGGGCGGGGGACTAGTAAACTCAAAAAATACATCTGTAAAATGCTTAATTATTGGGATAGAAACAAGCTCATCCTATGGTAGATCTAAGGAATAAAGGTAGCTCAACATAACCGACCCTCACGGATCATATAAAACCTCTAAGCTACACCCACTACAAGTGACCAGTCTAACAACTTTCCTATCACTGTCCAGTACAGCCCCATACATGGGCATCCAATCCATGCCTGTTATCAACCCAAACCCAGAGAACCCTAATACATTGGCATCACACTCAAACTCGACCTCTAGGATCATCAACTTCAAATCCCAACATATCATAAACAAATAAGTCATTCCCTCTATAGGATTTGACCCAACTATTAGGTATGTCATAGTACTAGTGCCTAAGTGCAAGTCACCAATAAGTCTACTGGAGATAGAAGAATGAGACGTCCCAGTATCAAATAAAGTACGAACATAAAGACCAAATGGAGAAACACACCTTCAATTACCACCTTCTTTCCCTTATCCAGTGATGGTTGGACAGTGGAAAAGGGAACATCCTCCATGGCATATGCCTGTACCAACCGAGTAAAAGCCAGAGAAGCAGCTCTAGGTGATGCTGGAAAATTCCTCTTATTATGCCCAACCTGATCACAATTGAAGAAATTTGGCTTCGATTGTGAACACTCACTAACAAGATACCCTGTCTTCCTGCACCTATGACACTTCAAATCCTTCTTTTGATCTTTCGTTTAGATGGAGGTCTACCTTTCTTATTTCCTTTCTGAAAATTCTTCACTTCTAACTTTGGAGCCTCTTCCACCTTCTTAGTAATAGAAGTAAACAATGCTATCTGAACCCGACCCTCATAAGTAGCTCCCATAGGAATATGACTCGCTACTAAGCCCTGTAGTGGCTGATTCAAACCCTTAGCAAACTTGAGCACCTTCTTATGCGAGGTATTGATCAACTCCATTTCAAATCTATCAAGCTCATTAAACAGATTAACATATACTTTAAGTGACAAATCACCCTACTTTAGATTTATAAACTTCTCTGACATAACTCCCTCCTCACCCCAAGACAAGAACTTCATCTCAAACCTTCGCCTAAACTCTCCCCAAGTCACGATACTACCACCATTCTCAGCCTCAACAATCTCCCACCAATTGAGAGCCTCTCCCTGCAGCTGCCAAGTAGCAAGCTACCTCCTAACCTCATCTGCCAAACCCATAAGTTTAAATATCCACTCACAGCCACGAATCCAAGCTCTCGCATTAGCTAAAGTCTCAGTGCCAAAGAATGGATTGCCACCTAAGTTGGAAAAAGTCCTTGCATAGATTAGTAAATTCAATGAGAAGAAAATGGGTGGACATGGACCCTACCAGCCGCCTCCTTCCCAGGCTCTCTAGTTGGATGCTCAATCAGTCCCATAGCCTTTAAATGACAGCGGAACGAAATGGGCATGTTCACGCCCGGAATATCAGGGATGTCGATAGAGCCAGATCCCACGGGATCAACCTTATATATTTGTGAATAGTAAAGATTAAATCAGATACTTCCATAGATAGCTCAAATAAGATTTAAGGTAAGGGATAACACAGGTAGGAAATGGAATAAGCATAGGCTTGAATTTGAGGGATTCTTTGACAACATTTTCAAAAAATACTTATAAATGTAGTTATAATTTGGAAAGCCATTTTGGGAACAATTCGAATAATCATTTCTTTTTTAAAAACATATATATACTAACGACCTATATTCTACGTATTGGAGAATCGTAGAATATTAATATTATTTTCATATTTGGTTGTATGATTCTATAATTTTGGTAAATGACTACTAGGGTCATTTCTTTCCCTCATATTTTTTGTTTAATTTTTCTATGACAGTTTTCCCCTTAAAAATTCTTGTTTGGACCATAACTTTTGATAGAAATGGAAATATGTGCTGAAACCACTTCCATTAGATCGGGATGACGATTTTCCTTTCCATAGAGTGGTCACATTAAAAAAATGGGAATATGGTTTGAGAGATGTAGTTGTTTGAAGTTTTTGTTGGTTTTAGACGGCTTAAATGGGTAATTAGGGTCATTAGTTGATAGGCCCATGATCCATTTCATGTTTTGGGTAAGTGAGGGCTGTAGCAGCTGATGAAACCTCTCCTTTCTCATTTGCACAACTCCCAAAATAGCTCCTTACCTTTATTAACGATATTTTCACCCAAAAACCCACCAAAACCTTACTTTAATTAGCCAGATCGCATCATTAGCAAGTAATTAGCAAAATCCCTCCTAAAGCTTGAAGATTTGCTATTACAAACACATTGGAATCTGGACATCTATTATTCATAAGAAGATCTAGAGCTTAACTTAGGTTAAGGTGAGTGAATCATAGTCTCTCTTACTAATTAGCATGTATTAGGCTATAAACACCTTCGAAATTCCCTAAAAACCTTTATAAATCATCTTAAATCATTTTATGACACATATGTGGATTTCGATTAATTTGGGTGAAGTTTGTGGAATTGTGACTTTAGGGACCATGGTTGTACCCTATGAATATATGGTTATTCCTTTAGATCTATGCTTTGATTTACTATGTTTCGACCATTTGCTTATGTTGTATGCTTTGCATGTTATACGCTTGTTATAAACATGATTGAATGGTGAAAAAGTCGATTGAATGGTGAAAATTACCATAGAATATTAGAAAGGGGCTGTCCGGGAGGGGTCATCCTATAAGGGTTGGCTATGATCCCTAGGAAAAGATAGTATGGGGTGTGAATAGTAGGGGAAAACAAGGGAAGTCCCAGTAAGTAGCATGTCAAATTTCAAGTCATTTGGAGTTCGTATGCTCAAGTTACGATCGATTGAAGATGGACCATTATAGGGATCGGCTCGTTTGGAGGGGCTGGCCTATAGAGGTCGGCTATGACCCTTAGAGATGAATTTTAGAGGGTGTGATCGATAGTTGAAGGTGATGAGATGTGTTGAAGTTGGTGTGTGAAGTTTAGGATTAGATGAAGTTAGTGTATGGCGTGAAATATGAGGAGAAGGAGTTAAGGGATAGGGGTCGGAAGGGGAGGGCTCGGTCCCATATAGGGATCAACCCAACCCTAGGTTTCACCCAATAGGGGTTCGAAACCTAGGGTAGGTCAAGGGGTTCGGAAGGAGTCCTCTAGTGGAGTTTAGTTCGTCGACGATGGCATGGTTGCTCGTTTGATTGTTTAGTTCAATGGCGATCCTACTTCTCAAGGAATTACTTCAACAACAACTAACTTAACTCCAAGAGGCAGAGAAGGCTACGATGAGTCGGATTTAGGGAACTATTGAAGGTGGGTCACGGGATGCACGATGACACTCTATAACGTACGACAACTACCTAGAGTAGTTCCCAACTACAACGACTTTGGATGGGAGTTGGATGGACGGTTCCTAAACAAACTCTGTTATGGATGGCATGTGCAAGGGAAAGGGATAGATGGTACTCGTGAGGTTGAGATGGATCGATACAGCGACGTATCTAGTCTCAAGTGTTGCGATGGATTGACACGGTGACGTGTCTAGTCTTGGGGATGGATTAATGTGGGGATGCATCTAGTCTCGTGATGATTGGGTGGATTGGTGCGATGGTATACCTAGTCCCTAAGTTTGTGAGTTGTCGTAACCCAATGCACAGAGTGAGTGAACGTGAGGATGGATGATGGATGTTTTGATTGTTTGTTTTTATCACCTTAGAGATATCATATGACGTAGATAGTTTCGATGGAGATATTTAGGCACCTTTATTACCTTAGCACCCATATTATGTCCATGATAACGATCATAGAGTAGCTTATATTGTTTATGTGTTATCTCTATGGATGCAGGGACAGGTCAGCTATGTTTCATGGATTGATTGTCATATTCTATCTTTTTATAGTATTTGAGATTTCTATCACTCACCTCTTACCTTCTTGTGACCTGGGGTTTTAAGATTGCTTCTTATTATTCCGGGTACTCTTAAATGAGTAGATTAGAGACAGGTTTGGTGGGCATGAGTAGTTGTTCA
Source organism: Allium cepa (assembly GCA_030765085.1). Taxonomy (NCBI): domain Eukaryota; kingdom Viridiplantae; phylum Streptophyta; class Magnoliopsida; order Asparagales; family Amaryllidaceae; genus Allium; species Allium cepa. The sequence goes on along the minus strand of CM060943.1, from coordinate 671,782,788 downwards.
AGTAGCGAGGAGGGGGCTATTTCTCGTATTATTATATTTACTCTAGTGCTTTCCGTTGCTCAGTACTATGGAGCTTACTAGTATCTTGTTTTGAGATGGTTATTAAGGATTTATTTGGGATATATGACTCTATTTCTACCGCTATACTATATGGATCTATTACTCTGATGTTGTGATTTATTTAGACATTTATTATCTCACTTGTTTTATATATGTGATGTTACTATTATATTTTATCGATGAGTTATGAGATATATGACATGTTTTGTGTTGTGCTGTTTATTTTACCTTTAGATGACCGCATGCACCGGTCGAGCAACATTGTAGCTCACTATCTAGGTCTTTTGGGTGTCAGCAGTGTAGGAAAGTCATCTCATTTAGTATCAGAGCTTAGATTGCGTTGTTTAACCTAAGGGATACCGGGATCTAGTAGAGAAAAGATAGGAGTCCTCAACTTAGACTGGATCTAGAGTGTGTACATATATATATATGAGAGCGCGTACTTGATATATATTTTTGTTTTCAAAACTATATAGTAGTATATAAAATATATGAAGTCGCACTGCACACTAAAGTACTACTTTAGTGGAATTCCTTACAGAGGGACTAATCATCCTTATAAAAGATTGAAGAATGAAACATCAAACAAGGAATGCCACTAGGAACTCCATCTCATGATTGGAGCAAGGAGCTCGTTTGAGGGCTGCTAACCCCAATATGCAGGCTATATAATGATATGATGAGGAACATGCAGCAAAATTCTCAAGTAGCTCCAAATGTTATTGTAGAAGGTGATGCTCCAATGCAGGCGCTCAGGGATGATTTCGCTAAGCTAAGCAAGGACTTTACTAATCTTGGTGGCAAACCGTTCCAGGGAATGGAGTCGGCAATGAAAGTTCATGATTAGCTCGACACTTATGATTGCATATTTGAGGATCTTGAACTTAACGATGCTATGAAAAGGAGATTGGCTTCTCATCAACTACAAGTGTGAGCCATGAATTGGTGGGATGACGTGAGAGATGCCACCCCTAAGGATCGGTTTGCTTAAGATCGGTTCAAGGTTAAATTTGAAGAGAAGTTTATTCCAGCTGCCTAGAAGTTAGAACTTTCTGTCGATTTGCAAAATTGAAGTAGGGGACATGACTATCTTCGAGTACATAGCCGAGTTCACCTCTCTGTCAAAGTATGGGATGTCCTTCATCGACACCTCGGCAAAGAAGAATGAGAAGTTCCTTGCTGGCTTGGATGATCATTTGGGTGAAAAGCTCGTGAATCACCTTGATGAGACTTTTGAGACGATCGTTGGGATGGCCCTGAGACATGTAAGTCTATATATGAAGTGGAAGGAGGTTGTTCCTAAGAAGATCTAAAGTAGCAATCAGGCTAGGGATGCAAGAAGAAAGGGACAACAAGAGGAAGTAGTTTCAGAATAAAGATGGCCAGAAAAAGAAAGTCAAATCCAAAGTAATTTACTACACTTGTGGAGAGAAGGGTCATTATAGTAGAGACTGCAAAGTTGAGGGGAAGAAGTGCTACAACTACGACAAGCCTGGATATATCAAGAAGAACTGTCCTGAGTTGCCTAAGCGAAAGCAAGTGGTGAAGCATATGCTATCAGTGACGTTCCAAATTCATCGAATGCTTCATCGAAGAAAGAGAAGGGGTGACAATCTTATTCGAGTTTTATTTGGTACTAGGGCTTTACATTCCTTCATATCTAGTGACTTAGTTGATAGACTGGGATTGAGACCTGAAATTGTTGACCGACCTTTGGTTGTAACAAACCATGTTAGAGGCTTTACTAGCCTGTGTATGGTTTGTCATGGTTTGGTCTTATCGATTCATGGATTTACTTTTGATTATGATAGTGTTATTTTGGATTTCGTTGGGTTTGGTATCATTCTACGAATGGACTGGCTAAGTAGATACGGAGTAGTAGTGGATTGCGAGAAGTTGTCTGTATCGATAGGGATGGACGATGGGAGGAGGGTAGTGTTAGGTTGCCTATAGATGATGAGGCTATGGTTAAGTTTCTTTATTTTCTCGATATTATGCATGATGAGTTGTCGACATTATGTATTGCTAAGGAGTTCCGGACATATTTAAGGAGGTTACGGGATGCTGCCATACAGAGAGATCGAATTCCGTATTGATTTAGTTAAAGAAGCCAGATCGATAGTGATGTCGTTAAGGAGGATGGCACCAAAGACTAGAGAGAGCTTGAGTTGCAAGTAAATGACCTTTTGCGAAAAGGGTTCATTTGTATGAGTATATCTGAATGGGGAGTACCTATAATATTTGCCATAAAGGCAGACGGCTCCCTTAGATTATGTGTTGATTATCGTGAGCTGAATAAAGTGACAAAGAAGAATAAGTATCCACTCCCACACATTGATAACTTATTCAATCAGCTTCATGGTGCTAGAGTGCTTTCTCGGTTGGATCCTGCGACGAGATTTCACAAACTGAGAGCAGCGAAGGAGAATGTGTCGATTATAGAATTTCATCCGCCTTTTGGTTTCTATAAGTGGTTGGTTATGCCGTTTGGGATAACCAATGTGCCAGCATACTTTGTGAATCATATTAACCGTGTCTTCAGGGGTCAGTTAAATAAATACGTGCTTGTGTTTGTCGATGATATTCTGGTCTACTCATGGACAGAGTAGGAACACAAGACACACTTGAGGATTGTATTGGTGGTGTTGAGAGAACACCGACTGAAGGCGAAGTTTTCTCACTTTTGAAAGAAAGAAGTACGATTTTTAGGTCACATTGTTTTTTAGCAGGGCATTGCTGTTTATACTAAAAAAATTGCAGCCATCGAAGATTGGATTCAACCCAAAGATGCCATGGATGTGAGAAGTTTCTTAGGTTTAGTTGGATATTACAGACGATTCATCCTGGACTTCTTTGAGATAGCAGCACCATTGACTCATTTGACAAAAAAGAATCAGACTTTTACTTAGGATGCGGGATATGAATAGGCATTTGTGAGTCTAAAGGAAAAGTTGACGAGTGCACCAGTATTGACTATACCGAGCGGAAGCGAGGAAATGAAGGTATACATGGATGCATGTGGTACCAGATTGGGTGCGATATTGATGCAAAAGGGAAAGGTTGTTGTATATGCTAGTCGAAAGCTGAAGCCATATGAGAAGAAATACCCGACCCATGATTTAGAGTCGGCAGCGATTGTGTTTGCGCTGAAGATGTGGTGGCACTATCTTTTAGGAGAGTGGTTCTAGCTATTCGCTGATTATAAATCATTGAAGTACCTCTTTTCACAAAAGGATCATAACGTCTGTGTAGTTAAAGCGCTCGGCAAACTCAATGCAGTGGAAGTCCAAAAAGTCATAGCAGGGATACAGCGAGGATATAGCGGGATATAGCAGATGACTCTAAAATAGCATATAAAACTCATACTTAATGTTTTTACAAATATATAAATGGGGATTAAATGAAAAATTAACATTGAATTGAATTATAATTAATACATAAATAATTAAAATAAAAACATGTGTGAACATACTATAAACAAATGTAAAACTGTTACATAACATAATTGAATTTAGTGGAATATTAGAATATTTTAATTTTTAAAAATATATCAAAATTTTCAATTAAAAAAATTAATTTCATAATTTTTATAATGTATCAATGTCATTTTTCAATTCAATTCTTTTAAAGAAGATATAGCGGGAATAACATAATATAGCAAGAATAATGGAATATAGCAGAAATAGTAGAGCTTAAAGCGGAAAGGCTATATTTGGGGCTATATAGAAATATTGTAACGGTAGGAATCCGCTATGGGATATAGGGGGGTTATAGCAGGGTAATAGCGGGGCATTAACTGCACAGCATAACGTTCGCTAATAGAGATGGTTAAAGTTCCCGACCTCCTATGATTTTGGTGTTGCATATACATCGGGTAAAGGTAATACATTTGCAGATGCTTTGAATATGAGACATACTGGCTTAGGAGCTATGTTATTAGAGTGGACACAGTTAGAATATATAGTCGGGTATGATTTTCGACCAAGATGTAAGCTAAATCCTGAAACGTTGGCGAGCTTGAATATCATACCTACTCTTATAGAGCATGGTGCTAATCATAGGCATGATGCTAGATTAGATGAGAGCATCTCCAAGATTGAACCACCAGTAGAGTCTAAGGATCTAAGATAGTATGAACTCGACCGAGAAGGTTAGCTCCGTAAGGATGGAAGGTTATTTGTTCTCGATGTCAACGGGTTAAGGGATGAGGTGCTTCATGAGTGCCATCATTCGAGATTGACTATTCATCCTGGCGGAATAAGATGTACTGTGATATGAGGTAGGTCTACTGTTGGAAGGGGATGAGGAAAGACGTTGGGACTTTTATCTCTAAATGCATGAACTGTCGGTTGGTTAAGGTAGAGCAAAAGAAGCCTAGTGGCTTTGTGCAACTGCTAGAAGTTCCAGAGTAGAAATTAGAGCTAGTATTAATGGATTTCATTAATGGACTACCGAAGACTTGAGCAGAGTACGACAGCATTTGGGTCATAGTCGATCGACAGATTAAGAGCGCCAGATTTATACCCATCAAGTAAAGTAGAACGGCAGCCAAAGTGCCGATTTATATGTGAATGGATCGCACCATTCCATGGCGTGCCAAAGAGCATTGTGAATAATGGAGACCCGTTGTTCACTAGTGGGTTTTGGAAGAGCTTACAGGAGGTGTTAACGACAAAGCTTCGCCTCAACACAACTTATCACCCTCAAACCGACGGCCAAACGAGAGAGTGAACGTATTTTAGAAGATCTCCTACATGCTTGCATATTAGACTCTGGACGTTTACGGGATGATCACTTGCATCTTGTTGAATTCGCGTACAATAACAATTATCAGTCTAGCATTAGTATAGCAACATTTGAAGCTTTATATGGTCGATCGTGCAACCCTCCTTCCTATTGATGGGAAGGTGGGAAGCGGGTGAAAAGCTGATGCTTGGGCCAGAGATGGTTAGGGAGACTTTAAAAAAGATTGAGATCGTTCAGCAATGAAGGGAAGCTGCTCATGATAGACTGAAGAGTTACACTGATAAGAGACGTCGAGATTTGGAATTATCTATTGACAACATGGTGTTTGTCAAGATTTCTCCTTTGGAGAATGTTATTCGGTTTGGTGGTAAAGGAAAGTTGGCACCGACATTTTTTGGTCCTTTTCCAGTGTTAGAGAGGATTGCGAATCTTGCTAACAGAGTCAACATACCTTAAAGAATTGCGGGAGTGCATAATGTTTTCCATGTTTCTCTTCTGTGGAAATTTGCGCACGATTGAGGCGTGACTATTGCACCGGATCAACTTGAGGATGTCGAGACTAAACCGGAGGCTTCGATACCCATAGGCTTATTGGTATTGTTGGATGAGACATTAAGAGCTTAAGAGGAAGACGGTGGAGCTGGAAAAGGTTCAGTAGGTGACGGTGATAGCAATTGCATTTGGAAGACTGAGGAGAGCACGAGGATGTCGTACCCAGAGCTCTTTATTTGGTAAGATTTCTTGTTTATTTCTTTTACTTTCACTTATGATATCATTAAGTACGTGTCTTAGTATATTATTCTCCATGCTAGGATAGGCTAAGATAGTTCCTTTTTCGTTATTGCTATGTGTGTATGGTTGATGCATGACGGTTGTCTATGCTTGCATATGATTGTTAGACATGCGGGATGACCTTATTGACTTGATTGTGGGATTTCGGGGGTGAAATTTCCTAAAAGGAGAGAGAATGCAACGACTCGTATTCTACATATCGGAGAATCAAAGGATATTAATATTATTTTGATATGAGGTCATATGATGCTATGATTTTGAGAAATGACTGCAAGGGTCATTTCTGTACCTTAGAATTTTTGTTGCAATTTTCTGTGACAGTTTTGCCCTTGGAAAATATTGTTAGGCCCATAACTTTTGATAGGATTGGAATTAGGTCCTGAAATCACTTTTATTGGACTAGGATGATGATTTTCCTTTCTACAAAGTGGTCAATTAAGAAAACCAACTTATAGTTGAGAGATATGGCTGTTTGAAGTTTTTATTGGTTTTAGACAGCTTAAATGGGTAATTAGGGCCATTAATTGATGGGCCCATGACACATTCGGGTTTAGGTTAAGTGGGGGTTGTAGGAGCTGATGGAACCTCTCCTTCCTCATTTGCACAACTTCTAAAATAGCTCCTTACCGCCATTAGTCATTTTTTCACCAAAAACCCACTAAAACCTTACTTTAATTAGCCAAATCTTATCATTAGCAAGTGACTAGAGAAATCCATCCTAAAGCTTGAAGATTCGCTGCTGCAAACACACCAGAATCCAGGCATCTATTGTTCATAAGAAGATCTAGAGCTCAGCTTGGGTTGGGTTAAGGTGAGTGATTAGTAGTCTCTCTTACTAAGTAGCATGTGTTAAACTATAAACACCTTCTAAATTCCCCAAAAAAAATTATAAGTCATCTTAAGTCATATTATGACACATATGTGAATTTAGATTTATTTGGGTTAATTTTATGGAATTATGATTTTAGGGATCCATTGTACCCTATGAATATATGGCTATTCTTTTAGATCTGTGCATTGATTTACTATGTTTCAACCATTTTCTTGTTGTGTGTATTTTATACATTATATGCTTGCTGTAAACATGCCTGAATGAATGAAAACATCGATTGAATGGCGAAAATAGCCTTAGAAAGTTAGAAAGGGGTCACCCTATAGGGGTCGGCTGTGATCCCTAGGAGCATATTGTATGGGGTGCGATCGGTAGGGGACAACAAGGGATGTCGAAGCAGCACATCAAATTTCAAGTCATTTGGAATTCGTATGCTCAAGTTACGATCGATTGAAGATGGACCATTATAGAGATCTGCTCATTTGGAGGGTCGGCCTATAGGGGTCGGCTACAACCCCAAGAGATGGATTGTAGGGGGTGTGATCGGTAAAGGGAGGTAATGAGATATGTTTGAGTTGGTGTGTGAAGTTTAGGATCAGATGGAGTTAGTGTATGGCACGAAAATGGGGGGAGAAGGAGTTAAGGGATAGGGGTCGGCAGGGGAGGGCTCGGTCCCATATAGAGGTTGAACCCGACTCCTAAGGTTTCACCCAATAGTGATGCGACCCCTAGGGTAGATCAAGGGGTTCGGAAGGAATCCTTTGGTGGAGTTTGGTTCGTCAACGTTGGTGCAGTTGCATGTTTGATGGTTTGGTTCAATGGCGATCTTACTTCTCTATGAACGACTTCTGCAATGGCTAACTTTACTCCGGGAGGCAGAGAAGGCTATAATGGGTTTGATTTAGGGAACTGTTGGAGGTGGTTTATGGGACGTATGATGATACTCTATGACATACGACGACTTTCTAGAGTAGTTCCCAACCGCAACGACTCTAGACGGGAATTGGGTGGACAGTTCTGAGACAAATTATCACTACAAGAAAAACAGTCTTTGGCATATAGCCGCTATTAAACACAAGTGGTTTGATAAATGCTGTATATCGACATGTTATAAAAAAAGAATTGCACATTTATAACACAAAGTAACCGCTATAAAAAAGCATGATTTCATAACATAAAGTAGCCGTTGTGTTACATAAAGATGGTAGCTCGCTATTACCGCTATAAAATGTGTAGATAAAACGCTTACTTCTGCTATCCTTTAATGGTAACCTCATACATTGCATTATCTTTTTATAGAACTTATTTCATATAATTATAACGCTTTTAAGGAGCTATGTTTTATTTTACTATATATTTGACCCCACTGTTACATTTTAATAATAACAATCAAAATGAATCTTCTTTAAATAGATAACAATTTGAACAATGTATGAACGGAAAAAATATAATAATCAACAAATGTAACGCATATTCATGATAACAAAATAAAGTATCAACTAACAAAAATAAGTTCAATACATGAGTTACAAAATTCAATACATATTCATGATAACAAAGACAACATAGTTCAAAGTTAATGTCTACAAGTACCAAATGCATCAGTAAGAACTTGAACTGCTCAAAGCCTTTCTTCATGCATGTCTTCGGTCATTGGTAGTACTTCCTGAAAATTCAGAACAATTTGAATATAATTATATAAAACTGTGATGAAAATTACAGGTTATTGGTAGTACTTTCTATTATTAGATGGAAGAAGATTTACATGACTTTTTTAAACATCAATTTTTTCTTAGATGGATGAAGATAATGTCTTGTTGCATGTTACATTACAACAGCCCATGTTTGCTTTTTCTTAATAATACAAGTGCACATACACACATGCACCAAACTACACACACCCAAATAAAAAGTTCTCATTCCTGGATATTCTAAATTAAAATCTACCTAGATAAAAAGTTCAGCAAACTAGCAGTTACCTATGGTCTTGAATTTAAAACACCGCTAGACATGACCACATTAATACACCACATTATGTTTACAGCATTAAATTGTTAAAATTCATGGACTTACTACCAAAAGTCTTCATATTTTAATTTAGACAATCAAAAATAGGACATTGACAATACCAATTCGCGCCATTGAGTTATGGAGTATGCCCTACTATTACCCCTTTAGCACCAACTGATTACAATGTCTTTTTTGCTATAGAAGAAACTTGTTAAAAATTTATTTATCAAAAAACATGAAGAGCATACACATTAAGTGATGGTCTGTAGTACATATATCAGGGCAAGTTCAATCTGTAAATAGGCTTGGGGCAATAAACTATAAGCCTTGATTTCCACTATAACAGTAAACAAAATAGTGCACACAAGTGAAGTTAATTTTTATATCTTAGGACCTTATTATTACATGAGTACGAACTATTTAGGATTAACAATTTAACACAAACCTACATGGACAAATATTACATTTGTAATACATCATGTTAAGGAAGTTCAAGGATATGCTATAAATCTGTATAGTTGGCAGTTATTAGAAATGAGTACAATTTAAGTTGCAAACAAGCACACTTGGAATTGGAAAGGAAAAATAATAGTATGAAAGGGCCTAAAAATGGAAGACGGCCAGTAAAGAAAGTGAGTACGAATCAAGTGTTACACTTTTAGGATAACTGATTTAATATCTTGTTCTTTGAGCTAGTCTTTATTCTGCATTCAAAAAGTATATGCACATGAAAAAGGTTACCTGACCAACACAATATACACAAACACAAAATTAACATTAGAAAGATGCTAACTAGCAATACTATATTATGAAATCGTTCATCTACCCATGTGTTCTCGCATATTTTGTTCCTTATATTATATACGGTTCAACCATCACGTTCACTTCATATATGGTTTAACCAAGGGTGACATAACTCATTTTGGAGCTTTATAATATGTATAATGTGGATTTGAGCATCAATATACCAACTTAAAAATGTTGAAATACATATAGAACTTATACGTCTTTGGCTAATGGCAGAATATACACAAAAATACATTCATAAAGAAAATAAAATTGCATAATATTTTTAGTTATACTGTAAGGATATTGAAGAATTTAAATGAGACCAAGAGATTGAAGCTGGAGTAGATGCCAAAAATTTCCAAGTTGAATCCAAGTTTGTCCAGTATAAGGCTGATAAGCAATAATTCAAAAATGTTTGCAGTTATAAAATTGATGAAACTGATATTTTACATATGGAAAATGGCATATATACTTGAATAATAGAATCTATTTGAGTAAAATCCATTTAAGCAAAACTATCGACTCGACAAAAACATTGGTAACAGCAGTATTTCATGTAAATTCCATTCAAAATCAACTAAGCATTAAACATTTGTCCAAATTATTTTCAAAGATAAAATTTTAGATACCCATGCAAATTTTTTTCATAGTATTATGTTTCGGTTTGATGACACATTCACGATTAGTGTTAATGCAAATTGCATAAATTAATTGAGATCCGTAATTTCTATGCTTGAAAAAATAAGAATACCGTAACTGAAGTTTCTAAGTATGTTTGGATGAGAATAAATGTATTTTTGCATGAACAAATGATCTCAGTATACAATATGGTATTATCTATGACTATATATGCATATGCACTTCAGCGTAACACTTTAGACTCGCACTTAACATTCACTATCATCTAAAATATATCTGTCAACTGCTGCCTTTTTTTGTTGAACAAGTTTCATCTCGAGAAAATAACATCTAACAAACTGTCTCCATTATCGTAGAAGCTACACAGCACGCATTTAATTCATTTGTGTTAGCCAATGCTCCATAATCACAGAAGTTGCACACTATGCATTTACTTCGTCCAAGTAGGTCATTGTCGAACTTTTTATTACCTACCATCACACATATCTCCAACTTTAGTTTCTATATTCAAACTTAATCAAATATTAAATATATGGCGGTTCCAAAAAACTTAATTTTTTTGGATAATTACTTAAAAGTCTTTTTTTGGGCATATGCAGTATAACAGTAGTAATTTAAAGTTCGAAAATTATCAAAAAAATGAAAATTTCAGTTTATATTTAAATTTTGAAATCTTCATGAAACTTTAAAAAAAGAAGCATGAAATATATAACTTGGGCATAATTTAGAAGCGTTACAGTTAAAATTAGGAAAAGGAAAATATTCAGCCAATATAAAACTCACATATTCATAAAGTTGAAGTAATGCCAGAAGGTTTATAAATTACAAAAATTTCTAATCAAGTTTATAAACAACAAAAAAAGGTATTATTCCTACATCTGAATTTCATACTAAAATTTAGATTTTTTACATCAAATTCGAGAAGAACACTATTGTTGTAAATTTAGCACACTTTGTTCATATTTTATAATCTATTATTACTGTTGTTATTGTTATTGTTATTACTATTCAACACTTAATTAATACTTAATTAATTTTTATAAACTTAGTTTATTTAATGTTACTATTGCTATTATGATTGTTGTTGTTGTTAGTATTAGTATTATTATCACAAACTTAGTTAATTTTTATAATCTAAGTTAATTTATTTTGATTATTATTATTATGTTAATTTAGTTAATTTTTACCATTATTAGCTAATTTGGTTAATATTTTATAATTTATTATTCTTATAATTATAAACTTAGTAAATTTTTATAAAACTAATAATTGATTTATTATTATTATAGTAATTATAAACTTAATAAATTTTTATAAAACGAATAATTAGTTTATAGTTATTGTTATTGTACGAATTTTGTTAATTTTTATAAAACCTAGTTAACTTGATTAATATATTATAATTTATTATTATTATTATAAAAAGTTAAGTTTCACAAACTTAGTTGATATTTTATTACTATTATAAATTGGTTTAATTTTTATAAAATTTAATTAATGAACATGGATAGCAACATCTTCCTGAATCAATTCATTCTGATATAGTGTAGTAGTTGATTAAACTAGGCAGCTTGTAATAATAATAAACTTTAGCTAAAGGTAAATAAGTGTATAATAGATGCCTTATTACTATTACCAGTAAAATAAGAAAAACTTATTGCCTGTTTTGCACTTGACATAGTGCAACCAAGATTTAATTTGATAAACATGCGCTACACTATGCAGATTTCTTTAGATAGAAAGTTCTCGTATTTTATATCATATATTTTTTTACTTTATTTATAAATTCATGGTTGTTGCATTATTATTCTTCATTGTTTGTACTTGACATACGTTACATGACAACACAATTTACTTGTCACTTGCAGATTTACTATAAATATTCCAGCTTATATTGTTTCTTAACTTGTAAAATGTGTTAAACCTGATTAATTTTTATTTTTTGCAACGAGAACAGAAATGGACTATGTTCAAGGCTAACTCTTATGGCGTGATAGTATATCGGAGATAAACAATGAATCATACAAGGGTTATCGTAAAGCAAATTCAGAGGACAATATTAATGGATTTGTCGTCGGTCATTAAGAATTAACTGATGACGTTATCTTTTAATGTAAAGCTAAAATTTACTAATTTTGCAGCTTATGACTTCATAAACACAAGGGAGAATGCATTCAGTATGGTGCATCCCGTGAAATATTAAGTAATCTACAGCCCTCTCTTTATTAACCATGAGTGTGTGTTCATCCATCTCAATGTTTAGTGATCCCTTATTTAGTTAATTTAATTTACAATAAATATCAAATAATATCTATACATTTGTCAAATCAACAATGCAGTACATATTGGCAAAAGACTTGTCTCACCAAAGTTCTTCCACTGTACTATCATCTTTGACAACATGCTCGTCTCTTGTGGAAGCCAGTCTTAGGCCTGAAAGAGTTGCCAAGGCACCTCATGTAGTAATATAAGATCCATGTTGTACTTAATGGCTTGTTGCAAGTTGCTGGCAACTTGCAATTGCCAAGTCTGCAAGCTTACAACTTGTAATTGCAAGCTTGCTTGTAACTGCAAGATTGTAACTTGCAATAATAAATGGGAAAATGATATTATTTGCATTGGCTCATTTATGTCTCTGCCCATATTTCACATTATGATTACGTACATCAGTATCATTGCTGAAATAGCAGACTTGCAAAGATAAATGAGCAAGTGTAAAATCTTTAACTTTTAGTTCCTTATATCCTTAGTAAATCTTGTTCATTGTTTATCAATCAATCCAAACAAATATACTAGAAAAAATTAGACACCTAACTAATATCCAACCTAGTAGCTGTTAGTCCTTGAGATGATGGTTTTGATGACAACAACCTTAGAATAGATTATAAAATATAAATACCAACGGTATACGTTTAGATATATATGTATATGCAGGATTTAACCATGCAGGTACCAAGAATGAAGACTGTACAGTATAGAGATTCAAGATATCAAGATTGAAGACTCACGAGTATCAAGATTATTAAGAGTTCAAGTAATTTTTATTTTTATTTGTTAGGAATTTTGTTAAAACTCCTAGAAAAGCACTGGCATCTTAAAATCCAATTTATTCGTGGAATGGAATCCACTTCGAGCTTGTTAAAGGGATGGGACCCTAAGTAGGATGGAACCTACAAAAAAATCTAATGGAACATTGTTTTGTATCCGCTAATTTTTATTCAAAATGATTTTCATAAAATTATATCTTGTTTTCAAAATGTTTTCAAAACCTTTCTTTTAAAAGCATCAAAAACATCTATCCTGATTCCAAATACTTTTAGCCTCAAAATAATCTTTAATTTCAAAATTAAAATTATCCATAGTTTTAACTATCTTTAATAATAATATATTTAATTTTTAAATATTTATACTTAGATTTAAATATAAAATTATAGTAAAATTTTGTATATATTATTCTATATATTTACTTATGTATTTTAACTATAGACAAGTATATTTATAAAGTTTAAAATAGTTTTAATATAAAATAGAAGTTATTTTCAAAGAAAAACAAATCACCAAAAATTCCTTTGGGATGTCGACATGCTCAACCTACCCATGTCGACATAGTGTCAGTTGGTTTCAAAATTTAAATTTCAAAATAAGTGTCTATTCGTCATATCTCTTCACGAATGGACATGACTGTTGTTCTTCTATAAATGGGGGATGTTTTCAACGAATTTTAACACAGATTTTTTGGTTTTTCACTCCTCTTCTTCTTCCACATTTCTTATACAATTCCTACCATAACTCTGCCGAAATCAACATTGAATCTAACTAGATTATCTCTGGTTTGATTCTCTATCACTATCTCAACAAGATTCTCAGTGCTATTCAGAGTTATAGGCTTCTTTGTAATCAATTAAACGAGAAAAGGCGTGATTGTGGCCTTGGAAATCAATTAAGTGATATAAGGTGTGATTGTAGCCTTGGAAATCAATTGGATGAACTTGTTGCCTGGGAAATCAAGTATCTCTACCTAGAGGATTATGAATCTGGAGGGTGTACCTCGTTGCCTTGAAAATCGAGGGTGTAATTGTAAAGATTGTTTTTTGAAAGGAAATCCGTACTTGTGTGAGGGACTGGATGTAGGGTAACTCCGAACCAGTATAAAATCCGGTGTGTTCTTTCCTTTACTGCTTTTACTTTATATTTGCATCTGTGTTTGATTCTGTGATCATATCTGTGTCTAAATATTACATACATTTGTGTTCAAATTAACAAAATCTAAAATGATTTAACAATTCTCTAAACCACTATTCACCTCCCCCCTCTAGTGTTTATCCTAGCCTTAAGATCCTTAATCCGCATTTCTCACATTTGGTATCAGAGTAAGGTTTTTAAAGTTTCATAATCTGATTTTTGAAAAAGTTTTAAATGGCTATGTTTATTAATACTAGTTTAGAAATATTCAGGTCGTCATTGTCTCTTGAGTCTGAATATAATCAATGTTCAAATTCAAGTTGTCTACTAAAATTTTTTGATGTATGGGAAACATGCTTTACGGGAATTAAGGAATCAATCCACAATGGACAAATTGTGCAGATCAGAAAGAACAAATGGATACTTGATAGTGGATGTTCTAGACACATGACTGGAAATCTGAATATGTTGAATGATATAATATACAAAGACGGAGGACTGGTTAACTTTGGAGATAACTCAAAAGGATATGTGATTGGCATCGGCAAAGTCGGTAACTCTGAAACTCCTATTATTACTAATGTTTTGCAAGTTAAGAATCTGAAACATAATCTGCTAAGTATAAGTCAACTATGTGATAAAGGATATAAAATTAAATTTGAAAATGATAAGTGTCACATTGAAGATAATAATTCAACCATAATATTTGAGGGAATCAGGAAAAAGAATATTTATATTCTTAGTATGAAAATTTCAAATGATAACTTGTGTCTTTTGGAAAATACAAGTGACCCTTGGATTTGGCATAAGAGATTTGCGCATTTGAATGTCAAACTCTTATCTAGACTGTCAAAATATGATCTAGTAAGAGGTCTCCCTAAAATGAATTTTAAAGTAGATAGTCTATGTGATGCATGTCAATTAGGAAAACTTAAAAAAAGTTCTTTTAATTAAAAGATATGATTTCAACTTCAAAACCTCTTGAATTACTTCACCTTGATTTATTTGGTCCATCTCAAATTCTGTCAATAAATCATAGTAAATATGTTTTTGTTATTGTAGACGATTATTCTAGATTTACATGGATAATATTTTTGAAACATAAAAGTGATACTTTTGAATGTTTTAAGAACTTTACAAAAAGGATTCAAAATCAACTTTCTCTAAAAATAATAACCATTCGTAGTGATCATAGTGGTGAATTTGAAAATGAAAAGTTTGAGGAATTCTGCAATGAAAAGGGAACAACTCTCAATTTTTCATTTCCAAAAACTCCACAACAAAACAGAGTAGTAGAACATAAAAATAGGATGATTCAAGAGTGTGCGAGAACCATGCTTTCAGATAGTAAATTACCAAAGTATTTTTGGGTAGAAGCAGTTGCTACTGCCTGTTATATTTTATATAGAATTTTAATTAGACCTTTAACTGATAAGACATCTTATGAACTCCTTCATTGAAAGAAACCTAAAGTATCTTATTTTAGAATTTTTGGAAGTAAATGTTTTATTTTAAATATCAAAGATAACTTAGATAAATTTGATCCTAAATCCGACAAAGGTATCTTTATCGGATATTCTAATAAAAGTAAAGCGTACAGAGTATTTAATTTAAGAACTAACAACATCGAAGAAACGATGCATGTTTCGTTCGATGAAAATCTCAAAAATTTTGAAGATATAAATGATGAAGAGGATTTAATCACTCAAAATCAAGAGTCTATTGAAACTTGTAATGAAATTAATCATCCTAATGAAAGGACTAAACTTTTAAAAGATCACCCTATTTAAAATATACTAGGAGATATGCAATCTGTTGTTAAAACTAGAAATCAACTAAATCAAATGAGTAACGTAGCTTTTATGTCAACTATTGAACCCAAGAATCTAAAAGAAGCATCAATTGATGATTCATGGATTTTGGCTATGCAAGAAGAATTAAATCAATTCACTAGAAATGATGTTTGGGAATTTGTTCCTAGACCTGAGAAAAAAACTATAATTGGAACTAAATGGGTTTATAAAAATAAAATGAATGAAGAAGGAGAGGTAGTTAGAAATAAAGCCCGATTAGTCGCTCAAGGTTTTTGTCAAGAAGAAGGAATATATTTTGATGAAACCTTTGCTCTCGTAGCAAGATTAGAAGCCATTAGGATTCTACTTGCTTTCGTAAATCATAATAATTTCAAACTATTTCAAATGGATATTAAAAGTGCCTTTTTAAACGGATTTGTAAAAGAGGAAGTATATATTGAACAACCACCACTTTTTGAAAATGAAAAATTACCAAATCATGTTTACAAACTTAAGAAAGCTTTATATGGTCTAAAACAAGCTCTTAGAGCCTGGTATGATAGACTAAGATCTTACTTATTACAATCAAATTTTGAAATTGGTAAAGTAGATAATACTTTTTTTATTAAAAGAAATGAAAATGATATTCAACTAGTACAAGTTTACATAGATAACATCATTTTTGGATCAACTAACTTTGAAATGAATAAAGAATTTTCTGAAATAATGACAAAAGAGTTTGAGATGTGTCGTATGGGTGAATTAAACTTCTTTTTAGGATTACAAATAAAATAATTAGATAATGGTATCTTTATTAGTCAAGAAAAATATGCTAAAGACCTAATTAATAAATTTGGTTTGACTACTGCGAGTGGAAAATCCACTCCCATGGCAACCAATGAGTACCTTAGTAAAGAAGATCTCTCGAAAGATGTAGATCGAAAGTTATATAGAGGATGATTGGATCACTACTCTATATTACTGCTAGTAGACCTGATATCATGCATAGTGTTTGTCTCTGTGCAAGATATCAATCCCAACCTAAAGAGACCCACTTAGAAGCCGTAAAACGTATCATAAGATATGTTAAACACACTTATGACTATGGTTTATTTTACCCTAAAAATGATTCTTTTGACTTAATATCTTACTGTGATGCTGATTATGCTGGTTGTAAATCAGACCGAAAAAGTACAAGTGGAACTTGTCACTTTTTGGGGCATTCTCTGATTTTCTGGTTTAGTAAAAAACAAAACACGGTTTCTTTATCAACAACTGAAACAGAATATATTTCTGCTGCTTTGGCTTGTTCTTAAGTAATATATATGCAACAAACCTTAAAAGATTATGGTTTAAAATTTTCCAATTTATTGTGAAAATACTAATGCGATAAATTTATCCAAAAATACTACTCAACATGCTCGAACTAAACATAATGATATAAGACATCATTTTCTCAGAGATAATGTAAATAAGGAAGTAATTACTCTAGATTATATTAATTCCAAGCATCAAATTATTAATATATTAACAAAACCATTAAATGAATCTATATTTACTAAATTAAGAAGAGAATTAGGTATTTGTTCAATAACTGAATATAAAATATAAATACCAAAGTATAATTAAAAATTAAATCAAAATAAATCAATTAATAAAAATTTATAGGACCATGTCGACATACCCCCCAACCCATGTCGACATATAACGTTTTTTATTTTTAAATTTTTCCCACCAAAATTCAAAATAATTGGTTATATATTCTTCTCATTTTCGAAATTTTATTCATTCTTTCTGTTATTTCTCTATTCTATCTTCTGAAATCAAATAATCAATGGCCTCCTCTTCCAAATCAAACAAAAATTCTACCTTTTCGTTTCCTTCTCCCACTTCTGGTCCATTTCAACGTTCTACTCTCGCTCGTGTGACGAAAATGCAGGATTCTCTGAAGGATGCACTTCAGTTAATGACTGAAATCCAAGTGATGCAACTTCGAATGGACAAGGAACAAGAGAGGCAAGGCAAAATCCTTAGGAATTTGCAAAAATTTCTAATGGCCAATCATGCTAACCCAATCTTGATTGACGAAGATTCTTCAGGACATCAAATACAAGAGGCCAGCGAAGAAGAAGAAGAAGAAGAAGAAGTCCATATGGAAGAAGTGCACGTGGAAGATGACGACAAAATTATTTGCATTGGAGAAGTGTGCTTTGACAAAGATGGAAATCTTGTCGAACAACGTGGAAATTTCTGTTTCCACTATCCAAACTGTTCGATTCATAGATCTTCCATTTTCAAAGACGCTCATTAGTTTTTTTTCTCTTTTTCCTTTTAGTGTATGTTCTTTCTTACGTTTCCCACGAAAATGTAAATACAACAATATAATTAATGAATAATTTGTGTTCTTATATGTGTTATTATATGGATACTTAGTTACGATAGTTAGTAGTTTAGAACTAAGTTCTAGTTTTAGATCTAAGTGTTGATTATTTATGATAACACTATCATTATAATCACATGTCATAGAGTATTAGATTTAAGGGGAGTGATATAGTTTTTGTTGATATATTTGGAGGTAGTTTTTGTTGATGACAAAGGGGGAGAAATATAAAATAGAGTGGTTAGGCATAGATTAAGGGAGAGTTATTAGGATAGAAGTAATATTTTATAAAAAGATTTTCATCATCAAAAAGGGGGAGATTGTTAGTCCTTGAGATTATGGTTTTGATGACAACAACCTTAGAATAGATTATAAAATATAAATACTAATAGTATAAGTTTAGATATATATGTATATGCAGGATTTAACCAGGAAGGTACCAAGAATGAAGACTGTACAGTATAGAGATTCAAGATATCAAGATTGAAGACCCATGAGTATCAAGATTATCAAGAGTTCAAGTAATTTTTCTTTTAATTTATTAGGAATTTTCTTAAAACTCCTAGAAAAGCACTGGCATCTTAAAATCCAATTTATTCGTGGAATAGAATCCACTTCGAGCTTGTTAAAGGGATGGAACCCTAAGTAGGATGGAACCTACGAAAAATCTAGTGGAACATTGTTTTATATCCGCTAATTTTTATTCAAATGATTTTCACAAAATTATATCTTGTTTTCAAAATGTTTTTAAAACCTTCGTTTCAAAAGCATCAAAAACATTTATCCTGATTTCAAATACTTTTAGCCTCAAAATAATCTTTAATTTCAAAATCAAAATTATTCGTAGTTTTAACTATCTTTAATAATAATATGTTTAATTTTTAAATATTTATACTTAGATTTAAATATAAAATTGTAGTAACATTTTGTATATATTATTCTATGTATTTACATATGTATTTTAACTATAGACAAGTATATTTATAAAGTTTAAAAAAGTTTTAATATAAAATAGAAGTTATTTTCAAAGAAAAACAAATCACCAAAAATTCCTTTGGGATGTCGACATGCTCAACCTACCCATGTCGACATAGTGTCAGTTGGTTTCAAAATTTAAATTTCAAAAGAAGTGTCTATTCGTCATATCTCTTTACGAATGAACATGGCTGTTGTTCTTCTATAAAAATGAGATGTTTTCAACGAATTTTAACATAGATTTTCTGGGTTTTCACTCCTCTTGTTCTTCCACATTTCTTATACATATTCCTACCATTACTCTGCCGAAATCAACATTGAATCTAAATAGATTATCTCTGGTTTGATTCTCTGTCACTATCTCAACAAGATTCTCAGTGCTATTCAGAGTTATAGGCTTCTTTGTAATCAATTAAACGAGAAAAGGTGTGATTGTGGCCTTGGAAATCAATTAAGCGAGATAAGGTGTGACTGTAGCCTTGGAAATCAATTGGGTGAACTTGTTGCCCAGGAAATCAAGTATCTCTACCCAGAGGATTGTGAATCAGGAGGGTGTACCTCGTTGCCTTGAAATCGAGGGTGTAATTGTAAAGATTGTTTTTTGAAAGGAAATCCATAATTGTGTGCGGGACTAGATGTAGGGTAACAACGAACCAGTATAAAATCCGTTGTATTCTTTCCTTTACTACTTTTACTTTATATTTGCATATGTGTTTGATTCTGTGATCATATCTGTGTCTGAATATTGTATACATTTGTGTTCAAATTAACAAAAACTAAAAAGATTTAACAATTCTCTAAAACACTATTCACCCCCCTCTAGTGTTTATCCTAGCCTTAAGATCCTTAATCTGCATTTCTCACAGTAGCTTCACATTATTATCAATGTTAACCATTTATCATCGCTTGTATTATGCTTCAACCAATATTTTAGAGAAGTTAATGTGATATACGAATAATACTAATGAAATAATATCAAACTAATGTTACGTACCTAGTCAACTATAAACCTACTGGTAAAACTCTATCATAGATTGATTGCACATTGAGAGATCGAGGTTGGCCCATCAGCCCATAAATACCCAAACTGCAGCCAGTAATTTAAAATGCAACATATAAGTTATTAGCATATATCTTAGTATTGTATATGTTTCTTATCCTAACATTTTAGTGAATAATCAGTGTTAGAAATCAAGTCAATCAAACCATAATTTGAATTTAACATACATTATCTTCTTTTATAAGTTTATGTGCGCAATTTTAATGCTACGGTAAAAAAAACCCAAATCCTTTAATATTTCTTTCTTCAGCAGCCCCTAAAAAAGATGATATCTTTGAGCATAGATTCTGTAACTAACAAATTTATCAATACCATATACAAGGAATTCATAATTAAACATAAGTTGAAAATAAACTAAGAACAAACCTTAAGACCACTTCCACTGTATCCTTCAGTCAAGATTGCAAGCACATTGTAGGCTCGTTATAATTAAATTAAAGCATGCAATTAATTTTTAACACCCACAAAGATTCCAAACCATATCGATCACCATCTATATCCATATATAATTCAGCACTGATATTGTATAACTAGAAAATTTTGATAAAATCAAGAGAATTCACTCACAGTTATTTCTTAGAAGATGCATGATACAATGAATCGCTAGTACAACACATCAGGTCGCTCTCATTATCATCTAGATCATCACATCACTACCTTTCCATGCTGAGATCTACACCAGCAGGTCACACCAAATATCATGATCGTATCAACTCCTTCTAAATTGTCCTACATCAAAACTTCCAAATCGCACGTTGCCTATTCCAACCCATGCTATAGCTACCGCCAAGCTTGCCTTTAAGTCGTTGCGAGTGTATCTTTGTGTTAGGCACCGAACTCCCCTTCCTCTCCCGTTCATGCATAGGATTTAACTGGATCCGATTACGATTTATAAAGGAGGAATGGATCTAAAGGAGTGATTTGAGGATTTGAGTACACTGGTAAGGGAGACTAAGGAAAAACGGAACGAGATGAAAGAGGAAAGAGAGATAAGGAAATAATTTGAGAAACCCGCGGCCATAAAATAATTAGGAGATTTCATGCTTTGTGAAGGCGTTACATGTGAATAGTACAAAACAATTAGAGTAAAAAAATAAATAATTAAAGGCAAACAAAAACGCTTTAGAATAATGCGCTATTAATAATATATTTTCTTATAGTGTATATTATGGATGGTGTGTGCAAGGGGAGAGGATCGATGTTACTCGTGAGGTTGAGATGGATTGATACGACGACGTATCTAGTCTCAAGTGTTTGACGTGGATTGAAGCAGTGACGTGTCTAATCTCCGAGATGGATTGATGTAGGGATGCATTGTCACATGATGATTGGGATGAACTAGTGTGGTGATATTCCTAGTCCTCGAGTTTGCGAGTATACACAATGCACTAAGTGAGTGAATGTGACGATAGATGATGGATGTTTTGTTTGTTCGTTTCTTTTACCTTAGGGATGTCATATGATGTAGATACTACCGATATAGATATTTAGACACCCTTGGTACCTTGGAACCCACATTATAACCATGATGTGATCATGGAGCAGCTTATATTGTTCATGTGCTAACTCTATGGATGTAGGGATAGGTAAGGTATGATTTCGTGTACCAATTTTCCTATTATATCTGGACACCAAACTGTTGTCTAACCTGTAGTTTTGTGCACTAATTCTTATAACTCTAGGTACTCTTAAATGAGGAGATTGGAGACAGGTTTGGTGAGCACAAATAGCTCTTCAAGTGGCGAGCAGGAGGCTATTTCTTGTATTATTACTTTTGCTCTAGTTTTTTCCGTCGTTCAGTGCTATGGAGCTTATTGGTACTCTTATTTTGCGAGGCAAATATTTAGGAGTTATTTGGGATGTACAACTATATTTCTACCACTATACTATATGGATCTATTACTCTGATGTTGTAATATATTCAGTCATTTGTTGCCTCGCCAATTTTATATCTATGATGTTTCTATTATATTTTGTCGATGCGCTGTGAGTTATACAACAAGTTCTGATTTATTTGTTTATTTTACCTTTAAATGACCATTTTCATCGGCCAAGCACCATTGTAGCGCACCATCTGAATCTTTTGGATGTCGGCAGTGTAGGGCGGTCGTCTCACACGCACACACACATATAAATCTATATATGTCTATATATATATATATATATATATCCATATGGGTCAATTTCGCTCCTAACCTTAGGAATATTGAACCTAGGCTCTTATACCATATGTGCCAACCTGCATCCCTTGACATGCCACACACCGCCATATCAAGAAACTCAAATCGTCGGTTTAAGGAAAAAGTAGTATCATGGAGACTAAGATATCAATGAAGAAATGATGTATCTAATCCAAATGTCATCACAGCGGAAACATAATATTATATATATGGATGATCTATAATAACAGTAATAAAAATCTCAAAAGCATCAAAATATTCAGTCTTAAAATATCATAATATCGTAGTCTCAGAAAACCATCAGTACATATCAAATATCAGAGTATCATTAAAATAATCCATCATAAGCAAAATACTAAAAGAGCAAATGTACTAATAGGAAATACATGATAAAGGATAAAATGGAACCAGACTTCAGTTACGATAATCTAAAGGTAGCAATGGACCTGTCAATGACTACTCTTCTACCCATGGTGGGAGAAAAATAGAATGGGTCAAACATAAAGCTTTGTGAATGAGAACAAGACTAATGAGGAAATTAAATACAACCAACTTCGAGTCTACTCTAGGTGATATAGGGTGTGTGTATAGTGTCCGTACACTTAAGGTCGCAAGCCTACGGTCAACAACCTAACAGTCATTAGTCTAACATCGAGGATAACAACAGACCGCATCTCACCAAACGATCGTCTAGTTTTAGGGAAACTTCTGCTCCACTTTAATTCACACTAGGCCTAGAGAGGAAGAACATGCATTGAAACTCGCATAGTGGCTCATCTTATGCAACGTACACAACCCCTCGATCCTAATAGCAAAATACCTCTTACACACCCCCAATGAGTTACTACGCTTAACTCTGCCTAGTACTGGGAGCCACCTAGCTTTCAGCGTCTACACCCATACGGTCCATGGGAATGCTCATGATCCAGTCTCTGATCCCAACACCACGACTAACGACCAAAAATCCAATCCCACCAACCTTAACTAACGACCGGTAATTCGGTCACAAAACTTATGCGCACCTTTTGCAACATAAGTCGTACGTCTTAGCGACACTCTACATACTACTCTACGATACGGAAATGCAAATTAAGTCCACTATCTCAAATAAAAACACCTACATGTTTCTACGCCAGTCAAGCAATTGAGATAAAAAGAAGGTTCATACCCCTATCGGCTCAAGGCCCCAAACAATCTACTAAATCTAAAGTGACTTACAATAGTCGACATATGGTAGTCTTTGGTCAGTTGTCCACAATCCAGACATCTTTTGATTTACCTTTTTTAAGTAAGTTAATCATTTCATTTTATTTTCAGACCTAATTCAGACATTTTTCAATTTTCTTATTTTAAGTAAATTAATCCATTTCATTCAATTATCAGACGTAATCCATTTCAATTATCAGACATAATTCATTTCAAATATCAGGCGCAATCCATTTAACTTATTTCAAATGGGCTAATCTATTTGTCCTATTTTTATTACAGTCATTGGAACATTTACATTTTTCCAATTAGCAATTTATAGGTGTCAAATCCAATTTTAGCATATAATTTATGGTTTTACAACTTACATATGTCAATGCATTAGATAAAAAGATCCATTATTCCAAATTTCAATTTAATAAATTAACAGATTAATACAAGAATTATCAGTCAAATTAGCATAGGGTGGGTAGAATTTAAAATCAATTAATTTAATTAACTCGTTAAATCTATGCACACTTATCTATGTCCTAAGCTTTTAGGTTTGCCTTAGACGCCGCAAGCTTTACCCCCAAATTTTCTTAGGTCTCTTCTTCAATTGCAAGATCTTCTTTTTAATTTAATTTAGATTATGATTTAGAATAGAATTGGGATTTAGAAATTAATTTGGGAAATTTAGGTCTATAGTTTTATTTTGGCCGAGCTTCACTGCAATGGAGAGAATTAGGTTTTAGGTTAATCCTAGCTATCAATTTATGAGGGAACACCTCAACCCACTACTGTTAGATCCAGCCTAAAATCATTTTATTTGTCCCTGAAACCATGGCCAGCATGCAACGATCTCGCACGATGAAACGAATCATCTCCAGGTCACTACGATCCTACGATTGACAATTGGTCGAGTCGACCACCCTTGGGCTAGGTCACCCACCCACGGTCGACCTAGATCCATCTGGGTCGACCTAGCCCTAGTAGTTTTCTTTTTTCTTTCTGTTTTCTATTTTTGTTTTCAATTTTTTATTTATTCGGTCCTTTATAACTTTTTTGTTTTAGCTCGGATTTCAACAAATTATACATGAAAGTAGTCCAGGAAATTACTATGGACACGATAGTGTAAGTCCAGTTGTCGAATTTGGACATTTGTAAAAATTGTTCTTTTAGGTTAATTCTTTTCTTTTAATTATATTTTTTTAATTATTTTCGAAAAATCTCGGGGTGTTACACTACTCAACTTAATTCAATATTTTTTATATTTATTTAATTATTCATTGTATTATTACAAAACAAATTTATTTCCAACTATTTCAATAATATAAAATTATTTACACCTCATAATATTTTATATTGATTAAAATATTTTATTTGATTTTAATATAATCCGAACGAATTTACTAATTTATTAAATCAAAATCTTATATTAAATAGAATTTAATTAACTAAAATTTATTTTCAAAATATTAATTATCGAATATCGAATTCGTATGATTTTATTTTAGTTAAATTTATTTATTATTATGACGTAGAAATTTGAGTTGTTACACCTTCCAACATCACACTCCATTGCACAAGCCTTGGACACAATAGTACATATATAATAGTAGTAGTAATAGTGGTGGTAGTAATACGGGGGATTTGGACGTCAAATTCCTATAAATAATTTTAATACACAAAATACCCATCACAATAAGAATAACATCAAATTGCGATGGAAAATAATCGTCAGTGACCGTCGATAACTGATATAATAGCCGTCGGAATTATGTACGCGTTTCCCAACTCTTTTCGACGGAACCGACCACGGCTTTCCGGTGGCTTCCTATGGCTATTAACAATGGTTTTCCAACGGCTGATGGTGTACACATGGACATGAACATTACCAATATTCTACCGACAGTCGTCGATATCCATTGGAATATTGTGACCAAACAGTTGTCGCTAGCTGTCGGAAACCATTCGTAATCTGGATGTTTTCTTTCTCAGCGGCCATTTGATTTCCATACAATCCAAATACATCAATATATATCACAGCTCCATTTCACACACATATATCATATATATATATATATATATATATATATATATATAGATATATAGATATATATATAAAAAGCTAAAATCACATATTATACCAACAATAATATTAACAACAAATCAAGCTCAAACAATTCAACAAACATAAAATCAAACATCCAACATCTCCATAAAATGTACCAAGCATATTAGATCAACATTAAACATCCAACATCTCCACAATATCAAACATACCCAAATCAACATAAAACATCAAACCTCTCACCAACGTATATCAAACATAACAAAACACGTCATACTCACCATCTCCAAGTGCATATATACAATGTCCAAACACAAACACAAAATAGTGTACCTATCAAGACTCGTACTCTCCTTCGGAAGCACCCGACGATGAAGGAAATGACCCATGCTACTGCACATACTCCACCAAGCGCTGGTTCAGCTGTGCCATCTCCACAACACAAAGGTGGTCATGCTCATGTAGCTATGCAAGTATGGCTCTCAGCTCTGCAATCTCTGCTTTGTCCTAGCTTTTTGGTATGTTTTCTAGGATGTCCTAGCCTGCGAATAGAAATAAGTTGTTATAGAACTTATGAATTTTTTATAAAAATTGTGCAACTTTTATAAGGTAGTTTATTTCTATAAATTACCGCTTCGTTCCCGTAGCCAAAACGCCTACATCGCGACGTCGGCTCCATCATAGAGTCAAAAATAGCATTCTCCTCATCATCCGTCAACTCATCCCGTCTCGTTCCCTCTAGCATATGTGCTCGTGCTTTTTGAAATTTTTGCTACAATGCAAAAGAAAATACAATTAAAATTTACACAGCATTATTTTAATTCTTTATAACTAATTACTTAAACTAATCAATATTAATAGCTTAAAATTTAAAATATGCTTACATAGGAAGTGGTTACTTTATCCTCATTCTCCTATGTGTATGTGAGGTTGCCAGCTTCGTCTATCTACTTGATGGCATGAGTATGAACAAATACATCCATGCACTCTTTCCTGAAATAATTCATGCATATGTATTACTGTTGTAATAACTATTTATTAATGGCTTATAACTTAAAATATACAAATGTAATAATTGTTTATAATTGCAATTAAATAATTTACCAGATCCTTACGATGATGCTGAAATAACTTGGAACTATCATAATGTGTGACCGGGTTCTTATTTTCATTCGCGGAGTTTCTCTCTTACTCTGCCTGTATATTTAAATTGGACATTATGTTTTACAGCTGTAAAACAAATTTAAGTGATATGTGATAGACTTACATTAAATTCATCATTGTCACACCAAGCATCCTATATGTTATTCATCCAGTTAGACTTCTTCCACATTTTCCTAAGGTCAGACATTGTGCCCCAGTAATTTTTAGCAATTTTTGAACTTTAGTGATGTTGGCAAAGGGGAATATCAACTTCCTGCAAGTCTACCACCCCATGCACATTGAGAAAATATAAGTTAAACATTTATACTCAGTCGGCAAATTGTAAAGTAGTAATATATAACGATATATAAATTTACACTCATAAGGAAGTCCTGCTAGATACTCTGCCTGATGAGGTTTGAGATCTTACTCTATTTAAGCCAATATGCAGTCATCCTGCTCATGTAAGCCTACTTCGAAATATTAAGAACAATCCCTGATGGTTCCAGCTCAAATCTCCTGTGTTAAATATGAAATAGACCTTTAATAAATCATGACTAATATATCGTACACAAAGTGTTTTTAATATTAATATTAATACTTACAACCATTCTCTTTAGGCTGCAAAGTCACTACGGTACACAGTGCCTGCTTTGATAGGCCCTGCCATCACCTCCAGCAGTGGTCCCTCTTTGAGAAGAGAGAGGGAACCTGAATAGGAAGAACCGCAGCATTGGAAAAAAGACTAATACATGTCACAAACATATCATTTTATTATGGCATAACATATATTTAATTATGTGAAAGCCTATTGTTAATGAGAAAATGTAACATGAATAATCACACAAATTACCTTCTATTAAAATATACATCATTACTTAGTCCTTATCATTTTCTGATTCAGACTCAGTTCATACTCCATATTATTTTCCTTTGCAGTCTCAAATGCTTCTACTAATACTTTTGATTCATCATTTAGAGGTCCAAAATCAATTTGGTCATCAGTTATTGTTATTTTTCGTTTTCCTCGATATCTGCTTGATAAGCTTGTTCGTCTGGAATATTTTTTCCATTAAACGTAAATCTTGCCTTCGTTTTAAAAACTACCGACCAATCTGCTTTATCTCTTTTTAGAGATGGATAAGGAGTGTAAAAACTAGTAGGGATTGTTTGACGAGTATAAAAGACTCGTACTTATGATAGTGCAAGGCATGCTTTATTCAATAAGATTATAATTTGAGTGCAAGTTGATTCCAGAACCTGAAACATTGTTGAACCAGTTGTATCTAAACAAAAAAACTTCCTCCATGGGTCTGGTGCAATATGTTAATTGCAAAAGCTAAGTTAACATGCCATAAAAATCCTTTATATGATCACTTGGATCATCACCGCCTTTAATAAATACACTGGTATTGTTAATTTCTCAGCACCATATTCTTTGGTCTTGAATTTATATCCATTGACGAAGAATATTGGATATGTCTTGACTTTTCTTCTTGGTCCCATCGCTAGATGTTTCAATCCTTCATCGACTACACTATTTATCAGATCATATACGTAATTCGAAAACCAACTAGTGAAATCTTTACTGATATTGTTGCTTGGATGTTGTGATTCATGACACTGTAGATATAGATAATATGTTGCATTATAATTAATGTACATGTGTATTATTAAAATAAATATATCGAGACTTGTTATTTAATATTACATAACAAATGGTTCAACTTTACTAATTAAGAATAATATGTGTACGTGCTACATGGTAATCTCTATCGTCTAACCATATGTCCACACATTTTCCAACAGGTTGTCCATGTTGTTTTAAAATAGATAACATTGCTTTAGAAGAATTTTGTTCCATGCTTTTATCATTGCACGTAGCACTTTCAACTGATAAGTTCACATGATCACTGAAATAATGGAAGAAAAAGAACGAAGCTTCTTCTTCGATATACGATTTGCAAATTGAATCATCAACTCGTGCTTTTTATCTCACATGTTTCTTTAGATGATTTAAGTACCTATTAAAAATTATATCAAATTAAAATTACTTATGTACGTGATTAAATTAATATTTAACATACTCAATATTAATAACTCTCAAATGGATACATCCATCCATATTGCACAGGACCTCTTACGTTAAAGAAACCTGGACGAAATATTTTCTCCACTTTGCAAAGCGGTATAGGGATTTCTTCCTCAAGTTTACTTAGACGATCAACTTTTAACATAGTGGAACAAAGATTCTTAGAAAACAAACTAAGTTCTGTTGCAACCTTCCAAACTTTTGCAGGCAATAATTCTTTGAAAGCGACGGGTAACAAATTTTTCATTTTTACACGACAATAATAGCTTTTCATCCCACTCAGTTTGCCATTTTTATAGTCGATCCATCTACGAAGATTAGAAATAATCCCATTGGAAAATCTTAATCCTTTCACCCATTTTAACAGTACTTTCTTGGTTATTGTCTAGCTTATAGCATGCTTTGGGTTTTTAGTGTCATTTGACTTGATATGAAGCTTAGGACGATAACATATATCTTGTATATCACGTCTTGATTTTAAATCGTCTTTAGTTTTTCCTTTAACATTAAAACTGTATTAAACATATTGTCAAACATGTTTTTCTCATTGTGCATCACATCAATATTATGACGAATTAGAAGATTTTTCTAATAAGGCAACTCCCTAAATATACTTTGTTTGCACCAATTATGAACTGTCGATTTGCCTTGAATTTAAATTTGTTCTCCGATCTCATGTATCTTTGGATAATCCTTTATAAGGTCATATATACATTCGTTTGACCAAATCGTTGGTAGTTGCAAAGTCTCATGTCTATTAGATGTAAAGGTTTTTTTATCTTTTCTAAACGATGACTAATATGGAGAAAACATCGATGACAATCAAATCAAGAAATTTTCTTCTCGTGCGGTAAAGAAAATGCTCATGTTTCTTCCATGCAATAAGGACAAGCTAGGTGACCGGCTATACTCCAACCCAAAAGCATTGCATACGTAGGAAAATCGCTAGTAGTCCACAACAAAGAAGCGAACACACGAACATTCATTTTCCTGAAATATCATATGCTTCAACTTCTTCGTACCATAATGTTTTCAACTCTTCAATTAACGGGTGAAATAAACATCGATTTCTTGTGTTGAATCATCAGGACTATGGACGACGATTGTGAGAAATATATATAGAGTTTTCATACACATCCACAGAGGTAAATTGTAAGGTGTAACGATTATAGGCCAAGACGAATATTTAGAACCAAATTGAGAGAATGATGAAAATCCATCCGTACATAAACCAAGTCTAACATTACATATTTCTTATCAAAATGCTTGCATACTTCTCCATCAACTGGGTGTGTTAACGTACCTTCTTCCTATGTTCTCACACTATGCCATCTCATATGATGCACGGTTATAGAAGATGCATATAATTTTAGAAGTCTAGAAGTGATTGGTAAGTAATGCATACGTTTGTATGAAACTTCCTTTCCCTTCTTTTTTCTTAGTTTGTATCTTTCCTCGTTACATATTCTACAATTTCTAAGATTGACGTCTTCTTTTCAAAACAACATGCAAGCATTTAAACATGTATCTATTTTTTGATACGGCGAACCAAAAGCAGACATAAGTTTTTTCACTTCATAATGATTTTTGCATATTAAATTATCGGGTGACATATATCGTTTAGCAGCTTGTACAACAGATGTAAATTCAGCTTCTGTGAAATTGTATTTTGATCTTATCACAATGTATTCTGCATTTACTGATAATTGAGTGTTGCTTATACAGCTATCCTAAAGGGGTTTTTTAGTAGCATCTAATAAATTATAGATTTTTTTGCTCCTACGTTTGGTTCTTCTTTTACATTAACTTCATCATTATCAACTTCAACAGTAGGGAACATTGATCATGCTACATCTTCAGCCATATCTTCTATGAGATTTGTCGTAATAATTTCATTACCAACCTCCTTCTCTGACTGTACATGATTAGGTGCTACAGTTTCTCCATGACGATCACACACCAAATAGTTCAAAACGAAACTGTATTGGCGCAAATGAGCTCTAACCATATCTGGTTTCAAATGCTTCAACAATTTGCACCTACTACATGAACAACGAATTTCTTCATCATTTCCATTATTACTGAAAACGAATTCAATAAATATGTGTATAACATTATAAAATTGTTCACTTATTGAGCCTCCCATTTCTCTTCATTATTGATACATCTAACTCTAATCAATAAAATAATTGACCATTTTCCCTACTTTAAGACATATGATAGAAATTGAAAATAATATTAATCATTTTATAGATTGACATTTTATTTTTCAATTCAATCGTATTAATGTTTTATATATTATATAGTATTATTTTTTAATTATTTTTTTCAATTTATTTATACATTTTATTATTTCTTTAACCATAATTCATTTTAATTACTTTTTATACACTTTACGGATTGATATTATGAATATAATATTAAAGTTTTAGGTCATTGTTTTCTACTTTAATGGTCGATAATCCTACTTCTTATTACAAAAACACTAGTAATCACATTTCCTAAATCATTTTATTTTAAACGAGTCAATAAAACTTCGGCAGCGCTTCCCCCATGTTCTCTGTGTCGTACAAAAATGCGTGTACACAGAAAACAAAAAGGAAGTGTTGTCGAAATTTTATGAACTGTTTAAAATGAAATAATTTACAAAATTTAACTACTATATTGTGTTTGTAACTTGTCCAATACATGGATGAATCTAACAAATTTTATATCAGATGAATATAGATGTCTATTCTGTGACAAAAACGAATATCCATATAATGATCATATACAATACTTGTCGGACGGGGCCAAAAACTCTCTAAGGGATTTATAAAAAATAAACCACTGACTATCATGTTCGATATTTTGCAAAACACATACACTAAATCATGCACATCTACCGTAATTAACCCAAGCTAGCTCTAATGCGTATATGCACTAATTAACAAAGTATATACAGTAACATACACTAAACAAATTAGTGTTTTCGACGTTTAGATGATAATAACTTTAATTAGTATTCAATGGGGTATAGCAAACAATCAACGGGGTATTATAAGCAGCTAGAGTAACAATTAACCATTATTTAACAAATCAAAATTAATTAGGATTTAGAAATAAAACCATATTAGAGATTGAGGAAGGGCCTAGGCTTGTCGAGAAAGGAGTGATGGAGATGATTGGGGAGGCGTGAGAGTTGGCTGACGACGGAAAGGAGTTGATGGACTTAGGGATTTGGTGAATTTGAGGGGGAAGGGGATAATGAATTAGTCTAGATTTGCTGTATGTATATACGCTTTTTTCCGGCTCTCGACGGCCGCCGACGGATTATTTACGTCGATTTTTGACGGTTTACCATAGCCACCATATTTTATTTACGGAAAAGCCACATAGATCGTTATCCGTCGGTAGCCATCGGAAATAACCGCCAGCAGCCGTCGAAAGCTTCTGCCACTATTTACTGTTGTTCTAATAGTACATACTCATAATTTTATGTAAATTAGGTCCCTAATCGCATCTGCCCTTTACAACCAACCATTATTTTCACACCCGTACTAATATTTTACATCTTATTTTGATTTGAGTATTTAGAATGTGGCAGGTTTTTACAGAAAATATCGTACCAACGAACCGTTTTCACCAAAAAATCATAAATTTTATAATATTTTAAATGATATGTGCTATGTATATATAAATATCCAACCGTTGAATTTTTTTGACAAATTATAACTTTTCCACATAAATATCGTATTTAAAACTATATCGTTTAAATGCAACTATAATTGCATCATTCAGATTATAGGTTTAAAATAATAATTATACAGTTAAAAGTCAATTTCGTATTTGGTATGCAATCAAAATTATAACTGCATTAGATCGAATAAAATTATTTTGTTAATGCAGTTAAATTATAAAGTGCAATAAGATTAAATAAAATTATCAGATGCAACCCAAAATATTACTACACATAAATGCAGTTAAACTAATTCAAAAAATATTATTAAATTATAATTCATTTTCTTAAAGCATTTAAATTTAACTGCATTTATTTAATGCAGTTAAATTATAACTACAATAAAATTGAATAAAATTTTCAAATGCAGCAAAATTATTATGCATCACATAAATGCAGCCAAAATGGAATGGCATTTTCATAATCCAGTTAGAACTGCTATGCATGTTGCTAATATTATACTGCACCACATAAGTACAGTCAAAATTGAAACAAATTTTCTTAATGCAGTTATAATTATATTTTCTTAATATAGTTAAAACTATTATATAAAATTCTGATTTTAAAACTTTATTTTTATGTATCAATAATGGATATCATTGGAAAGTTTATTAAATTTGTAATTTAATAGTGAAAATAAAATTTTAAACTTGATTAATCTAGAAAACGTTATTGCATATTAAAGATTGGAATTAAATGAGTTAGCAGATTGTGGTATTAGTTCAATGTGATGTTAAAGTAGCATGGGCCTAATTTAAAAAAAAAAATTATAAAAGGGGATTTGCTTTACATTTAAAACAAAAAACAGGGGTCTTACTAAATAATAAATTCTTCTTGTAAGTTTGAAAACACAATGTACAATGCAAATCAAAATCAATATATCAAGGATAATAACCTTACTTTCAAGAACATAGGTAAGAGATATGAATGGGAGTAAAATGTAACAAAAATTCAAAAGTTTGTTTCCTTTGCCAATTAAAGAAGAATTCAAGTGGTGCTAAAAAAAAATGTAATCTCATCTAGCAAAAGATAAGAGGGGAAAACTGCTTTTATCACCTAGAAAAACAATCAAGAATTAAAGATGTAACCATAAAATCTCGGAATAACATCATATATGAATAATAAAATAACTAAACAGCATGCTAATTCAAAATGAAAAACAGATTTCAATACAGTGATAAAGCTAAAAAATACAACATAAATGGTCATCTTGATATAAAAGACATAAAATGCTATATATAACCATAGCATAATATGGTAAAATGATATATAAACACTAAATTCAAAACAAGCATAGCCTGAAATTATGAATTAACATACAAAAAAAATAGATGCACGTACAGCATCTGAAAGAACACATAAGGGATCATACAGACTGTACCCACAACTTGAAACATGTCTGCTACCTAAATGGATGCGATCTAGTGAAACAGTAGTATGTATTTTAAATTATTTATTTAGTCAGATCTCGTTGATATAGTTAAAAAAAAAGTCGTATTGCATTTATACCGGTTGATTTGTATGTCCAGCAAACAATGGATAAACGTTTATTCCTCTTGAATTTTAGCACTAGTGGGCTGCCAAGGGCTGCTTAGTCTTTCAACTTTCTACTTCTTCTCATGCGACCATAATATTCCACTTTGATTTTCAGGAAACGGACAAAGCACAAGACACTAATAAATGCCGCTGTACATGTTGCTTTTGACTTGATTCCCGTTATTTTGATTAACACGCAAGCCAATAATAAATTTGAGTTACAAAATTTTAATGTCCATTATTGTGCATGCCAAGATAATTAATTAATTATACAGCATAAACAATTGCATATGAACATGGACGTTATTTAGAAGGACAATTATTGTAATATGATATACTTTAACAAAAAGGTCATATGCTTCTAATTTGTTCGCATCCACCCATCATGTCATTATGTCATTATATTGATAATTAATAGGGTTTAATTTTGCTTTACACTAATGGAGACAATGCCAACTTTATTCGTTTGTAGCTGGCTAATAGTACTTGAACGCATGGATTGTAACTTGTGTAAAATTGTCACCAAGTGCTTGTTTTTAGAAACTGATCGGTTTATTTCATTTTTATAATATGAGGTCAGTTTACAAAAAATTTATTGCATGAATGCCACCGAAAAAATGTGGATGCGTGAAGGAATATACAAGTCAAAGTGGAATCCATTACAATATCCTACTCATTGAATTCAGGAGATGTTGCCATCTTTCGATGCAAACGTACAACAAATACAGTGAGGGGCAAATAAATAAATGGCATTATCGAAGAGAGAGAGAGAAGTCACCGTCCATTTCATTGCCATCTGCATAGCTTATCATCGAGATAAACAATACCACGTATTAAACGGGGATTAGTTATTTTAAGTACTAGCATCACTACCCATGCGTGATTTAGACTTTTTTTTTTCTTTCTTTCTTCTTTTGATATTTTTTGCAAATGAGGAAG
This sequence comes from Allium cepa, assembly GCA_030765085.1. Lineage (NCBI taxonomy): Eukaryota > Viridiplantae > Streptophyta > Magnoliopsida > Asparagales > Amaryllidaceae > Allium > Allium cepa. Next base: position 671,747,663 of record CM060943.1, on the reverse strand, counting down.
GTAATAAGTAAATTTGAGTAGTTTTTATGCTATTGAATTATTTCGTTATTTTTTAAATTAATCGCAAGCATTTATTCTTATGTCTTTCTATTGCATATAAAAGATAACAAAAGAAGTACATAAGGGGTCGTTGGCTTCTTTTCACCTAAAACACTAATGCATATATTTAATCATAAGCTTAACAAAAGAACATCATCATTCATAAATAGGTGGACGAAGCTAGATTTTATAAGATAAGAAAAATCAAGATAAAAGAATGAGCATAATAAGCAAAAAGTGAACCTAGTTATGACCACATTCCTATTTTATGTATCATTTTCCCATGATCTAAAACGTTGTGCACATAAATTTTTAACATGTGTAAACCTAGTTTTTGGAATTCAAAACTATTTTCAAAACCTATAAGTAGGAGAAGTTACATCATTATTCAAGTGTTTTGGCAGGTGAAAATTACAACATATTTATTTTTGACCTTTAGCACATTTTGCAATCAAAGATATTTCAAACAATACATACTATCTAACTATTAAATTATTTCGTTCAGTACTTTATTTAATTGTGAGCATTTTCTCTTCGATGTTTCTATTATATATAAAAGATAACAAAAGGAGTAAATAAGTGGATGTAAGTGTAATTTTGCCTAAAACACTATGGATTGTGTATATCTTAATTTTGCAAGGTACTTCTGTTTGATTTCTGCTGTATTTGTAATCATTATTGTTTATTATAACATTGCAAACAAAATTAACTTGAGTTAGGTTGTTATCCTTATAAAAAATAATCTTAACCTACATTATGGAGTAATCCGTTTGTTCAGCCTTACCATACTGACGTGTAACAATTCTTTATGCATTCTTCGACATCTCTCTATATCCGCTCCCAAAAGAATACATGCTTCAGATCGTAATACAACTTTGTTCCCCTAGATAGAATCATAAACTTAGACCGATGACTATTCTCAAAGGCATCCTTTTGAAGACTTCCACAGTTAGGATGCATAATCTTCATTCCTTTCTAAGCCATCTTTCGACTCCATTTCAACTCCCTTTAATTCATCTATATCCTCATCCATCTCTAGTCTTCTAATTCTTTTGACTAACAATAGGTTCTCCTTTTTCCTTGCATGAATTCTATCCACATCCATCTTTAGTCTTCTAATTCTTCCGGTTAACAACAATTCTATCCACAAGTGTTGGACAAACTTCCAAACTTACCAGTGCATTTGGATCTAGACCAGATCCACATTCAGTATAAAGCGCACCCTATAGGAAGCTAATGCCTCTAAGGCCTTTCATTCCATAATCATGGCCAACCTTTCATTTTGTCGCTTCATATTCAAAACATTAGCAATATGTGGAGTATACTCAATGTCAAATTCATATGACATAAAAACCCTAACCATTTTTGTTGTCTCATATTCAGTTTCCTCCAACTGAATAAATATTAAAGAGAATCATGGTTCATATACAATTCGAACCATTCTCCCAAGAAATAATGTCTTCAACTCTTCAATGCAAAGATCATGATTGCCAACTCAACGTAATGAGTCATATAAAGAACTTCATGCGATCATAACAGTGGAGATATTTAAGTTATTGGTCTTCCCTTTTGCATCAAAAATGCTTCCAATCCAGTTTCATAAGCATCGATATAAATAAATAGGTCCTGATTCCCTTTAAGTAAAATCAAAACAGAAGCATTCGTCAATAACCTCCTTAATTCCTGAGATGACCCTTCACACACTTAGCGATCCGCTCAAACTTCTTAATCTTCCTGAACAATTAAGTCAAAGATGTTGCTACACGCAAAAAATCCTTAATGGATCTGTGATAATAGTCAGCTAAACCCGAAAAACTTCTCATCTTCGTAACCATTTTTGGTCTCTTTCAGTTATTTATGGTTTCTATCTTTGATGGATCTATTGCTAATCCATTGTCCAAAAGACATTATCAAGAAACTAAACTTCTCATTTTCAAAAGTGACGCTTTGAAAAATTGGCCTTCGACTTATGTCGTCTAAAGGTCCTAACTCAATCAAAGATAGACATCATGGTCCCTCTCATTCTTCGAACACACGAAAGTATCATCAATGAAGGCAGACACAAATCTATCTAATTGATGGAAAAATATTAAACTTACAAGATACAAAAAATATAAGGGCAATGCTTAATCCCAAGGGCATGACTAACCACTCATCTGAACCGTCTAGTTCTAAATGCAACAAAAGAACACTATCTTTATCCTTCAGTAGATGGAATCTAGTTGCCAAATCTAGTTGCGAGAATACTCTAGCTCTACTCAACTAGTCAAACAAGCCGTCTATCTTACGCAATGGATAATGATTCTTTATCATTAGTTCATTCAACTTTTGGTAATCAATACATATACAGAGTGATACATCCAAATTCTTCACAAATATTGCAGATGCTCTCACGGTGAACTATTCGGTCTAACGAAACTTTTATGCTCAAGCTCAACTAGTTTTTTCTTCAAGTTCTCAATCTTTTTGGACGGAATTTTGCTAGGTGGTCTATTAACATGTTGTGCCCTAACATTTAGTCTATTTGGAATTTAATTTCTCTTCTAAGCGACAATCTCAGTTTCGATGACATCTTCAATTTCTTGAACTATTGGTATCTTACTAATCTCATCTTCCTGTGCCCCCATCACATATAATGTAGCTTTAGACTTCTCATTTACCTAATCTAATGCTACCGTAATTTTTTTACCTCCTCTTGGTCGCAAGCAAACAAATGTTCACATTGAACAGATTAGCGCATCTTCACTTGAGAGTGACGTGTCTACCGATCAAATTAACCATATGCAAAGGCATAACTAAATAAGTGACACCTAACCCTAGTCTATCAACCATATCTTTTAAAATGAAAGATCATTTAGCACCATATCAAACATAATTCTAACTGAAATATTAGGAACGAAAATCATACCTCCAAAAACCACTTCCTTTACTTTTTTTCTCAACAAATGGTCCAGTTGCTAGTTCATCCAAAGCACGTACCTTTACTTGCCTTAAATTTGGACCAAATTTCATCTTATAGTCTGGTTTTTCATAGTTAAAATACTTGACCTTAGTCACTCCAACCAGTTTTAGGCGCTTAGAATCGTAGATTGAACCAATCATTAGTTCCCAATAAATTGAGTGAAATCCAACCCATAAATCAGCAACTAAAGGGATAACAAATGCTTTTATTATGTCATTTAAGTTATATAATAATTCCTGAATTCAAGAATTTAGAATAATAAGTTCTTCAATATCCGCAATAAAATTACCATTTAGAATACCTTTTGGGAGGCTTACTCTCGTGGAAATTATCTACCTAAAATTGTATCTTTGCCCGTAGGTCCGAACACAAGGTTTGAATTCTAGCTTTTCCAAATGTCCAAAAGTTATAACAGACCTCAAAAACATCTTTCTAGGCTCTCCCCTCTTGATTCGTTCCCATTTGTTGTTAGCCCTAAATACCTTTTGGTATGGGTGAGCTTCTTCTTCTTATCCACTTGGGCCTTCGACCCTACATTTTTCCTCTCATTGTACATTATCTCATAACGCTTTGGCATATCTACTACTACATCAAATAAAAATGCAAAATGAGCCATCATCCTATCACTCAACCTTGGTATGAGCCACAAAAATACTTCTCTATCTTATTATGGGTTATAATCAGATATATCCATGCTTGGATAAAGAATTGAACTTCTTTGAATACTCGAGCACGGTATACCACCTTGTTCCATCAAATAATTGCTGATATCTTTGATCATAGAATAAATTTCTCCACAAACATCTACTTGAACTTTTCTAAAGTAAATTCTTGCTCGAGAACATCAACCTATACTATGTCCCAAAAGATACCGGTTAAAACTTTAAGCTTCCTAGACGCTAACTTTAGCTTTTGAGCATCTTTTAAACCCCAGGTCTCCATAAATCTAGTCACACAACTATAGTCACTCACTAGCCTCTAATGCTTGTTTTTTTTCCATCGAACATCTCTCCTCCTAAAATTTAGTAAAATCCACCCTAACAGCCTACACCGAGCCTCCTGGCATATTCGGGGTATAACATCCCTTAGCTTGGAGGGTTTCATTATATGAAAATTAAGTTAAATTAGATTAGATTAAATTAATAATGAGAAGTTATTATTGAAAGAATTAATAAAATGATTTAATTGCAAGAATTTTCTAAAGGAAATTTAATCAATTAAGTTGTGACACTTGAAAAGTTAATTGGATGGACCAAAGGTAATTTGGGCAATTTTGGTTGACCTTGATTAATGAAAAATGATAATCTAAATTTTAATGTGAAGGATTTTTTCATGGGGTGTAAACTACTAATGCCCAAAACCACCAGCCTACTTACCTTAGCTACATCCCCTCATTCCATCCTCATTCTCTTCATTCACAAAACAAACTTCTAAAACCATAAATAAGGACGACAACAATAATCAAGAGAAGGGGGCTAATTTAAGAGAAAAGAAGAGGAAATTAAGCTAAAGAAATTAAAAGTTTCAACTTTAAGAGTGAAGAGGTTAAATCAAGATTTCTTAAGCTATGTGAGTAAAATCTTTCTCTAAAACCCATCGCTACCTATTTTACTTAGGATTTGATTATATATGATTTTTTTGTGATGTTAAACATGTTTGAATGATTAAGCATTTATCTAATTGTGATGGAAATTTATAATAAATTCCTTCATGTTTTAGGGTAAAAACATGATTAAATCTATGTAAATGCCACGAAAATTTAATATGACATGTATAATGATGAAATAGTAATGATTTTTTAATTTCATAATTTTAGGGATCAATGTGGATTAATATGTATTTTCTAAGTTGAGAAAAATGGAATAATTTTGGAAAATTAATTATTGAAAATAATAAAATTAATTTTTTTGACCTAAAATTTTGAGACGTGGTAAACTTTTATTAATTTGATCTTTGATGAATTTTTAGGAGTTTTCCCATTAAATTTTGAATCTTCATGAATTATTTGGCTAAGCAAAAAGGTAATTAATTAATAATGATTAATTAGCTAATACAAGAGGAAGTTAACCGATTTCTATAAAGTAAACTGTAAAGGTAAATATTAGCCAAAGGGAATTCGATATCAAATGGGCGTTGGTGTAAAGTTAATGCTTGAAATTATAAAGAATAAGATTTTAATATAATTATGCATGGTTGTTAAACTAAAGGAAGCCTTTGTAAATCACTCACGAAGGCCTATGATAACCTCTAAATGGGTTTGTACGCAATGGCAATTGAAGCCATCTACCCACGAAGGCTAAGTATTACACTTAGCACGTGAATGTTTAAATAGAATTAGCATGCAATGGATGTTATGAAATTGGCTCACGAAATTTTTGATGGAACTTAGCATAAGATAGTTATTGGAGATAGCATGCGATGGTTACGGAAGATATATACCATGATAGCTATAAAGGATATAACACGCAATGGTTTCAACGAGAAATAGCACGTAAAGACTTCATGATGGATAACACATGAAGGCTAAGTGTGGAATAATGCACGAGGACTATGCATGATTGGGGCACGAAGACCAAGATGGAAATGATGCACGATGGCTCCTAAGGGAATTGTACGCAATGACTATAAGTGCGATAGTACACGATGGCCTCGACGAGATTTCTTGTGATGGCTTGGTTGGAAATAGCATGCAAGGGCCATGGGGAAGATAACCGACAAACGTTGTTAAGGAGTAATGCGTAATGGTTTGGGAAATTGTTAACTCATGATAACTACATAGTTATATTATGTGAAAGCCTAGGATAAATAACTTACGATAACTATGGGATAGTCATTTCATGATAGCTAGGCTAAAACATTCAAAGGCTATGGGATAGCCAAAATGGATGGTTAATGATAACCCACGAAAGCATGGGATACTTTATGTTCTAAGTAAAATGAAGAATACTTAAGACACTATGAAAGACAGTTTTCAAATGTTATTAAACATTTCATAGGAATGAAATAAAGAGTTTTTTTTGTAAGTTAAAATTATGTGAACTTATTTTTGAAATAAAGAAAGCTCGAAGAAGCTAATAAATGATAGAGTATCATTTAAATTGGAAGATAAAAATGTCTTATCCAAAGAATGTGTAGGGTACATAATTAATGAATGAAATCATTTGTAAAAATATAAAGACAAATGGAAGGCCTTGTGGCAATAAGAAGAATAAACCTAGCTTTTTATTTGATGATGATTGATGTAAGGCCTTTGTGGCAATCACCTATCTAAATATGACACTATAATTGAGGAAAGGCCCGAGTGGCAAATGAAGGCCTGTGTGGCTACCAAATATCACGACATTATAATTGGTATCATTGAACGAAGGCCTGTATGACTATCAAATGTCAAACCCATGGCATTCTATTTGGCACCATTGAACAAAGGCCTGTGTGGACGCCAAGAGTCAAAACCATAAGATTGAAATTGATATCGTTGATCGAAGGCTTGTGTAGCATCTAACTGTCTATTTATGACAGTTAAGTGAGAATGATGCAGTAAGGCTTGTGTAGCATTCAATTGTCTGTTCACGATAAATAAACACATGGACGGGGGAGCAAGGCTTGAGTATCATCTAGTGGTCTACTCTTGACAAAACTCGAGAATAATGACATGAGGCCTGTGTGGCAACGTAATTATGTGGTGATGATAAAATAAAGATAAGACACATATGAATAACCCATAAGTGTTAAGAACTGAAAGTTGAACCAGTAAGTTAGGCTTGTGTGGCGACCTAAATTAGACTACAATGGATAGTCCAGTATGTATGAAAGAAATCTCATACCTGTGATGAATAGATGTTTATGCTTGTTCGTACGATGCGATGCATTTTATTATGATGATAAAGTAAGGGGAAACATGTTCTGAGTTAGCAACATGGTCTCACTATGGATGCTTAGGATGATTTTTTACCCATACCAGACTTCATGTTTGACCCGTGTTTTCATTATTTCACATAAACTCACGGATATCCATTTGAGTAGGATGATTTTATGGTTTAGTCATATATCTCTTTTGGAAGGACAAATATAGGTTTCGAAGACGAAACATGAGGCTTGCTATTAAATAAGGATATTTTGATTCCAATGTGTAAAATAGGGACATATAACTGATCATGTGTGGTGTTGGCATCTTTATATGTTAGACACACGCTACTTTATTTTCTATTATATTTACCCATACGTGGGGACGATTTGGGTTTAATGATGTAATGGATTATGTAAACAATTTGATATAATGGAAAAATATTTAGCTGCTCTGTTCACTTAATATTGTAAAAAAAATTACACTGATCTCACTCTGTCACTTGAAAATAATTCTTGTAATGACTACAACATCATCGACTTTTATTTAAGCATCTAGAAATGAGGGATGTTACAACTTGGTATCAGAGCTTAGGTTAGGGGAACATCTAGGTAAAACAGAGCTAAGTAGAAACAAACACACTAGGGAAGAGTATACGTTGTATACTGTATGTATGGATGTATGATATAGATATATTAGTGGATATATATATCCCCTACTATTGTTCTCGCTCCCTATTACTTCCATTTTTTAAGAATGCTTTGTGGTGCAGAAAGCAAGAATGGATCTGAAAGATGGATGTTTAATGCTTATAGGAGGAGGAACGAATGCTAGTAGAGGAACCGATAGTACCTAAGCTAACGACCAATGAAGGGAAGAAGCCTCAACAGTTCATGTTGAAACTGGCACTGAAATGCCTACCCTAGAGATTGACTAACAATGTGTGAAAGGATTAGCGAGGATCTAGAGCTGACTGAGGCTCAGAAGGTGAAGCTTGTGTCCATACCATTCAAGGGAATGATATGACGCCCCACCTCTATACCCACGCTAGTCAAGGACACTATGGGGTAATGCCGTCAACTAGCACAAAGGATAAGGCTGTTGAGGAGCGACCATCTGCGTAATTACCTTGTGCGAGCACCGATATGTCAGATAGTACAACATGCGTTTGGTTGAAGGAGGAAATCTGACATACCGATACAAACTCAAAGCTACTACACAGTGGCTATATGTATTCTTCGGAAACAAATACATAAGTAAACATAACACAAATCAGTCACAGACATCCATATCACAAAGGCGGAAATAGATATGAATATATAACACATGAAAGTGTACATCAAAGTAGTGGTCAAACAAGATCCATAATGTCACAAAAGAAAAACTACAAGTACTAGACGAAAGAATATGGATACATAAATGAGTCTATATCTCAAATGTATACAACAAAAACTACTAATCTAAGTAGTTAGCCAAAAGTCAGGGTGATAATCCTAGATGTGAAGTCAAGCAAAAGCACCTGTAACATCTCGGTCTGACCCGAGTATTGTTTAATAAGAAAATAATTAACGGATCAGTCTAGCTATAAATATCAGATAAAAATGATATAGAATAAGAGATATGACATAAATATACGATAGACATAAAGCCATACTGTAACAAGTATGCAATTGAAAATCAACTAGGGATTAATCAATATCACGAGAATCTTCTCAAAGATTAAAAGGAATGTCATACTCCTTATTTACCAAATCACCAAACTATAAATATTGACAATAATATCAATGCCAATCACAAAAGTTAATGACACACAAATTCACCAATGCACAAAAATTGATAACACATATCAATGAAAATCACGAAAATTAATGAAAACACAAATTTCATAAATCATCAATGGAAATCCAGAAATCACAAAAAGGGGGAGGCCTATCACAAAACAGGAGCATGAAAACTCACCAACACATGTATCACAAAATGAAACGCTATTCCATGGTAGCTAACCATTAATTTTGAGCCGAAGCTCCACAAAACGGTCCGAAGACCATGGGTCGCTAACCCACCAATTTGAGCCGAAGCTCCACAGAAATGGGGTTTAGTCTCCCTCGTAGACAAAGAGACATCGCACATTCGCTAGTCTAAATCACAAAAATGATCATCAACGATCATCAAGAAGTGTCAATTACAATAAGCTAGTAAATATAAAAGCTTAGCCTCATGTCCCATAACCACTAGCTTAACTTAAATATTTACGAACAAATTGTAGATTTCCACTAGAAAATTGTCATAAGAGATTCAATCGAACAAGTCCAAGAATTAACCAACGAAGTAAACGCAAGCGTTTCATACCACTTGTTTTACGAAGCCGTTTAATTAGATTTTTCGTACGAGTGAGATGAAATGACAAATCACAAAAATGGTTGTAGAAACAATAAATCACAAAAATTCACATTCGAGGACGTGAATAAAATCCAAAGAAATTCAATTCCAAATTCATCAAAGTGGAAATGGCCTAGCGACTCAACACAGCGACCTAGCAGCTGAGCGACCTAAGTGGTAGCAGCAATAGTGCAGGCCGAAAGACCTAAGGAATGGTGCGACCCAACACATGGCCGACCTAATCGTGCAAACGACCTAAGGAAATGGCCGAGCGACCTAACTCATGCACGACCTAACGTGCATACGACCTAAGGAGATGCAGCCAAGATAGTGTGACCTAAGGGGTACGTGACCTAAAGAGGTAGCGGCCTAAGAATGGTGCAAGCGGTCATAACGTGACCTAAGGAGTAAGCGACCTAAAGAACAAGGTGCGACCTAGCAGTTGCGAGCTAACACGGAGCGAACTAGTTGCAGAAAGCCGAGAAAATGGTGCAATAACCTATCCAAGGCGTGACCTAAGCACGAGCGACCTAGCAGTGGAACGACCTAGCGACTTAGTGGTTGCATGCCGAGCGACTTAAGGAAAAGAGGACCGAGCAACCTATCGACCTATGGGTTACGACCTAAGGCCAAGCGACCTAAGGGGCGTGCGAGCTAAGGAACGAACGACCTAACTGCAGGCCGAGAATCACCATTGTGCAGGCCGAAAATCTTCCCTGTGCAGGCCGAGCGACCTAGGGGTTTGAAGTGCAAAAACTCTCCCAATTTGCAACCGATCGAGCACGGACGCTAGGGGATTATGCCAATAGGCTACACGGTCGTATTGGCTCCTCGATGCATCACCAAAAACGTGTTTAAACATCAAAGATTGGATTTTTAAAGATTTAAAACCAAAACATTAAAAATTGGGATTTTCACCAATTCAATCCAAATCAATAGCAAATGCACATGAATAAGTATTAGGAATTCATACCCAACAATCAAAGATAGTTACAGACAAAGATGTGAGATAAAAATCTCACCTTTACACAAAATCAATGAAGGAGAAGCCTAAAAGCAAAGGAGGAATCAACCACACTTGAATCTCTACACAAGAAGCTTGAATCAATGGCTTCTCTTTGAATTTGGAGTTGGATGTTGAATTTGCAAATGAACTAGGGCTTGGAGTTTTAATTTCCCATTCCTTCCTCCATTTTTGATGAAGCTTGAGTGCTAGGAAATGAAAGTAAAGTTATGAAGAGAAGGGTGTTGAGCTAGAGTAAATAGTTTAGGCTAATGGGCTAAACCAAACCAAAGTCCAAAGTGAAAAAGTGACAAAATTCCACTAACTCCAAACACATCAAAATTTATACTAAAAAAGATCGTAAACGGTGTTTTGAACTCAATGGAAGTGGTTACGAGTCCAAATTTGACCGTATGCAAAAAGTAACTTTTCGGACTAAAATCCGACTAATGATAAAATATTAAAGTAAAATATTTAAATATTTAATCGTAAAATATGCGGGGTTGTTACAGACTCTCCTCCTTAAAAAAATTGCGTCCTCGCAATATTTAAGAAGAAAATATAAGGTAACAACCATGAAAGCATATCAACACAAAAGAAATTTGAAATATGAAATTCACCTCATGGAGCACGAGAAAGTAAGTCCAGATGTGTTCGCTCGATGAACTCTCTAGATTCCCAAGATTAATCCTTAGGATTTGAGGACCATTGGACTTTAACAAGCGGAACATCTTTATTTCGAAGGCGTTTGACCTCCGAAGCAATAATACGAATAGGATGTTGCTCGTAAGTTAAATTAGGTGAAACTTCAATTTCTTCCACAACACCGGGCTCAAGAGTAGAATCGGAATCTCGAAGGCACTTCCGTGATTGAGAAACGTGAAACACGTCATGAATAGCCGAAAATTGAGCTGGTAATAAAAGGCGATAAGCCACGGAACCAATACGTTCGGTGATAGGAAATGACCCAATATATCGAGGCGCTAACTTTCCCGATTGACTGAAACGTACAACACCCTTCATAGGTGAAACACGGATAAACACAAGATCTCCCGCAGAAAAATCTGATTTCCTTCTCCGGTTATCGGCATAGGATCTTTGCCTACTCTGGACTTCTTTCATCCTATGACGAATAAGGTCAATCTTTTCTGTGGAATCATGAATAAAATCTGGACCTAAAACCAGCTTCTCACCGGCCTTAAGCCAACAAGAAGGAGATCGGCATAGCCTTCCATAGAGTGCCTCGAAAGGTGCATACCAATACTAGATTGGAAGCTATTATTATAGTTAAACTCAACAAGAGAAATATGATCTTTCCAACTTCCACCAAAATCAAGAACACATGCACGAAGAAGATCTTCAAGAGTTTGATTCACACGCTCAGTTTGTCCATCGGACTGGGGATGATAAACGGTGCTAAAATTAAGCTTCGTTCCCAAAGCTTTTTGAAGACTCTTCCAAAATCCACTAGTAAACAATGGATCACGATCACTAACAATAGAAGAAGGAACTCCATGCAATTTTACAATTTCTTTAATACAGAGTTTGGCCAAGAGAGGAACGGTTCGATTGGACCGAACGGGAATAAAATGGGCGGATTTAGTAAGTCTATCGACGATCACCCATAAGCTATCATGACCCAAACGAGAACGGGGAAGGCCGTTTATAAAATCCATGGAAATTTGGTCCCCACTTCCAAATTGGAATTTCTAAAGGTTGCAATAACCCACCGGACCTTTGATGTTCGGCCTTGACAAGTTGGCAAGTCATGCAACACTTAACAAAGTTAGCGATATCAGATTTCATTCCCTCCCAATAATAAAGTCGCTTCATATCTGCGTACATTTTACTACTATCGGGATGAATGGTAAATTTAGAACGATGAGAATCTTCTAAAATGTCTTTACGAAGATTACTAATATTTGGCACAATAAGTCTACCAAATTTTCGAATGCTGCCACGAGAATCAATATCAACGTCTTTCAAACCTTCAATATCAATTTTATCCCTAAGATTTTGGCCAAGAAGAGCCAATTCGGGATCTAGCTTTTGAGCTTCAAGAATGCGGTCTAAAAGGGAAGGATGAGCCTCAAGGCTACATAAAATAAGAGATGAACATAAATCGGAAACATGATCTCGAATCTCACAAGTGGATAGAATTCCGAGATCATTTCATCCGGATATCATCATAGAAACAACCGCTTGTTGCTTACGACTAAGTGCATCCGCAACACGATTTTCCTTTCCGGGAGTGTAAAGAATATCAAGATCATAAGCTGCAAGAAATTCGAGCCAACGTTGTTGACGCAAATTAAGTTCCTTTTGAGAAAATAGATACTTCAAGGATTTATGATCGGTGTAAAGAATAAATTTTTCTCCCAAAAGATAATGACACCAAATACGAAGGGCGAAAACAATAGCCGCGAGTTCTAAATCATGAGTGGCATATCTAGTCTCGGCTGGCTTCAATTGCCTAGAAGCATAAGCAATAACATGTTCCCTTTGCATAAGAACGGCACCCAAACCAACGCGACTAGCATCGGTATAAACAATAAAATCTTGGTTTCCCTCGGGAATCATAAGAATAGGAGCATTGGAATGAGCTCTTTTAATTTCTGAAAAGAAGCTTCACATTTGTCCGACGAAATGTATTTAACTCCCTTCTTTGTCAAGCTAGTAAGAGGCACGAAATTTTTAGAAAAGTCCTTTATGAAACGGCGGTAATAACCGGCCAATCCAAGAAAACTACGAATTTCCGTCACACTCTCCGGTCTCTTCTAATTTTGAATCGCTTCAATCTTTGAAGGATCCGTGGAAATTCCAGATTCGGAAATAATATGACCGAGAAACTTCACATGAGATTGCCAAAAGTGGCATTTATAAAAAAAATTCTTTTAATTGATTGCTCGTAAGAGTTTCCAACACAATCCGAAGATGCTTCTCATGCTCCTCCTCGGTTTTAGAATACACAAGAATATCATCAATAAAGATGAGAACAAACCGATCGAGGAAGTCTTTGAAAACTCTATTCATAAGATCAACGAAATAAGCCGGAGCATTTTAAACCAAATGGCATAACAAGCCATTCATACGATCCATAACAAGTACGGAAAGATGTCAAAGGAATGCTATCCTCTGCAATACGAAGCTGATGAAAACCGGTAGCTAAGTCTAACTGTGAAAAGACTCTAGCACCACTAAGTTGATCGAATAGATCACTCCGTGGTAAAGGATATTTATTTTTGATAGTAAGACCATTAAGTTTGCGATAGTCAACAAAAATTCTAAGTGTACCATCGGATTTCTTCACAAAAATAGCCAAAGCTCCCCAAGGCGAGGAACTGGAGCGAATAAATTGCTTCGTCTCCAATTCGGATGATTGTTTACGCATCTCCTCATTTTCTTTACTAGACATACGATAAGGAGAACGAGTGATAGGTTGAGCTCCAGGAATGAGATTAATTTTGAACTCAATTGCTCGCTTAGGTGGTAATCCTAAAACGGGCTCAAATATGTCGGAAAATTCCCGAACAACATGAATAAGAGAAATAATATCTTCCTCATCATCATTATCGTCATCATGAGGATTTAAAGAATATAAAGATGCAACTAAGCTGGAATCCGAATCTTTAAGGTCAATAGAAATCTGCTTAACAGATTGAGGATGCCGAAGATAAATAGTCCGCTCAGGACATAGGATTTGGGCTTTATAGCGGTTAAGCCAATCCATTCCCAAAATCATTCTAAAGCCTAAGTAGCGCATAACATGCAAATCGGCTCGGAAAGAAAAATCACACAAGATAATCTCGACATCTTTACACAATAAACTGATTGTTGTGGATCCACCAACCGGATTCGCAATTCTCAAAGAAGTCATTAGACACAAAACATCCAAAGAAAAGGTATCAACAAGTTCTTTTGAAATAAAAGAATGTGACACACCCGTATCAAAAAGAACTCGAATAGGATGATCACGAAATAAAATAATGCCATCAAGGATAGAATGAGAAATACCTTTACCACGAGATGTGTTGCCAGGGGCTTGAGCAACATTAAGCTTTCCCTCCTTCCTATTTTGAAGTTGGGGACAAGAAGATAAATAATGATCCGGGCTTTTGCAATAGCGACAAATACGAGGCTTTGAATACTTGTTCGCATAATGGTCCTTAGAACCACAGTTGTAGCATTGCCCACCACTTGGGGTAGAAGTCTTAGTTGCCAGAGAGGCTTACTTCCCTTTCTTATTATTGGGATAAGGGCCTTTCAACTTATTAGGCCTTTTCTTATTGTTGAAGTTTGGTCTGGCACTCATAACTTCAACATCACTTTCTTTATCTGCCTCTTCAAGTCGAAGAGCGATATCAACGAGTTGATCAAAAGAAACTTCTAGCTTTAGAAGTAATGGCTTCTTGATATTTTTATTCAAGCCATAGACAAATCATTGGTTTTTCTTCAATAGGGTGTTTATATATTCGACCCCGTATTTAGAAAGTGACTCGAAAGATGCGACATAATCTGCCACGGAGGATTCACCTTGAGCAAGGTCAATGAATCGGCGATCCAAAGTCACATTCTCAGCTTCTGGCACAAATTTTAATTCGAAGCGTTCCCGGAATTTCTCCCAAGTAAGATCTGCTTCATTTATTTCAGAAATCAGAAGCTCATACCAATCTAATGCTCTTTCTTGGAGCATACTAGAGGCCACCTGAACACGGTGAAGATCAATAAGATTCATGCGAGAAAAGATTCGATCGCACGATCTCAGCCAAGCCTGGACTTCAATAATGGTTTCAGAACCTTTGAATGGCTTTCCACCCAAATTGGTATAATCGCTGCACAAACGTGCAAATTCAGACCTAGGGTGAGTAGATTCCGGATTAGATCTGGCTGCTTGAGCATTCCTTACTAGATCAAGAAGCTGCTGGGCAGACATAAATACTCCATCTTGGGGAGTAACACGAGATTGACCGGCACTGGGACGGCCAGGTCTAACCATTTCTCTTCCTTTAAAAAGAAAGAAAGAAGAAGGATATAAGGTTATTCACAAAATGAATATCAAGCAATCTTGATAGATAAACAAGGAATCATAAAGAAAATATGATGAATCGGTATGAAGACTCGAATTAAATCCTAAAGTACGACTCCAAAGATGGACTTAGGACGATGATCCTTGCTAGATTATTCTACATTGTTCCGAAGTTTGGCTTTGATACCAAGCTGTGACGCCCCACCTCTATACCCACGCTAGCCAAGGACACTAGGGGTAATGCCGTAAACTAGCGCGGAGGATAAGGCCGTTGAGGAGCGACCATCCGCGTAATTGCCTTGTGCGAGCACCGATATGTCAGATAGTACAACGTGCGTTTGGTTGAAGGAGGAAATCCGACATACCGATACAAACTCAAAGCTACTACATAGTGGCTATATGTATTCTTCGGAAACAAATACAGAAGTAAACATAACACAAATCAGTCACAGACATCCATATCACAAAGGCGGAAATAGATATGAATATATAACACATGAAAGTGTACATCAGAGTAGTGATCAAACAAGATCCACAATGTCACAAAAGAATAACTGCAAGTACTAGACAAAAGAATATGGATACATAAATGAGTCTATATCTCAAATGTATACAACAAAAACTACTAATCTAAGTAGTTAGCCAAAAGTCAGAGTGATAATCCTAGATGTGAAGTCGAGCAGAAGAACCTGTAACATCTCGGTCTGACCCGAGTATTATTTAATAAGAAAATAATAAACGGATCAGTCTAGCTATAAATATTAGATAAAAATGATATAGAATAAGAGATATGACATAAATATACGATAACCATAAAGCCATACTGTAATAAGTATGCAATTGAAAATCAACTACGGATTAATCAATATCGCGAGAATCTTCTCAAAGATCAAAAGGAATGTCATACTCCTTATTTACCAAATCACCAAACTATAAATATTGACAATAATATCAATGCCAATCACAAGAGTTAATGACACACAAATTCACCAATGCACAAAAATTGATAACACATATCAATGAAAATCACGAAAATTGGTGAAAACACAAATTCCAAAAATCATCAATGGAAATCCAGAAATCACAAAAAGGGGGAGTCCTATCACAAAACGGGAGCATGAAAACTCACCAACACTCGTGTGTCACAAAATGGAATGCTATTCCATGGTAGCCAACCGTTAATTTTGAGCCGAAGCTCCACAAAACGGCCCGAAGACCATGGGTCGCTACCCCACCAATTTGAGCCGAAGCTCCACAGAAACTGGGTTTAGTCTCCCTCGTAGACAAAGACATCGCACATTCGCTAGTCTAAATCACAAAAATGATCATCAACGATCATCAAGAAGTGTCAATTACAATAAGCTAGTAAATATAAAAGCTTAGCCTCATGTCCCATAACCACTAGCTTAACTTAAATATTTACGAACAAATTGTAGATTTCCACTAGAAAATTGTCATAAGAGATTCAATCGAACAAGTCCAAGAATTAACCAACGAAGTAAACGCAAGCGTTTCATACCACTTGTTTTACGAAGCCGTTTAATTAGATTTTTCGTACGAGTGAGATGAAATGACAAATCACAAAAATGGTTGTAGAAACAATAAATCACAAAAATTCACATTCGAGGACGTGAATAAAATCCAAAGAAATTCAATTCCAAATTCATCAAAGTGGAAATGGCCTAGCTACTCAACACGGCGCGACCTAGTAGCTGAGCGACCTAAGTGGTAGCGGCAATAGTGTAGGACGAAAGACCTAAGGAATGGTGCGACCTAACACATGGCCGACCTAATCGTGCAAACGACCTAAGGAAATGGCCGAACGACCTAACTCATGCACGACCTAACGTGCATACGATCTAAGGAGATGCAGCCAAGGTAGTGCGACCTAAGGGGTACACGACCTAAAGAGGTAGCGGCCTAAGAATGGTGCAAGCGGTCATAGCGTGACCTAAGGAGTACGCGACCTAAGGAACAAGGCGCGACCTAGCAGTTGCGAGCTAACACGGAGCGACCTAATTGAAGAAAGCCGAGAAAATGGTGCGAAGACCTATCCAAGGCGCGACCTAAGCACGAGCGACCTAGCAGTGGAACGACCTAGCGACTTAGTGGTTGCATGCCGAGCGAACGTAGGCCGAGCGACTTAAGGAAAAGAGGATCGAGCGACCTAGCGACCTATAGGTTACGACCTAAGGCCAAGCGACCTAAGGGGCATGCGAGCTAAGGAACGAACGACCTAACTGCAGGCCGATAATCACCATTGTGCAGGCCGAAAATCTTCCCTGTGCAGGCCGAGCGACCTAGGGGTTTGAAGTGCAAAAACTCTCTCAATTTGCAACCAATCGAGCACGGACGCTAGGGGATTATGCCTATAGGCTACCCGGTCATATTGGCTCCTCGATGCATCACCAAAAACGTGTTTAAACATCAAAGATTGTATTTTTAAAGATTTGAAACCAAAACACCAAAAATTGGGATTTTCACCAATTCATTCCAAATCAATAGCAAATGCACATGAATAAGTGTTAGGAATTCATACCCAACAATCAAAGATAGTTAGAGACAAAGATGTGAGATAAAAATCTCACCTTTACACAAAATCAATGAAGGAGAAGTCTAAAAGCAAAGGAGGAATCAACCACACTTGAATCTCTACACAAGAAGCTTGAATCAATGGCTTCTCTTTGAATTTGGAGTTGGATGTTGAATTTGCAAATGAACTAGGGCTTGGAGTTTTAATTTTCCCATTCCTTCCTCCATTTTTGATGAAGCTTGAGTGTTAGAAATTGAAAGTAAAGTTATGAAGAGAAGGGGGTTGAGCTAGAGTAAATAGTTTAGACTAATGAGCTAAACCAAACCCAAAGTCCAAAGTGAAAAAGTGACAAAATTCCACTAACTCCAAACACATCAAAGTTTATACTCAAAAAGATCGCAAATGGTGTTTTGAACTCAATGGAAGTGGTTCCGAGTCCAAATTTGACCGTATGCAAAAAGTAACTTTTCGGACTAAAATCCGACTAACGATAAAATATTTAAATATCTAATCGTAAAATATGCGGGGTTTTTACAGATGGCAAGTGTCTGGTGGGGTAATGAGAGGGTTGAGATTCACAAGTAAGAGATTAATGGGATAGGTTTAAGGCAATGGCCGAGGAGCTAGATATACGTAGCTCAGAGTTATCAGTGATGTTCCGCGAGTTTGTGGAGTTATTGCAAGAAAATACGACCGTGCCAAAGTATTTGCAGAAGTTCAACTCATTGTCTAAGTATAAAGTTAATTTGATAAATACCCCGAGGAAGAAAGTTGAGAAGTTTATTCTAAGGTTGAGGCCAGGATTGAGCTATCTAATAATGGTTCATTTACCACTTCCATTTAACGAAGTGGTGGACATGGCAAGGAGGTACGAGCTAATGTATGTTGAAAGATGTGGTGCGTGACAGAAGGACCAGGTTGATAAGAAGAAGAAGTTTACTCCTTATCCGAAAGGTAAGAAGGGCCAACCACAAAAGGCAAAGATCTTAAGAGGAGGAACTCAAAAGCCAAAAGGGGCGGACGTTACTCGCTTCAATTTTGGGCGGAAGGACACTTCTCAACTAAGTGTACCCAACCAGAGAACAAGGATAGGACCAAGTGCTTTAGTTGCAATAAGACAGGACGTAAGAAAAGGGATTGTCCGAAATGAGGCAGAAACAATGTATGCTTTAGAGCGGCCATTGACCAGACCGACGGTTGGAGAAAAAGAAAAGGGTGTTTTGCTTGGAGGAATGATTTTGATTTCCAGTATTTCAATTAAGGTACTGTCATATACTTGAGCTACTCACTTTTTCATATCAAAAGACATGATTGATAGGTTAGGAATAGAAACCACCCATTTGATTACATCCTTACGTGTGGTTAATCCGGTCGATGGATATGCCGCTCTCAGATTAACGTGCACCGACCTTGGGTTTGATTTATTTGAATATTTATTTGTTTGTGAATCATATGTGTTTGACTTCGTAGGATACGAAGTGATATTGGGTATGGATTGGTTGTTGTGAAATGACGCTAGGATTTATTGTGTGGATATGATTATCTCCTTGCGGAATCCTAGAGGTGGAGATAGAATTATGATAGCCTTGGATGTAATGAGAGAGAAGTCGAACTTGGTATTATGTGTTATGGATGATCAAGAGGATAAGATAGCAGTGTGCCAATAGTCCGAGAACCTGCAGATGTTTTCGAACTTGGTATGGTTTGATTTTGAAATTAGATTAGTTTACCTTGGTATGGAAAATAAAATATTTCGGTTAAAATTTAATCAAATTAACCAAACTTTTATTATAATGATAAAATTACTAATGTTTGTGATTTTTCTAGATTAGTTTAGCGGTCTAGCTAAAAGTTATCTATTATATTAAGTGGAAAATAGGAATAAGGACAAACTTTGAAAAAAAATCAGGCGAAGGACAACAAGTTTCATTTTTAGGCCGAAGGACAAACTTTGAAAACAATTAGGCTGAAGGGCAAACTTTGAAAATAATTAGGCTGAAGGACAATGCTAGTTATAACTAGCATTTTGTATAGTGTAAAAATTGAATCAAATGCTAGTTAGAACTAACATTTTGTATATTGTAAAAACTGAATATAATGTTAGTTAGAACTAGCATTGCCCTTCAGTCTAATTTTTTTCAAAGTTTGTGTTCAACCAAAAAATAAACCTTGGAGTCCTTGAGATAATTTTTTTATCAAAGTTTGTCCTTTTCTCTAATTCTATCTCATATTAATTTGTACAAATTACTATTAAAAGTACAAAAATGCTAAATAAGAAAATTTTAATTGTATATATTCATATACTAAATATTCCAAATATAAACGTGAAATATTTTTAGTTTAGCTAAATCGAATAACCAAACAAACCAACTAAACTTAATTTGATTGGTTTGATTTGGTTTTCATTTTCACTTGTTTTAGTTCAATTTAGCAATTTTCAGCAACTAGATCACAGCAGCTTATTTCATTGGAAAGCACTTGTAACTAACGTACAAACGCGAAGAAAAAGGGAGTCACCCAAAAAAGGAATCAAAATAATCGCATAAGGATCTTTATAGCACATTCTTTTCAAATTTCACATCATTTTCTTCAAAATCAAAAGAAACCTAATTTTCATTTGGAAAGATAATTAAAATAATTTATTATTAGAATTAAATACGTACAAAACTTCCTTTTGCATTCCATCTCGCTTATAAATACCACACATAAAGACATCATTCTCATCTCATCAGCTGATTGAAAGCTAAAACAACACACATATTTTGACTGAATATAGTGTACAAAAATGTCTAAAAACACTTTGGAAAAACATGCATCGATAGACGCGCAATTGAGATTGTTGGCGCCACGAAAAGTATCTGAAGACGATAAGCTTGTTGAGTATGATGCCATCCTTTTGGATCGATTTTTGGATATTCTTCAAGAATTACATGGAGAAGATCTTAGAGAAACGGTATGTTTTTCTATTTTTTATGATTATCTGGATATTTGATTAGTCTTTTTGTGATGTTTTTGAAGTTAAATAGAATAGTAACGGGCAGATCTACTTAATTCATTGTGAAGTAATATCCGTAACTTTGAGTGGTTTGTGTTTTGTTAAGCTGCAAGAAATTTATTTTGATCTTATAGATGTGGGAAGTAGATCTGCTAACTATTCAATTTGTTTTCTTAAAAGCGACTTGATGTTGACCTCTAACATAACGTGACATTAGTCTTGATTAATCTTGTTAAGCCAGGTTTGATTTTATCCTATTCACCCTTTTAGTTAGATCCATCCACGTTGATTGACTTTATGAGTTAGTTATGCTTAGTGTTAAGTGGAAACGTCGATATGTTGGTTATCATATTTATATCATAATACCTAAACAGTGATAGTACTATTTCGTTATTTAGGTCCAAGAATGCTATGAGCTATCTGCCGAATATGAAAACAAACACGATCCCAAAAAGCTAGAAGAGCTTGGAAATGTGTTGACGAGCTTGGATCCTGGCGATTCAATTGTAGTTGCCAGTTCTTTCTCTCATATGCTTAACCTTGCCAATTTGGCGGAGGAAGTGCAGATTGCTTACAGGAGGAGGATTAAGTTGAAGAAGGGAGATTTTGTGGATGAAAACTCTGCTACTACTGAGTCGGATATAGAAGAAACATTTAAAAAACTTGTGGGGCAGTTAGGTAAAACTCCTGAGGAAGTGTTTGATGCACTTAAAAGTCAGACCGTAGATTTGGTTTTGACCGCACATCCAACCCAGTCGGTTAGAAGATCACTGCTTCAGAAGCACGGAAGGTTTGTATTCTTGATCTTAATTAGCGATAACCATTGTTGATAAAAGTTCAAAAATCTTACCATAAAATTCCTGTTCCAAATCCAGTTTCTCCAATCATGATTAGATTCTCAAATTCCAGTTCAAATTTCAGGTTAAGCTTAATATTATTTTTGAAAATGTTAAGATTACCCAAACAAACCAATTTTTTGCTAACACGATCTTTAATCTTATAAAAACATGTTCTGAAATTCTGTTTTACTTCGAATTGTCTAAACCGCAAAATTGTCAAAGTATAGTGCAAGAGGTGTAGCCGATCTCTCCCCATTATATTACTCTTCTCATTATAATACTGTAAAATTAATCTTTATGATCTATGATTCAAATTCACTTTCCATTTTGGAACTTTATGACTTGAATTATTGAAAAACTCGATGTTAACTAGTTTAATGAATATAAAAAATTTAACATGCTGGGTAGTCAACTGATGATTTCATTTCAGATATTGGATTACTTCTGATGTTACGAGACATTTGTCAAATGGTAAATCTTTTAACAAATGAAATGCATCCGATATGCATATGCATATATTTGTTGTATCATAATTCGATAACTTGAATATAACCAAACGTGCCTAAATATAGACATTGACTGAATCCGAATTCTGACCGATTCTCCTTTTAATTGTGAGCTCAGTGGCAAAAAAATGTTGCATTACTGTGCCATCCAGAACATCTGGTGTGCTTGTCAAAATGATTGGGCATAAGCCACATATAAATGATTTGTCCAAGCATCTATGTTTTCTCAGTTTAATTACCATTATATAGACCTTTTGCTTTCAAAATTAACCTACCATATCACAGGTTAGAAAATAATTCTTAACATGTTTCCAGACGGTAGTAGAATTTGAAAGATCACACTTCCTCAACTGCGATATGTATAACACATTATGACCCCAACTAGCTCAACTGGCATTGCGATGGAATAATGAGTTGCGCAATAAGCTGGTGGACTTCAACAATAATGCGACCATTAGATTTTGTACATTAGTGCATGTGCTATTTTACAAGTTTCATATGCATTTAAATGCCACCACTAGTGGAGACAGTAAAAATGTTGTTAGAAGCCAGAACCCTGTAGGAGACTGTTGTTTCTTAGTAAGAACACCAGCTTGACATTTCTTATTTGGAAACTTGATGGAACATGTTTCAAAATTGATGGGAACACATTTCAAAGTAGAAGGGAACGTATTTAAAAGTAGATTAACAAAATTGAACACTACAAAAAATTTGAACTAGATATTTGCTATATAGTAATAGATCGAACGAGAAGAAAATATTTTCTTCTGAACATGCAAAATGAACTAAAAAAAGATCACCGTTATGCCCACTGTAGCAAAATTAGAAAAAATGTAACAAAAATCAAAATCTTTGTAAACTAATAATCAAACTGGTAAATATATATTATTTATTATTAGATAATGTTTTTATGAGGTGGAGCCTTAACGCAACGGTTATGTCACTAGGTCTCTGTTTTTAAGAACTCTAAAGTATGTATAATCTTAACTCACATATTGCAATTTATTTCCTAACCAGGATAAGGAATTGTTTGGCTCAGTTGAATGCCAAGGACATTACTCCTGATGACAAACAAGAACTTGATGAGGCTTTACAAAGAGAGGTATATATATACATATGATTTCCTTTTCTTTTGGAATCAGTTTTATCCATTCTCTCCGAAATCTTCACTGCTTGCAGTACTAAATATTTAGATATGTTTTTTATGAATTAATGATAAATAGTTCTATGTCCCCCTTTTGCTTTTGTATAATCCTCTGCAAAGATAGGGATAATATCCATATAACAAACAAACCTTTATGAGGAAAAATACATATTAGTCTAATTTAAATATAACTAAACGATACAATATGTTCTTTTAGGTTTTATGGACTTGTCATGTCTTCAAATGATAATAAGTCTTCTATAGTTCAAAATATTTACTGACAATATTTTTTTTCCTGCTTTTGTATGCTGTTAAATGAACTCTTCTTCGTATTACAGATTCAAGCTGCCTTTAGGACAGATGAAATCAGAAGAACTCAACCAACACCACAAGATGAAATGAGAGCTGGAATGAGTTATTTTCATGAAACTATATGGAAGGGTGTTCCAAAATTTTTACGTCGTGTGGATACTGCTTTAAAGAATATTGGAATTAACGAGCGTGTTCCTTACAATGCCCCTCTTATTCAGTTCTCGTCTTGGATGGGTGGAGATCGTGATGGTATGATCCATATAATAACTGCATAATTGAATCGTTTGCCATATCGTTGATTCATAATGATTTTTTATTTTTAGGCGCATTATAAAAGTTTTTACTTGTACGTTCTTTTCACAATCTATATTTTTCCCGTATTATATAGGAAATCCTAGAGTGACTCCAGAAGTTACTAGGGACGTGTGCTTGTTGGCTAGAATGATGGCGGCAAAATTGTACTACGCTCAGATAGAAGATCTTATGTTTGAGGTACTTCAAAAGAGGAAATAAATACATGAAACGTGATTTTAAGTTTAATTGACTAGCCGCTAAAAGATATTTTTTCTTGATATCCTAATGCATCTGATTTCTTTGCAGTTGTCTATGTGGCGTTGCAATGACGAACTCAGAATTAGAGCTCAGGAACTACATCTGTCCTCGAAGAAAGATTCAAAACATTATATTGGTAATATGCGCTAACTGTATTCAACTGTAAAAATTTCAAATGTATTCATACTCCACCTGATGCTAAAATCATCTTTCCATTCATTATCATAATGTATAAGCCTTTAACCGGATCTACGTGTTTCATCATATTCTCCAACTTCCAGTCCTACGTCATATGTAATGTTAAAGTTTGTTAAAATTAATTGTGGTATGCAGAATTTTGGAAACAGGTGCCGCCAAATGAACCATACCGTGTTATCCTTGCGGATGTAAGAGACAAGCTATACAATACGCGTGAACGCTCTCGCCACTTACTTTCGAATGGATATTCAGACATTCCGGAAGATTCAACCTATACTGATCTTGAACAGGTAATTTTTGTCATATTTGAAAGAAAAAATTAACTTGTTTTTATAGATCTAATTCCTGTTATAAACATGTCTTTTCGCAGTTTTTGGAACCCCTTGAGCTATGCTACAGGTCACTCTGTGCATGTGGTGATAGACCTATCGCTGATGGAAGCCTCCTTGACTTCATGCGCCAAGTATCAACTTTCGGGCTCTCACTTGTTCGACTTGACATCAGGCAAGAGTCAGATAGACACACTGATGTGATCGATGCAATCACACAACACTTAGGAATCGGATCATACCGTGACTGGTCTGAAGACAAGCGTCAAGAGTGGCTTTTATCTGAACTCCGTGGAAAACGTCCTTTGTTCGGTTCTGACCTGCCCAAAACTGAAGAAATCGCTGATGTCCTCGACACTCTCCGTGTGATATCAGAACTCCCTTCCGATAGTTTTGGCGCTTACATAATTTCAATGGCGACCGCTGCATCAGATGTTTTAGCTGTAGAGCTCTTGCAAAGGGAGTGCCACGTGAAACAGCCACTAAGAGTCGTACCACTCTTTGAGAAGCTAGCAGATCTCGAAGCAGCTCCTGCAGCTCTTGCAAGGCTCTTCTCAATTGATTGGTATAGAAATAGGATCGATGGGAAACAAGAGGTCATGATTGGTTATTCGGATTCAGGCAAAGATGCTGGGAGGTTTTCTGCTGCTTGGCAATTGTATAAAGCTCAGGAAGACCTTATCAAAGTAGCGCAAGAGTTTGGAGTGAAGTTGACCATGTTTCACGGTAGAGGTGGAACTGTTGGTAGAGGAGGAGGTCCCACCCATCTTGCTATTTTGTCGCAGCCTCCAGATACCATTCATGGTTCTCTACGTGTCACTGTTCAAGGTGAAGTTATCGAACAGTCGTTTGGCGAGGAACATCTTTGCTTTAGGACGCTTCAGAGGTTTATGGCTGCTACGCTTGAGCATGGTATGCATCCACCTATTTCACCAAAGCCCGAATGGCGTGTGCTTATGGATGAGATGGCTGTTGTAGCTACTGAGGAATATAGGTCAATCGTGTTCCAAGAGCCACGTTTTGTGGAATATTTCCGACTTGTAAGTTTTTCTTTACATCCTCAAGAAATTAAGTATTATTGCTAATACTAAGATTTATTTGCACGAATAACCTTGATCCCCAATATCTTGGCGCTTTTTCAAGTTAACTATGTCATTAATTGTAGGCAACACCGGAGCTAGAGTATGGAAGAATGAACATCGGCAGCAGGCCTTCAAAGAGAAAGCCAAGTGGTGGCATTGAATCGCTACGTGCCATTCCATGGATTTTTGCATGGACACAGACAAGGTTTCACCTTCCTGTGTGGCTTGGTTTTAGAGCAGCTTTCAAGCATGTTATCGAAAAAGACATCAGGAACTTTCACATGCTTCAGCAGATGTACAACGAATGGCCATTCTTTAGGGTCACCATTGATCTGGTTGAAATGGTTTTCGCTAAAGGTGACCCAGGAATCGCTGCTTTGTACGATAAGCTGCTTGTTTCTGAAGAACTGTGGTCTTTTGGAGAGCGCCTGAGGTCAAATTATGAAGAGACCAAAAGTCTCCTCCTTCAGGTGATTTTTCTTTTGCAGAAAGGACACTTAACTGAAAGTGCTTTTATTGTTACTCTCAAACTACTTTTCTAGCATATTCATTGTATATTTTTACTCATTACTTGTCAAAATAGCTTATAAGCAACTTATCATATTTTCTTCCAATACGAAATGGCAAAAGTTTCGTAGTTTTCGAAACATATCAAGGAAATATCTGTCTGTAACTTTTTACTTATAAGCTTCTTTTTCAGCAAGTTGTTTCCAAGTTCTACTAATGAAATATATGCTAACCAACCTGTAATTGTATTATTAAGGTTGCTGGTCACAAAGATATTCTGGAAGGAGATCCCTACCTTAAACAAAGATTGAAGCTGAGGGACTCATACATAACAACTCTAAACGTGTGCCAAGCTTACACGCTGAAGAGAATCAGAGACCCGAGCTTTGAAGTGAAACAACGGCCGCATCTGTCGAAAGAATACTCAGTTTCGAGCAAACCAGCTGCTGAATTGGTTAAGCTGAACCCGACAAGTGAGTATGCACCTGGGCTTGAAGATACGCTTATTTTGACCATGAAAGGTATTGCTGCTGGGATGCAAAACACCGGTTAAAAGGATAATTGGCTTTTGGCGGTTATTCGAAGGTTGATGAGTGGTTTTTATATGCACTGTTACGTTGGTGCTCGTTATTGTTTACGGTATTTTGTTGTTTATGTTGACCTCAAAAAGACTATCTTATGGTGAATTAAGAAAGTGCTTTTCCGGCTCCTGATTTACTTAATAAATAAAGAGAGCGTTTGTGAGCTTCAAATGTTTTGTTTGTTGCTTTGCTTTTCTGATTTGTTGTGGTTCTGACTTGTGCTTTTTGTTTGCTTTGCATTTCTAGTTGCTGCTTTGATGACTGAGACTTTGAAACGAAATTCCTCAGTAGTTTTCTTATGGGAAGAAATAGTTTTAACTTGATATTAGATTTGGCGATTGTTTAAAAATTAGGCTAGCGTTGTCAATTGTTTGGATATCAGGATCATCACGAATTACATTTGTAGGAAAGAGAATCATAATTTACCTCTAATGCGGGTTTGTGAATTATGGTCTTAATTTGAGTGTGCTTTATCCTGCTTACCAATGAAGTTTGTTGAAGGAGTCTGAAACTTTTCGTTGTTGTCAAAATCTGAGGGAGAAGACACCAAATCTCAACCACAATTCCACGTGAAATTATCATGTTGACCCTACTATTCAATTTTTATACCATTTCTCATGTTATACACGAATTTGCTTCCTGCCAAAGTAGCTTCGTCCCTATGAATAACAATGTTCATTTTGTGAATTATAATTTAATAGTGAGGCGGTTAATGGAGGGACCAAATTCTCTGTACTGCAACAAATTGATGAATTTGTAGAGCACAACGAATGATCGATGATAAAAAAATAAAAATGAATGGTTGAGATTATTGTGGCACATGCGGATAGAAGGGAGAAGGATAAAGGATTCGACTTGGTTAATAGAAGCAACCACACAATGAGTAAATTAAGACAAGTGCGAGCTATGCATACAACATGTTAGAGTAAGTGAATTAAATGAATCAAAACAGCATTGTGATAGATGCAGTAGCAAACATATAGCAAGTAAAAAATGTTAAATACACGAGTTTTTCACATTAAAAGATGCAGCAAAATTGAATTTGAGTATTAGTAGGTTGAGATGCGATAAAATTACCAGTGATGTAGCTTTATTTTATAGTTTTAGCTCTCGATGAAAACCCTTAGCTGTATCCCTTCTAGTAATGAGATTAAAGCTATATATGAAAATAAGAAAATAAAATAAATGTCCTTTAGAGCATCTCATCACAGGGTATGCTAAATTTTTATCAAATTATCTAAGCTTAATAATACCACGTAATTGCAACAATGTGCTATAAACTAAAAATCGTATACAACGTTCTATTTTTGGACCCTAGTTGAAAAATGTATAAATTATATATACTAGTACAAACAACACGTAATGCATCTAATAGGTAGAGATATTTACATTTTGTTTAATAAAAAAATAAGTGGACGAATGTGTTGTAATTGTAAATGTTTTGGTAGTCACGATACTTTTATTTTAAGTTGTTTTATTAGTAGTATCAGTGACAGATTAATAGTAAAATTCCGCTGATACGTAGTTATGAAGAAGATGTGGTGGATTTTGCAAACTGGTAATAAGATTCCGTTTAGGGAATAAAGGTATTTTCGGAATTTTAAAAGGTGCCGTGAAATTCCTATCAATTGAATTTTCTTTATTAATAGTCCGAGTGTATTAGAATCTATAAATTAAAATGTTACCCTAAAGTAGTTGTCTCCTTTTAAAAAATAAGAGGTACTTTGGTGCTTTTATCAGCGTAAGTCCAGTAAATTTATGTTACCGTTGATTTTTCGAAGTTGATGTGATCCCTTTCATTATATTACATCTTTCTTGCAAATTATGCACAAAATTTATTTTTGTTTTAACAATGTCGAACATGGTAAATTAACCTAATAAATTCAAATCATTTTAATTGTTATAGAGCATTCTCAATGTATACTTCACGAATTTCTAACTTATAATCGAGAACAATACATTAATGAAGATTAGTTGATAACTACTTGAACACAAACACACACACATATACTCATAGATGGACGTAATACATTTTCTTTAAAAAAATATGAGCTAAAGGCAATGATAAACAAAAAATTTATACGTAAAAAGAAAATTCTCCAAATTATGTACATAAATAAAAATGTTACTAGTCATCAATATAATAAGATTCACTTATTCTCCCTTTCTTCCGGCCATCGTTATTGCATAACCTTAAAGAAATATAAAAAAGTTAGAAAATGTCAAATATCATAAATCCTAATTAAATATAAATAAATGATAAGAACTTGTTATCGTGTTAGTTTTGCTAAAAAAATACAGATTTTTTTTGAGGTTTACACTAAACCCATTAGTTTTGGACATTAGTTTTCCTTAACTAAAGAAACTTTGTTTGATGATGCAACCGAAAAGGAGGAAATGTATCAAAATTAAAAACCAATGAATATAATTTAAAAAAAAATCCTATAAGAAACTAGTGGTGGTCCAATTAAGAAGATGAAAAGAAATTGTATGTTACTTTTGATTATAAGATTAAAGGGAATTTCGTGTCTTTAATTTTAATAAAATAATAAATAGGAAAAACTATTGCAATCATAGAAAGATAAAAGTGGAAAACGAAGAAGAACCATAAGTTATTATGATTGAAGATGATGATGGATTGATGCTTATTTTGTAAACGTGGATAAACTATTCCTTCGTTTTTTTAATATCTTCATTAAAAATTTATTGCAATTATTTCCTCTAGGAAGTTATATGTGACGCCCCGGCTCTAGTGACCAAAATTTCAAAGGAAGTTTGTCGTCCGATAACTCGGATCAATGGGCAGGATGGAACGCTCTAATATGCACTAATTTGGGTCTACACGAATGCATTTAAATACCTGAATACATCAATAGCATGCATCTTACCTCAACGCAAGAGAATGTACATGAATCTAGAATTGAATAACGCATATATCGGAAACATATATAAATAAATGATGACATATGTATCAATATCACAGATGAAACGGAATATATATATATATATATATATATATATATATATATATATTCAAAGCTTGTCTGATACATGGACTAATAAAAAATACATCATTTAAAACTCGACAGACCATACATACTCAGAATAGAAATTTTTATCAAGTTATCAAAGTTCTACTTTCCTTTATTTATTTTCGAGACATTGTTAGTAATCTTGTCGAACTTATCGTTAAGATAAGAAATTTCGGATTTTGATGCTTCTAGTTCATTTTTCAATATAGTGTTTTCTTTTCTAATATCATCATTTTCTAGTTTAACTTTTCCTATTTCACACAATAATGAATCATTTTGAATTGATAGATTCTTATATACTTTTTTCCGTAGTTTCTAATTCTTCTTCTAAAATGGTTTTCTCATCTTTTAATAATCCTATTTCAAGTTCCATTCGAATTGAGTTTAGCAACATATTCTTCATTCAAATTTTTAGTTTCTCTATATTTGTCATCTAATTCCATGCCGAGTTCTAAAATTTCATTATAGACTAGATTAGGATATGCCTCCTCAGTGTTTGCCATGAAGCATACATTTGCTTGCTCAGAATCACTATAGCTGTCGCTGTCTGATAATGAAGACGGATCCGAGTCATCCCAAGTTACTTGAAAAGCTCATTTTCTTTTCTTGAATTTCTCCAACTTGCTTTTTGTTTTGTCATTATTGAGTTCTAGATATTGTTTCTTCATGTGTCCAAACTTATCACACCCAAAACATTTGATCGAAGTTTGGTTGGATGAGTTTGAATTTCCTCCATTTTGGGATCTCGTCAACTTTTCGAATTTCTTTAACTTGTTGTAATTTTTGGTAATAAATACGATCTCATCTTCATCTCAGTCTAAATTATTATCATTGTCTTGAAAGGCTATATTTTTCTTTTCATTGTTTTGTTCTTTCTTTGCCAGCAAATTTGCTTCGTATGACATCAAATTTACTGTCAATTCTTCAACTTTTAGTTGAGATAAGTCATTTGCCTCTTCGATGTCCAACACTTTTCGTTCCCATTCATTAGTTAAGGAATTTAAAATATACGCAACTAAATCAAAATATGTAAATTTGACTCCAAGTGCCATGAGATCGTGTTGGATAGTTTGAAATCTAGCATACATATCACCAATAGATTCATTTGCTTCCATTTTAAATGAAGAAAACTGATTTTGTAAAATGGGAATCTTTGTTTGCTTAACTTTGTTAGTACCTTCATGAGTGATTTGTAGTGTATTCCATATATCATATGTAGAAGTGTACAATATGACAAAATTCATTTTTTCAAGTGAACAAAATAAAACATTCATGGTTTTAGCATTGTTTGTTGCTGTGTTCTTTTGAGCATTTGTCCAAGTTCTTATGTCTATTTCTGGTGCTGCATATCTAACTTGAGTTGCGTGTCAAATTTCTAGACCATTTAATTCAATAAAAATGCGCATACGTTTAGACTAGTAAGCATAATTAGATTCGATGAATAGTGGAGGACGTGCAGTTGATTGTCCTTGTTGAAATGTACTTGCCATATTAAATAAGTTTCAATTACATGTTATTGTGAATTGAGATAACCATGCTTTGATACCAAATGTAAGTGTGTATGTATCGTGTATTTATATCTAATATGCAAGTGTAATAAAAAGCTAACTTATAAATAGCAGATTAAAGTAAAGAAAAGTAAAGAAACAATCACACCAGAGTTTTTATACTGGTCCGAATCTCTCGTTCTACGTCCAGTCCCGAAGCTCATCTTCGGCTTTAACTAGTAAACAACCCTCTCTTTTCTTGGAGGAATAGTCTTGATACAAAAATCTTTCCTAGACAAGTATGTGTTTTGAGAAACACTGATTTTGACTGCATAGTATGAATCTTCCTATAATCTCCTTTGAGTAGTATGTGTACGCGAAGCTTTGATTTTAGGAAGTGATAAAATTGATATATTGTTTGCTTTTAGAAATTAGAGTATGCAAAGAGTATAGATATGAGATTCAGAAAATTCAAGTAGTTTGTCTCTTAGAATCTTTACATATTTATATACGATGAAGAGTCTTCTTGAAGAGTGGCATCCATTAGTGTTTTCTATTTCAGTCTAAAGGTTTCAATCACTAAGGAGGAAGAGATGCGTTGAAGAGATATGGAAGCAACCGTTAGAATGAAGCAGGTAATAGTTCATTGTTTTTGCCCGTTACCCAGCACAGACGCCTGTCAATAATATTTAGACGTTTGTGTGTGTGTATATATATATATATATATATATTTTAAATAGAGGCCAGGGTCAGACTTCTGAGATGGATTGAGAGATGTCTAATACGTATTAGTTGTTTAAAACAGAGACCATAGTCAAATGTATGGTATATACCGACCGATGTCTGATATATGTTATTTTCTACAGTGAGCCTTTTTTTGAGATAACGAAGACTTAAATATTTTGTTGTGCAATGGTTGTGTTGAAACCTACTAAAGGAGATTTTACAATATATATATATATATATATATATATATATGACAATAACCCACTATAATAGCTTTCTTATACCGATGATTCTTCTTTTCTGTTGGTTGTCTTCAAGTTGAATTCTGAAAGCTTTTACCTGCAATTAGATGGAGTATATTGTATGTGTATGATTATATAGTTGTTTTCATCAAATCATAGAATAAAGGTTCTATCATTTATAGGGAATTCAATAAGTGTTGGACCAGAAGTCCAAGTGCAGAAGAGTCCAGTTGTTATGCCAAATCATCACCGAAAATCTCAAATTAATCTGAGTCATTCATATGGATCGTTAGCTATCCACAGGGGATGGATCTCTATCTATACATAGGGGATGGATCGCTAGCTATCCGTCAACTTAGCATATTTTTCTACCAAAAGCCTTTACTTGGTGCTACGAAGGAGCTCAGAAAGTTTGAGGCGATCTGACTTTCTTGATGGATCGCTAGCTATCCATAGGGAATGGATCGCTACCTATCCATAGAGGATGGATCACTAGCTATCCATCCACTTAGTATATTTTTGAGCGATCTTTGTTTGGTTTTCTTCCTATCTTCTATTTTAGTGCCTTAACAAAATATCAAGTAATTTGGAGTTATTTTGATCATTCGTCTTCATTGGTCATCTGATACAGAAGAATCATCCATACCTCGCTCAAATATTAACGAAATTGACCGAAACTTTGCAGAAACACTGTAGAGGATGTCATGGACCCACCATAAAATTTTAAGGTGGTGGGGCCCTATATGGGTTGCTAGTGATCGGTCTAGTTAGGT
Source organism: Allium cepa (assembly GCA_030765085.1). Taxonomy (NCBI): domain Eukaryota; kingdom Viridiplantae; phylum Streptophyta; class Magnoliopsida; order Asparagales; family Amaryllidaceae; genus Allium; species Allium cepa. The sequence goes on along the minus strand of CM060943.1, from coordinate 671,714,572 downwards.
CACTTGAGATCCATCAAATTAATTCCAAATCATTTCATTTTATCATGAGCTTTCTTCTGTGTTTTTTTACATGTTCTCCCAAAATTTCAAGTCAATCCAACTAAGTATGAGTTCTATAAGTCCATTTTAAGTGAGCTGCTTTTGGTCAAACAACTTGAATCAGGTGAATCTTCATTTCACGAACTAGATTGTTTGGCATGCTATGAAACTTGGCAAGCGTCTCTAGGGAACATATTAGATCATGATGCAAGAGGAATGGAGGATCCATTGGCAAGCTTTATGGATCGTTAGCGATCCATAGGTAATGCATCGCCAACGATCCATCGCATTAGCTTGTTTTGGCATTTTTCTCCTTTAGCCTTTATCTTCGTTCCTTCCGGTCTCCTTGGTCGATCCTTGAGATATTTTGACTTTATATAGATGTTCTAGTTCTCTTTGAATTCTATTAGTTTAAAAACTCAGTTAACAGTTTGGGAATTGCATATATGTTTGTGCATCGTATGCTCCTTGAATCCTATTTGTGGTAGGAGAACTGTGGTGGCTTGATCATGTATCTAGTTGGGTACCCAATTAGATATGGGTATGTAGGTAGTCATAAATGGCAGTGATGTAGCCCCATTAATTAGAATACATTTTCTTGTTCTGTTTGCTATTTATCATGTGTTGTTATATCTTTCATGCTTACCATTTTATTTCGCACTGATGTGTTTATTGAGTTCTGAGGAAGGGGTATTGATATCTCTCACATCAGAGTTGTGAAGTGGTAGATTTATAATACTTGAATTTGGTATGTATTAAAGTATATCCAGTAGAATAAATGATTAATCTGATAAGTTATAGTATTGAAATTTATATACTATACAGTGTTGTATATTTATCCGATTATGAAACGTTAAAATGGTAGTTTTCATGCGTAATTTTAGAACGGATGGATTTTTTTGGCCTTTTTGATTAGTTAGAAAATCCGAGTTGTATAATGACGCTCCGGCTCCAATGACCGAAATATCAAAGGGAGTTTACCGTCCGATAACTCGGATTAATGGACATGGAAGGAGCAACCTTTCATATACACTACTTTGTGTCAACACAGATACTTAAATACCTGAATACATCTGAAATAGTATGTATCTCATCTCGACACAAGGCAATGTACACGAATCTAGAATTTTATAGCTCATATATCAGGAACATATATAAATAAATGATGACACAAGTATCGATATCACAAAGGAAATAGAATATATATATATATATATATATATATATATATATAATGCTTGTCTGATACATGGACTAATCAAAAGTACATTACTTAAAACTCGATAGACCATATATACTTCGGAAGTTGTCGACTTCAAATGTCCATGTAACGATTCTTCTTGCGATCGATCTTTAGATATATCCACAATTGCTTGGGTAGTTTCAACTTGATCAGATCTCTGAATAAACAGAATAGTGCTATAGATCTTGGCCTCAAGGCGATAGTTACTAAACTCAAACTTAGAAGCCTCCTATCTAATAAACATATCCCATGGACTGCTCTCTAAACAAACCAGACTGACATCTAATAGGAGGCTAACTTGGAATACAACACCTCAGTCTGACTTGAGGTGTTATTATAAACATAACAAACTTCGAGTCAGACTATAAATCTAGCTGTGAGTATTATCGTGCATAATCATAACATACAAGTGTGGTGTCAAGTACAAATACATCACATTTTAATCAAACACATAAATGTCGCACACACCATAAAATATCCCGCCCACATTTTATTTTCATAAATCAGTGCTAACACATGTGTCATGGCTCTATTCATCGTGACTCACAGCTGCAACTCTAAGAAACTTGGATATCACGCCCTATTTAAATTTATAAGTCGCAATTATTATTCAACAGAATTTTCACAGTTAAGTTATCCATATACGAGGTCTGCAATCACTAATGAATCATTATTCATTCTTACTAGACTCTTATAAGTTAAAATATAATTATTATATGGAGTGGTATAAAAATATGGTCCAATCAGAGAGTAGAAAAACTCAATATTGCTGCTTATAAGTTTAAATATTATATTTATATGGATAAGGATAAAATATGGTCCAATTAGTGAGTAGAAGATTTTACCTTTCTTCTTAATTTTTAAATTAATCAGTATCCTAATAAGTCTTATAACTCAAATAGTCTTTAAACCAACATTTTAAATTTGTTTAAAATCCATTCGAGACGTTTTATCCAAACTTTATTTTATTCTCATAATGATTTTCCTTTTAATAAAATTTCAATTTTCAATTTTCAACAATTATAAAATATTTTCTTTATTTCCAAATTAATTCCAAAATTTCACTAATATTATTTCTTTTGATAAAATAAATTTCCATACAATAATTGGACTAAATAAAATTTTAAATCATATTTTTTCAAATAAATCAAAAATACATAATTAACCAAATACCGAGATGTTACATTATTATAGTAGATAATAATAATATATATCAAATTGTATATGACATATAATGTTTAAATAGTTTATTCAAACAAATATTTATTTATATTTGAGATTTACAATGGGAAATAAAGCTCGGGTGAGCACATTTTGTTACTTATCCATATTATGCTTTTAAAATTTAGTTCCCCTGCGAGCTCTCTCATTGCTTGGTGTCTTTTCCACTGCTCATTCCTTTATTTTTATGTAAAAAATTAATTCTTATCTATTTTATCTTTTCTATTATAAAAAAAGAATATTGGACTTTTTATATTCTCATCTCTTAGTCCCACTTAGAATACTTTTCTCTCATCAATTTAAGGACAAAATATTCATTTTTCTCCATTTAATACTCGTTTAAAATTAAATTTATTTCTATTGTAAGATAATCATTTCTCTAGTACGTATTATAACTTGGTTTAAGTTTCACATCTACCATAGCCCCAATATTCATTATTCTTAAATAATCCAACCGTATGTTATCTTCCTCTTCTCCACCCGTTCAGTGTAATAAAAAACATATTATTTTCTTTTTTATTTCACGTTTGTTTTCTTCTTCCTCCTCTAACAATTATTTCATCCACATCTCTAGTTTTCTATATAAAAAATTCAGTTTTTTTCTTCCCCCTTGTATTCTCCTTAACTATTTTTGAATATTCATGTTTTGTAATGATTGTTTTCTGCCGGTGCATTTTGGTTCTAGATATTCATGAAAAAAATTATCTGAAAGTTAGAAATAACCTTGGCTTAATGTGTAACGACCCAGAATTTTATTTAATTAAAATTTGAATATTTGATTAATTTTAAATATTAATAAGTGAAATTTATAAGTCGAATAAATTTTATTTCGAATAATTGGATTTAATTGGATAATTAAATCAATAATTTAATATGTTAAATTATGGAAATAATTGAAAATTGGGTTAAATATGATTGAAAATGATTTGTAAAATTTTATTTTATCATATTGGAGTTAGAATAATAATTTAGAACTTTTAAAATCGAATTAAAAGTTTATTTGTGAAAATTGAATATTTTAATATTTAATCGATTAGTGAAAATAGCCAATTTTTGAACTGTCTCAGAATTGGACGAAAATAGTTCCATTGGATCCGTAATAGTTTGTTATTACCGGATTTCAAATTTCGTAGCAATCGGAGTTATCGTTTGATCGTGGCAGCTCGAAACGCATCGAATTATTTTTAATATTAATTTGGCGAGTTAAAATAGTCATTTTTCAAAAAGTCTCGGATTTCGATGAAACCAGTTTCATCGGATCCGTAATGTGATATTATTGTAAGGTTTCAAATTTCGTGTCAATTGGATTTACCGTTTGTCCGGTACAAATTAAAACGCCTAGAAAATCGTTTAAATCGGTTTAATTTAAATTGAACGTTTATTGCCATAACTCGCACAGATGTCCGAATTAGTTTTCAAAACCTGTTCCATTGTGTCCGGAACGCGGGATAAACCCTAGGAACGTCAGTTTCGGCGCGTAAATCGGAGTTTTGAAAACCCGGAATGAATAGTGTTTTGAATAATTTCCTATAAATAACCCTAAACCTCTCACAAATAAAAAAAATAACCTAAGGGTTAGCCGCCTCCACCAGAAACCAATGGCCGAAAATTGGCAGTTTTCTCTCCTCAATCTCTTCAAATCCGTGCAATGATTCGAGAAACTTCCAACATGAAAGATGTAGATCTAAGTGAGTTCTATCGATCCATACGGCGATGATCGCCTGGATCGTGACGTGGTGGCCGCAAATCGAGCTGGAAGGGAGCACGGTCGCGCACGTTTTTCAATGCACAGGCACGATCGACCTCTACGCTACTCAGGCCGATGATAGAGTGGTTGATGCCCTTTCAAACGGCGGTGGTTGATCATCCTGGAATCGTTCGTAGAGGGGGCGGCTAGCTTGGGTTTTGTACGAAGATGGGTTAGGGTTCTTGCTGTAGAACGCGTTCGAATGGAAGAGGAAGAGGGGGGGGGGGGGACGTGCGGGCCTGATGTGTTGGCTTGGGATGGAGGGCCATGATTAAAAGTTAGTTTTAAAAAAAAGAAAATAATATGTTGTAATTTATAAATTAAATCGTGTAAACTTGTTAAAATCATAACTTTTTCATACGAGGTCGAAAACGCGCGAAACCAGTTGCGTTGGAATCGTATGGACGAGCACTACGCGATGGAATTGGATTGGAGTCGTTTGAAGTTAGTGAGAATTTTGGGTAAAATTAAACGTCCGTTTAATTTTATTCGAAATAAATCGCTAAAACGAAATTAAAATCAAGGTGAGAACTTCTCACTCAATCGAATCAGTTTCGATTTTATTTTGAATAGTTATATTTAAAATATTTGAATGCATGTTTGAATGATGATTTGTTATCTATTGATTGTTAAAATAGACATTATACGCCGTTAGTAAGCGGATGTTATTTATTAAAAACATATACCGTGAATATTTCATAAATAGTGAAATTAGTATTATATATAATAGCAATATATATATATATTGACATATGTATATATTGGAGTTATTGATTTCCTGCATTGTATAGCGGATGAGACCCTATTGCGCCGTCTATTAAGCGGATAATATTTTAAATCCCATATACCGCGATAATTTCGTACTGGAGCGAAATTGGTATTGTGCTAATGTTTTTGGATGCAGGAAAACAGGTTGGAGGGATCCAACTGGATTCCTCAACAGTATTTATTTGATTTCAGATATTTTGATATTTGATGGATTATCATATCGATATATGATATCGTTGTTGTCGTGATTGACTATTTGGTATGTAGCATCATTGGAACAAATTTTGGAAATTTAAAAGGGATTTCAAAGTGATTTTTGAAAGTATACGTTTATAAAATATTTTTGGAATTGATCCATTTTAAATAAATAAACGTTATAATTTTAATGTTATAAAAATTATGATTTTGAGAAATACGGTTAAAGATTGATTTTTGAGAAATATGGGTTAATGTTTTTATAAAATAATTAAATTGGATTTTTGAATTTATTATAAAAAGTTTAAAAAAATAGGATTATGAATTTGATTATTTTATAAATCAAGAGAATGGTGAAATTATATAGGAGATTAAAGATGTTTTAAAATAATAGTATAAATTGATTTTATAAAGGATTTATAAATTGATATTTATAAATTAAAACATTTGAATTATAAAACGAGTTTTTATAAGAGTTTGAATGAAGTGAAAATGGATTGCATAAGTGAATAGAATTTATAAAATTATAAATGGTGAAGTTATAAATAAAATTTATAAATAGTAAGATTTATAAATTTTGTGAAGATATTAAAGAATATATTTGGATAAATAATTGAATCTTATAAGTTATAAGATATATAATTATGAAGTTTAAAAGAACGATTTTGTAAAATAATCGTTTTATAAGCATTTAACTTATAATGTGAACTTTTGGTTTATAATTGAGTTATGAATCGAATAGGTTAATAAAGGAGATGTATAAAAAGGAAGTAGTTATAAAACAAATAGAAAATAGAAAATAGAACGGAATAGAAAACAGCAGAACAACATCAGAATCTCAAAATTCGCAGCGGAACAACATATAATAATAAATGAATAATCTTTAAACAAAGAATTATATCAGTTATTACATTTTATACATTACATTTCATTACATCATATCATCAGAGTGTACAACAACAACAACAAACAGTGGAAAAGAAATACTATACATAATAATACGCCATGCCATCCATCTTGCCTCCAGCAACTCCTGAATATCCAGAATATCCTGATAAACCTAACTCTTGACTGCCCGTGTGGAAATTGGTGGGCACCCAGAGTTTAGGAAGGAAAACAATAAACTCCGAGTCAGTCATGTGACTGGTGTGAGAACTCAAAACAGTTTATTTATCTTTAAAAGTCAAAATAGAGGAATATTTTTAAAATCTATTCGCAATGCTTTTAAGAATGAGACTACCATAAGGCCTCCCGCATACATACATAATGCAAACGCAGAATCGGAGGAGATTTCTCCTTATGATAGTCAAAGATGCTTGATACGCATTTAAAAGAACATTTGATATTATTACTAGTGCATAATGTAGAGAAAATTCATTTCGAAAATAAAGATATAAATCTTAGCCGATATAGACATTTCGAACTATGCCTACTATAGCTACCATGTTCAATAGCGGGTTACCGCCATATTACATGGCAGGTTATACAACTAAAACTGTACAAGGCTCGTATTTGAAGAATGGATTTTCCAACAAATGGTCAGGCCAAGGAACTTCCCATTGCCACATGGAAACGCCTCTGGAAGGACGCCCCGAGAACCAAACTGTTCTCCGCTAAACAAAGCCGGGAATCCCTTTTCCCAAGGAATATTACAAACCCTCAGATATGCCACCCCCGGTCCTTTGGAACCTTTAATCGAGAGCTCTCTAACCAACATCACACCATAATAATAAGTGTTTCAACATGAGTAAGTATCTGGGCTCCATACCATGATACTACCCTTTTCCAGAAGGAATGGTCATACCCTAGGGAAGCGATCCCTGAAAACCTTGCTGCACAATTCCTGTTTCGACCATTACCGGTTTGTGAGGCTCGACGAAGTCTCGTCCACAAAAAACATACTTTATACAAAAGCCATGCTTTGGGTCAACAAATGATCATAGAAATGATCACCAAGATAGACGATCAAACAAATGATCCTATCACAAATAATCAACACAATGATCATTTCACAGCAACACTTAGCATGTCACATTACCAAATTGGGAATATATCGCTGATAACCTTCAACTACATAACCTCTAGGGTGTTAAGCTAAAAAAATAAATTCTCCGCCACCAACAGAAATATATTTGAAAGAAATCGGCTTTATATCTCAATTGTAATGTCAGACATACAATCCATACAAGTCTGTTCCGGGCTCGAACAAAACCGAAGGCACTTACAAAGAAGTCCTTGCAATCCGGATAATCTCTAATCACGTCCGGATTTCCCATCACATAGGGAGTCTCTATACCGTAGCTACTCGGTGCAAAGACAATCGACGAGTTGTCCTTTCGCTTTCAAAAAGATCCGGTCTTCAACACCGGTCTTCAAATGCAATTCATAACGACGTATCACATATTCGGAATGGGTTATACGACCCCATGGTCCTTTCCCGGTTAACCCGAATAGTGAGCACTTATTCAAAAATAAGTGTGGCATTCAAATTCAAACAAATCACATCAATTACCCATTCAAAGGGAAATATTGATAGTCGGTTATTGAACTATCAATGGATATGCACACATCACCAGTTTCCAAATAATTTTCCAAATTATTTATTTTCCAAAATATCTTTACTAGATATATTATTTTCAATACTTCAAAAATAAATCAATATTTATTTTTAAACAAGTTCCCCTTCTTTTATAAATTCCATAGTGAATTTATATTTCACAATATCTACTGATATACGATTTTCAATAGGTTTCAATATTCCTTTTCAATTTATCTTCAAAAAGATAAATTCTCAAAATATTCACTTTATATTGGAAAACATTTCCATACTTATTTAATAAGTAATTCACGAACCTATCTATTTTCAACACTTGGAAAATATTCAATATACTTAAATCGAAATTAAGTATATATTTCATTCTTTAAGGAAATCATTCTCTTAAACATATTTATTTGGGCCAAAACGAATGTTACGTAAAACATCGTTACGACAACCCAAAATCACTAGTATAGGGATTCGAAATTAAAATAGATATATAAATCCCAATACTATACAAAACATTTCCTTTCGGAAATCATTTACTATAACAACAGTGTTATAGTCCACTATTTCCTTTTATTTCTCGAAAACGTCTATTTCAACAATAAATGTTGAAATCTAGGGTTTCGAATCTCAACACATTTTAAAACATCGTTAGATCGTTTTAATTCTATTTAAACATCAAATCTAAACATTTTCTTTAACATATTATTCACTATTCAAAAACGTGAATATACTACATTAACCAATTTCATCATTTCTATACATTTCATTTTAAAGGATTATTCACTGTCTAAAACGTGAATATAACTCCATTAATAGGTTTCAACAATTTACTTATCAAAATAAGTCGTTTACGAATTTATAAAACAACGTTTATAAATTCCTTTATTAACCTATATTCAATTCATAACTCAATTATAAACCAAAAGTTCACATTATAAGTTAAATGCTTATAAAACGATTATTTTACAAAATCGTTCTTTTAAACTTCATAATTATAAATCTTATAACTTATAAGATTCAATTATTTATCCAAATATATTCTTTAATATCTTCACAAAATTTATAAATCTTACTATTTATAAATTTTATTTATAACTTCACCATTTATAATTTTATAAATTCTATTCACTTATGCAATCCATTTTCACTTCATTCAAACTCTTATAAAAACTCGTTTTATAATTCAAATGTTTTAATTTATAAATATCAATTTATAAATCCTTTATAAAATCAATTTATACTATTATTTTAAAACATCTTTAATCTCCTTTATAATTTCACCATTCTCTTGATTTATAAAATAATCAAATTCATAATCCTATTTTTTTAAACTTTTTATAATAAATTCAAAAATCCAATTTAATTATTTTATAAAAACATTAACCCATATTTCTCAAAAATCAATCTTTAACCGTATTTCTCAAAATCATAATTTTTATAACATTAAAATTATAACGTTTATTTATTTAAAATGGATCAATTCCAAAAATATTTTATAAACGTATACTTTCAAAAATCACTTTGAAATCCCTTTTAAATTTCCAAAATTTGGTCCAATGATGCTACATACCAAATAGTCAATCACGACAACAACGATATCATATATCGATATGATAATCCATCAAATATCAAAATATCTGAAATCAAATAAATACTGTTGAGGAATCCAGTTGGATCCCTCCAACCTGTTTTCCTGCATCCAAAAACATTAGCACAATACCAATTTCGCTCCAGTACGAAATTATCGCGGTATATGGGATTTAAAATATTATCCGCTTAATAGACGGCGCAATAGGGTCTCATCCGCTATACAATGCAGGAAATCAATAACTCCAATATATACATATGCCAATATATGTATATATTGCTATTATATATAATACCAATTTCACTGTTTATGAAATATTCACGGTATATGTTTTTAATAAATAACATCCGCTTACTAACGGCGTATAATGTCTATTTTAACAATCAATAGATAACAATCATCATTCAAACATGCATTCAAATATTTTAAATATAACTGTTCAAAATAAAATCGAAACTGATTCGATTGAGTGAGAAGTTCTCACCTTGATTTTAATTTCGTTTTAGCGATTTATTTCGAATAAAATTAAACGGACGTTTAATTTTACCCGAAATTATCACTAACTTCAAACGACTCCAATCCAATTCCATCGCGTAGTGCTCATCCATACGATTCCAACGCAACTGGTTTCGCGCGTTTTCGACCTCGTATGAAAAAGTTATGATTTTAACAAGTTTACACGATTTAATTTATAAATTACAACATATTATTTTCTTTTTTTTAAAACTAACTTCTAATCATGGCCCTCCATCCCAAGCCAACACATCAGGCCCGCACGTCCCCCCCCCTCTTCCTCTTCCATTCGAATGCGTTCTACAGCAAGAACCCTAACCCATCTTCGTACAAAACCCAAGCTAGCCGCCCCCTCTACGAACGATTCCAGGATGATCAACCACCGTCGTTTGAAAGGCCATCAACCACTATATCATCGGCCTGAGTAGCGTAGAGCTCGGTCGTGCCTGTGCATCGAAAAACGTGCGCGACCGTGCTCCCTTCCAGCTCGATTTGCGGCCACCACGTCACGATCCAGGCGATCATCGCCGTATGGATCGATAGAACTCACTTAGATCTACATCTTTCATGTTGGAAGTTTCTCGAATCATTGCACGGATTTGAAGAGATTGAGGAGAGAAAACTGCCAATTTTCGGCCATTGGTTTCTGGTGGAGGCGGCTAGGGTTAGGTTTAGGTTATTATTATTATTTTTTATTTGTGAGAGGTTTAGGGTTATTTATAGGAAATTATTCAAAACACTATTCATTCCGGGTTTTCAAAACTCCGATTTACGCGCTGAAACTGACGTTCCTAGGGTTTATCCCACGTTCCGGACACAATGGAACAGGTTTCGAAAGCTAATTCGGACATCTGTGCGAGTTATGGCAATAAACGTTCAATTTAAATTAAACCGATTTAAACGATTTTCTAGGCGTTTTAATTCGTACCGGACAAACGGTAAATCCAATTGACACGAAATTTGAAACCTTACAATAATATCACATTACGGGTCCGATGAAACTGGTTTTGTCGAAATCCAAGACTTAAATATTGAAATATTAAAATATTAAAATATTTTCACTAGTCCATTAAATATTAAAATATTCAATTTTCACAAATAAACTTTTAATTCGATTTTAAAAGTTCTAAAGTATCATTCTAACTCCAATATGATAAAATAAAATTTTACAAATCATTTTCAATTATATTTAACCGAATTTTCAATTATTTCCATGATTTAACATATTAAATTATTGATTTAATTATCCAATTAAATCCAATTATTCAAAATAAAATTTATTCGACCTATAAATTTCACTTATTAATATTTAAAATTAATTAAATATTCAAATTTTAATTAAATAAAATTCTGGGTCGTTACATAATGCGTCAATGAACTCAAATTAAATGTTAGATTTTCATTTTATTACTTATTTTTCTTTTAATTCGATTTAATTTTTTTGCTTTTGTAATAAATTTCTGGGTTCGGCCTCTGATTCAAATTTTGTGTCCAAATTCAGTTTTCCTCTTATATATTTTCAAGTAGAATGCTTATAAATTTGGTTTTCTTTATTCATTTATCATGAATTTATTGGATTTATGCATAAGCATCTTAGAATCTTCAGTTATTATGAAAAACTGCTATATGTAAAGTTGAATTATTTTTCAGTCTTCGAGTTTTGTATAAAATTTCATTTGTTTTTGTTAAAGATCATGAATTTGGCTTCTTTCACTTATTCTATAGCGAATTATTTAGTTAATTAAGGTATATAGAAACAAAAACCTTAAGTTCAGTATAACTAAATAGAGGTAAAGTTGGTTTCTTTTATCTTAAACATAAGCATATAAGAAAAATCAAGTTAAGACCTCTAATTTAAGTGAATAGAGGTATGGTGCTTTAGACTAAGGCTCTAAAGGTCATGGGTTTGAGTGGTTTGAATCACATCGTGGAGGATTCGAACATGTGACATCATCGATGGCATAGGGTTTTGTTGGCGTTAAAAATTGACCACCAACACCCAAAAGTATTAAAGCACCAATATCCAATCCAATCACAGAAATATGAAGAGAAATAAATGAAGAACAAAATTAAAACAGTCTGAAAGCAAGTAAATAGAGACACATAATTATTGTGGTTCGGCTAACTCTGGCCTACGTCCACTCCAGAATAATCCTTTTATTATACTGAAGTTTGCTTACTGTTACAATTCGAAATTCAAGAATAAAACTGAAAGAGTGTAGCCTAGGTTGAAGATAAAGAGAAGCAAAAGAAGAATCCTTTTCTGAAGCCATGACTACTGTATTTATAGGGGAAGATGACCACCAATCTCTTTAGAACTTCGGCACAAGGACGTTCCAATCCACATGGGCCCACCAAGGGGTCGCTAGACCCAACTCCCACTGAATAGGGATTGGTACTGATCCCTTCACTGTATGATTTTTGGACAGCGGTTCCTATGGTGGATTCTACATGGTAAACTTTGCTTAAACCCTAAGTTTCATGTCATTTGGAATAAGGGAGCTCCTGATTTTGATTAATCTTTGGTTTAAATCCATTCAAAAGCTATTTCCCGCCGAATCTTCTAATGGACATATGCCGATCCATAGCCTGATCATTCATGTCAATCCATCTTATAACCACTCATGTCAATCCATCTTATAACCAACCATTCCAATCCCTTTGGATACTTCCAAGCCATGCCGGTCCATGCCTTTCTACTTATGCTGATCCACACACACTTCATTTATGCCAATATCTCCATTGCTACAACTATGCCGATCCCTTGTCTAACTAATCACGCCGATCCCTTGTTTAGCCAATCATGCCGATCCCTTGGTTAACTAGTCATTCCTATCCCTTATTTGCTTGAGTATGCCGACCCTTCTTCATTAAACCATGCTGAACCCTTCTAATAGAAGTCAACCCATACCGATCCCTCTATATTGAAACATGCCGAACCATTCCTCATTACTTCCCAAACTAATAAAACATGCTGATCCCACTGCCTTCATCTACGCCATGCCCTATGATTACTTCCATTCCATGCTGATCCAAGCTATGCGGATCCTTGGGCTTCCACCAAGTCATGCTGATCCCTAACTTATCCAGGCCAATATTCATATTTCAAGCATCCTGCATTGTTTATCTACCAACTCCGCTCAATTCTGGCTTTATATAACCATCTATGCCCAATTCTTGGGCCCTACAACCGTCGCTCTGTACTCACCGGCCTTGATAAACATGAAGTCTGTTGAGTTAAATCCGCCTGTATATTGCCTTACCAAAAGGCGGGTTAACAGATCTAACCACTGGAACAGTGCAACTAAACATTTTCTAGTGATACATTATTTTGCTTTGAATTACGTTAAATTTCGTGCTGCTTCGGTTATAATGTCTGCATTTATATTTAAGTAAAGTAAAAATTAGTTGGTTATTCCAAAAATTAGACTTCATAAGGTTTATGTTCTACATATATTTCTCATGTTACGTTATGTTATTTGTGTTAAAAAACATGACAATTTTTGCTACGTAATATTTTTCTATGGAAATTATTTTTAAGGATTAGGAATTTGGTTTCTCTCACTCATTCATCAAAAAATTATTGTGTTTATTAATGTATAGATAATAAAAAATCTTAAGTTATTTTATGTAATTAAATAAAGTTAAATTTGCTCTTTTTCGAATCACAAACATAAATAAACTAAAAAAAATCAAATTAGGAGAAAAAAATATCTAAAGTAAAAATATGTATAAAAATTAATTTGCAATAAATATTCAAGGCCAAAATATAAATGCACAAAAAACATTTTTGTTCTACCTTCAATAGGCAAGTTTTAAATTTAGTTAAAAGTTAAGTTTTAATACGCATTCTGCAAACTCAATATTTTATGTTCATTTTCTAATATTAGTCACTCAAACTCATTTTTTATGAATTTCGGTATTATTCTTCTTAACCAATCTTCATTTTATATATTTTTCTATTGTGTTGTTTAATATACTTTGAAATATTCATAAAAATTCACATCATGGTTTCCACCAAATTCTTAGTGATATCACGAAACAATGAGGAAATTATTAGCGACTCTTTATGAAATGTTTTTTATGTTGCAATAATTTTCATGCGGATGGAAATGTTCATAGTTAACTATACATTGGAGATCAAATTATTTATGGTGATTATAAGCGAACTATTTTCCATCATTTTGTATATTATTGACATGCAAATGTTAAAATGGATTAACTTGCTTTTAATTTTTGTCTGTTTGAATTCAATGTAATTAAAGAATCAACTACAATTATTTCTATTTAATTTAATTACAATTCAATAAATTATCACATAGGGGGAATTAATTTAAAGGACAAAAAATTGTATATTTTTAGCCTCAAGGACCCCACCTCAATATTTTAACCACAAGGACAAACATTCTCCTAAAAATTATTCATGAGGACAAACATTCTCCTAAAAATTATTCATGAGGACAAAAATTCTTCCAAAACTGCTACGAACTAAAAACTGATACCTAAAAACTACTACCGATAACTACAAACTGATACCTAAAAACTGCTATCAATAACTAAAAACTGACACCTAAAGAAAGTTGTCCTTCGGGCTAAAATACCGAAGATCTGTCCTTGAGGCTAAAACGCATAGAAATTTTGTCCTTGACAATAATTTCCTGTTTCTTCTTAAAATTAATATGTTTTATGTGTATCCTCCACAACTTGTTTTTTGTTTGAAATTGAGTACTTAGGTATAAGTAATTTCTATATATTGGAGATGAAGTTGTTTACAATGATTATAAGTGATTTTTTTACACAGGTTGGATAATATCGAATATTATTACTATGCAATTTTAAAATTAATATATTTTATGTCCAGTAGTTCGAATCACACACTATGCAGGATTTGAACTATGGCCTCGTGGACCAAAGTCAAAGTGCCTAACCACCGGAATAGTGGTGCTGGACATGTTATGGTGTATATTATTTCATTTTTTTATAATGTTAATTCTTGTACTATTTTAGTTATAATGTATGCATGTATATTTGAAGTAAAAGCAAAATTATTTGGTTATTCCAAAATTTTGATTCCACAAGGTTTATCTTTTATGTATATCTCTCATGTTATGTTATGTTGTATATATCAAAAAACATGACATTATAAGTTGCAGTAATATTTTTCTCGTTCGATTGGTGTTGAGTAATATCAAAATTATAATCAACTCTTTATTTTGCATGTTTCTCCTTGCAACATTCTTATTTCCATCTGCGACACTCATGCATAATTATAATTTTACCACCATTAGCTTTTTAATTCTATCTAGTTCAACATTCTCCAAATTTACCTTTGTTAAATCATGATGTATTGTTCTTATTCATATTATATGCACATTTGCTAAAAACTAGGATTGTGTTTAACCTGTTGGAATCACCATAGGTGGAAGACACATAGTTCACATGCCAACTTTTGTCAAAGCTAATATTCTAAAAAAATGATTTATTAACTTTAATGATACAATAGATGTAGAAGTTAGTAGGTCAAGTGGTGAAGTTATTGATTCTTATTTATGCTTTCAATTTCAAAAAATGATGTTAGGTTTAGTTCTTTTTTATACTTTTATTTTTAACCAAAATGCATAGCTTTAAAATCCAGATTATTTTTTATAAATAAATTCATTAAAATATGTGTGTTATACTGGTTAACTTGAAAATTTAATAACTTTTATTTATTACTTAGTTTAGTTGTTAATATTTTAAATGAGCATGTTTATATTTTTAGTTCATTAGTATTCCATTATTTGATTTAAATTGAATGAATATGCCCATTAATGACAATGAATTCATTAATTTAGCCCCAAAGAGAATTAATTTAATAATCAATATGTAATTAGTTCTCAAATTAATTATTTGAATCAGAACAAAGAGAAATAAGTTAGAATAAAAAATGTATTAATTTTATATTTAACTTAAGTTAGAATATATAAAACAGTATGGTCCCTTGCATAGAAGATCCCTATTTCTGATGTTGTTACAAGAAAATTCCTTACAGCAATGAGTATGTAAATTATGTCCTTTTTTTTAAATCAGAAAGTGCAAACTAGCTTGCAATATCCTAATAGAAAGTGCATGTTAACTTACGCTTTTCAAAATTTTAAAAAATTTCAAAAATAAGTTTAAAAATCAGAAAACTGCAAGGAACCTTACATTTTCTATCAGAAAAGTGCAAGACGCCTTGCATTTTCTATTCTTTAAAAAATAGGGAGCAAATGTGACGACTCGAATTTTGCCCGCTCGAAAATCGACATCCATACTTCAAATCGTATTCGAATGCCAAAGATTCGACCGTTCAAATCCGATTCGCCGGAGCTTATAACAACATTAAGTAAATAACACAGCGGAATAAAAGAATAATACATTGATATACAACTTTGATACAATATCTGATACAACAGATGATCCAATAGATATCAATATACATCAGAGATAAGATACAATAAATAGCAGCGGAACAATATAACTCTAAGATAGTCTTCAAAAGAGAACTCCGAGAACTGCAACTCCATTTCCAAGAATCAATCCAGCAATAGCTCGAACCCCCAAATAACGATTCACCAAGCTAGGCAAGACTGGTGCGAACCAAAGACTGAACTAACTCCAGATAATCCACTATATCTAACTATCTGAAAACCCAACTCTAGACTGCTCATGTAGAAATATAATGAGCACCCAGAGTTTAGGAAAGAAACAATAAACTCCGGATCAGTCGTGGGACTGGTGTGAGCAAAAAAAACAGTTTATCTTTTAAAACATTCAACAAAAGATTTTCAAAGTCAATTCGCAATGCTTTTTAAAAATGAGACTACCATAAGGCCTCCCGCACACACACACAATGCAAACGCAGAATCGGAGGAGGTTTCTCCTTATGATAGTCAAAGATGCTTG
This sequence comes from Allium cepa, assembly GCA_030765085.1. Lineage (NCBI taxonomy): Eukaryota > Viridiplantae > Streptophyta > Magnoliopsida > Asparagales > Amaryllidaceae > Allium > Allium cepa. The sequence continues at coordinate 671,697,789 of CM060943.1, read as the reverse complement.
ATACGCATTAAAAAGAAACATTTGATATTATTACTAGTGCATAGTGTAGGAAAAATTCATTTCGAAAGTAGAATATAAATCTTAGCCAACATACGACCATTATCGTATGCCTACTATAGCTAACTATGTTCAATAGCAGGTTACCGCCACATTCCATAGCAGGTTATACAACTAAAACCGTACAAGTCTCGTATTGTTTCTTTGGATTTCCAACGAATGATCAGGCCAAGGAACTTCCCATTTCCACATGAGAATGCCTCTGGATGGACATCCCCGAGAACCAAACCGGATCTCTACCAACACAAGGCCGGGTTACCCCTAACTGAGTAACAACTGACCGAATATGCCATCCCCCGGTCCTTTGGGACCTTTCAACCGAGCGCTCGTAATCAATTCACACAATCATAAAGTGTTTTCAACATGAGTAAGTATCTGGGCTCCATACCATGATACCATCCTTTTCCAGAAGGAAATGCACATACCCTAAAGGGCGCTACCCCTCATAACCTTGCTGCATCTTTCCTGTTTTGACCATTTCCGAGGTGTGAGGCTCGACGAAGTCACGTCCACAAAAACATACTTTATACAAAAGCCATGCTTTGGGTCAACAAATGATCATAGAAATGATCACCAAGATAGACGATCAAATAAATGATCCTATCACAAATAATCAACACAATGATCATTTCACAGCAACACTCAGCATGTCACATTACCAAATTGGGAATATATCGCTGATAACCATCAACTATATAACCTCTGAGCTCGTACGTCTCAGAGAAGGGTGTTAAGCTAAGAGAATAAATTCTCCGCCACCAACAGAAATATATTTGAAAGAAATCGGCTTTATATCTCAATTTGTAATGTCAGACATACAATCCATACAAGTCTGTTCCGAGATCGAACAAAACCGAAGGCACTTACAAAGAAGTCCTTGCAATCCGGATATTCACAATCCCGATCGAATTTCCCATCACTTAGGGAGTTTCTATACCGGCGCGACTCGGTGCAGAAACAATCGATAGGTCATCCTATCGCTTTCGCAAATACCCGGTCTTCATCACCGGTCTTCAAATGCTATCCATAACGACGTATCACATATTCGGAATGGGTTATACGACACAAAGGTCCTTTCCCGGCTAAACCGAATAGTGAGCACGATATTTCAAAAACATATGGATATGGGATTTCAATTAAGTCACAACTTATTACCCAAAACCTTTCTTCAAATGGCTTGACAAATTACCATTTTCAATCTTTAAACAAAAAGATTCATTTTCACAACCTTTAACAGTTTAAACAATTTTCACATTTTAATCTTTTAAACAAAAGATTCATTCACAGATTTTCCAAATCAATTTGATTAACTCGTTAAATCTTTAAATCAAAGATTTAACTTATAGCCTTCAAGACAATTTCATTTCAATTTGATTTAATTCGTTAAATCTTTAAATCAAAGATTTAACTTATAGCCTTCAAAACAATTTCATTTCAATTTGATTTAACCAAATCATCAATTTAAATCTGTTAAAAATAAACAGATTTAATTCATAGATTTCAAAAAGAATTCATTCATAACTTAGGAAAATCATTTCTCTATTCAATCTTGAAATTCCCCTAATTAACTGGAATCTCAGTTCTTATCTAAAAGTGTTTATCATTTGAAAACAACAGTTTTCATTTTGGAAATCTGATTCATTTATACGAGTTGAAATCCTTGGGTTAAATTCAAATTCTCAAAACCATACCTTTAAAATGGTTTAAATTCATACAAACATGTTTATAGTATCTTTAACCATAATTTCCAATCATTGAATTCAATTCCAAATATTGAATTCAAATTCAAATTTAATTATTTAAATTGGAGATTTTACCGAGTTATTCAAAATAAATTTCATCTATGAAATTCCATTTCAAAAGCTTTTCACTTTAAACCCAATCCATTTCCAAAACATTTGAATTCAAATATTCAAATTTAAAACTATTTCAAAAATCTGTGACTTAATCGATTTCCTCGTGAAATCCATATTGGTGTGTGTATAAGTGTGGTCCAGGGGTTTTACACAGTAGTGCAATATCATACAATCATCACAGATCAGAATACATAAATATAGTTGATAAGCGGTATTAACTATAACGCTTATCGTTTATTCACAGATCACAGATATATATCACAAATACGTAAATTACAGATCACAACATAAATCAGGATGTATCACAAAGCATCACAAATCAGGGATATCAATACGGTGCACAACAATAGTTAATTATTTACCAATCAAAGCGAATGAGATAAATTATCCAAATAATCATTTTATCGATTATTTTAAATCATGGATTTATTATTCTGAATGATAAATTAATTTATCTTTACCATCTTGATACATTGATTATCCCTTATTTGATTATTTTAATTAATCGTCAACTAAAATTAATCAACTTATTTTATATAATCAACAAACTCTTAATTTCAAATTTATTTAAGTACTTAATTGTTTATTAAATTAATTTTAATTACAAATTTTAAATCATTCTAAATCTCTTTTCCAAACTATTAATATAAATTGTTTATCTTAGTTATCATTTTAAAATTGCTTATACTTTAAGAATTTATTTATTGTTACATTAAAATTTAATGTAAATAAATTTTTAAATCTTTCTTTTTAAATTTAATCATTAAATTAAAGGGTTAATTAAAATTTTATTTTAAACTTTCCTTGCTTAATTTAAAGAATTTACAAATTCTAATTACCATTTGTTTTCATATTTTATTTACAAATATCATTTGTTTATTCAGAAAATAAATTTTTACTTGTGTTCAAAAATTTGGTTGAAACTGGGTTTGCTGCTTTCACTTACTCACCCGAGGCTTGCTTCGGGTCATCCCCGATAAAAACAGCACCCTGCTTCGAGTTTTTTAACCAACTAACCCGAGTACTAAAACTTTTTCACAAAATTTGTTTAAGTCCAAATCATCCCGATACAACCCTAAAACAACCCGAGTGCCCCTTCGAGTTTCTGCCCTACTTCCCCGATCAAAACTTCGAGTCAGCCCACACGAGTGTAAACCTGAAACACTTCAGGCTATTGAATTTCCAGGTCATCAATTCGTGCACGTATACGTGCACGACGCCGTTGATCATCTTCAGGCGTCGCTGCAACGACGAGTAAGTCATAGTCCATCCAAATACCAGTCTTCGATCGCCAGAACCATGTTACAACCTTGAAATCTAAAATCGACCAAAAATCCAAACCTGGAAACACGTTCAGGTTTCGATATCAACCCTGGCAATGCCACGTCCTCGCCGCCTCGTCCACCGGAGTTCGTGCAACTCCGGCCACCGCCTCATCTACACCCCAGCTTCCTTCGCTCCAAACCCCGAAGCACTCGATCACTTCTTGGTGACGAACGAGACCAAATACCGCACCATGTTAAAACTAGGTTTAGAAATTTAAAATGCTCGCCGCCTTCACCACCGTCACCGATGGTACCTCCACCTATTTTTTCCGTCACCACTATAGGCTCCTCCATCACCAACCAAAACACCGACCTCCAAAGTTCCACCAGTCACCGGAAATTTAGTCGAAACCCAAAACTAATCAAACCCAAATTGCAAACCCAAAACTAATTAAAAATCGTGATTTTAATTTTAAAAATCGAGTTTCCTAGAATTGATTCGAACTATATGCCTGAATCCACGAAACAAAGTAGTTGATTTTATCACTTCTTTTCAAAATCTTACTGTATTTACTGGCTTTACAGTATTTTACAATCTAAGAATATTTTAAACATGTTTGCAAACTTGAATGATGATTATACCAATTTATTTTGTTTTAGACCTTAAGTCCATCAGTGACTAGATGTACATATATTGAGTGAGTTTTTTTTTTCTTTTGATTTTTAATTTCTGACCCTGTAACTAAACAGAGAAGAGCATTCATGCTCAAAACATACAGACATATTTAACAGCTAACAACATTTCATAATGCATTCAAGTACCAACCACAATATCAAGATATAGAGGTAGATCATGGGTGGAAAGTTGCTCACTTGGTTTTGTTGAAGAAGAACAGAGGACATTTATTGTTTGAAAAATGCAGATGATTCCCTTTTCAAATCCTGTTTTGTTGTTGATCTTCTTGTTTGAATGGTTTTAGTTGCTGTTTACTTTAGATTTTCTCAGCTAGAATGGAACGAAATGATGAAAGATGTTTGATATAGGAAATGAAGTAGTTTGATAAATATAAAGAAAGTTTACAGGTTAAAATATTGTTTTGTACTCTAGGCATGGTTGAAGTTGTTGTATGTACTTCGGCTGATATGTATAAGGTAGTGTACTAAGGATCTTGGTATCAATTTCTATGTCTTGTTCATATCTAAATATATTATTCTCATTTTGTTTGTACAAGTTTACTGCCTAGGTTGATAAAATACATTATAGTGGCTGAGATATTTGCATTACTTTTTCTCGGCTAATATTATGCTTTTGCTTATGTACTTGATATGTTATCTTATCTTTTGTTGGCTGATAAGTTGTTTATATCTCTATACTTGCCTACATCCTTTAGCTAGCTTGTTTTTACTTTGTTTAATAGATTTTCTTGCATGCGTACATATTCTACTTGATGGCTAAAGATAATGTTGTGGCTGCAGATCTTTCTTTGTATATTTGCATTAATTGCTTTGTACATGTTTGTCTATACTTTGCATACTTTTGGTGGCTGAAACATCATATGTATTTTAGCTTTGTTTATTTATATTTTTATTCCCAGGCTCTTGTATTGCTTTGGGTACTTGTCTTTTGTTTGTTTCATTCCATGCTTATTTGCCTGCATACTTATTCTTTTTAGTTTAGTTTTATACTTATTGTTTTGTTTTATATATCAATGTTCTTATTTTTATTCATAGCTTAAGTATGAATTATTTTACTTTACAAAATAAGTGAACTTCTATTTTTATTTTACTCTTATTACTTTTGTAGCCTACTCCATTTGTATTATCTTGTATTGATTTATTAATATGAGATTAAGATATATATATATATATATATATATATATTTACTTTATATTGTTATATCTTATATTTTATTTACTTCTTATTTATTGTCTTGTATTTATTATATATATTTTAACCATCAATAATAAATTAACAATTCACTTATTTATTCATTTCGTACTTGTGTCAATGTATATACTTTAATATTTATTTTTCAAACCACTAATATAAGATTTAAATTCAAGTAATTTAACACATTTTTATTTGAGATCGGGGAAACTCGCATCAATCCATCTATACATTTCACAATTTTAATTCAAAAATTCAATAAATTATCAATTTAAATTAAATTAAAATCTAGGGTCGTTACAACAAATTTACATATTCATTTCTGTGGAGACTTTATTATAATAAGATCGAAAAGGGATCTGTAGCTCTTTTCTTGTTTCTAAAATGTGGTTTAAAACCGCACCATTAAAATATAATTTATAACTACATTTTAGTAATTTGCCACATTACAATAATGTTATTTTTAACCGTATTTCTTAAATGCAGTTAAAAATGCAAAAAATGCAATTAAAAATGCAACATAGTTTAAATAAGAAAAGAGCTACATTTCCCTGTTTTTATGTTGTTATGAGAAAGTCCCTACAAAAATGAATATGTAAATTTGGTCCCTATTTTGAAAATTAAAAGATGCAAGGAGCTTTGCACTTTCTAATTTCGAAATTTCTTTAAATTTTTTTGAAAATTTTGAAAATTTGAAAAATGCAAGTTAACTTGCGCGTTCTATTTGTAGAGTACAAGTTAGTTTGCGCTCTCTGATTTTGAAATTTTTTAAAATGTTTGAAATTTTTGAAAAGCACAAGTTTAACTTGAGCTTTGCTTCAGGAAAGCTTCAAGCTAGTTTGCGCTTTTTGATTTTGAAACCTTTTTTTTGAAAATTTTGAAGTTTTGAAATTTTCAAATTTTTTGAGAAGCATGGGTTAACTTGCGCTTTCCATCAGGAAAACGCATGCTACGCTTTCTGATTTAGAAAAAATATTGACCTAATTTGTGTACCCGTTGCTATAGGAACTTTTTTGTAAACAACGTAAGAAATATGGACCTTCTGTGCAAAGTCCTTTTAGAAATGTAGTTAAAAACTACACAATTTAAATGCAGTTAAAAACTACACCATTTAAATGCAATTTTTAATTGCATTTTAGTAATCCAGTAAAAAATAGAATTTAAATACACCTATTTAAATGCAATTTTAACTATATTTTTTTAATGCAGTTGCAAACTGCATTTAGATACAACATTTAAATGGAGTTTTTAACAACATTACTAAAACGCAGTTAAAATCTACTATACAAAATTATGCTTTTGAAAATTTTATTTTTAGACATCAACAATGCATATAATTAATAAGTTTATTAATTTGCGATTTAATAGTGAAACGGTTCTTAAATCCGATAAATACAAAAGGTTACCACATTTTAAAGATTTAAATAAATGAGTTGCGAATGCTAGTAATGTTGGGCATGATGCTAAAGAAGTAGGGACCTTACTTAAGTAAAATAAATGAATAAGGAACTCGCTTTACAATTTAATTATGAAATAGGGATCTGAGATTAATGCTATAAAATATTTATTTATTTATTTGTATATAATTTTATATTTATTTGTATATAATTTTATATTTATTTGTAAAAATAAATATATCCATTTTTATATTTATTTCTCCATGAAATTTTTCTAAAATATCCAATACTCTATAAATTGAAATGTGTTTTATATAATTTATTTATTTATTTTTATTATATTGGTGTAGATGGAGTTTATTACAACATCTATAAACTTCAGTCGTACAGTTGCTTCAAAAGTGAAAACAACAACTGGTAAAAGCATAAGTATCCATGCTTTCGATTTTAAGGATAATGTTACGTTTGGTTTCTCAATGTTTAAATGTTTTAAAACTCTTACTTTCAACTCAAGTTAATTCTTAAACCATAGAAAAGTATGCTTTAGTTATTTAATAAAAAAATAATTATTAGAGAAGCTAGAAATTTGGTTAATTTAAAACTTTTTTTTGGGTTTAGTTGATTATTGATATTATTAATGATTTTAGTCTAAGTTTCAATTATGATGTTTATTTTCATATTTATTTTCATCTTTAATTCCCCATTAATTAAATGTAATTAAATTGCCAAATTAATGGAAATTAATTGATTTAACAAGCATTAGGAGAGTTGCTTGAAAAATTAACGTATAATCGATTCTCTAACTTAAGTTGGAATCAAATATGTCATAAATTCATATTGTAAATTATTCTAAATTAATTTAGATTAGTAAATATCTTTATCATAATTTACTTCTACTCTTAACTCCATACGAAACTAAATATAAATTCAATCTTTTTTGGTAGCTATTCACATATTTATATGATGGAATAATGTAAGGGTGTGAGATTTTGTTAATACTTTAATTATCAACATTTTCATTAACGTTTTGCAAAATAAAATTTTTTGTGCCATAGATTATACTTTCTCAGAATGCACGAATGTCAAAACGATGGTAGTATGGTACTTCATATTTTAAAACTACTTTTAAACTATTAGAAAAAAAAACTTATTTTAAAATTTCAAATTTTGTAAATTCAGTAGAGAATATGCATAATTTACCTAACATGTTTATATTATTAGTTTAGTTGGCAGTTGATATTATAACAGGCAAATATATTTTTATGGTTTTTAAAGCAATATTATATTTAAATTTTTCTATGTTCGAAAGGCAACATTACATATTCAATATATTATGGAACATGATTATATATTTTACCTAACCTAAAGAACAATCTGATTGTGTTGTAAATTACGTATAGTATTGATAATTTGGTGTGTAAATTAATAATATTTAAAGCATAAGTACGGATATTGGATTAATACTATAGAAGGAGTTCATGTTGTTTCTGATTGAATCTCCAATGAAAACTTATGGCCAATGTTTGCAACCATGAACAAAAAGAAAATGGGAAGGTAAAGTGTGAAATTATTGCATAAAAGGTCAAAATTAAATGAAAAATAAATTTGTATGTAGAGTTAGGTATTAATTGACACAGGTATACTAATGGTGGATAGATATGACAAGTGTTCTCAAATAAATTATTATGTAGTACTCTAGGGAAACTGACAAAGGTATTTAAGGCACATAATAAAATTACAATTTTTATTCATGATTTTTGTGGAAAAATGAAAAAATTATCTCTATGTAAAGAATAGTTTCTACGAATTTTAGTTCACAATAAAAAAAGTTAACTTTATATATTTCTTGCATTTTATAATATGTAGGTGCCTGTTTTCAAAATACTTTATTATGTATTGTAATATAAGCATCTATTATGACTTATTCTAATAAAAATAACATATTTTTAATAGTTTGTTTCATTAATTATGTTTCCTTACATCATTTGATTTAAATGCCATCTTTAATGAAATATTACGAATTATTTTCTTGTCCCATCACGTTATATGAGTGAGAAAATATGGTGTTTCCTAGCTAGTATGATAAAAGTTTCTAATTTAGTTAAATTATCAATGTAAAATAGTAGAGAAATGCAACTATGTACTACCGCTTAAGTACCCAATTTAAAAATAAGTATAGTAATGCAAATATTACAATTTCATTTTTTGAACTAAAATTGGAACATTACTTCACGTACATCACATTTTCTATATTCTTAGTTTAGAATGCTATTATTGTGACGAATATGTACATATTAAAAATTATATTTTAAACATAAGATAAACCTATATTTAACTTATGTCATTTAGACTTAAAAATTAGTAGTTGAGTTTAGTAATGTAATGCTTACCAAGTTCAGAATACAAATACTTGATGTTAACATTTGTTTTATAAAGTCGTTTTAGTCCAAAAATATTAGTTATACTTTTTACATTTGAGATCACCTAAGTAGATTTATCAACATAAGTCTATTAATGTGTTTAGTTAAAGGCTATGACAAATTTACAATTCAACAGCTTAACTTTCACATTCATATAACAAAAAAAATCCAAAATATAGTGTTAAATAAATTATGTGGTGAACCCAGCGCGTATAACATGGGTTTGCACTAGTTATATGTTAAAAGAAAGAAATAAATGGTTGTATTTGGACTTTTTTGAAAATATATTATGTAAAGAACATGGCTTCAAATGCAAACTACAGATTTCAAACCAAGTAAATATAGATTTCTTGGTTATTATACTTTGGTATTAATATATATATATATATATATATATATATAACATTAATGTTATAATTTAGTTATTAATTTTGTTTTTTGCATTTTAATTGATCTTCTTACGCTAATTAATTTTGTATTTTATCAATAATTTTATAAGTTAAGAAATAAAGGTACAAGTTCATCATTGACGAACCATGCTTATTTTAAATGGTTACAAAATATAATGTTGCATTAGTGGTTAAATCTAAATGAAATGAGAGATATCACCATATATCATATATATTGCCACCATTTGTTGAATTCTGATCTTTGTTGAAAATGTAGCGAGATTAAGAAAAGAGTTTAAAATAAAAAAAATAGCTGTCAAATAGAATAGATATATAGATATTTTGAAAATTTTATTTTGGTATAATTGATTATTGTTGCACACATTCAAATTTATTCAGTAATCTTAATTTTTCCATTCTTCTTGATGTAAACCTAAATATCTAAAATAAATTGTTCTTTTTACATGCAAAATTTATAATTACAAAAACTAGAACTGATAAATTAGGTTAAAGATAATGTTTTCTTGTTTAGAAAATGCACAAAAATTAAGTTTGTATGGTTTGAACTTGGATTTTGATAGAATTTCTAAAGCAAGAGAGGACTTAAAGGAAAAAGTAAAGAGTTTTAAATGAACGGTGTATTTTTAAAATATGATAGATAAAAGAGATCTTTGATTTAAATTTCGAAGCTTAAAAATATCATAAATCATGGAAAGTTAAGTGATTCCCAAGTATATATTAGATAAGTGAAATTGCAGGGACTTAAAGTTGGATTTTCTTAAGATTAGATCTAGTCAAGAAGAGTTGAGTATTTTATTTATAAAGTAAGGAGGAAAAAGTAAAAAGTTAGAAAGATTCAACATTAATATATGTAGTATAGCTGTAACAACCCTGTATTTTCTGATTATTATAATTGTATATTTTAATTATTTAAACTTAAATTCCTAATTTAAATAAACTTTATTTTATTTATTAAAATGAATATAATTTGTTATTTGAAATAAAAATGTTGATTTTTATGTGGATTAGAATTTCAAACATGCATAAATTGAATATTTCCAAAAAATGTGAATTTTGGTCAAAATGGTCAAACTTTGACTTTTAAAATTAAAATTTGAAAGTTTGAAAATTTGAATTTTATTTTTTTTATGAAAGAAAATAAAATTTCAAGAACACTGCTTTTCGTTTTGTTGAAATCCGAATAACATTGTGGAAGTTATGCTTTTTACAAAATTGGGTGTAAATTGTTTTATTTAACAATATTATTTATTTTAAATTATATAAATAATCTTTTTTAATTGTCATATCTTATTCTAAATTTTATTATATGTTATGTTACATATATTTTTACCTTTTAAATATTTTTAAAGTGATGTTTGAATTTTTCCAAAGCTCATTGAATTTATTTTTTATTTTTAAAGGTTAGTTTCCATTTTTCTGCTATTTTCTTCATTTAAATTATATTTAATACAAATTTATTTATTCATTTTTATGTATGCATTTTATTTTTATGTTTTTATCTTTATTTATAAATATTTTTCATGTACATATAATTTTCCCAAAGTTCATTTCATTTATTTTCAAATTTTCAAGCCTAATTTACATTTTCTTTGTTATCTTCTTAATTTAATTATATTTAATTAATATTTATTTATTTATTTTTGTTTATTTATTATATTTTCGTGTCTTATCTGTATTTATACATATTTTACATGTATTTAAAATTTAAAAAGAAAATAGAAAAGAAAGAGGCAAAGTCCTTTCATTTTCTAGTCTTTTCATCTCCTCGTCTTTTCATTTGCTTTTGCCTTTTCCTCTTCTTTCTTTTAGCCGTACCTTATTCTTGCTTAGCCGTGTATCTCCCTTCAAAATTCACGTGAAAAAACATCATTCTCCACTTGAACTTATGGCATTTCAACTTGAGGAAAAAAAATGGCAAGTTCATGGCTTTCTTCTTCCCACTCTTCCTTCTTCTTTTCATTGTTTTTTTGCCTTGCCTCTACCTAACTTTGCTCGGCCCTACCACCCATCATCACCACCATCCTCTCCACCATCACCAACCACAGCAACCACAAGCCTCTCCTCTGACCACCACCTCAAACAATGACCTTCAAGTGGACCAAACACCACAATACTTTGCACCAGACCCTTGAAACCTTGCCTAGCCGAGCATAACTCCACTATCACCTTCATAGTTGCCTTGGCCAACCCCCTAGCTCCACTACCACCTACTGACCTGACCTCCGGACATCACTCTAGCAATGATCAGACCTGAATCATGTAGGGTCGAGCCCCACTTGATCCAAGGCCGTGCCTGGTTGAGCCCAAAACTCCACTCCTATTTTGCCTTTATCCCTTTTGTCTTCTTCATATGCAACTCCTACCTCTTCAACCACTTGCAAGGCCGTGCATTTTGAGGCAAAACCTGAGTAAAACCATGATCATGCCTGAGTATAATGTCCCTTTGGTCAAGCTTTTGAGTGGCTAAAGCAAGGTTTAACTATTTTGTCCTTCGTTGCTTTTATTTCAATTCATTTCGATATTGTTTTGTGTTATATATTCATATATATGTTGCTTCGATTATTGGTTGTTTAGAAGATCATATCTTGGCTATCTCTCTCATTTGAATCATGTCGTGATGTTTCATGTTGCGTCGTGCTGTATCGTGCTTGTCGTGGCTTTGGAATCGTTTGTGTGTCGTAGTGGTCTTCAGCTTGAAAAGGTGAGTCTTTCTCACTCTGACATTTGTACTTATGAAATAGTGAATTGATGACAAGTGTTTAGTAATATAAAATGTTTATGCAAGTTAATGATGATCATACGATATGCTATGCCATGTTATTACCATGTTAAAACTATTAATTATCACCTGGCATATGATATATGACATTATATTGTGACATTGACATTATTTATATTGTTTATGCATAATTTCACACTGCAAGTTCCCTGTTAGAATAGAATCACTATGGGTTGAAATGATACATACCCGAATGGATTTTAGAATAGGAAAAAATCGTTATGGGCTGAAATGATAGGCCTGAGCGATTTTTATTGTATTTTATTTGACTTGGGATTGCGGGTTTGAAATGATAGAACCCGGGTTTTCTTTGTAAACTGCGGATTGAAATGATATATATCCGTATCACTTGACCTAGGTTAGAAAATTATATACAGACCCAGTGGTATATTTTTAAATGATTTTTACTAAAATATGTATTTTTAAAAGAAATTTTTATTTAAATATATATATTTTATGGTTTTAAGAAAATTAAATATTAAGTCTTGAAATTGTGAATTTAAGTATGTAACTTTGAAGTAAATGTGATTTTTGACTTTAAATTTTATTTTAAAATGTAAATAAATAATGGAAATTTAAATTAAAGTTTTGAAATGATATTTGAAGTGAAATGTTAAGTTTTATTAAATTTATAAGTTAATAAACAGTGAATTTTGACTTAATAAATGAATGGAGTTTTTAAATTGAATATTTGATCTTAAAATTTTATTTTGTTAAATCATATGTTAAAATGATTTTAAATGTGAAATTTGGAAGTCTAGAAATATGATTTTTAAGTAACAATAATAAAAATATGGAGTTTTATTATTATTTTTGAAAAGTTAAAATAAAATCTGGAATTTTATAGCATTTCCAAAATGTTGTAGTCTTTTGACAGCATTTTTAAATGCTGTTGTTTTTGAATTTAACTACGATTGAAATAACTAAATATCTATTACGGCATTTTATAAATGCCGTTATTCTTGAACTAAACTATTTTTCGGAAATTATAAGCTACGATAACACCTTATAAATGATGTCGTTGCTATAAATCTGACAATGTTTGAATGTTATAGATTTCAACACTGTTTGTGTTATATTTTCAAGTGTTAAATGATTTAACTTTTGAAAATTGATTATTTGTGAATATAAGGAGTTTTGAATATATATTTTATATTTAAACTTGAATTTTAAATAATTTAAGTTGAATTTGAATTTAAATAAGGTATGCTTGGTTATGTGTTAAATGGAATGAAATGTAATGTAATAAACGAAATTTTGAATGGAATTTTGAAATGTATTTTTGTAATGATGTTTGAAATAATAAATGACTGACATATTTGATTTTTAAATGATATTTAAATTTGAATATTTGGATTTGAATTCAAATAATGATTTGATTATAAAGTTTTGAAAGGATGTAATATTTTAATGATTTTTGAAATGGTTTGGAAATGGCTTGATCTTTATTTTAATAAAGAATGTGAATGTGGAATGATATTTGATTTTGATTTATTTGATAAAGGAATATTTGAAGTTTATATTTGTGTGAAAAGATATTTGGTTTAATTGTAATTTAAGTTAATTTAAATAATATTGGATTTATGAAATGAATATTTCAAAACTACATAATAATGAAATTAGATTTGAGATATGAATATATGGAATTATAAATTTAGTTTTGAAATGTGGGATATTAAAGTTTGGAAATATATTAAAATTGGATAGTTAATTTGTAGATCAAATCTATATTTGAAATTTATAAGATTTGAAATGTTTTGTTAGAAAACTAAATTGAATTGAAACTGATGGTTTGATTTGAATTAAATTGGAAATTTGAAATTTTGGTTTAATTGAATAAATTTTTAAAATGTGAAGAATTAAAGGAATGTTCCATGATTTAAAATGTATGATTTCAAAATGTTATGATTTTCAAAGTGTAACGATTTCAAGCATTTTGGTTTCGGAAAAGTTATAACTTTAAAAGTATTATAATTTTTGAAAGGTGAATATATGTTTGAAATGGAAATGATAAACTATTTTGATTTGAATATTGTTTTGAAATAAAAATGATTTTGGTTTCGATTTATAAACTATTTTGATTGTAAATAGTTTTTAAATAAAAATGCTTTTGGTTTCGAAGTATAAACTATTTTGAAAGGAATATAGTTTTGAAATGAAATTATTTGATTCTTTTGAAATATAAACTATTTTGAAATGACCACGGCGTTATAATAACGTTTGGTTGTTAAAGAGACCGGGATCGGAAGTTGTCATACTCTCTGCCAACTCCGAAAACCACTTTAACAACCGTGTACGCGGTGGAGATTCCAGAATGAAGTAGGATGGTGGCGAGTTCTTGAGGTATATTACGTGGACCCAACTCCCGTGAGTTGGGATAAGGTGGCTAAAACAGGAGCGATCTCGGGCCAAAGGAGGTAGCACCTCTGGTCGGACACATTCCTTCGATACTATACTCTTACTGGTGATTGATTAGATGGCCATCCTCCGATTTTGATTGGGAGTGTGTTCCGAGGTGGGCGTATGTGGCTGCTGCGTTACCACCAGCCCGTGTGCGTAATTGGTATATCTACCCTGGCATTGCCTTGTGTGCCGTGTCACCTACCATACCGAGCCTTTACTACGAGTTTGTTTTTCTCCTGTAGCTCGTGTGGTATCCTCTGACAGTCACCCGGAGTGGAGATGGCATGATATTGGATGGACTACTGGGACTATTATGTGTGAAGGGTGATATGGGTAGCCCGGAACGCTATTTAAAAGTATGTTTATTTTACTGTAGACATTATTATAGTAGCGCAATATTACTACATAGTAAATAGTTTAACGGATCCTTAAAGGATGGGCGATCCCAAGCATCCTTTAAGTTACCGATGCATTTTTGTTACTGTTCACTTGAGTTTATTTACGGTTCATAAGTATTTATGTCATGACTCGAGTGTTTTGTATTTTGCTTTACGCTCGAGTCAGATTGAGTGAGTTAGCATTCAAGATTCACCTTCGGAGTTGGAGCTTTCCTTGAAGATCCAGCCATCTATTTTGCTTTCTGTATCCAGTGATTTCAGTGATGTATTCTGATTTGTACCTGATGTATCTTGTTACTTTTTGTTGTATCATGTTTAACTCTGATGTATCTTATTTTTATATAGTAGCTTCATGAACTACTATTTCTTTTAAATTCCACTGCATTATTAAATCGCTCTGTGTCTGTGATCTGTGATTATGTATTTACTGTATATTCTGAGATTTGCCAAATTTTATTTACAGCGCGATATTTTGAGCAATTCAAGTCCGACATGTGCGGGTACGAATGGTTGAAAATATCGGGTCGTTACAGTTGGTACCAGAGCTTTGGTAGCTCTAGGCAAAACTCAGCATATAGAGTAAATGAATTTACAGAATCACTTTCATTCGAGTTTGAATCTCTTCATTTGACTCGATTCCTTTGATTTTGGAACGTTTCCTGCGGTTTCAAAATCCATTTCATGTCCCTCACTATTCATCTTCATTTGATTCCGGAGTATCACATAACTCCACTTCGAATGATCTTTATAATGAGTATGCGGTCCTGCCAATCTCAAATTTATTTGTAAAGGGGTGAAACTCCTTTACAATAGCATCGATTCACCAAATATTTTATGCCTTTGGTCTAGATGCTAGTATCTCTTATTATCCTAAAATTCTATCTCTTGAGATCGAATGTTGATTTACCCACGAAATCCACATCGATCTAATTCTTTAAGTCACGGTTGACCAGGTTAAGGTTGCCCGCGATTTATATAAGCTTATCCATCTTCCTCATCTGTTCATCTCATCTTTATTTCCAACTTATCTTCAAATCATTTTTGAGTATATTTGTAGTAATATAAAATGTTTTATATATTGTGTTATTTGAGTTGTTGATGTTGATTTGGGTTTCTGATCGATTCGTCTGATCAACGCTAACGATAAGATTTCCAAAAACTTGAACATAGCAAACTGACACAATATGTTTTTTTTTCAAATTGGGTAATGAAATAAATTTTGTAACTAAATTATAAATATTTTTTCTAGATTTCATTGAATTGGTTGTTAAGAAATAATATTTGATTTTATATATATTTCTCTTATTTCACATATAAATAATTGAACTATAAAACATGATTATAAATTTAATTGGAAATTTAGAATGAATTTAAACAAGAATTTGAGAATTCAATTTCCGATTGATTTCAAACCTTGTATTTAAAGTTTTAAAGGATATAGTATTTAAAGTATTTTTGAATAGAAATTTGTTTCTAAAGAAATTTTAAAGTTTAAAACTAGTGCTCTTCTCTTTGTCGCTGGAAAATAACTTCGGTGATGACTGCAGCATCATCGACATTCATTTTCGAGTTTCGAAGTGAAGAGACCATTCTATAGTCTTGCTACATTTTTGTTTTGGGAAATTTAATTGATTTTAATTTCTAAAATAAGACTGGATTCATAACATATGCTGATATATGATTTAAAGTTGAATATATATATATATATATATATAGTATATGTGCATTTAGTTATCTCTAAATAGTTTGGAATTTATTGAAAATTTAATTCCTAAATTTTATCTTGAAAGATAATTTTTAAGTATAATTTCAAGATGTGGATAAATATTCAAGTTTGAAATGATTGAATTGGAAAGTTTATCTGTATAATACACAATTTCATTCCAATATAACTTACCTTAATTTTCAGAAGTTGAGTATGTAATTCAATAATATACAATATAAAAAAAAGATTTTATAAATAAAATTTGAGTGATTATAATAAATGTTATACACTTAAATTTTAGTTATAAAAAGATTAACAGAGGTAAATAGAAAAAGGGGTAATGGAATAATTTACAATATAAAATGATGATAAAGGAACTAAGAATAAGATAAAGCAGTTATAATAAGTATAAATATATGTAACATAGGTGATAAAATATATTGAGAGGAATAAACTAAATTTTTTAATTAGGAATAAGGAAGAATTAAATTTTGTTAAGTACATTTTGAATATAATAAATGATTTTTTTTCAAATCCATGATTTTTGAAATTGTTAATTTAAGATAATTGGATGATAACATAATGAAATTAGAGATAGTTTAGATTTATTTAACTTATGTAAGATTTATAATCAATTTAAGTTGAAATTTTCATGGTTTCAAATTTATTATCTTATTTCGTTTTTCAAACTATCTTTTGGTTGTCCTGATTTCCCTTATCTTGCTACAGAATGGGAGGCTATTGCCTATACCAGTCTGTTTAGAAATCTTTCTATAATCTTAATAATATTTGGTACTCATCTTTGGATCTGAGCACTGCTTGCCATCCACAGACCGTCGGTCAAACGGGAAGGGTGAATCCGATTCTAAATGATTTTTTCTCTCTCGTGCTTATGTTCTTGATTCTTGAAGATCTTGGAAAGATCATCTCCACATTGTTATCAGGTATAATATTAATCTTCTTTTCATCTTGTCTTAATACTATTTCATTTTATCTTTTTCTGTGCTTTCCCGTACCTCATTCCTTTTCGAGGACGAAAAGTTTTGAGTGGGGGAGAGTGTAACAACCCTGTATTTTCTGATTATTGTAATTGTATATTTTAATTATTTAAACTTAAATTCCTAATTTAAATAAACTTTATTTTATTTATTAAAATGAATATAATTTGTTATTTGAAATATAAATGTTGATTTTTATGTGGATTAGAATTTCAAACATGCATAAATTGAATATTTCCAGAAAATGTGAATTTTGGTCAAAATGGTCAAACTTTGACTTTTAAAATTAAAATTTGAAAGTTTGAAAATTTGAATTTTATTTTTTATGAAAGAAAATAAAATTTCAAGAGCAATGCTTTTCGTTTCGTTGAAATCCGAATAATATTGTGGAAGTTATGCTTTTTACAAAATTGGGTGTAAATTGTTTTATTTAACAATTTTATTTATTTTAAATTATATAAATAATCTTTTTTAATTGTCATATCTTATTCTAAATTGTATTATATGTTATGTTACATATATTTTTACCTTTTAAATATTTTTAAAGTGATGTTTGAATTTTTCCAAAGCTCATTGAATTTATTTTCTATTTTTAAAGGTTAGTTTCCATTTTTCTGCTATTTTCTTCATTTAAATTATATTTAATAAAAATTTATTTATTCATTTTTATGTATGCATTTTATTTTTATGTTTTTATCTTTATTTATAAATATTTTTCATGTACATATAATTTTCCCAAAGTTCATTCCATTTATTTTCAAATTTTCAAGCCTAATTTACATTTTCTTTGTTATCTTCTTAATTTAATTATATTTAATTAATATTTATTTATTTATTTTTGTTTATTTATTATATTTTCGTGTCTTATCTATATTTATACATATTTTACATGTATTTAAAATTTAAAAAGAAAATAGAAAAGAAAGAGGCAAAGTCCTTTCATTTTCTAGTCTTTTCATCTCCTCGTCTTTTCATTTGCTTTTGCCTTTTCCTCTTCTTTCTTTTAGCCGTACCTTTTTCTTGCTTAGCCGTGTATCTCCCTTCAAAATTCACGTGAAAAAACATCATTCTCCACTTGAACTTATGGCATTTCAACTTGAGGAAAAAAATGGCAAGTTCATGGCTTTCTTCTTCCCACTCTTCCTTCTTCTTTTCATTGTTTTTTTGCCTTGCCTCTACCTAACTTTGCTCGGCCCTACCACCCATCATCACCACCAACCTCTCCACCATCACCAACCACAGCAACCACAGCAACCACCAGCCTCTCCTCTGACCACCACCTCAAACAATGACCTTCAAGTGGACCAAACACCACAATACTTTGCACCAGACCCTTGAAACCTTGCCTAGCCGAGCATAACTCCACTATCACCTTCATAGTTGCCTTGGCCAACCCCCTAGCTCCACTACCACCTACTGACCTGACCTCTGGACATCACTCTAGCAATGATCAGACCTGAATCATGTAGGGTCGAGCCCCACTTGATCCAAGGCCGTGCCTGGTTGAGCCCAAAACTCCACTCCTATTTTGCCTTTATCCCTTTTGTCTTCTTCATATGCAACTCCTACCTCTTCAACTACTTCCAAGGCCGTGCATTTTGAGGCAAAACCTGAGCAAAACCATGATCATGGCTGAGTGTAATGTCCCTTTGGTCAAGCTTTTGAGTGGCTAAAGCAAGGTTTAACTATTTTGTCCTTCATTGCTTTTATTTCAATTCATTTCGATATTGTTTTGTGTTATATATCCATATATATGTTGCTTCGTTTATTGGTTGTTTACAAGATCATATCTTGGCTATCTCTCTCATTTGAATCATGTCGTGATGTTTCATGTTGCGTCGTGCTGTATCGTGCTTGTCGTGGCTTTGGAATCGTTTGTGTGTCGTAGTGGTCTTCAGCTTGAAAAGGTGAGTCTTTCTCACTCTGACATTTGTACTTATGAAATAGTGAATTGATGACAAGTGTTTAGTAATATAAAATGTTTATGCAAGTTAATGATGATCATACGATATGCTATGCCATGTTATTACCATGTTAAAACTATTAATTATCACCTGGCATATGATATATGACATTATATTGTGACATTGACGTTATTTATATTGTTTATGCATAATTTCACACTGCAAGTTCCCTGTTAGAATAGAATCACTATGGGTTGAAATGATACATACCCGAATGGACTTTAGAATAGAAAAAAATCGTTATGGGCTGAAATGATAGGCCTGAGCGATTTTTATTGTATTTTATTTGACTTGGTATTGCGGGTTTGAAATGATAGAACCCGGGTCTTCTTTGTAAACTGCGGATTGAAATGATATATATCCGTATCACTTGACCTAGGTTAGAAAATTATATACAGACCCAGTGGTATATTTTTAAATGATTTTTATTAAAATATGTATTTTTAAAAGAAATTTTTATTTAAAAATATATATTTTATGGTTTTAAGAAAATTAAATATTAAGTCTTGAAATTGTGAATTTAAGTATGTAACTTTGAAGTAAATGTGATTTTTGACTTTAAATTTTATTTTAAAATGTAAATAAATAATGGAAATTTAAATTAAAGTTTTGAAATGATATTTGAAGTGAAATGTTAAGTTTTATTAAATTTATAAGTTAATAAACAGTGAATTTTGACTTAATAAATGAATGGAGTTTTTAAATTGAATATTTGATCTTAAAATTTTATTGTGTTAAATCATATGTTAAAATGATTTTAAATGTGAAATTTGGAAGTCTAGAAATATGATTTTTAAGTAACAATAATAAAAATTTGGAGTTTTATTATTATTTTTGAAAAGTTAAAATAAAATCTGGAATTTTATAGCATTTCCAAAATGTTGTAGTCTTTTGACAGCATTTTTAAATGCTGTTGTTTTTGAATTTAACTACGATTGAAATAACTAAATATCTATTACGGCATTTTATAAATGCCGTTATTCTTGAACTAAACTATTTTTTGGAAATTATAAGCTATGATAACACCTTATAAATGATGTCGTTGCTATAAATCTGACAATGTTTGAATGTTATAGATTTCAACACTGTTTGTGTTATATTTTAAAGTGTTAAATGATTTAACTTTTGGAAATTGATTATTTGTGAATATAAGGAGTTTTGAATATATATTTTATATTTAAACTTGAATTTTAAATAATTTAAGTTGAATTTGAATTTAAACAAGGTATGCTTGGTTATGTGTTAAATGGAATGAAATGTAATGTAATAAACGAAATTTTGAATGGAATTTTGAAATGTATTTTTGTAGTGATGTTTGAAATAATAAATGACTGACATATTTGATTTTTAAATGATATTTAAATTTGAATATTTGGATTTGAATTCAAATAATGATTTGATTATAAAGTTTTGAAAGGATGTAATATTTTAATGATTTTTGAAATGGTTTGGAAATGGTTTGATCTTTATTTTAATAAAGAATGTGAATGTGGAATGATATTTGATTTTTATTTATTTGATAAAGGAATATTTGAAGTTTATATTTGTGTGAAAAGATATTTGGTTTAATTGTAATTTAAGTTAATTTAAATAATATTGGATTTATGAAATGAATATTTCAAAACTACATAATAATGAAATTAGATTTGAGATATGAATATATGGAATTATAAAGTTTAGTTTTGAAATGTAGGATATTAAAGTTTGGAAATATATTAAAATTGGATAGTTAATTTGTAGATCAAATCTATATTTGAAATTTATAAGATTTGAAATGTTTTGTTAGAAAACTAAATTGAATTGAAACTGATGGTTTGATTTGAATTAAATTGGAAATTTGAAATTTTGGTTTAATTGAATAAATTTGTAAAATGTGAAGAATTAAAGGAATGTTCCATGATCTAAAATGTATGATTTCAAAATGTTATGATTTTCAAAGTGTAACGATTTCAAGCATTTTGGTTTCGGAAAAGTTATAACTTTAAAAGTATTATAATTTTTGAAAGGTGAATATATGTTTGAAATGGAAATGATAAACTATTTTGATTTGAATATTGTTTTGAAATAAAAATGATTTTGGTTTCGATTTATAAACTATTTTGATTGTAAATAGTTTTTAAATAAAAATGCTTTTGGTTTCGAAGTATAAACTATTTTGAAAGGAATATAGTTTTGAAATGAAATTATTTGATCCTTTTGAAATATAAACTATTTTGAAATGACCACGGCGTTATAATAACGTTTGGTTGTTAAAGAGACCGGGATCGGAAGTTGTCATACTCTCTGCCAACTCCGAAAACCACTTTAACAACCATGTCGCGGTGGAGATTCCAGAATGAAGTAGGATGGTGGCGACGTTCTTGAGGTATATTACGTGGACCCAACTCCCGTGAGTTGGCATAAGGTGGCTAAAACAGAAAAGTCAAATCTAAAAGAAATTTTATTTAGCTTAAAATGAATCAACAATTATTCTTTGTTGTTATTTTTGAAAACTCAAATCAGAATGAGAACCAAAGAAATGGAACAATGTTAAATGAATTCTTCAAGAATTGAAATATGAAGGATTGAGGTAACTGACTTCAGTGAACTGCAAAATGAATAAAGGAAAGAGACATGTTGAAATACATGGTGCATTTTGATTATATGAAAAAAATTATGTGCAAAAAGTGATAGAGTTAGCGTGTGCCATTAGGTTCAATTCTGTAAACTATTGTAAATTAATTAATTCTGTAATCAGTTCCCGTTCGTAATAAAAGTGTTTCTCTTCTTCTATATATTTGTTATAATGTGTTATAAATAACTAAAAGCTTAATTCAAATATATTGAATAGAAAGTCCATAAACAGTGTAATCGTGATAGTAATTACAAATAGTTGTAATCAAGAGTACTGTATCATAATACTTTAAAACACATCATTTTAAATGCTTCTAGTCAAAATCCATCATAACTTGATATCGATGTATATGTTGAGAGTATAGTATGTAACGCCCTCCAAATGTTGGGAAGTGGATTACTGATGACTGCTGTGGCACCTATTGGTTACATACTGATAGTTATTGATAAATACGGAATGACCCACTTGATAGTTTTCCGTCGGTTAATATGACTAAGGTCAACTAGCAGATATCGATGTGACTGATTTATGTAGTTCTCTCGACTTGAGATTATTGTCGATCTTTAATATGAAAGCTACGCTTTGATTATAGTCAAATCATGGCAAGGCATCCATCAAGTGACTATGGTTGAGTCGAGTGAAAGTATTGGAAGTGAAACAATTTTCAAGAGAGGATTCATCTACTCAGTTATATATGGTTAGTATCACGGTCAACTAAAGTTGACTCAAAATTAAAATCTCTGGTCAGAGTTGTACGGTTAATAATTATTTTTGTTATTGAATCAAAGACTTTGTGTTTGGACTGTAGAGGTGAATATGAACGGTATTGGAATTCTGACCATTGCCATATTCCGTAAGTCCATATTGATATAACTTTGAAGAAATAGATGGTGTAAATAAAAGTCACAGCCGGGTAACGCTCAACAAAGTGAAATTGGATTTTATTGAAACCAAGAAATCGTAAATTTTTCCAAAATGTCACACCACCCTCTTAGTGACATGTGAATGTTAATATTCGAATAAATCAATATTAATCGCTGACCAAATTCACACTAGACAAGTCACACAACCAAAAAGGTGAATTCTCCCTTGACAAAATGATTTAATCGGTTTATGATTGTTATAAATTAATTAATATTTATGAAATACTAATTATAAAATTTTGATTATAATTTGAGGATAAGTACTATTAAATATATTTATAAAAGTTATAAATATATTAATCGATATACGATATCGATAAGTGATTAAATTAGATATAAGTAAATAATATTTTCTTTGGTCTTAAATGGATTTTTGGCCCATCATGATGGGTGAAATTTCAACAGCAACATGACATGGGGGCAACCTAAAATAAGGTTTACGTATTGGATTTTGAATGGCTTAGATTAAATAAGAATTAGTATGGGATGAGATCCACTTTTTCTACCTTTTTATCCACTATATAAGCAAACCTAAACTAAATTGATTAGCACATTTTGCTGCCATCTCCATCACATCTTGCTAGCCGAAATTACTTCATTATTGCCTCATCATATCAAGTTCAATTCAAGTCAAAGTCGATCACTATTCGATAGTCAAATGTTGATAGCTCAAGGACTAGCAATCTACTGAATATGAAAAGGTTTCAAAGAGGAGAGTTCATCCTTTGAAGGTATGTTTTATCAAATTATAGTTTATAATTCTCTAAACAATGTTTTAATATGTATATATACATATATTATTGTATTGTTAGTGAGATGACGATTCTAATATGAATTAATATTATCATTAATTGGTTTGGTTATATGTATGTATACACTTGTAAAATTCAAGAAAACCCTTTTTATACTAGATTGGTACAGAAGCATAATATATACAGTAATTAATATTTTATCAATATATATATTATTTAATTTCATATATGTGGTTTATATTTAATTACAACATTATACTATAGTTAAAATTGATTATATAATTTCTTTATATGTAAATTTATGATAATAGTAATTTTCGACAAAAAAATATAATTTTATAATTATTTATCATTATTTAATGTTATTTAAGTTAATATACTACATAATAAATCGTACAAAATCAAATACGTTATGAAAAATATTTTTTAATTTTATAGAATTATATTAACATTAGATAAGCTCTTGTTATTTTAAAAAATTATTGTTCAAATCAGATGAAAATTAATAAATTAATTAAAAATAAAATTTGACCCAAAAATTATGAATTTTTTATTCTAAATTCAAAATATAATTTTTGATTTACTAGAAATTTAAAATTTGAACAACGTTTGGGAAAATAATTTTTTATTAATATTTTATGTAATTTTAAATGAATATTCAATTAAAATATATTTTTAAATAATAAATAATTATATCCTATACACCCGATCTGGAATAAAAACTTTAAAAATATTATTTTATAATTTTATTAATACATACATATATATATATATTCATATATTATAAATATATTTATATATATATATCTATTTATTTTAAAATAAATACAAAATACTATTTTATTATTGTGTATGTACTAATACATATTTTGTTAACGATTTTATAGAAAATTTTATTATTTATTTAATATTCAAATAACTCTTTTATAATTAAATTGATATATTATAATAATATGCATTTATATATATTTATTACTAATATTTTATTTGTAAAATTATATATATTATATACGTTTACATTAAATTGTTTAAACAACTTTAATATGGACATATATAAAGTATATACAATATTTGTATATAAGTAATAGTTTATATACATACATATATTCGAGTAACATATATTTGCATATCGGATAAGCTAATGTGTCCATTAAAAGATGTAAATCCTAACTTCTATATACGGGCATATTATACATTACATGGGTTGACATGTTACACATGCACGCATATATATATATATATATATATATATATATATATATATATGTGTGTGTGTGTGTGTGTGTGTGTGTGTGTGTGTGTATGACACACATATACACACATATACATACATATATAAATTAAATAAATTATATATAATTTATATACTTAAATAAAATAAAATATTTTATATAAATAATATTTAGAAAGTTCTAAATGAATTAGACTTCATAGGCCCAATATAGATCCAATAAGGGGAAATTTTTCGAAGTTCATGCATAACTTCCGTTGCAGGCTAACCTATTTCAAACAATGATATCAGAGCCCTATAACATATGTAGCGTATATTAGCTATGTTGAACTATTGAGCTTACAACCCAGATAGTATGGTGTCTAGAAAAGTGGTATCGAAGGATTGGGTTTGGATAACTCAAGTACTCTGCTCTAGCTGGTTACGGGCCTGGACCGAACAAATATGTGAGCCCAAAGTTGCCCCGAATAGAAGAGGTCCAATTGAACTAGGCCTTGGGCGAATTTTCAAAATTGATTGAAAATTAAAAATAAATGATTTTAAATTTAAAAGTTAAATTTAAAATAACATATAAATATATTATAAAAGTTAGCATATAATAGATTTTTCAAAATATTTGAGAATAATTCAAATTAATTCCAATTTTTTCAAAATTTATTAATTATTTTAATAAAATTAATTAATTAATTAAGTTAATTAATAAATGAATGAATACATGTGTTATATATTATGGTACATGTTACATTATTTTAAATTGTTTAAAACAAACTAAGTATACATATATGTATATAAATTTAAAATTAATATAATTTAATTAAAATAGTTTAATTAAATTAATTAATTAAAAGGTTAATTAATTAAATAATATGCACATGCAAATGATTTATGTGTTATACTATAAAAGTTATAATATATAGTAATTAATGAATATAATTGTTATATTAATATGTAATTAATTAAAATGTTAATTAGTTGAATTAACTAAATAAGATTTAATTAATATAATGTTATATATAAGACTATTACATATGTAGTATAAAATATAAAAGTTATATAATAATAAAACTTATATAATATGAATGTATAAACTAAAGGTGGAATATTAAAGAAACCCAAAAAGACTTAGGGAATAAATACGCACGTAAATATATGTATACCATTATTTCTGATGTGTCCAACACTTGAATCACAAGAGTAATTTATAAGAATTATACTATTCCATAAGTCGATATCACTCAATACTATATATAAATCTTTAATATAATGTTGTCCTCTACTATATATATTAATAAATTACTTGCATACTCCTTAGTTTTCGAGCAAACTCAAGCTAGAGATGTTATGTGTAGTATTATTAATATATTGAGTAGACGAGGTAATAACAGCTATATATATTTTTCAAGCAAGACCAAGGTAAATATACTGTACTTAGGCCATCGAGTTATGGTAGACACAAGTGAATAATTTCATTTTGATTTATTGAGTAAACTCAAGGCTAAAATGAAACTAGGATAGGGTACCAAAGGTTAGGAATTGCATAAGATATTATCGATAAGGAGTTATCCATTGTCCGCAAAGCTATGATTTTTTGAACAAACTCAAGGTTAGAATTCCAAGACGGACAAGTCCTAACACCTATCAGTGAAGTTGAAAGACTTCTATGTTTTGACTTAGGGTTTGACAAAACATAAAAGACCAGTGAGAGCTTATAAGTAAAATGAAACATAAAGTTTGACCACAATAATATTATAAGAATATCTACTATGATTTGTCCTAATGTCCACCACTTTAACATGTAAAAAATGACAGCTCCAAAACTGTTTTCTAAAACTAAAAAACTTATTGGACCTAACTATACTGACCGGCTAAGAGCAATTAAAATAACATTGACTTATGAGGGCCTTTGGACTGCTATTACATGCGAACCTAAAGAACAACCCATCGATGATGCGGAACCAGAACTATGACTTGCTTATGAAAAATGGGTGTTAAGCCTACTGATTTCCCAAGTTTTCATGTTTTCTACTTTAGACAATCCGTTACAGAGCATCACGGAAATATATCTGTCCATGAGATATTTGATAGTCTCAAGGCACTGTTTGATGAATAATCATGTCCCACAAGGTATGAGCTTACGAAGAAGGTGTACAATACCAAAATTACCAAAGTCCGAAAATTGGACAATTGCATGCTGATGATGAAGAGCTATATTAATAGGCTTTCATAGTTAGATGTACATATAAGCAACAAATTACAAGTAGATTTGATCCTTGATTCACTTACTCCTCAGTATGAGCCGTTCATGCTGAATTATAATATGAACCAATTGAATGTGAATCTCATGGAGCTCCTCAATATGTTGAAATCGACCGAGTCACAATCTAAGGATCAAGGGGATGTACTTGTTGTTAAAGGTAATGCATCATCTTTGATGAGTTAAAAGAAGTGAAAATAGAAGGTAAAAAGAATAAGAAAAGTAAGAAGACCAATAACAAGGGTGAATGTTGCCACTGCCACAAGAAAGGTTAGTAGATAAGGAATTGTCCTGATTACTTGAAGATCATTAGGGAAAGGAAGCATAATGGTTCTATAGCTTCATCAAATACACTTATGATTCAAAATTGTTTTGTAATTAATAAAATATCATAGGTTTTAGATGTTGGATTTGGTACTCATATATATAATTCGTTACAAGGGCTTAGGAACTAGAGTCTATTGGCAAAAGGTGAGAAGAGGTTTAATTTGTTGGTGGATCTATGGTAGATGCAACGACAGTGGGAGTCTATCACTTTATTTTTCCTAATAGATTAGTATTTAATAATTGCTATTTCGTAAATGACTTTATTTGTGGGATTATTTATGTTTCTAGAATGTCTGAGACTGGATATACATTTCATTGTGCAAATAATGTTATGAACATTAGTTTAGATGGAAATAAAGTATGCGATGGTATTCTTGAATATGGCATTTATGCGATTAATGCTAATTATGTATATTCTATGAGTATTGCTTCTTACAATATAAATGATAGTTATCTTTGGCATTATACTGTAAGTCATGCTAGTGAGAAATGAATACAAATATTGAAAGCCGAAGGTTGTCTACCATCCGCTAATTCTAAATCATCTGACACGTGTTAGTCGTGTCTTAAAGGTAAAATGACCAAGCACCCCTTTAGTGGGAGAAATGAAAGAGTTGATGAACCTTAGGGTTAGTATATAGTGATGTATATGGTCCAATGCCTATAACTATTTGTTTCTTATGAAGAACAAATCCAACATCTATGAGAAATATGTTGAGTATAAAAATATAATAGAAAATGAAACAGGCCGTAAGATTAAAATTCTTCGATCTGATCGAGGATGTGAGTATGTTGGACAAAATTTCCAACAATACTTAAAAGATAATGGAATTATCTCTCAGATAGGCCGACAAACGATCGAATATAAATTCATATAGCACCATATCTGTATTTAAAACCATTTTAGGATATTGGATATCAGTATCCGCGGATGCGGACGGATATCAGATATTCTTCAACCAGTTAACAATTAATAAATCTAAATAAACAAAAAATTGATTTATTATAAATCAATTTCAGTACTGAAAATATAAAAATGATAAATACATAAAGAAAAATAATTTTAAGTAGCTAATATTGATTTTTATATGCATATTAATTTATTTTGCCTAGGTAAAATAGAAGACAATTACTTTATATAATAAAATACATAATAAATAACTATAATCTTGATAAAAACCAAATATATAATTATTGGTTATGGATATGGTCATATCTGCATCCGTATTTCATATATCGAATATGATTTCAAATTTAAATTACGGATGTATTTTGGAATTTTTTGGGTACTTATGGACAACTCTACTCTTAGATTACTCTACCATATACTCTGCAACACAACAGTGTCAAAACGAAGGAATCGAACCCATTAGATATTGTTTGTTCGATGATGAGTAAAGTTGAGTTTCCTTTGCCCTATTGAGGATATGCGCTAAGAACAACAATGTATAGCTGAACTTGTTACCTACTAAATCTGTACCTAAAACACCATATATGGTCAAAAACCCCAACTCAAATATTTGAAGGTACGGGGTTGTCCGGCGTACGTTAAGAACGTTGGTTCTAATAAAATGGAGGTTATATCAGTACTATGTAAATTTATAGGATACCTCAAAAACTCAACAAGACATGTATTCTAGAATATCGAGGAACAAACTCATTATTACTCAAAACACACTGTCTTTATAGAAAAGAAATTTTTGTCAAAGGAAATTAACAGCAAGATTGTAGACTTGGATGTGATCCAAGAAGCTAACACTAAGGCCAATCCAGTGGAAGAACCAAGTTCACCCGTATATAAAAAACACATAACCTGTTTGAAGGTCTAATAGGGAATCTCATGCACTAGATAGATATTATGGTTTTCTTATGGATAACAAGAAGGAGGATTGTGTCTTAATTGACGAAGCACCTTTATCTTTTCAACAAGCACTTCAGAGTAAAAACTTTGCACTCTAGCTTGGAGCAGTGAAATTCGTGAGGGATTCCATGTACGGAAACAAAGTTTGGACTTTTTCGGACGTACGCGAAGGGATAAAACCCATCGATTGGAAATGGATTTTTAAGAAAAAATCTAAATGCAAATGGGGAAGTGGAGGCTTATAAGGCAAGGCTAATTGTGAAATGATTTCATCAAATTCAAGGAGTTGGTTATGACAAGACCTTTTCAAACTTAGCCATGTTGAAGTGTATTTGGTTTATGCCAGCCATTACTGCATTCTATAGCTGCAAAATATGATAAATGGATGTAAAGATGGCTTTTGTAAATGGTGAAAAGTAACCGTTTACATGTCGTGGCTCAAAGGTTTTGTGGTCTATGGAGTTAGAGAAATGCTTGCGAGTTGTTAAAGTCTATTTATGGACTTAAGCAAGCTTCAAGGAGTTGGAACAAGTGCTTTGATAAAGTTATCAAACAATTTGATTTTAATCAGAACATAGAGGAAGCATGCGTATACAAAAAGGATCAGGGGAACACTATCGTATTCTTAGTACTTTACATCGATGATCTATTATTGATTGGCAATGACACTTCATTGTTGCAATCAGTGAAAGCTAGGCTTTCCAAGAATTTCACTATGAAGATCTGGGAGAGGAAGCCTATATACTTGGTATAAATTTATATAGAGATAGATCTAAGAGACTTTTGGGATTATCCCAATCCTTATACATAGATACTATACTGAAAAAATTCGGTATGGAGAATTCCAAGCGTGGAAACATTACAATATAATCTGGAATCGTGCTTTCTAAAAAGAACGCTCCTCGTACCGATGAAGAGAAGGAGTTCATGAATCCCTATGTTTCAGCCATATGATCCATAATGCATGCTATGCTATGTACTAGATTGGATGTGGCATATGCATTAGGATGCGTAAGACGATACCAATTTAATCATGGAGAAAAACATTCGACGGTCGTGAAATGTATACTTAAGTATTCAAGAAATGCTAAGGACTTATTCCTCAAATATGGGAATGGAGACCTCCTTATGATGAGGTATACAAATTCAAGTTTTCAAAGTGATATAGACGATAGTAAGTCAGTGTATGGTTATGCCTTTAGGCTTAAGGGTAGAGCTGTTAGTGAAAAAAGTTCTAAACAAGAAACTATTACTGATTCCATAATAGAGGCCGAGTACATTGCCTTCAATGAAGTAGCAAAAGAGGCAGTTTTAATGCGCCAATTTTAAAGTAAGCTAAGAGTGATCTCGATATCGATAATCCTAGAGCATGTTCTATGACAAGAATACGGCGTTACAGAATGCAAAGGTGCCAAGAGTACACAAGAAGTTATAGCACATTCTTCGAAAGTTCCACCTGATTAGCTAATTCATTGAGAAGAAAGAAGTCGTGATTCAAATGGTAGATACAGAGGACAACATAGTAGATCCATTTCCTAAGGGTCTAGCTCAGTCGGTTCTTGAGAAATTGATTGAAAGGATAAGATTGAGATTCCGTAATTGGCCCGAAGTGCAAGTGGGAGACTGATAGAGTTATGGGTATGCCCTATGGGAAATTCAATAATTTATTGTAAATTAATTAACTCTGTAATCAATTCTAAATCATAGTAAAGGTGTTTTCTTTCTGTTATATATTTTTTTATAACGTGTTATAAATAATTAAAAGTTTAATTAAAATATATTTAATAGAAAATCCATAAAAGGTGTGTTTATGATAATAATTACAAATAGATGTAATTATGAGTACTGTATCGTAAATTATAAAACATATCATTTTCATTATTTCTAGTCAAAATGCATCAAGACTGGATATTGATGTATCTATTGAGACTAAAGTACGTAATGCCCTCCAAATGTTGGGCAGTGGATTACTCATGACTGCTGGGGCACCTAGAGGTTACGTACTGATAGTTATTGGGTAAATATGGAATGACTCACTCAATATTTTTTAGTTGGCTAATATGACTAAGGTCAAACAGAAAATATCGATGTAACTGATTTACACAATTCCCTCAACTTGAGAATACTGTTGATCTTCAATGTGAAAGCTCTGCTTTAATTATTGTCAAATCATGGCACATCATCCATCGAGTGAGTATGGTTGGTCGAGTGGCACTATTCAAGAGACGATTCATCTCTTCTGTTATATGAGGTTACTATCACGGTCAACTCAGATCCACTCAAAGTCAAAATATCTAGCCGGAGTAGTATGGTTATTAATAATTGTTATTATTGAAACAAGGACTTTGTGTTTTGACTATATAGTTGAATATGGATATTGGAATTTTAACCATTACCAAATTCCATAAGTCCAAAGTGGTATAGATTTGAAGAAGAGAATTGGTGTAAAAAAAAGTCACAACTAGATAACACTTAACAAAGTGAATTTGGATTTTACCGAAACTAACTAAGTGGTAAATTTGGCCAAAATCTCACACCACCTGCTAAGTGACATATAAATGTCAACATTTGAATAGTTCGATATTAATTGCTGACCAAATTTACACCTGACGAGTCACATAACTGAATTCTCCTATGACCAAACGATTTAGTTTACAATTATTATAAATAAATTTATATTTATGAATTATTAATTATAAAATTTTGACTATGATTTGGTGAACAAAAATTATTAAATATATTTATAATAGTTAAAAATATATTCATCCATATGCAATATCAATAAGCGATTAAATTGGATTTAATTGAATAATATTTTCTTTAGGCTTAAATGGACTTTTGGCTCGTAATGATGGGAGAAATTTGTGACCGCAACATGATATAAGGGATGGCTCAAAATAGGGTTTGAATGCTGGATTTTGAACAACTCAGATCAAGGGAGAACTAATATGGGATGAGATCCACTTTTTCCTCCTTCCTATCCATTATATAAGCAAACCTAAACTAATTAGATTAGAACATTTTGCTGTCATCACCATCACATCGTACTGTCAAAATTGCTCCACTAGTGCTCTATTACATCAACTTCAAATCTGCAACAAGTCGATCATTATT
Organism: Allium cepa; assembly: GCA_030765085.1. NCBI lineage: Eukaryota > Viridiplantae > Streptophyta > Magnoliopsida > Asparagales > Amaryllidaceae > Allium > Allium cepa. The sequence goes on along the minus strand of CM060943.1, from coordinate 671,665,173 downwards.
TGATAGTCAAAGGCCAAAGGTTCAAGCACTAGTAATATTCCGAATCGAAAAAGATTTCAAAGGGAAGACTTTATCCTTTCAAAGTGTGCTTCAAAGGTTTGGTTCTTAGGCATGTTCTGTCAAATTATAGTTTATAATTCTTTGAATAATGTTTTATTATGCGTGTTTGTGTGTATTATTATACTGTTAGTTTGGTGACGATTATGATATGAATTAATGTTGTCACAAATTGGTTTAGTTATATGTATTTATATACTTATAAAATAAAATAAAAAACAATTTATCTATATAGATCAGTACGGTAGCATAATATATATACTAATTAAATTTTTACTAAATTATTTATATATATCAAATTTAATTGCATATATATAGTTTATATTTGATTAAAATATTATACTATAATTAAAATTGATCTTATAAATTTTTATATGCTAATTTATGGTAATAGTAATTTTCTACAAAAAATTAATGTTATAATTATTTAATATTATTTAAATCAATATACTACGTAAATAAATCATATGAAATCAAATATGTTATGAAAAATATTTTTTTAATTTTGTAAAATTATTTTAATATCAGATAAGCTCTCGGTTAGAAAATAAAAATGAAAAACAATTTACTGTTATTTTAAAAGTTATTATTCAAATCAGTTGAAAATTAATAATTAATTAAAAATAAAATTTAATAAAAAAGATTATGAGCTTTTTTTTCATACTTCAAAATGTCATTTTTAATTTGATGGAAACTTAAATTTCAAAAAAAGGTTTCTAAAGTAATTTTTATTAATATTTTACGTAATGTTGAATGAATATTCAATTAAAATATATTTCAAATTATTTAAATTAATAATAAAACTTTTCTATGCTATACGTCGATCTTGAATAAAAAATAAAAAATATTTTTTTAATTTAATTAGTTAATGCATATATATTCGTATGTTAAAAATATATTTATGTGTGTGTATATATACTTTAAAATAAATATAAAATATTATTTTATTATTATGCAAATACTAGTTCATATTTTATTCATGGTTTTATGAAAAATTATTATTTATTTAATATTTAAATAACTCATTTACATGTAGATAGATACATTATAATAATATGCCTTTATATATGTATTATTAATATTTTATTTATAAAATTATATATATATATATAAGTTATATAAATTTACATAAATATATAAACAAACTTAATATGTATATATATATATTATTTATATATAAGTAATAATTTATATACATACATATATTTGGACGACATATATTTGCATATCGAAAGAGCTAACATGTCCATTACGATGTAAATTCCAAAATCGATATACTGGCATTTTATACCTTGCATGGGTTGACATGTTACACATGCACACACATATATATGAAGGTACACACATACACACACACACACACTCATATATATATATATTAATATAAATTAAATAAAATTATATATAATTTATAAATTTAAATAAAATAAAATATTTCAATTAAATAATATTTTAGAAATGTTCTAAATGAATCAGACTTCATAGGTCAATTATAAGTTCAATAAGCATTTTTTTAAATTCACCCATAACTTCCCCTGCGGGCTGGCTTAGTTCTAACAAAAAGAAACTAATATTAATTTAAGAAAACAGATAATAAACGGGGAAATATGAGGCCTAATTTTGATAAATATGCAATGCCGAAATGAACGTTGTCTAAGTTGCTTTTTACACAATAATTGTAAAAACAGAAGTTTAAGCTTTTAGTACATGATTGAGAAGTGCATATTATTAATTTTCAACATAATGTAAGCATTCAGTCAGGAATAATAGATTTTGCAGGTGACTAAAAGGAAAATTAATCCATGAATTAAGAAAAATGCATTATTCAGGTTAAAATAAAATGAGGCAATATAAATAAGGAAAAGGTATAGCATTGATTTGACATATATAGATCAAAATGCGCATTTAATAATATCAAAGCTACCGTAACCAATTATTTACTAACTTACAAATGTTACTCAAATGTAAAGTTGAAATTACTTTCATTCATAGAGCAAGTGAATAAATGATGTATTTAATATCATTTTTGGTAGCTTGGTCTAGCACAAATTAAATATACATGCTAGAAACACATACACATATGCATATGTGTGTTTATATAGGCAAGGCAACATATCTAACATTATCTTTAAGATAAATTCAAAATTTGATATCCCTGTAGGGAGAAAGACCTCAAAATTCAGAAAAGATATCTGGGCAATCCAGAACCATAGGCATGAAAGCCAAACTCATCATGTGACAGGTCGAGAATATAGGCAACTCAACATAATAGAATTTTAGGATCGCAGTAAACCTCAAGGTTGATAGAGTTAGGGGAATGCTTTAGAGGAAATTCTATAATTTATTGTAAGTTATTAAATTTGTAATCAGTTCTCATCCATGATAAAGGTGTCTTCTTTTTGTTATATATTTGTTAGAATGTATTATAAGCAATTAATTGCTTAATTAAAATATATTTAATAGAAAATTTATAAATGATGTGTATGTGATAGTAATTACAAATAGTTATAATCATGAGTATTGTATCATAATATAATAAACATATCGTTTTAAATATTCCTAGTTAAGATGTATCGAGACTGGATATCGATGCATCCTTTGAGACTAGAGTACACAATGCTCTCTAACTGCTGGACGGTGTATTACTCATGACTGTTGGGGACACTAAGGGGTTACGTATTGATAGTTATTGAATAACTATGAAATACTCACTCGATAGTTTTCTCTTAGTTAATATAACTTAGGTAAATAGAAAATATCAACATGACTAATTTGCACAGTTCTCTTGACTTGAGAATACCGTTGATCTTCAATATGGAGGATTCACTTTGATTATAGTCAAATCGTGGCATGCTGTCCATCGAGTCTACTTTTTGGAAGTCCCCCTAATCATGTCAGGCCTTAGAATGATTCTAGCCGCACTGTTTCACCAATAAGATGGAGATTTACATGGTCTCCCATACAATGCCTCGAATGATGTCATCCCAATACTTGCCTTATAGCTATTATTACATGCAAACTCTATTAACAGTAAGTGATCCTCCAATGAATCTTTAATGTCCAAGATACATATCCACAACAGATCTTCAATTACTCAATTCACCCTCTCTGTCCGTCCACCCATTTGTAGGTGATAGGGTACTAAAATTTAGGTTTGTGCCCAAGTCCTCCTGGAGACTCCTCCAAAACTCACTAGTGAAAAGCAGATCTCCGTCACTAACAATTCTAGAAGGATCTCCAATGCAAATGAACTATCTCCCTTATGTATAAAGTTGCCAAACAAGCAGTTGTCCTCGCATTCCTAACCGGAATAAAATGAGTTCATTTCGTTGGTCAATCAACTATGACTCAAATACTCTGATTCCCTCTTCCACCCCTAGGTAGCCCATCAACAGAATCTATAGAGAAACTTTCCATTTCCACTGTGGAATATCCAAAGGTTGCAATAATCCACATGGATTCCTTTGATCTGCCTTCACTTTCTGACAAGTCACACACTTGGAAACATACTCTGCTACATGTCTCTTCATACTTGGTCAGTAAAACACCCTCTTCATATTGCGATACATTTTGTCACTACTAGGATGAATGGTCATCCTAGAATGATGGGACTCCACTAGTACAATGTCCATGAACACGAGGGACACATAATGTTACATCTCTTTGCAACCATCCTTTCGAATTAATGGAATAGCAGTCCAAATGACTCGAATGTTCTCCATTATTTAACTTCTCAAAAATCCGATAGCTCCGTGTCTTGCTTCTAACTTGAATCGTTACGGTCCATAAGTGAAGTTTGAACATCTAAAGCTGCCAATAGCTCGGGTGTAATATCTAATGAAGATCGAAAATCAAATGTATAAATGAACTCCAAGTGCTTTCATTCCAAAAATATAGAGCTTAACATTGCGTGCTTCCCACTCAAGGCATCGACTACAACATTGCTCTTGCCTGGAGTATATGAGATTTTAAAATCACATAACGTCAAGAACTCCATCCACCTTTGTTACCTTAAATTCAAATCTTTTTGAAAGAACAGATACTTCAGAGACTTGTGATCCATAAATAACTCGAATTGCTCCCCCAATAAATAACGCCTCCATGATTTAAGGGCGAAGACAATAGCTACTAGCTAAAAATCATGGGTTGGATAGTTTCTCTCATGTATATTCAATTATCAACTAGCATAACAAATAACTATATCCTTCTACATCAATACAATGCCTAGTCTTGTACCACAAGGGTCGGTATATATAGTAAATACCTTCGAACCATAAGGGAGAACTAAGATAGGTGCACTAGTCAACAACTCCAATAACTTAATCGAAGTATCCTGGCATTTTGAGTTCCACAAGAAAACTAAATTCTTCTTGATAAGGTGTGTGAATGATGTGAAATTTTTTGCAAGATCTTTAATGAACTTCTCATTATAACCGGCCAAAACAAGAAAAAATTTCACCTTCATAGAACTCTATGGTAGGTGCCAATCATGTAATGCGGCAACATTACTAGGATCGATCGTTAATCCTTCCTTAGAGTTGTGCATTTAAAGCTCTGCTAAATCACCGCTATAGAGCATAGCGCTCTTCGACCGGTACACTATTTAAATTTAGTGCTATTAGATAGTAGCTCCGCTTTGAGCCCCGCTATTTTCCACTACACCCGCTAAACAAAGGCTTTTTAGTACCCGCTTTAGCAAAATAAACATACAAAGGTTGACTTGACTAGTTTTCTTTTAAACCAAACCAATAAAGTTAGGGTAAAAACCTAATTTTAAGGCGTAAGTGCTTAGTATAAGTTAGAAATCTACTGTAGTCACCAAATCTAGTACGCATAAAGCATGATGTTCTTTGGTTTTTTATACAAGATTAAACAATATTTATTTTTCCCACATGAATGACCTGAGAATGAGAATAAATTAACTTTATATATTTGATTTTATATCTAATGAAATTGTTTGCACCTCCGTTATTTTCTGCTATATCCCCGCTTTATCTGCACTATAACTTTTTGCACCTCCACCGCTATAGAACCGCTAAGTACTTTATCAACACAAGCTTAGAAACAACATGCCTTAGAAGATTTTCTTAAGTTTACCTTTCAGCAACAATTATTTACATCTTCATCAGCATTATATCACTTTAGGACTTACTAAATTTAGTATTAGTCAACATTCCAATATCATCCGCATTCAACTTGGTTAGTCCTTCAACAAAGTCCTTGGTTCAATAATAACAATGTCCTTAGTTTAGTAAAGTACATAATGCTAATGTCGAGCAGTGTATTACTTATGGCTACTGGGGGCACCAAGAGATCATGTAATGGAATTTACTAGATAATTATGGAATGACTTGCTCGAGAGTTTAATATAACTAAGGTCAAATAAAGAATCTCGAAGTGACGATATTACACAATTCTCTCAGCTTGAGATTACTATTGAACTTTAGTGTTGACATTCCTTTTTGATTATAGTTGAATTGTGGTATGGTATCCATCGAATGACTATAGTTTGGGTCTGATTTAAAGCTTTGGAAGTTAAATACTATTCGATAGAGAATATGTCTCCTTAGTTATATGAAGTAAACATCAGTGTCTATTGTAGTCAACTCAAAGTCAGAGTGTCTGGCTTGAGTAATACAAGTAATAATAATTGTTATTATTGAACCAAAGATTTTATGTTTGGGCTAGTCTAGGTGAATTTAGATGATATTTAAGTTTTGATCAAAAAATGAATTCCATAATTCCTAAAGTGGTATAATTTTGATGAAGAGAATTGAAGAAAATAATAATTGGTAACTGGTATTGCTTATAATAGTCCATTATGATGACTCTATATTCTTCTTTAGATTCTCCTTGATGGAAGATAGACTTCATGTCCTTCAGGCTGATCAAATCTTTGTTCACGATAAACCATTTATTATTACACCATGGTCTCCTTCAGTTGATACAACAAAATCCCAGGTAATTTGAATTCCCATTTGGGCTCACTTTACTCATATTCCTTTAGTTTTTCAGTCAATGATTGGTTAGCTAGTCTGATTGGCAAACTGAGATGTTTTGATGCCAATACAATGTATAGGAAAAGATTGGTTTATGCCAGGGCACTTATAGAAGTGACGCCAGACAAACCTTTGCCAACTAAATTGCACGTTAGACTGACATATGGATGTGGTTGATGGTACATATAGTCGAAAGCCAGATATTTGCACGTCCTATCATTCCTTTGGCCATATTACCGATTCTTTTAAGTATGGTTGTCCTTCATTACCAGTCATGGTTGATTCCTCTCTGCCTATTCCACCTAAGATCCCATTGTCGAAGCCTTCTGTTATGAAATGGATTCCCAAGGCTAGTATTCCTTCTCCTCATATGGTACAAGTTTTTGATAATGTTTCCCAGATGATACAGCTGTCTCGGTGCTACCTTGATATAGTTACTTAGAACTTTATTGAGCAATCTTGGATCCATGAAGCTTCTGAAATGAAGTACTTTCCCGAGAGTGAGACATACTACATATTTGTGAGCGAAGATGAAGGTGAGAGCAGACATCTATACAATTATATTATGGGTGAGTGTCTCACCCTTACTTCCAATGGTGAACTTAGTGACCCAAACAGAATTATATTATTTGGTACCACTTGGGATAGGAAATTCATTTATGGTGGAGACTCCTCGAATTATGTTCTTAACCTTGCATTGCTATTTTCTGGGTATGTCCATGTCATCGGTTCCGTTTCTCTGATGATTGTGGTTGATCCTCCTCTTCTAAGGGGGCTAGTCTAGGTCTTTAGTAGTTTAGGCATGTTTCCTAACTCATGAACTTTATCATTTTATTTTCTTTATTACTTAGATGTTGAGGTGACTTTGCCTCTCACTTGTATTTCATTTATACAGTGATATGACCACTATAAAACTAGCTTGCCTATGCAAAATAATAATGCTTTATTTTGCATGCAAAAAAATAGATTTTATCAAAAAGATGTGTAGCTGATAAATTTAGCTAAAATTTCGCATAATAAGCTAAAGTGACGTGTGAACATTCCTATTCGAACTGTTCAATATCAATCACTAACAGAGTTTACACCTTTAAGTCGCACAACCATAATGAGGAGCACTCTAAATAAACCACACGATATAATTAATTTAAAATTGTTGCAAATTATTTGAACTAATTAATATTTATAAATTATGCAATGATAATATTTATCTGATTTTTTGAATTCCAATGCATATATAAAAGTTATATATATATGTGTATCGATTTACAATACTGATAGGAACTTAAATTAGATTTAAATAAATAAATTACAGATGGTTTTGGGAAGTTATGAGGTATATATTGCCTATTTTATGGTCGGCTAAAGGGGAAAGGAAGTGATTGAATTTTATTTTAACAGGCATAGGAGTGATTAAAGGAAGGCAAAAGATCTATGGCCTTTAATTCTCCTTTATTACCTTCTTAAAACAGGTCCATTCATCGACTTTTGCTCCCATTCTCTCTCTCTGCCAAAATTACATGGCTTCTATGGAATAAAAAATTCCTAAATAAAATAAAAAATATTCAACGTAAATTTTTTGTCTCTAGATACTCGCAAAATCCAGAGGCTAATTCAATCAAATCTTGGAGTTTTACTCTTCATTCAAGCTGTGATTTTTGGCTTCATCTAAAGGAATTTTCTAATCTTACTTTGTTATGTAATCCATGATGTTAATATAGTTTAGATTCCCATAACCTACTTCTCTTTGATTATATGTTCATCTTGTTTGAATAGTATAGATCCCAAACTTTATATAATGAATTTATATATGTTTGGGTTGTCTGATCTAATTTTGTTCTTGATTTAGATACTAAAAAAACAATCTGATTTGGAAACCAATTTTAATTAATTGACATAATTTTGTAACTTATTTTATACACAAACATAAGTAAGCTGCATATATTGATTACTTGAAATCATTTTGAAAATTGAATACATGCATTGTATGATGTTTGGTTTTGTATGTAAATCCATTTAGTTGTTGTTTACATATTTTAAAAATTGTTCAAATTTAAAATTAATAGGTGGACTTTTGCGAAATATTCACAAACCTATTTTAATCCTCCATGGGTTAATGCTACCTTTCTATTTTCTAACTTCAAGTTTTAAAACATATAAAATTACTAATTTTATGTTGTTTTAAATTGAAAACATTGTTTGCAATTATTTATACATGTATATATATATATGTATGTTATTCAATTCAAAGTATATGAAAGGAAAGTTTGTGTAAAATTATAAACTAAACTTTGTATTCTTTCTAAGTTAGATCTAGATTTAAAATTGTTAACTATAAAATTCAAAACACATAAAAGTCAAAATAATATTTCAAAATGTACGTATGTATGCATGCATATGTGTGTGCAATTATCATTATATGTATATATATATATATATATATATATATATGCATCTACAATTGTTATTGTATATAATTAAGAAAAACTATAGACCACAAAGACATATACAAAGGGACAAATGTGTCCATTACATTGTAAATCCCAACACCTATATTTGGTCAAATTAGCCATATGCACTTTATATTGTTGCACATGCACTATACACATATAAGTGTATTTAATATGCTTATAAATTAAAAATCATATAAATTAAGTAAAACTTTTTGTGAAAAAATAAAAAAAATTATTTAACATATTGTAGATGAGAATTAAAATCTAATTAGACCAAATAGAACCAATAAAAATCTAAAATAATTTTTTTTGAAGCTCACCAATTTCACCTACTTCCGACTGGCACGGTTCTTTCAATGGTATCATAGCCTAATGATCTATGCAGTATAAATTAGCAATGTTAGGACTTGCTGGTTGAAGGCTATATATTTAGTCGGGTGTTTAGACAGGTAGTGTCTAAGACTGAGTTTACATAACAAGTACTCTGCTCTACCTAGCTACTAGCATAGCTTGAAGGATTAAGTTAGCCTAAAGGTTATCCCCAATATAAAGCGCTAATTGATTTTGGGTCTTGGGTTAATTTTCAAAATCTCTTTGAAAATTTAAAAGATATTTTGAATTTAAAAGTTAAATTTAAATATGAAGTAAGTTATATAAATGTTATAAAAATTTTATTCAAAAATTGTATTAAAAACTAATAGATTAATTTCAAATTTTATCACAATTATTTAATTAATTGGATTAGTTAAACAAATTATTAATTTAATGTTAATTAAATAATCAAAACATATATAATGATATTTGTGTATTTAAGTTAAAATGTTTGTGGTAAGTAATAATAAAAATTTAGAAAGTAATATATTTTGTATTAATTAATTTAAATTAAATAATTATAATTAATAAAATAAAATATACGTATATGATGTTACATGTATATACATAAAACTATAAGTGTTATATTTAATATTCATTTTAAATCATTTAAGATAAATAACATAAAAAATTAAATTTCTAAAATAAGTGGACTAAATTCATTAATTAGATTAATAAATTGAAATTAATTCAATATGATTTAATTAATGTATATAAGAATATTGTATATGTTAATTAAATTATAAAAGGTTGTAAATAAATCAAACTTATATAACATGAACGTATAATATAAGTGGAACTAAAATAAACCAAACTAAGGTTTAATGAACAAGTATATACGTATTATATGCATACCATGATTTCAAATGTGTTCGACACTTGAATTATGAGAGTATTTCATAAGGAATACATTGTTCTCTAAATTGATATCACTCAATATATATTAAAGAATACGAGTCTTTAACATAAGTTGTCCTCTACTGTTTATATATTGATAGCTAACCTGCATACTTTTTAGTTGTTAATCTTCCTTAAGTTGGAGATGTTATGTGAGTACTATTAATATATTGACTAGATGAAGTAAAATATGTGTTATATTTTTTGTTCTTCCTAGATATGTGAATTAAAATTAGCCGTCGCAAAATGGTAGATATGAGTGAATAATTTCTTTCGATTTGTTGACCTTCATCAAGTTGAGATGGGATTGGGACAAAGACCAAGGGTTAGGAGTTGTATTTGATACAACCGGTAAAGAGTTATCCATCACATGTGGGACTATGATTTGTTAATCTTCCGTAAGGTCAAAATGCTAAGGCATGCAAGTCCAAATACACACTAGATAAATTAGAAGATATCTCTCTGCGTTTTGAGAAACATAAAAGCCTGGTGAGGCTTATTAGATAAATGAAATGTAATAATTTAACCTATCAAACATTATAAAAAATCTACTATTTTTAATACATCATAGTCTAATTGAATTTAATTTACAGTAAAATGACTAACCAAACCAAACTACATTCATTGGCTAAGAGTAGTTAAGATAGCACTAACATACGAATGTTTATGGCCCTTTGTAAATGAACCCTTAAGAGAACCCCGTTGAAGATGTTGCACCGAGGCATGAAATGCTTATAACACCTGGATAGCTAACTATGAGATCACTTAAATTTTCATGATGTTTACTTCGGACAAGCCATTGCAAAGGGAGTACAAAAATATTTCTATCCATAAAATCTTCAAAAACCTCAAAGCTTTGTATATGGAGTAATTTCGTTTTGCGAGGTATGAGATTACTTAGAAGTTGTTCAGTACAAAGATGAGTAAGAGTGGTTGCATTAAGGATTTTTTCTTAGTAATGAAAGTCTATATCGATAGACTTTCTTAATAAAATGTTAATTTGAGCGATGAACTCCAAGTGCTTTTGGTTCTAGGCACGCTGACTTTACATTCTGAGCCATTCATATAGAACTATTATATGAACTAGTTAAGCATAAACCTCATCGAGCTACATGATATGCTGAGGTTAACCGACGATTCATTTAAAGATCTAAACATGGCGTTGGCCATAAGGGGAAAAGCGTCCTCTTGAAAGGTTTGAAGCAATGTAAGCGAGGTTTTAAGAAGAGTCAGAAGGATGCTCTGCCAACAAAGGTGAATGTCACCATTATCGCAAGAAGGAGCATTGGAAGCACAATTATACGGACTACTTAAATATGGTCAAAGAAAGGAAGGAATTGTTTTGTCTACTCCACATGTATGTTAATGATTCAAATTGTTTGACAATAAAGGTTTTATATACTGAATCTGGAACTCATATATGTGATACAAGAATTTTGGAACAAACAACATATGGCGAAGGGTAAAATGAGGCTTCAAGTTGCTGATGGATGTATTGTAGATGCAACTGTTGTTAGAGACTATCACTTGACTTTACCAAGTGGATTTGATTTAGTTTTAACAAATTACTGTTATGTTAAGAACTTTATTTGTAGTACTATGTTTGTTTCTAAATTGTTTGTGATAGGCCATGGTTTTCATTTTAAAAATAGTATTATGAATATTGTGTTTGATGAAAATAATATTTGCAATGGTGTTTTAGATAATGGCATTTATTTACTTAACTAAATCCTAATTGTTCTATAAATAAATTTTCTATTGATATCAATAATGGTTATTTGTGGCACTATATGCTAGTCATATTAGTGACAAAAGACTGCGCAAACTGAAAATTGAAGGTTTCTACCGTCATTTGATCATGAATCATTTGACACATGCAAGTCATATCTCAAAGAAAAAAATGACCAAGCGCCCTTTAGTGAGAGCAACGAAAAAGTTAACGAACTCTTGGTCTTATACACAGTGATGAATACATCCCAATGCGTATAGTGATAAAGGATAATTCAACGTATTTTGTTCACCGACGATTTGTCGAGTTTACGATATATATATATATATATATATATATATATATATATATATCTTGTATATAGTAAATCTAATGTTTGTTAAAATTTTAAAGAGTATAAGAACAAGGTTGAAAAATGAATGAACCATAAAATTAAAATACTTTGCTCAAATCAAGGAGGCGAGTTTAATACCCTATGAGATTTGGATACATATTTTATAAGTAGGGGCAATATGGAAAATTTACAAACAGTGGAAATAGGTGATGAAAACTATACCATTGCATAGAGCTTATTTTCTTATCGATATGATATATTGGTTTGTTCAGATCAGAGTTCGTATGAAGTAGTTATGTGTATTTTAAGTTATGGGTTTTGATTTGTTTAAATGGGCTAAAGCTGATTTTGGAGGAAGTGACAGTTCATAATTTATATAACCGGATTAGCAATTTTGAATTCATTTTCATTCACATCAATTTTGGTTCTAACTTTTCCTTCCTTTTCCATTTCATTGTAATCATCTTTTTCTTTCAAATATAAACAATACCCCCCCTCTCATACATGCACATGTATTAAATCGATGAGCGCAAGAAGGGGTACCAGAAGATACCTATTATTTGTGCATTTAAGAATCTCGAAGGACTACAATTCTAGACAATGAGGGATTGAAGAGCAATTAGGCGATTTCTAGGGCTTAGCAACGTAGATAGGTGTATGGGAATCATTGTTGACTATATGTTATTCACATGGAAGTAGTTTCATTAGGTGATGGCTAATTAGGATTGATAAATGTGGAATTTTGTTTAATTGGATTAGGTGATGTATACTGAAGCAATTATGGGTTTAGAAAATATTAATGATGTTTGAATTGGTGTTCCATTAGTAATAGTGATATGTTATATGGAGATTCGAATTAATCAATTGAATTTATGTTGGTTAGGATGAAATCATGGGTAAATATATGGCACATGAATGATTAAGACAGTAATGACCGATGTTTAGGAGGTGCAGAAACATACCAATATAGTAAATGATAAAGGAAATTTTAATTGGAAGAAGAAGCAGACTATCATGATAAGTTTATACTGCATTCGGTATGACAACCGATCCACCGGTGCTAAGTATACCGGTCCACCGGTGCATGTTTAGATTGAGTTTATTTGTATTTGTTGTATATGCAGTGTGACAGGGAGTGCATGTATGAATATTATGTGTGACTTATGATGTATATAGATGGAATTTTATTATTTTATGTATATTATACATTGATCCACTCCGCCGTGAGTTCTGAAAGATATAGTTAGCTAGCTTTGCTCTTTGGATGCTGTTGTATTTAAAACAATCCAGCTTTTCATTCTACAGTAATTATATGGCCTCAAAAAGTTAGATTGTTCCATTTAGTATTAAAGCTATAGGTTAGGACATATATAGAGAGCATACTTGTATAATTTTTATATAGTATATAAGTGTGTGTATGTGTATTTGTTAAAGTAAATAAGCGTATTGACATATAATTTTGTGTTTATTTTTACCATCTCTGTTTACCACCCTAGGATGATCTAATATTGAAACCGATTTTATAAAAAGTATAGATGAGTAACCCGACTGAGCTGGAAGCGATGCTGCGGAAGTACCAAGCATGAACATTCCACTTTGGTTTTGCCATTATCTTCAAGCTAAAAACCAGGGCACCGTTAACAAAGGGGCACTTGTAACTAAGGTATAAGACGGAAATGTTGTTTGTGTACTAGGGTTGAATTTTCTAAAACTGTGTAAAGATTTTTTGAATATGGGTAGCAAGTCGTATAAGGGAATGGGAGCTTTTGCAGAAACGTGAGCTTGGTTGCATACATATGGTAGGATTTTTATAATGTCGAATTTGATTGATGAGGTAAAAAGGTAGCCTACTTCCTGGCACCTACAAGGGAAGTAATGAACTGGTGGGACGTTGTTATAGAGGAAGTCAATGAAAATGAAATTTCCTGGACTGATTTTAAGAAAATATTTGAGACGAAATCTTTGTCCATGGATGAAAAGGAAGTGATTCTTGAGAAGTTTATTAATCTCAAACAGGTAAATTCCACCATGAAGGAGTATAATAATAGCTTTAATGAGTTGACAAAATTTGGTCTTGAATTGATATATACGACACCTAAGAAGGCAACGACTTTTGCGAAAGGGTTAAGTTCGCCACTTAGGGAATTAGCGCTTAGTCAGATTCCTTTAGGAGTAATGTTTAAAAGTTTAGTTAAGGCAACATTGTTCAATACCACTACAGTGGGGGCTTCTAAAGTACAACCGACAAAGAATGTCAGTCAAGAAAAGCGCAAAGATCTTTGAGGTCCAAATGGATTGGGTGGTAAGCAAGATACAAGGTGTGGAAGATGCATATGAGAGGATGCGAGCTAAAAGATTGTAAAGTGAAGGTTTTGAAGATAAAATATTATAACTACAATCAGAGGGGCCATATGGAAAGGAAATATCCTAGTGTTGGAAGGATTACCATGAGGTGTGTTATTTTCCTATATATACATGCGCACACATTTATATAGTATAAGATAATTAGTTACATAAAAAGGAATTGCATTCATTATTATAAGGACGAAATTCTTTTTAAGGGGTGAAGAATGTAATATTCTATAATATTTGGACTTATGTTCTACTAATAGGGGTAAAATGGTAATTTTACAAACGTTGGAATTAGGCGATAGAAACTGCATCATTCTGTCCGGATCGGAGTTCGTATGAAGTAGTTATGTGTATTTTAAGTTATGGGTTTTGATTTGTGTAAACGAGTCAAAGACCATTTTGGAGGAAGCGATGGTTCAAAATTTATATAACGGTCTGAGTAGTTTTGAATTCATTTTCATTCACATGTGATTTCGATTTAACTTCGCCTTATTCCTCCATCTCTCTATTATCATTTTTCTCCTTCAATTGTAAACAAACCCCTTCACACTCCATACACATATACATACAAATACACACACACACATGCACACACGTACATACATATACATGTATGTCGAATCGACGAGCGCGAGAAGGAATACCCAAAGATAACCATTGTTTACGAATTCGAAAAACCTAAAAGGACTGCAATTCAAGATATTGAGGAATTAGAGAGCGATTAGGCAATTTCCAGATCTTGGCGACATAGATAGGTGAGTGGAAATCATTATTGATAATATGTTGTTCACATGAAAGTAGTTTCATTATGTGGTGGCTAATTAGAGTCTATAAATGTAGAATTTGGGTTAATTAGATTAGGTGATGAATACTGAAGCAATTGTGGGATTAGAAAATGTTAATGATGTTTGAATTAGGGTTAAATTGGTTTAAGTGATATGTTATATTGAGATTAGAATTAATTGATTGAGTTTATAATGGATGGGATGAAATTACGGGAATATAATTAGTATGTGGTATATGAATGGTTAGGATAGTAATAAATGATATTTAGGAGGTGCAAAAACATACCAAAATAGTAAACGACAAAGAAAATTTAAAATGGAAGAAGAAGCAACTTAAGATGATCAGTTTATCAACATTTGGCACGAAACCTGCCATGACCCGGAATTTCACCGCTTTGATTTGAGAATATTTAATTTATTTCAAATATTCATAATAGATTGTATAACTAAAATAAACTCCTTTTACATAACAAATAATGATGGTGGAATAGTTTTCAAAATTTGTTTACAATTCAAAGAAAAGTCAAAATGTGACCGAAATTCGTTTTTCGAATTTTTAACTTTTCATTGGCTAAAAGCTATCGAAAATGTTGTGAACTCTAGTGTAAATATGTACATGTACAAATATAAATAAGTCAATGTGTATTGGTGTTTACATAGGTATATATACTTAAATATATACAGGTACATATACGTATACGTACAAATATAAATAAGTCAATGTGTATTGATGTTTACATAGGTGTATATACTTAAAAATATACAAGGTGTTTAAATGCATTTTGGCTCAAGGTACAAGGGGGGACATGTTGGAGGCGTTGGTATCATGAGGTGGAGGGAGCATGGTGGGGTGGCAAGGAGGTAGTGAAGGGCAAATTACAAAGGGTGTTTTGGTAATTTTATTAATCCACTTAGTATTTAAGCAAAATTCCTAATGTTATTATCATTTTACCATTTCCATTTTCATTTGCAAAAAATTCTTCCGAAACCTCTTTACATTTTTCCATGGTTCCAAAGAATTTTCAAAGTTTTAAAAACTTTACTTTTATAGTTTTTACACTATTTAAAAACTTTGTTTAAGCCTCCTCCTTCCATCTCCACACCACGTCCTTTCAAAAACAAAACCCATACTCAAACCACCAAGGTCGGGACCTTCTCCTATGATGGCTGAACCAACCCAGGCCATAGAGGCCTCAAAATCTCCACTTAGGTTAAAGCTAAGCTAGGAGAAAGGTTGTTGCAAAATTTGGTAAAGAACTAGGGTAGTTTGGTTAGCTTTAAGGTGAGAAAAACTAATCCTTTTACTTAAAGTTTGTAAATTTAATTTTTATATACACATATTTGTACAAACTCATATCCAAATTTTTTGGTTATGATGTTGTGTGTGCTTGGTTGTTATGTGATATGAACTTGTTAGTAAAAAGTTAGTTAGTTTGTTTACAAGTTTTAATCTTGCTTATGTATACTTGTATACGAGTTAGGGAGTTAGATCGGTAAATCTAAGTGTTGTGATTAACTTTGAAGATAAGATCTTTCTTCAGGTTGTGGTATATGCTAAAAAGTTTGCTCTTGACTCGATGAAGCGACTTGATATCCTATGGAAAAATAAAAATTATATTCTATAAAGTTTAATTTACTAAAAGAATTTCAAGTTTCTAACTTTGTTAGTTTCAAACCCTTTTACTTATGTCTTTGAAGTAAGTAAATTCATAAAGCAAGAGTTTGAAAGTGATATAAATTTAAAAAAAAGTCAAGTTTTGAAAATTCAGGTCATATAGCTATAGCCACTGTCAAATGCAGATCGTGTAAATGGACGCTTTTTGAATTTAAAATTGTACGTAATAATCTTTTGAAAAGTTTTTTCAAAAATTATTTTAAGTACGATTAAATAACTATTATTATTTAATTATTAGCGATTATTTTATTAATTAAGTAAGTTAATTATTATTTTAAAGGTTATTATTATTTTAATAATTGAGAAAGGGCTTAAATACTTAATCAATTACTACTTAAGTAAGATGTAATTAAAACTAAATTTTGATCTAATTATTTTATATAAAGATTTAATTTATTATTTAAGTTTTAATGATGGATTATTTAATTAATTAAATTGGATTAACTAATGTGTAATGATTATTTTAATTTTCAAATTATTATTTAATAATTAGTTAGATTAATTATTATGGTTCAATTATTTATTTAAAGAATAACTATTATTCAATTATTTATCTAATAATTAATTATTATTTAATTACTCTTTAAATACTTAATTATTTAAGAAAGAGTTTAAAGGTTATTAAATTATTAAATAGAAGTTTTAAAAGTTTTAAACCGCTTTATTTCTAAAGATCGATTTTGTTTTAAAAGAAACTCTCTTTTAAAAAATGTTTTTAATCCAAGGAATTTCTTTGTCAATTACCCTTAAGAAACCTCAAATGGGTAGGAAATCAAATGACATCTATTTTGTAGAATAAATCACTATTCTGCTAATATTCTGCTAATATTTTTTGATATAATGTCGATTCCTTCAAAAATGGGGTCCCCGCCCTCTTCCTTTCTTCTTCCCGCTAATCAATCCCATCCCCTATCTTCTCTTCAACCCTGTCCTTCTTCCCCGATCCTTGTTCCACCTTCTGCTTCTCCCCATCACTCTGTGTCAGTCCCCTCTCCATCTCTCGTCAATAATCCTGTAGTGCCTGCAATTTTTGCAGAAGCTACTCCTAAGGTGCCAGAGACCAATCACTTTTCTTCTTCTCCATTGCTTCCTCTTTCTTCATCTTCTCCTCCTCATTCATGGAACTCCCTCTTTAAAGCTAAACCCAGCAACGCTGGGAAATATGTGCCTCGTGATTTTCAACTTGATTTTATTGGTAACTCTATCGTGCCTTCTGATGAAGTTGTTCAGGCTGGAAACTCAATGTGGAAAAATTATCTCGTTGGTTTTTTTCTTGATAGCCCTCTTCCATATGCTACTGTACTGTACTATCTCAAAAAAGTGTGGAAACTTAGTGGATCAATTTCTGTCAAATCTGATGGTCTTTTGTTTTTGTTCAAGTTTTCTAATGAAGTGGATAGGTCAAGAATTTCTGAAACTGATCCTGTTGTCATGAGAAACAAGCTTTTTATAGTGAAACCATGGGATGAGAACATTGGAAACAGTTGTAGCAGTATAAATCTGTTCCAGTATGGATAAAACTATACAATATACCTCTTTATGCCTGGTCTCCCTTGGGTATTAACTGGTTAGCAGCAAGAGTTGGGAAGCTTCTTTGTTTCGATGCATCAACTGAAAAATTTGAACGTATTTCTTTTGGGAAATGTTTAGTTGAAGTTACTCCAAATCAAGAATTGCCAGATGATTTTTCAGTTGGACTGTTAGATGGTTCAGAGCAGATAGTTAAAGTTGAATACTTGTGGAAACCTAAGATTTGTACTGTATGTAAAGAATTTGGTCATACAGTGAGCAAATGCAAGAAAGTTGAATGTGAAGGTGATACTGAGCAATGTGTAGATAAAGAGCAGCAGATAACTAGTGATGTGGGAAGGAACAAGATGAAAAGGGGGAAAACCATAGTTAAACAGGACAAGGTGAAACAGATTTGGCAAAAAGTTGTAAAAAATAAAGGGAAAAAAGTGATTAACTGTGAGGAGCAAGAAGATTCTGCTCTGAGGAAAGTAGGTGCTAATGGATTAACACTTCATGATGGATCTGAGGAAAACATAAAGGATAATAATAAAGACAGTGAACAACCTAGTGATGAGCAATTTTGTACTGTTAGCACACATAACAAGTACAACTTGCTACAAAATGCAGACAATGAATGTAATATTTTGGAAATGTTTGATGAGGAGGAAGGAGAGATTACAGTTGATGACAAATGCAGTGAAGAATACAATGTGGCAACCAAGAATACTGCTACAATTTATGACCAAAATGAAGCAAATATACTTGTTCTGTCTACAAAACCTTGTGTGCAGGAAGGAGTAAACGAACTTACCACCACAAATATGAGAAACAAGGAGGTTTGGAAAGAAACAACTGAAGTAAATGTACTTTCCAAAAATCATGCTTCTGATTTTGAATCAAATTGGTGTAAAAACTTTGAAACACAAATCACTCAATTAATAACCACTATGCATGTTGCTACTGTCCAAATTCATCCACCTGCTCCTCCCCATTACAACTTCTCAATTCAGCTACCAGGATGGCCTTCTTCCAATTCTATCTCCCATTCTCAAACAGCCTCTCATCATATCCCTTCCTCCTCACATGCTAAATCTCAACCATCCTCCCCCCCCGTCTTTGCCTAGAAGGAAAATTGAAACAAGGTCTCTGTCAGCTCAGAGAAGGAATATCTCCTCCCAAAATCAATAATTTTTTTTATGATTAAAAAAATTGCATCTTGGAACATTATAGGAGCCCATAATAATTTGAAACTTGATCAAGTCAAAAGCTACATATCTGAGCATAATATTGTATTTTTGGCCTTCTAGAAACTAAGCTTAATCTAACCTTATCCCAAAAAGCACCTTCCTACATTAATCCAAATTGGTCTTTTCATCATAATCTTGACACTGTAGCATATGGTAGAATTCTTGTCATTTATGATCCTACTGTTTTATCTCTTTCTCCTATTCTGTCATCTAGGCAATATATTCACTTTCATGTTCTTGTTTGCCAAAATCAAACATCCTTCTATTTAACCTTTGTATATGCTAACAATTCTGTCATCTCTAGAAATGCATTCTTCAATTCTTTGCCTCCTTTAAGACAATCAACTCACCCCTGGTTTGTCTTAGGTGACTTCAACTCCTGTTTTGGCTATGATGACAAATTTGGTGGATCTCCTCTTCTTCCTAGAGATTTTGATTCACTCAATCTTGCTGTATATGATTCTGATTTGATATTGGTTAACAAGTCAGGTGCTAAATTTTCTTGGAATAATAGAAGTAGAAGTGGTGTTCGTACTTTCACAACAATTGACCATGCCTTTAGTAACATTCAATCTCTCAATCAATGGCCATCTCTCTCAGTCTTCCTTCCTCAACCAATAATGTCATATCACTCCCCTCTAATTTTATCTTTTGGGAACCATTTTAGAAGGGAAAAAAGAAGTTTTAAATTTTTTATTGCTTGGGCTAAGCATGAACAATTTTCGAGCAATGTCACACAAGTTAACTCTGAATTTTTTTGCTATGGTAACCATATGTATAAGTTTTGCAGGAAACTAAATAGTATCAAGCTAGCTATCAAGCTGTGGGTATCTACTACTTTTGATACTGGTAGCCTACTGTCTACAACACTTAAAGAGAAATTGAAGATAAAGCAA
Organism: Allium cepa; assembly: GCA_030765085.1. Classification (NCBI taxonomy): domain Eukaryota; kingdom Viridiplantae; phylum Streptophyta; class Magnoliopsida; order Asparagales; family Amaryllidaceae; genus Allium; species Allium cepa. Next base: position 671,644,868 of record CM060943.1, on the reverse strand, counting down.
GACTATATGATGGAGCACCCACTTGATATTCAAGCATCTGATGAAGAGGGGAAATTATACAGGGAGGTTAACATTATACTTTCTTTGGAAGCTATCATGAGGAGACAGCAACTCCACAAAAGATGGATAGATGATGGGGATAAAAATACAAAGTTTTATCATGAATCTCTTAAGGTTAAGCATTCAAGAGAAAATATTTTTAGTATTACTGATGAACATGGTTCTCTTTTTACCATTGCAGATACAGTTGATCATGCTTTTATTGAATATTTCACCAATTTGTTTGGCAATTCTAATGGTTTCATTCCTGATTTGGACCTTATTTCTTCCCTTGCACTTCCTTGCATTTCTTCATTGGAAGCTACCACACTTACTATGCCTGTTAATGATGAAGAAATAAAGGCCACCCTATTTTCTATGAACAAGCAATCTTCTGGAGGTCCTGATGGTTTAAATGTCACTTTTTTATCTCAACCTGGAGTGTATTAGGTGATGAGTTTTATAAAGCAATTCACAATTTTTTCAACAAATGTAAGTTGCTTGGGGAAGTCAACAACACTAACATTGCACTTATCCCTAAGGTCTCTTCACCAACTAGTGTTACATTTTTCAAACCTATCTCTTGTTGTAATGTAGTCTACAAGTGTATCTCAAAAATACTAGCATCTCGTCTAGTCAGAGTTCTACCATCTGTTGTATCAAATAATCAATCTGCCTTTATTCCCTCAAGGGACATAATTGATAATGTTCTTCTTGCTCAGGAATTGCTTCAGGGTTATGGCAGAAGAAATGTGATACCTGCAGCTGTACTTAAGTTAGATATTTCCAAGGCATATGATACTATTCATTGGGACTCAATTGTTAGGATAATGGCAGTGATGGGATTCCCCAAAGTTTTTGTGTCTTGGATATATGTTTGTATTTCCTCCCCTTCTTACTCTGTTGTTATAAATGGCAGACCTGTTGGATGCTTCAAAGGTAGTAAAGGAATACGACAAGGAGACCCTATTTCATCTTACATTTTTTTGATTGTTATGGAAGTTTTAACAGTTTTACTCAGAGATAGTCACAATCAAAAAATCATAAAGTATCATCCTAAGTGCTCTCAGCTACATATAACATCTATCATGTTCGCTGATGATGTTTTGTTGTTTACCAAACCAGAGTTACCTTCCTTAAATGGTTTTTGGAAGCATTGCATGTTTTTCATAGTATGACTGGTCTCTCCATAAACCAAGGCAAATCTTCTCTTCTAGTTACTGGAGTTAGTGATTTGCAGGCTGCTGCTCTTCATCAACATACTGGTTTCTCTAGCATGAATAATGATATGAGGTATCTTGGCCTACCTTTACTTTCTAAAAGAATAACTAAGGCTGATTGCTTACCCTTCTACAATAAAATCACCTCTGTTATGTCTTTATGGGACAATAGGTACTTGACACAGAGGGGAAGGCTTGTTATTATAAAATCTGTTGTTTTTTCCTCTTTGGTCTACTGGGCACGTACTCTAATCCTTCCTGTTAAACTGTTGCAACTAATTAGGTCTGCCATGATAAGATTTTTTTAGACAGGTAGTATTCACAATAGGAAGATAGTGCCTTGTTCTTTTTCAAAAATTGAGTCTCCTATGAGAATGGGGGGACTGGGAGTAATTGATGTTAGAAAGTGGAATACTGCTGCAATTAGTAAACATTTTGATGTTCTCATTAACAAAAAAGGAAGTTTATGGGTTAGCTGGACATGGAAATACAGAATTAAGAATAAACACTTTTGGACCATGGATTCCCTACAGAACTGCAGTTGGATTTGGAGAAGTATGATGAAGCTTAGACATGTTTTCCTCCCAATGATACAATATCCTATTAATCCTAAAATTGCTGTTAGCTTTTGGCATGATCCTTGGGTCAGTATTGGTCATATCCTATTTAATGTTTGTGATCATGCTCAGATTTTTCAATCTGGAATTCAACAAGATGCTAAAGCAACTGATTTTTTACATAATGGTTAAATATTGTTACCATACAAGAGCAACCAAGTGATCAGGCAACTGTGGGGTGATATTCAACAAAAAAAATTTAGTGCTCATCAGGATGCTTGTGTTTCTTGGCAAATGAAAACTCACACTGTTAAATCGGTATACAATTTTATTACTGCTTGTGCTCCTCTTCCAGCTGCAAAATGGTACAATGTCATGTGGACATCTGATTCTGTTCCAAAAGATAATTTAATGATGTGGAAAGTTATAAATCAGGCATTACTTACTAAAAGCTTAATCAACAGTTTTGGTATGGCTTGTTCCAAACAGTGCTTGTTCTGTCATCTCCATGATGAATCTTCTGAGCATCTATTTTTTGACTGTCTAGCTCTGCTCTATTTATTGGACAACATTAGTTGTATCATTGGTGTTCAATTATCTGGATTTTCATCAAGTTTTCTCTGGAATATAATCTTTAAAGCTACAAGGTGGAGAAAGGAACAAGGAAGAGTGTTAGCTGTTGCCTTGAAAATTTGTATGACAATGATATGGGCAGAGAGGAATGCTATGGTTTTTGATAATGTAAGAAGAACTGATGTTTTGATTTGGAATGAAGTCAAGTCTCGTACTCACACTCAATTGAGGTACAGTGCTACTGTGTTCCCTCAATCTCTGGTTGATGCTTGGGGCTGAGTATTTTTTGTTCTTGATGTAATTTCCTTGTTTTTTTTCTTTTCCTTTTGTTGTTCTCCTTTTTATTGTTTGCAATAAAACTGGTAGGGGCCAAGTTAACCCCGCTGGCTTTGCCAAAAAAAAAACCCAGTTCTGTTCTTATGGTAACCGAAACATTTTCCCATATGTTGATTGATTATTGTTGGCTGTCTCCTTTTACAAATCTGCTTGTTAATATAAATACCCATGTTATAATTTGGATAAGTTAAACTCAATTAAATGAACCATTGTGGTTACTAAGCCTCTATCTGATTTTGTAAAGTCAAATATTTTATTTTATTTTTATCTTTTTTAAAATGGTTTAAAGTTTATTATCATCTTAAATATGGTATTTTAAGAATAATTAAACAACTATTTTATTTAAATGTTTGAAGTTAATTTAATGTTTTAAAATGATTGTTTAATGTGTTTTAAAATAGTTAAATGAAGAATGTTTAAATAATAACTTGTTTATTTTAAAGGCGTTTTGAAATAACTAATGTTATCAAAGGGATTTTACCGATTAAATATATTAAAGAGGTTTTGCTTTGAATAATGAAAGTTCATAAAAGGCATTTTTATAAATTTAAAATAGATCTTGGCATTTGCAAAAGAGTTTTATAAATAATTTTCGATATTTATAAAAGAGTTTATAAATAAACTTGGAAATCTATAAAGTGTTTTATAAATGGTTTGGAATTTAAATAAAGGAGATTTCATAAACGAAGAGATTTATTAAAAGGATTTATTGAAGAAATTTATAAAATAATTTGAGATGGGGTTTCCCTTAATCGACCATCGTAATTATGGTGGTATGGACGTTTGTTCCATGCTTAACACCGACGGAATAGTGATTAGGGTTATCCTTACCTCTAATTTAAATAACCTATGTTTCATCTTTTAATATGTTTTTAGGATAAGAAATCTTTCACAAATGATTTATGAATATACTTATGCCAATGAGATAAGTATATGAATATTTTGATAAATATTTTTGGAAGAGATTTAAAATAAATGAAAGATCTATTTGAGGCTTAGTGGTTGATATAAGTAATTAAATCTCTGGACCATTGTTGCTTGATTATTTGATAGTTAAAGAACTGACTATTAAATCTTGACCTATTTTGACTCAGGGAGTATGATTGTATACTCGAGTTCCCCAGTAAGGACTCGAATACTTATTACATATTTCCAAAGAACCGGAATTGAGTTAGCCAGAAATTATCAGTTGGTTTGTAAACTCCGGTTTTTAGAATTTATCCAAACCACTCCAAACTAATAACATTCGTGATGAAGTATGCTATGGAGCTATGAGAGTGATTCTAAAACGAAAGATAGTAAATTTTAAACATTTTTTTTATCCCGGAACAACTTGTATGGTTGAATACCGGCATTACATCTCCACTTGGAGGTGGTATTAGCATTCTAAGATGGTCTACTAGTAGAAAAGGTAAAAGCGTAGCCTCAAGCCTCACAAACCCAAAAATGGCTAATATAGGGTATTGAGTAGCACTATATGGTTAGCTACCATTAGGAGCTGTCATCACATTCAAGATTGTCCCCTTAGAGTCGTTTCGCGAATAGGAATCGAGGGGCAATGTTTGCAACCTTGGTGTCAAAGGATGAGGTAATGTGGCTTGTCATTTTGAAGGTGCAGGCCGGCTCTATGTAATAGAGGGGTAGATATGTCTGTATCCCTTAAGTACATTTTCTTGAGGTTTACCATTGGAAGGTAATCCCTTACCTAGCCATTATTGGAAAACGTTCTCTAATAAGTGCCTTCAGACTTAGTTGTATTCCTATTATGCTGAAATTTAATTAGTGTAACAATTTTGGCTATGATTCAATATTTATTTTAAGCCCTAGACATTATTATAATATCACTGGATTTTCATAAGAAATTATTTTGGTTATCGTAAGGTAAAATCCTATCCGTGTTTATGTGCGGCGTGGTCTTACAAGATACCTTCGATTTTAAAGAAGTTTAAAAGTAATAATTTAGTTGTTTTGAGTTTTCTTACACCAGACCTATGTCTGACCCAGAGTTTTATTTTCTTTCGCTAAAACTCTTGGATGCTCAAATTTGTATGAGCATCCAAGTAGTTTAGGTTTCCACAGGAGCATTTTGGAGGAGCTTGGTGTAAGTGGCTTCATAGATAGCTAGTTATTTATTTTTTTCACCGCGTCTTATGTATTTTATATCAGTCAAATTGGGACCTGTCTTTTCTTTTCTTTTATTTTCTTTCTTCACCTAAAATGACCTGTCTTTTAGACACTTAAATGATTAGCACATGGGTATGGGGGATGTATTAAGTGTCGTCTTTAGGTGTAAGAAAGGCAGCTCTTTACATTTGGTATCAAAGCACAAGGTTAAGTGAGGACCTTAGTCCTAGTGGGGTAAACTCATTTGAGATCGGGTAAGTGAGGCCTTGGAATGAGTATTTGTGTATTACATATAATAACACATAGTGATTGCAAAATGTTTTATATTGTGTTAATTTATCGGTTGAGTGGTTTATGAATTGTGAACGAGATGTGGAACGCCACAGTGCCGATAGCGGTTCCTAAATACTTAAACATGGCAAACAGAAAAAATATTGTTTGAATGAAATAATTTTACCTAGGAATATATTCTATAAACAAAGGAACAATTTTCAGAAATTTTTATGTTGATATATCTTAAAGGCATCCCTCCTTAATCATCCTTTCTTAGAAAATCCATCCCTTGGGTATCTCTTCCTTTGGAATAATCTTTTCTTAGAAATTCTCTGTTGGTAATCCTTTCTTATTAACCTTTGATTTGGAGTAATCTTATTCTTGAAAGTATTCTAAAGATATTTGTTATGAATTCAGGTAAGAAGAATTATAAATACCGATGTTTTTGAAACTAGGCCATATGTTGTTGAGGAACGAATGCAGGATCAAACACCAATGGACATTGATTCACTATGTCATGACTTTGAGATTTTGAGGAAAAAGGAGTTCTATGGAACTAAGTCTATCATCAAGGTTAAAATTTGGCTGGCTTGTGTGACAAATTATGTAAAGATCCGATGAATTATATTCAAGGATAGTTCGAGAAGGTAAATAGAAATTTTTTACGGTTTATAGATTTATCCATAGCCGCCTACTACTACACCCACAAGGAATAGGAAGCGTAAGCTAAAGGAAAATGTTCCCAAACATGTTGCTCCAGGTGTGGGGAAAATGATCACTTTGTTCGGTAATGTAGGTTAGGTAAAAAAATAAAAGTGGTGAAAGCAAGGGTCACTAAGGTACTAAAGTTTGTGACATAGAATTATTATTATTACCACCAGGAGGGTCACTTTGTCAAAGATTGTTCTATGCTCAAGAAAAGGAAGAATCCTAGGCCCTTTATTTTCATTTTAGCACCATCCATTTCAGTGACAACAAAGGGAAAGGAGGTTATGGAAGGGTTGATTTAGCACTAGGAAGATTAAAGGATAATATTAGGAAGTAGTACCCTAAGTTGTTCCTTATTTACTATTTTCTGTAATATCATATCTTTTAAGTTGTACTTTCCATTTGTAATGGATTCATCCAGCTTGTATCTACGGTTGTATGTAGTTTGAACAGTATCCTATATATGTACTATTCCTTCTGTTTGTCCTTTGCTTGATATTGGTTCTTATCATAGTTTAATCTCTCTTAGCCTTATAGATATACTAGGACTTGAACCAATATGGTTCATGGCTTTATGTTGTGTCAAACTCGGTGGGGTAAAGGTTGACCCATCATAAGGTATTTTGATTAGAGAGTAGGTTAATAAATGAAGTCAAAATTCAATTAACTTAATGAGAAGATTTAATAAACTTTGTTTTTGTTAAACAGTGTCTTTTAGGTTTTAATACCTAGGAGGTTAAGCTTTAACTGATGTTATTAGGCCGGCTAATAAACACATTTACCCTAGAAGTGTCTAAAGAGAAGCTGATTCTCAGACAAGGTTTGGATATCAGCATCCTACTCTTCCTAGCTACTTACCAAACCGAATGGGGAAAAGAGGTTATATTGGTCGACTCAGTTTTGAGACCCAAATTATTTTAGGCCTATACCTAAATAGTTAAAAGTGAATAGGATTTTATAATCAGATGTTTTGTATATACTCTTAGAATGTAAGAGAGTACTATACAGGTTAATAAATTTGAAATGATTTTATCAAAGGTTTCATAAATAAGTTATAATATTTAAAATGTTTGAATCCAAGTTGAAATTTTTGTGAATATGTTTTCGTAATTATGGTAAGGGAGAGGGTAAAAAGTAATTGAGTAGGAGGAACCCTTAGATAAGTATGCAAGTTGTATGTAGATCCTTCCTTTTTTATATAATTCGCGATCTAAGTGTGACGATCCGCCTTTCTCTTCACAGAAAGACGCAACATCATTAAGAAAGAAAGGGATAGAAAAGAGAAAAGATAGAGAAGAACGAATGAAAACAACGTCAGAATCTCAACAGCGGAATGAATAAATTATATTAATCACATAAATATTACATAGTATACATCATCTATCAGAGTTATACAGCTTATACAACACATACTAGACAGTTATAAACACCTATCTAGTTATTACAACTCAATACAATACAAAGATACCAAAACAGCGGAACACTGTATATCTACAAATGCTGAAGCCTCCTGCTCCATATCTCCTTCAGAATTCGTCAAAAATAACCTGAATCCCTTGACTACTCATAAAAATTTGAGTACCCAAGAGTTTAAGAAAATAAAAGATAAACTCCAGGCCAGACATGGGTCTGGTGTGAGTAACAGGTTGAAGTTGCTTAACTTTGGAAAACCTTTGAAAACAAAAGGTATCTCGTAAGACTCTCTGCACGTAAACACGGAAAAGTTTTTACCTTACGATAATCAAAACATTTGATAGGAAATCCAGTGATATTATAATAGGGGGTTTTCAAATAAAATACAGAAATAGCTGGAATGCTTACATCTCACGTTCCAACATAGTTGGGCACAACTAAAATGTACGACACTTATTGGAGATTGGATTCCATACAATGGCAGGGCTACTAGGGTACCGTCCGTCACAGTACGTGGCCTAGATCACAGTGCCGAGGATCCATCCTAAATCCCCTGCAACACAAGGCGGAACCATCCCTTACTGGACAGTCCCGAACAAGAGAACCCCGGCAGTTGTTGCAATCAACTGCCCCACACAGCCGAAAATAAAGGGACTTCTAGACAGGGAACCTCTTGTCCTACTTGAGCGCGACTCACTTAGCCTTACTGCACCTCCCCTATTTTAGCCATTCCCGATTGATGAGGCTTGAGGCTACGATTACCTTTATAAAACATATCTATCTTAGAATTCTCATCGTCCACCTGACGATGTTCTGAAAGCATTCAATCCATACAAGTTCGTTTCGGGTTCGAACAAAACCGAAGGCATTATCTCGTTACACTCATTTTGGAATCACCCTCAGAGTTAACGATAATAACCCTTGCACTCCGAATCTTCATCTTCACTTGAGATTCATGACCTAACGTTAATTTGGATCGATGTGATTTTCGGATATCCAAATCTGGTAACCCGATCCTGGTCTCACCGAATCCAAAACGCCGTCTTTTAAGTACAAGTTGTTTTAAAGTTAAAACAATTCAATTCATTATCTATATTCACACAGATAGATAATTCACATTATCACAAATAGATAATCCATATCACCACAATTCAACCAAAACACCCAATATCACATATCAGCACATGTCTCATACCAGAGATATCAAACAATTCAAGGCATTCAATATCAATCAGCTATTCATAAGCAAAGATCCATTAATCAGACCATCTCTAATTAATTTAAAATGAATTAAATTAATTACTTCTATATCTAATTAATTTAAAATAAATTAAATTAGTTAGTTTCATCATTATAAATCTTGCTTACTTAACCATTAATTAATTAAAAATAATTAATCATCCTCTAAGTATCATCTTAATTAATCACCCTTGATTTATTATTTTCTAATTACTTTAAGTAATTAGCCTTAACTAGTTACACAGATTAATTATCCTTAACCTTTTACAATAATTAACCTTTAATTACTACATTAATTAATTAACTATAATTAATTACATTAACCCTTAATTAATTAGAATTAATTAATTGCTTTATAATAACTCATTATTGATTAATTATCTTTAATTAATCAATCCTTAATTACATCATTAATTATATTAATCAATGATCCTTAATTACTTCTTTAATTAATCACATTAAATAATTAATCTTTAATTAATTTTTATTCATTATTCAACCCTGATTAATCACATTAGTAATTAATTGCCCTTAATTAATTACATAAATTAACCGTCTTCAAATAACTTTATTAATTAATTCTTAAATTAATTACACTAAGTGATTAATTATTAATTACTTCCACTAAGTAATTATCCTTTTTATTAATTACACAAAATAATTAAACCAAAACTACTTCCATCCTTCAATTAATTATATCCAGTAATTACTCACTAATTACTTCACTAAGTAATTATACTTTATAAGTTACACTAAGTAATTATACTTAACCCATTATCCAATGATTATTTTAAATTAATTAAACTACTAATTAACTTAAACTAATCACATTAATTTAATTAATTACACCGAGTAATTAATCCCTTTAATTACTTTCATTAAGTAATTATACTTAAACAATTCCACAAATGACTATTTTTAATTAATTAATATAATTAATTATTAAAATTAATCACATTAATTAATTATTTAATAATCCCTAGTTAATGATCTTTCATTAACTATTAATAATACTTTAATTGCTTTCCTTAAGTAATTAAACGTTAATTAATCATCATTAGTTATAAATTAATTAATTTTTAATTACAAATTAATTCATCTCTAATTACCTAGTTAATTAAATGCTTAACTATACTTAATTAACCTTTAATTACTTGATTAATTAATTTCTAATCATTAGTTAATAATCTTCAATTATCTAATTAATGATCCTTAATTACAAATTAATTAATCCCTAATTAATTAATTTACAACCCTTAATTACTTATACATTAATCCATAATTATTAATTAATTTAATTAATTAACTACACTTTAATTAACTTATAAATTTAATTAATCCTAAATCTTTAAATCTTATCTAAACTTTAAGAAAAAATACTATCTTTATTAATGACTTAATTACCGTTTACACATGCCTTTGAAACCTTATCTTTAAATTTACTTTTAAATTTCATTTTCAAATTTAAGATTTAAAATGATTAACAAATTTAACTTTGACAAAATTTTAAATCAAATTTACACGCTTTTAAATCAATATTAAGAAACACTTATCTTATATAAAAGAAATTTACAAGATTTTTAAAAACCAAATTATTTAAATTTCAAAATCTTGTTTTTATTTAAAAACTTTTAAAAGGCTGTTTTAACATGTTGCTTCGGGTTCAACCGGAAGCTTACTCGAGTATTAACCCAAGAAAACCCCATTTCTTCCCTCATTTAATAATTTGTTTAAATTTTAAGTTTTTAAAATCAGAAACCAGACTCACTCTCACTTACTCGAGTCATCGCTCGAGCTACCCTCGCAAATACATGAGCCCTCCTTCGAGAAAACCACCACCCAAAACCCCTGACACAAAATTACATCTATGCACATGCACCGACGATGCCATCACCTCTGACCATCCACGATAGCTTCCTTACATGGGCAGTCATCCTCCAACCCTATTCCGACCATCAGATCATCAGTACCAACTCGAAATCAAGTTCGAGCATACTAACCCAAACCTGGAACTAGAAACACATCCAGGAAATCCCCTCGACCTCCCAATTCTGATCATCGGAGCGCCTATGCCTCCAGCCATAACTTTGCCACCTCCATGCTATCAATCCCCATAGTATAGTGGAACTCGATCCTCCAGAGGTGATGGGTTCAACACTTTCCCGACCAAACCCAAAACTACGGTAAAGAAATAAATCCGACCACCGCCACCTCCACAATGATCTGAACAACTATCTCACAATTTTGCCAAGCTCACACATCACTCCACTACCTCCAGTGGAAACCTCATCCTCTCCGATCACTTGGATAATCAGAAAACCCCTCAAACATCGAATCTGATCAAATACGAACTGCACCCTCAATTCATTACTAAAATTTGTGATTTTTCTTTTAAAAATCAAGTTTTGGATAAGGTTTCAGTTTATAAACCTGTCTTGATAAATTAAGATGTTTAAATTTTCACTTATCTTAAGCACGCACTGTTTTTTTAGTTTCTAGAGACATTCAAGTTTTATTTTGACTTAATTAAATTTTTAAATGTTAATCTATGATTAATCAAACAACTTTTGTTTAAAACTTAAACCCTAGCAAGGATCAGATCAAGTGAATATGGATTTTAAACAAACTTGAACCTAGAAAACTAAAAACAGTGAAGCACAGAGACAACAACATGCACACCTATACATCCATATTTTTACACAAAAAATGCACTTATATATTCACACAGCATACTTATTCCAGATATTAACCATGCAACCAGATTCATATACCTAAGTTTTTTTAAAAAAAGCGATGTTACTCACCTGCACACAATGAAGAACATAGCACTTTATTTTGAAAACAGATTTTGACACTTTAAAAATTGATTTGCTAGAATAAAGATGCTTCTGATTTAAAAACTGCATTGCTGAAGTATGAGCTTTGTTGCTGAGACTTGATTACAAAATAGAATTGTAGTTACTTGCTTTTGAAAATCTCAAATTTGAAGAAGAAGTTCAGGCTTGATTTTCATCTCAGGTTTTTAAGAAAAATGCAGGCTTTGTTTTTTATGTTGAAAATGGTATGTAGTTTATTGTTTGATAAATCTCTGGTTTGTGGAGGTATTGATCACAAATTGTTTAGAGAATTGGTTTGAGAAGTGTGAAATTTAGATTTGCTTTTGAAATTGTTACCGACTGAAATTTTCTTTAGTTTTTTGATTAGAGAAGATAGAAAAGAAATGAAGAGGGGGAAAGCATATGTATTTACAAGTTAATTTGTGATTTTAAATAAAAATAAAAGAAAATGAAAACAATAAAGGACACTTGTAAAAACTCTTAACATTTTTCATAAGCGTTAACTTATTACTTAACAGTTGTTAAAACAAGCCTTTAGATATTAACACTTGTCATTTAAGTAATTAATACTTATTTCTAAAATGTTAATAAAAGCTTTTATATTAATTTACTAATTTAAAAATACTTATATATATAATTTACTTTAAAGAAAATAAAACCAATTATATATATAAAACATATAATTTTAAAATATCTATCTTTTGAAATTCCATTTTGAAATCAAATTAAATTTGAAAACCCAAATTAAAGTCAACTTATATATGCGTATATAACAACACATTCAATTTGAAAATAACAATTCTATTGTCTTTAAAATCTATTTATATCTAAAAAAACAATATATTATAATTCTTATTTGAAAATAAGAATTTTGTTAATTTAAAATAATTTATAGAAGAGATCATCTTATTATTTATAAATTACTTATATGAATTAATATATAAACTTATGTACTTATTTCCAAATCATATTTATCAAGCTATATTTAAAAAGAAAATAAAACAAAACTTTTTATTAATTTTATTTAATTTTAAACAAAAGCTAAAATATATTTTAAACAAATAATATATCCCTTAAGTATTTTAAAAATATATAATTAACTTTTTAAAAAATCTTTGAAAAGTTTTATATTAAATTAACCATAATTTCCAAATTACCAAAATATATTAGAATTTGAAAACCTGATTTATATCTATTAAATTTTAAACCAAAGCTTTTCTATTTACAATATATACAAATATATATACATAATAAATAGAAAGCATTTTATTAGCTTTAAAATTTAGAAATTAAATATTTATTTGCTTTTAAAAGAATTAATTTTCCAATTTAAATTGAAATTATAAAATACAATGATCAACTTAATTTAATTATTAATACAGATTATTAAATTGATATTGCCCAAAATTCCGGGACATCACACTAAGATTTGAGTACGTTACTTGAAGTATCTCAAACCATTACAAATAAGGATTTATCACTCGATTTTGTTGACGTACACTTGATGAGGGTTCTTAATATGAAATTAAAGTTTTCTATCATAGTATATTGCTATGTAAAGAAAATGGAGGATTCTAATTAAAAAGACAGATCAAAGTCTACACTAGAAAGTCGGGTGGGAGATACTAGTTCGAATATAAAATTATGTATTCGCGTAAGTGATCAAATCAGATTTTGCATACGATGATCTCTGCACACCATACGGATTGATGTATAGTGTTAGTTATGCTTGGGACTGTTATTTTAGGTTAAGGTTGTGGAAAAATTTCGGGGACAAAATTCTTTCAAGAGGGGTTAGTGTAACAATCTGGAATTGCTCTGATTTGTGAATACTTAGTTTATTTTAATTATTCAAATAAGAGGTTTTATAATTAAAATAAACTTCTTTATAATAATAAATAATGATGGTTGTATAGTTTTCAAAATTTGTTTACAAAAATATTTAATTCGAAGAAAAATCGAAAATGTGATCGGAATTCATTTTTCAAACTTTTGACTTTTCGTTGCCTAAAAGTTATCAGAAATGTTGTAAACTCCAATGTAAATATATATATATATATATACATACATACATACATATATATACACACACACACACAGATATATATATATATATGTTAGCATGTATTGGTGTATACATAGGTATACACACACACACACATATATACAAAATATATACATATACATACATACACACATACATACATGTGTGTGCGTGTATAAGGTATTATAAAGAAGAAGATGCTAAAGAAAACATAAAGAGACATTTAGTACAAGGTGTTTAAATGCATGTTAACTCATGGTACAAAGAAGGACATGTTGGAGGCATTGGTATCATGAGGTGGAGGAAGCATGGTGAGGTGGCAAGGAGGTAGTGGAGGGCTAAGTACAAAGGGTACTTCAGTAATTTAATTAATCCACTTAGTATTTAAGCAAAATTCCTAATGTTATTCTCATTTTACTATTTCCATTTTCATTTGCAAAACCTCTTTACATATTCCCACGGTTTCCAAAGAATTTTTAAAGCTGTAAAAACTTTAGTTTTATCATTTTAAAATTTTTAAAATCTTTATTTAAGCCTCCTCCTTCCATCTCCACACCTGCTCCTTCAAAAACAAAACCCTTGCTAACTCAAACCACCATGGTCGAACCCTCCTCCTATGATGGCCGAATCTACCTTGGTCTTTGAGGCCTCAAAATCTCCACTTAGCTTAAAGCAAAGCTAGGAGCAAGGTGGTTGCAAAATGTGGTAAAGATATAAGGCAGTTTGGTTAGGTTTAAGGTAAGAAAACTAACCCTTTTACTTAAATTTCTAAATTTAATTTCTATATATACATAGTTGTAAAAAATCATAACTAGATTTGTTGGTTATGATGGTGATATGTATGCTTGGTTGTTATGTGATATGAATTTGTAAATAAAAAGTTAGTTAGTTAGTTTACAAGTTTAATCTTGCTTATGTATGCTTGTGTACGGGTTAAGGAGTTAGATTGGTAAATCTAAATGTTGCGATTAACTTTGAAGACAAGATGTTGCTTATGGTTGTCGTAATAGCATGTTGGTTAAGTTGTGTGACGTATACTATGTTGTATATGCAAAAAAATTTGCTCTGGACTTGATGAAGTGACTTGAGATCCTTTAGAAAAATAAAAATCATGTTTTATAAAGTTTAATTTACTAAAAGAATTTCGAATTTCTAACTTTGTTAGTTTCAAATCTTTTTACTTTTGTCTTTAAAGTAAGTAAATTCATAAAGCAAGAGTATTAGCGTGATTTATATTTTTAAAAAAAAAATCATGTTTTGACAGTCATATAGCGATAGTCGCTGTAAACGCACTTCGTGGAAATGAACTCTTTTTGAAACTAAAGGTGTTTGTACTTAAGTATCTTTGAAAAGTGTTTTCAAAACTTATTTTCAGTATGATTAAATAACTATTATTTAATTATTTCTTTAATTATTTGATAATTATTTTATTAATTAAGTAAGGTAATCAGTACGTAATTATAAATTAAGTAAGTTAATTATAATTGGTTAGTTAATATAAGATTAATTATAATTTATTAGAATATTAACTAGTATTTAGTTATTATTTTAAAGGTTAATTATTATTTTAATAATTAAGAAAGAGCTTAAATACTTAGTTAATTACTACTTAAGTTAAGATGTAATCAAGCTGAATTATGATCTAATTATTTTATATAAATATTTAATTTATTATTTAAGTTTTAATGATGGATTATTTAATTAATTAAATTATATTAATTAATACGTAACGATTATTTTAAATTATTATTTAATAATTAGTTAAAGATTAATATGGTATAATTATTTATTCAAAGAATAACTAATATTTAATTATTTATCTAATGGTTAATTATTATTTTATTACTCATTAAAGGTTTAGTTATTTAATAAAGAGTTTAAAGTTATTAAATTATTAAATAGAAGTTTTAAAAGTTTTAAACCACTTTTTTTCTAAAGATTGATTTTGTTCTTAAAGAAACTCTCTGTAAAAGAATGTTTTTAATCCAAGGGATTTCTTTGTCGATTACCCTTAAGTAAACTCAAATAAATAGGAAACGCAATGACATCCGTTTTATGGAATAAATCACCATTCTGCTAATATTTTACTGAAAAAAATTTGTTAACATCTATTAAATAGAAATAAAATTCCATTCAATTACTATGGTAACTTAGACATTATTCTATGTGTTGATTGATTATTATTGGCCGATTCCTTTTACATATTTGCTTGTTATGTAAATACCCATGTTATAATTTGGATAAGTTAAACTTAATTACATGAACCATTATGGTCACTAAGCTTGCGTCTAATTTTGTGAAGTCAAATATTTTATTATTTTATACCTTTTGAAAAGGTTTAAAGTTTATTACCATTTTAAATATGTTATTTTAAAGATAATTAAACAATTATTTTATTTAAATGTTTGAAGTTAATTTAATACTTTTTAAATGATTGTTTAAAATCAATATTTTGTTAGTTTGGCTTAAAAATAATTAAATGAGGAATGTTCAAATAATGACTTGTTTGTTTAAAGGTGTTTTAAAATAATTAATGTTACCAAAGGAACTTTATTGATATAAATTTATTAAAGAGGTTTTGTTTTGAATAATGAAAGTTTGTAAAAAGAATTTTTATAAATTTAAAATAGATCTTAGAATTTGTGAAGAGTTTTATAAATAATTTAAGTAAAGGAGATTTCATAAATGGAAGAGATTTATTAAAAGGATTTATTAAAGAAATTTATAAAATAATTTGAGATGAGGTTTCCCTTAACTGACTTTCTTAATTATACTGGTGTGAACACTTGTTCCATACTTAACACCAAAGGAATAGTATTTGGGGTTTTCCTTACCTTTAATTTAATAACCCATGGTTGATCCTTTTAATATGATTCTGGGATAAGAAATCTGTCAGAAATGGTTTTTGATTTTACTTATGTCAGTGGGATAAGTATATGAATATTTCAATAAATATTTTGCGAAGAGATTTAAAATAAATAAAAGATCTATTTTGAGGCTTAGTGGTTGCTATGGGTAATTAAATCTTTGAGTCGTTGTTGTTTGAGTATTTGATAGTTAAATAATCGGTTATCAAATCTTGACCTGTTTTGACTCAGGAAGTATGATTGTATATTCGAGTTCCCTAGTGAGGACTCAAATACTTATTGCATACTTCCAAAGAACCAGAATTGAATTAGCCAGAAATTATCACTCAGTTTGGAGACTTTGGTTTTTAGAATTTATCTGAACCACTCCAGACTAATAACATTCGTGATGAAGTATGCCATGGAGCTATACAATTCTTCCTATGGGTGATTCCAAAATGGAAGATAGTGAATTTTTGAATGTTTGTTCGATCTCGGAAAAACTTGTATGGATGAATGCTGACATTGCATCTTTGCCTGGAGGGTAGTGTTAGCATTCCAAGATGGTCTGCTCATAGAAATGTAAAAGCGTAACCTCAAGCCTCACCACCCAAAAACTGGCCAAAATAGAGTATGCAGCAGAGCTATGTGGTTAGCTACCATTAAGAGCCATCATCCCATTCTAGATTGCCCCCATAGAGTTGTTTTGCATGCAGTTATAGAGGGCCAATGTTTTCAGCCTTGGTGTTAGGGGATGAGGTAATTCGGCTTGTCATTTTAAAGGGGCGGGCCTGCTCTGTGCAGCAGAGGGGAAGATAAATTTGTAGCCCTCAGGTACATTTTCTAGAGGTGTACCATCGAAAGGTAGTCCATTACCTTTTAGAATCCGTTCTCCAATAAGTTCCTTTAGATTATTTTATACCTATTATGCTGGAATGTAATTAATGCAACAATTTCAGCTATGATTTTAAACCCTAGACATTATTATAATATCATTGGATTTTATAAGAAATTATTGTGGTTCCCCTATGTCTTATATATTTTGTATCAGTTAAGTTGGCACAGGCATTTATAACCATCCTAGGGTAGAATTTGGACTGTTTTGACTCTAATATATCTTTTGAAAATGACTATGTATATTTTATATTAATTAATATAATTTTCATTTGCGTTGTGAGATTTTGTGATTATATAGTTTTCTTAATTTTGTCTATCCTTTCTTCATCCAAAAAGACATGTCTTTTGGAAAATTAAATGATCGGCACATGGATACTAATGATGTATTAAGATTCGTCTTTATGTGTAAGAAAGGTAGATCGTTACACAACCGTACTATCGGAGTTAAATATACCAGTCCACCAGTGCATGTTTAGATTGCCAAGTCAAACCTAGACCATGTTGAAGTGTTTTTACTTCAACTAGGCCAATATGAAATAGATGACAAGTGACACGTTGGTTTCTCTATGACATCAGGAAGCATTTAATGTCCAAAAATGTGCTTCAACGGTTGTGTGTTATGTTGATTATGTTGACTCTTTTATTAAAGGAGTTAGGCTGCGTTTACCTATCTTTTATGTGTACATGAGTTAGTTTATGTTTATCTAACTCGTGTTCTTTTTTGCATTTACAGAGTTAGTCTACGTTTAACTATATCCTTGGGTTAGTCTCCGTTTAACTAACTTTTGTGTGCATCGATGTGTTCTCTCTTTTGTGTGTGGATGAGTCAGTCCATGTTTAACTAACTTTATTATGTATTTATTATTATTAAGTATAACATAATAATTCAACACTATAATGATTGCAATAAACTAATATTTTAGATGTGGGTGAGATAGATTTTAGGTATAGTAAGTGTTAGCTTTCATATGATTTTTATGAAATCATGTTAGCAGTATACACTTGGTAATATTTTTACTCACTAGACAAGTGTCTGACCCCTTCCTCATAAACTAAATAGAGTCACCTTAGCGTGTGTGACAATGTGTGTATGTATGATGACTATGTATGACTTATAAATTATATATGTGGAATATTTTTATATTGTCTATATTGTATTTTGATCCATTCCACTGTGAGTTCTGAAAGATTTAGTTTATTAGCTTAGCTCTATGTATACAACTGTGTTTAAAATAATCCATCTTTTCAATTTACAGAAATTATATGGCCATGAAAGTCGGGTTGCTACAGGGAGAATGTTGGACAAGAGCTCTGTTGGAAGATATGTTGGTTGTCTCTCAAGTCACTTTACCCTACACTCTGCAACACAATTGTGTTTTTGGAAAGAAGGATTCAAAACCTACCAGACATGGTTTGTTCTACTATGAATAAAGCTAAGTTACCTCTTTCATATTAGGAATATGCACTAGAAATCTAGTGCATATGTTGAATTTAATGCCCACTAAATCTATCCCAAGGTGCCATATGAGATATGGAATGGGCAGAAACCTTACCTCAATCATTCGAAGGTGTGGGTTTTCTAGCCTACACTAACATGGCCCCAACAAACATGAAACAAGATCGGCTTTGTGAAATATTATAGAATTTCCCAAGAGTTCATTAGGATATATTTTCTATAACACTAAGGAATAAAATATTATTATTTCATGACCTGTTGTCTTTTTAGAAAAGGAATTTATATCAAAAGAAATTAACGACGAAGTTGTGGATTAGGATGCGATCCGAGAAGTAAACACAGAAGCTTAACCAGTAAGAGAATCAAATTTACCGTTATACGAAAATACGAAACAACTAGGTCTAATAGGGAATCTCATTCACTAGGAAGATACTACCGTTTTATCATGGATAGCAAGAAAGAGGAACATGTATTAGAATATGACGCTCCTCTTTCAATCCAACAAGCACTGCAAATAAATATTTTACTCTTTGGCTTGAAGCTATGAGATACCCGGTGAATTCCATGTATGACCCAAGCATGGACTTAGCTGGCATACCAAAGGGATAAAACCCATAAGATGCAAATGGATTAAAAAAAAGATAAATGCTAATGGAGAGGTAGATACCTATAAAGCAAGGCTATCAGCAAAAGGTTTCGTCAAATCCAAGGTGTTGATTATTATGAAATGTTTTTGCATGTAGCCATAAGTCCATTCGGATAATGCTTTCAATTGCCGCATTTTATGACTACTAAATATAGCAAAAGGGCATGAAAACGATGATTCTAAATGGTGATATAGAAGAGACCATTTACATGATGCAGCTTGAGGGTTTTGAGATTAGTGGAAGTAAGGGAAAGATATCCAAATTGTTAAGACCAATTTGTAATCTTAAGCAAGCTTCAAGGAGTTAGAATAAGTGTTTTGATAAAGTATTTAAACAGTTTGGATTTTATCAGAATGCAAAGGAAGCATGCATATATAAAAAAATAGGGAAGTGCTATAGCATTCGTAGTCGTATATGTCGATGACCTACTCTTGATTGGGAGTGACATTCGATTATTGCAATTGGTAAAAGCGTGGTTGTCCAAGAACTTCTTCATGAAGAATTTGGAAGAAGCAGCTTACATACTTGGTACTAAGATCTATAGAGGTAGATCCATGAGGTTGTCGGGATTGTCCAAATACCTATACATGAATACCAAACTAAAAAGATTCAGTATAGAGAATTCTAAGCATGGAAATGTTCTGATGCAATCTGGAATCATCATTTCTAAATAGGATACTCCTTATACAAATTAGGAGAAGGAGCATATAAAGAGGATACTCTATGCATCTACTATTGGTTCCACAATGTATGCAATGTCATGTACAAGACCAGATGTGGTAGCATTAGGATGTGCAAACTAATTCCAGCACAATCTTGGTGAGAAGCATTAGATGCCTGCAAAATGTATTCTTAGGTATTGGAGATGTAACGACCCAAAATTTAACTACTTCAAAATATAATATTTAAAGTGATTTGAAATATAAAATATAAAAGGTTTTATGATTCAAACAATATTCGATAGGGTTTGGAAATAGAAATATACATAAAAATAGTAACATTTGCTTATATCAACAAAAGTGACAAACTCCTGATTTCAGAAAAGTAAGTTTAAATGGTTTAATTAATTATTTTAATTTATTTATGAGTGTTTATATTTTTAAATAAAATTATACAAATTTATTTTTAATTGGTTTACATAAATAAATAGTTTAACTAAAACGTCAAAATATGACCATAAAACATTTTGTCAAAAATCAACGTTTTATCGATTTAAAATTGTCGCAACATTGTTGCACCTTTATGTATACAATTTAATAAAATACGCTAACATATAAAGGTAGTTAACAATTAACTAAACAAAGTTACTTTTAATAATCATACTTAGAAAATTATAGAAAGTAATTAGCAAAAGTAAACTAAAAATGACAAAAAACTTGTCACGGTGTGACATAAACTAAAGTAATCATTCTTTTTCTTTTCTTAACTCTTAAATATTTGAATTTTAAAAGTGTGTTGTGATTTGGATGGTAAATGTTGAATTAAATAAGTTTACTTAATTCTTAAGGATGGTTATTTAAGTAAAAACACAGATCTATATTTTAATCTCAAATATTTTCTTTAAATACTCATCCACTTCTTCGCTTTTATACCATTTCTTCTCTACTTTCTCAAGCTCTCTTACACCGTTTAATGGCTTCTTTCCATAATTAGCCAAAATATTCCTAAAAATAAAACAAAAAAAATATCGACAAAACTTCGTCTGAACCACTTCAAAACTACTCCTCCCCTCTTTTATTGCTCACGCCCCCTTTCTCTATTTGGCCGACCACATTTTCCACATCAAGCTTGGTCGTGGTCTCTGAAGGCAAGTACGAGGAAGTTTAACAAGTTCTAAGAGCTTAAGGCAAAGTTTAACAAAGTTATAAAAGTTTAAAACAGGTTTGGAAGTGATAAAAGGTGAGAACTATAAAACGTTAAGTAGAAAATGTTTATACGATGTTTTGCAAGTTATAAATGTTGTTTGGATATTAATAAATATATTTGATAAGTGTTTTAAAAAGGAAGCAACTACCTTTAAGTCATTTGCAAAAGTTAGTAAGAAAATATGTACATAAATGAAAATCATATGACATTATAATAAAAAATGTTGTTAAATTGATATGCAAGTTTATATGACATGTTCGGATATGTTAAAATGGTTATAAACAATGTTTGGATGTTTATTAGTTGTATATTGAGTATATATGTTGAAACAAGTCAAGAATTTACATAACGTATAATCACATGGAATCACTTTTCAAAAGAAATGACATGTGATATGGAATCATTTATATCTTTGAAAAATGTTTGAATATGCTTTAGAAATGATTCCTATGCGTTTACACTTGTCTCGGCAAAGTTTGGATATGGATCTCAAAATACGCCTAAAATTGACGCGTCGCATAACGGTTGTTCGTATTTTCGCGCCAAAAGTTCAAATGAACATACCAAGTGGAATATAGTTCAAAATTCTTCAGAGTAAGAATTTTCAAATCCTTATATCCATATCTTTCGTATAAAAAAAGAAATCAATATTTCAAGTTGTATATTTTTAATATGGTAAAATCAATTTTCAAGAAAAATACAGTTTTTGCACTAAAGGACCAAAGTTGGAAATTGATAAAATAACTACTTTAAAAATATGAAATAAATTATAAAAATCTTTTAAAATGTTTTAAAAGTGATTTAATTTGAAAATATGGTTTTCTAAATGATATAAAAGTCGTTTTGAAGAATATAGCTTTTAAAGCACTTTTTGTAACACTGTTTGCAACATTTTCCGCAACGCTTTTCAATAACTTTTGAAATAAAGGTTGGAACTTAACAATTCTTTCCCAAATCCTTCGTAAATGTTTTTAAGTAAATAATAAATCATTTTAAAATAAATTTGAACAATTCAAATTTTTTTCAAAGATGGTTAAAAAATAGTTAAGTGATTTAAAAAGGGAAAATGAATATGCGGAAATGACTAGTATATTTGCCCTGCCTGTGAGATCTAAAAGTGAAAACTAGGTATGTAACTAAGGTTAGGGATGGAGAAAATAATGCCCTAAACTTACCTGGCCTTTATTTCTCTTTTAGGCGAGGGGTGGAACAGATCGAAAGGAAAGCCCGGACGCTCTACTTTGGATTTTATAGAAATAATCTTCTTATGATCATTATTAAAATCCAAAGAGAGAACTTGTCCTATTCGTGGAATTTAAAAGGTGATCTCACCGTTATTCCGTCCATATTGCTTGTTGAATATGGAAGTTGATTTTGGATAAAAGTAGAATGATTTCTATAATTCTATTTTCTCAAAAGATACTCTTTAAAAATGATTTGAGAAATATTCAAAAAGAGGTTTAAATGATTCCTTATTCACCAAAAGTATATTTTGAATATATATATATCTTGAAGATATTGTGGTAAATAAAAATGAATGAATCGAAAAACAATCACCTGCTTACATCATTTTTATGGATGATTGAATTTCGAAGGAACCAGGGTTGGATTTGGGTGATTCCTATCCAAAAACCACTTCGAACCAATGTATACATTCGAAAGTGAAGACATGTTGAAGATGATGATTATTGAAGACCATGGATCTTCATGGCGTGAGGACTGCTTGTTGACATGCTCTGGGTAGCTCCCATTATAGAGTATTTATAGCAGTGTTCTCCTCATTGTGGAGATTTTTCAGATTGCAAGGACCGCTTGCTACTAGTGGTAGTAGGAGAGTTCATTTGATTTGTCCTGTTCCTGGACAACTTGTATTGACGTTTGTTTGACAATTCATTTCTAAAGATTACGTACATTGGTTTTTACAAACGTACATCAGTGGTGGCGGAGAATATAAATTCTCTTAGCTTAACACCCTCCTTAAGACATACGAGCTCAAGGGTTGTATTTTTGTGGAAGGCAATTAGTAGTCAACGGAAATGGTAATGTGGCATTCAGAGATGTGATATGTGAAAGGTAATCGTTGCCTTAAGCCTCATCAACCGAAAATGGCCGAAACATGGTTAGATGCGGCAAGTCTAAGTAGGTCATTTCAAATCAGGGTATGATCATACCCTTCTAGATATATGTCTTCCCGCTATGAGGTTCGGGATGTATATTAATTTGGATGTATGTGAAGAGAGCTCTAGGATAAAGGTCGGTAGCGACCTTGGGATAACATATTCGGTACTATCTAGTTATAAAGATAGGTCAGTCTTGTGTTAGTAGAGAGCAGATGTTCTGTGCCTCGAGACATCCATTTAGAGGTGTACCCATCGAAAGGTAGTCCCTTCACCTGGTCATTTGTATGGAAATCCATTCTTCAAGAAGAACCTGTGGTTTTGTTTATATTGGCGTAATGAATAACCTCGAAATGCTATTTGGGTAGCCATTTGGACTAAGATTAATAAGTTTATTTGCAAACGTTTTCAAGGATGTCACTAAAAATATATCCCTAAATTTTACGTAATAAAGAGTTTTAGTTAACATAAGGTAAAAACTTATTCCGTATTTATGTGCGGCATGGTCTTATGAGTTACCTTTTTATTTTCAAAACATCGTACTTTGAGTTCTCACACAAGTCCCATGACTGACCCGGATTTTGTTTTTTCCTTTAAACTCTAGGTGCCCTATTTTTCGAGCAATCGTGTACTCTGGATACCTTTGGAGCATTTGGAAAATTTTCAAGAAGTCTTTTGGAGCTACGAAGCAGAAGTACCTTATGTAGATATCTACCCATTTTCCATTGTGTTTTATAGTATGTATTTTCCAGCATATGTGTGGATAGACAGTTATAACTATTCCACTGGATTTGTATTTGACTTTGATCAATTTATGTAAAATTACAATGTTGAATGTGATGTGAGATTCTATTATTGTGTTATCTTCCGTCTTTATTTTCTTTTACACCCCTGATAATCTACCTTCCCGGCACTTGGATTTATGGTGCGTGAATATCTTGGATGTATTAGTGTTGATTTCTAAGGGTCGAGGAGATGGGTCGTCATAGGAGAAATACTTAAGATTTATTCTTGATAAACTGGAATGAAGAGTGGTACATATATTCAAGCTTTTAGAGTGATATCGATGACAGTAAGTCTGTACTTAGTTATGTATTCACATTGTGATAGATCTATTAGTTAGAAAAGTTTGAATCAAGAGACAGTAGTAGATTCAACGATGAAGGCCGAATACATCACCCTCAACGTAGCAGCGAAAGAAGTGGTCTGCATGCCCAGGTTTATGGTTGAGCTAGGAGCTTTTCTAAATGTTGAGAAACCTATAAAATTGTTGAGTGAAAACTGTTTGTCGACCAATTTTCTATCAGATTATAAAATGGCTAATCGAATTTAATTTAAAATTTACCGCAAGCACATGGCGTACGATGCTAGTACATGGCGAATACAGGTTGATCCGCAGGGAATTTTTCAGATTTCAAAATTCTCTATTCAATCAAATTAAACCAAGAGGTGAAGTTTTGATTAGCTAAGAAGAAATGTAAAGCAAGAATAAAAGTGATGTAAAATATGAAATTAGAAAACAATTTAGAGGCAAATCCACTCTCATATTTTTGCAAATCAACAAATAAATAATCTATGATCTCTATCTTTGATGTTAAGTGGTATTAGTGATGTATTTATCATACGTATGGCTTATTTATGTTATTGATTAACATAAATTAAACCATCAAACTAGTAAAATCACTTATCAATTCTCATGAAAAAGAAGTTAAAGCAAAAAGACTATTTTAAGTATGATCTATTTACTATTGTATTTAGTAATATAGATCATGAAATTTTGTTTCTATCTCGATTTCATAATCAAAAATCAATTAATAAAATGATTATGTAAATTGTCTTTATGTTTGAATAATAATAACCTATTTGCAAATACAACATAGGCTATCAAATTCATTTGTATAAACTTCACCATTTACTTTCATGAAGCACAAATGAGACCATAAATCACAAATTATGCTGAATTTACATAATTAGATAGCTTCATTACCTTTAAATTGAAGGGGTTTAGCTACTAGTTTGTATTATCAAATCAACACATGTAAATTTCAATTAAAGCAAGCAAAAAAGTAAGTGCTAATGAAAATGGAAGAAATTAAAAATAAACTACTTGCATAAAAATAAGACTAAACTAGGTGCATTGAAGAGGAAGCTGATTTATTAACATTAGGATGAAGAAAGCATGTAAATAAGATGAACATAAATAAAAGAACATGTAGAAAAATAAAGAGGCTTAGGAAGCTATTTTATTTTTCATTTGATTTGAAGCTATAACTTGCATTCTAATTTCCTAAGTAATTAAAAGAGAAGAAGATCATATACATGAACATAAGTGGGCTACTTATACATGCACAAAACCTTAATTCATATTCTAAAGGGCTTCCAAAAATTCCCTTTAGGAAGTGTGGCCATCAAGTCATTATTAATCTCTAATTAATCCATCATCAAGTATGCATGATGTTTTAACCTCCACTAACTTGTACATTAGCTCCTAATTACATATTAAGGTAAGTGGGTAGGTGGGGTCCTTCATAATGCATGAGTTGAATTATTTCCATCTTCATTCCATTGTGCATGCATCACGACAACTTCTTCGTAATTCCCTTCAAAATTTCTATAATAAAAAATACAATATGCAAATAAATATTCTCAAAATTAATTCATGCAAAAAATTATATTTTACCCTCAAATTGATGTATGAATGATGACTTGAAAGCAAATTTTGAAATTTGGTTTTAACATGTAAAGATACCCAATTATGACATTTATTTAAATAAAAATAGATTAAATATGGATGTAGTAATATGCACATTTACGTGCACATCAAATACCCCAAAACTTATCATTTTATTCATCCTCAAATAAAGTAAAACTAAGATAAATCTGTTTTCATAGGAAATATGATTGCATTAAGCGTATACAACAAGCTATTAAACATCTAGGTGTCCCTAATAAGACGAATGTTGTTTCATGAAGGTTTTCAGCAGATACTACCCACAAAATCCAAATACAAAATGAGAAATTCCTAAATGAAAGGTTTATTTACAAAGAAATGGATGCAAGTTTTTTGAAATATTTACAAATGAGGAA
The DNA here is from genome assembly GCA_030765085.1 of Allium cepa. NCBI lineage: Eukaryota > Viridiplantae > Streptophyta > Magnoliopsida > Asparagales > Amaryllidaceae > Allium > Allium cepa. The sequence goes on along the minus strand of CM060943.1, from coordinate 671,618,589 downwards.
TTTACTTTCAAATCGACATGAATAATATAAGTTCTGGTCATTATCAAGAAATTTAAGTCCTTTACTCATCAAAATTTTCAACAAAAACTAAGTTATCATAACAAATAGACTTTAGTTTGGCTAGTCGTTTTGGTTGATAACATAGTGCAACTATGAAATGGATCCTTAGTAAATTTTCAAAGTTTATCAAAGTGGTATTTTCATTTCTTTTGAATAACAAGTCAAATCGAGTAAGTAAAAGTAGTGCTTGGATTTCAATTGCTTACTCTCTCTTTATTTCAAAATTTTATTGATATTAACAATATTTACATACGCCTAACTCAGTAACTGACGCCAGATATATTACCCATGGACTGCCTTTCGGGTTTAGTGAGAAGAATATAGAGCATGGCTAGTGAACATACAAGTGTGAATACCTGTCGGCTATAGGCGTTATTAATGAAATATTTTTTATATATATATACACCTAACTCAGAAAACCGAAGCCAGATATGCCGACCGTGCACTGCCTTTCGGGATTACGTGAGATGGGAATAAAGCATGGTGAGTGAACACACTTGCGTGTGAACACCTGACTCTATGTGTTAATAAATAAAATACATATATGCAAAAAGACATTTTTTTTTGAAGAGAGAGTTTTACAATATCATCTTAGCGTTACTTAACTTAAAAGATTTAAAATGTTATCAACTTTTCTTTAAATCAGCTACTTATTAAACAAAGATTTCGATTAGGATATACTTCATAATTATCACCCATGATCCTTCCTACATACTAGTTAAATCATCTCTACTTGTAATCAAACTATATTTTTATTTTTGTTAAGACAAATAAATTTCAAAAATTTCAATTTAATTACCAAAACTTATACTTATCCAATAATGTTTCTTCAAAAATAAATCAAAATGGTAAAACAAAAGAATTTTTTTTGGGATTTTTTATTTTTTATTTTAAATTTTGGAAATAAAATGCTAAAAATAATCCATGAAAAATGAAAAATAAAGATGACTTCCCCACGCTTGATTTTGATTGTGTCCCGTAGTTAATGCATGATATAATGAGTGTAATGGCGAAAAATATGTACATATTTATAAAAGACAGTTAACATTTCTTACTAGATGTAGCATGGCTCATGAACAATCATGGGCTCCTCCTCTTGATCATAAGAAACTCAAAGAACGGTTTCAAATGATGAACATTGACTTTGAAAATCAATCCATCCCTGGGGTTTTGTATTTCTATGGCATCATGTGGAAAAACAGTTTGTACCACAAATGATCTGGTCTATCTCGATTTTTGTTTTCTAGAGAATAAATGAAGTTAAGAGTCATATAAAAGAACTTTATAATTTGATGAAAATGTTTTTCTTTGGATTCACTTGTCATGAAAAACTTTTTTTTTCTTTGTAAATCTTTTCATTTTCATACGCATCGTTCCTAAGTTCATCTAGTTCGTTGAGTTGTAGTTTTCGCCAGCCTTATCAAGGTTAAAGTTTAGGTTCTTTATTTTGCACAATACTTTATGTTCAATTTCAACAGGTAAATGGAAAGTTTTCCCATAAATTAAACTAAATAGGGACATTCCAAGATTAGTTTTAAAGCAGTACTGTAAACCCAAAGCGTGTCGATCAATTTCTGAGACCAGTCTTTTCGATTTTTGTTAACTGTTTTCTCCAAGATTTGTTTTATTTGACGATTCGAAACTTCAACTTGACCACAAGTTTGAGGGTGATGCGGAGTGGATAACTTGTGGGTTATCGCACATTTCTGCATTAAAGTTTCAAAAGAACGATTGCAAAAATGGGTACTGTTATCACTTATTATTGTGCGAGGTGTGCCGAACCTCGAAAATATGTTTTCTTTAAGGAATTTCACAATAATTCTATGGTTGTTGGTTTTACACGGAACGGCTTTGACCCATTTCGAGATGTAATCAACAGCGAGAAAAATATACAATTTTCCAAAAGAATCGGGAAAAGGTCCCATAAAGTCGATGCCCTAAACATCAAAGATTTCAATCATAAGAATGGAGTGTAGAGGCATCATATTTATTCGAGAAATTCTTCCAAGCATTTGGCAACGGTAGCAAGTTTTTCAAAATTCGAATGAGTCTTTGAAAAGAGTAGGCCAATAGAAACCACACCGAAGCACCTTTTCACTAGTTTTTCGAGGACCGAAATGTCCACCGCACACTTGATCATGACAAAACAAGAGAACACTCTTAATTTCACAATTCGAGACGCAACGTCGAATGATTTGGTCGAGACAATACTTGAACAAGTATGAATTGTCCTAATAGAAATATTTCACTTGGAACATAATTTTGCATTTATCTTGTTTTGATCAAAATGAAAGAGTTTCTTTAGTGACTAAATAGTTCACTGTGTCAGCATACCATGGATCGAAAGAGACAGAAAGAAGTTATTCATCGGGAAAGGTTTCATTGATTGGTAAAGGCGATGGTGCGTTGGGAAGATGAGACAAGTGGTCGGCTATGACACTGTTGGATCCTTTTTTGTCCTTAATCGTAAGATAAAATTCTTGTAGCAAAAGGATCCAACAGATTAAGCAAGGCTTAGCGTCCTTTTTAGCGAAAAGATACCGAAGAGCGAAATGGTCTATGTAAACAGCGATGTGTGAGCCTGTAACGAACTGGATTTTAACGATCGTTAATTGGTAATTAACCGGATTAAATCACTAGAAATACTGATTTATAAGTCGAAAAAATAAATTTTGATAATGGAAATATCCAAAAAAATATAAATTGATTTGAAAACTATAACAATATTGAATTATAAATCTCTGAATATGTTAAATCTTATAGTGAATAAGTAAATAATATATTTCACCATTTAAATTTAAGAATAAAATATCAATAAGTATATAAATGGATGTATACAAGCTATATAGTATATACAAGTATATAAATGTGCATGTATGTATTTATGCCCATATGAAATAAAATATAAGAGGATATTGTATAAAATGTGTATATATATATGGAATGAAGAATATACAAGCTTATGTTGATCAATAAATATATAAATATATGTATATACACACCCTTATCTACATACTTCAAATATAATTATTAATTAAATATTTGGAAATTTTTAATTTAATAATCTTCTAACATAATTATTTAAATTTGCAAACTTATCTATTCTAATAAATAAAATATACTTTCTATTTACTATTGTTCTTATACATATATATAGTAATAACTTAAGTTTAAAATGAAATAAGAATAAATATAAAACATAAAAAGAAAATATAAAATATTTGCAAATGGACATTTGTAGGCTTAAGAAAAATATGCAAATTCACAAGTTCACAAGTGCCAAAATTAATGGTTTTAATAAAAGAGGAGAAAATGATTTAAGGAGAGAACAAGGCTGTATACAGGCAGTCTTCTCTTCTAAGCACACATCTTAAACTTTCTTTCTTCTTTCATTTTTCAAACCAAAACCAAAGAGCAAAACCAAACTAACTTCAAGTTTTCAACTGAAGCAAAGCAAGGTTCAAATTCAAGATCAACTTAAGATTCAACTAAAATAAAATTGGTCAAGATCAGATCAAAGATCAAGTTGCAGTACAAAATCATGCTTCTCTGTTCCAAGTTTTTCAGTGAGTAAACAATCTTCCTGTACTATGTGCTTTCTAGATCCAGATATGTATCTTCATGTGTTTGAGATTTGGATGGACATTTTATTTGTCAAGTAATTCCGCGATAACAAGTTCCTACGCTATATATATATAAATATATATATATATATATATATATATATATATATATCTGGGTTGGTCATAAGAAATAAAATCTATACCTCAAAAGCACCTCTGTTCCAAAAATAAAAAACAAAAAACTTTGCAACCTTCAAAAATTGTTATCCGTTGATCTAATTGGTTTTAGATTTTTGTTCCAAGAACAGAAGTGTTTGTACTTGAGTATATTTTATTTTAAAATTTGTTTTGTTAGCTATCTTCCAGCACAGGAGAAAATAGGCCTCGTTTATAGTAAATAACATTTTGATAGATAAAATTTGAATAACATAAACTAACAAACCAATTATAAGGGTGTTTTTGTCTCTGAAAATGATGAATTTTAGTAGCCTTATCTTGATTTTTAATTGGGTATTTATCGAGATAAAGAGGAATGGTAAAGTCTGGACGTGGTTCAATTTCTAGCAAATCGTGGGTTTGGCGGCATCGGGGTTGTGGCCGGAGGTAGCTGGTCGGTTGATGGTCTCGGGAAAATGGTGGGCGATTTTTCAGTACGGCGAGGTAGCAGGGCGGCGATGGAGTAGCGTTTTTGGGCTGATTCGATTCGGGGTTGATTTTATGCTGAGGCAATGTCGTGGTGGCGTCGAGTTGGGCCGGAGTGGGGGGAAAAGAAAGGTAGTCATGTGGCGAAGGTTCGGACGTGACGACGTGGCTTCTAGTGGTCGTGATAGCGGCAAGGTGATGCATGCGATTGGGTTTCTTTTCCTGATGGAGTTCGACTAGTTCGATTTTGATTTGTGGTGTCGCCATAGGTTCTGGGCCGTCGAATGGGTCGGGGTGATCATCAGTGACTTGGTGGTGTCGTCGATGATGGTCGGAGTGGCTCCGACGCCGTATGCATGTGCACAAGAGGCATGTGTGTCAGTGATATCTGTTAGTTTTGCTGAAGGTAATGTAGAGGATATGTGAACGAATGAAGAGAAGGGAATGAGAGGAGTAAGGGTCGGGTTTGGACATAGTTTTTGGGCCGATGGGCCTGTGTTGTATCCATAATAAAAAAAGATAAGGTTTCTCAAAAGTAAATTCCAAAACCAATTTTTCTATAAAAGTTGAATTTTTTTAGACCGGAATTTCTTGATACAAATAAAAGTAATTTTAAATTTTAAATTAACTTAAAACACTAGGATAGATAAGGGTCACATAAATAAATAATTTAAACTTAAATTAATTAAGCTTAGAATAATTATATATATATATATATGTTAATTATCAATTAATTACAAAGTTTATTAATGTAAAATACATAGTTGTAATTAGTTAATGGTTAAGGCAAAATAGAATGTTTAAAGGTTTTAATTGATTAAAGTCTTAGGTTAATCATACATGTAATTATTAACTAATTTCATATATTTAATTAAAATAAATAAATGGCTTGCAATTAATTAATGACAATTAAGCAGGATTATAAGTAATTTATTTTAAATTAATTTGATGATTGTGTGACTAGTTAATCTAGTCTAAGAATGATTAAATTGGATTGAATGTTTTGGATCGCTTTAGTATCTCTAATATGTTAATTCATGTTATTCTGTGATATGAAATAAACTGTAATGAACAGTTGAGTATAAAACGTGAGATGCTTTATTTGAACAGATATGGTGATGAAATTTTTATGTGAATGTTGACGTATTGGAATTGAATTGTTTTGGCTTAAAAGGTGGCATTTGGATTCGAAGGGACCGGGATCGGATATCAACGATATTCGAAACCATTTCGATTTAATAAGTGCCATAATTCTTTATAGATTTGATTATAGAATCAAATAGGCTAGAATGGAATACATTAAATGAACTTGGCTATTTAAACTAAGTAACGATACTTAGAGATTATTTTGTGAAATAAGTGTTTGGCTATAGCAAGATGAAACTTGTAGTGATAAACAAGTTACCTGGGTTTCCAAAGAAGTTTTATAACTTGAGAATTTCATATTTAATGGGTTTACTTACGCTGGTTTCCAGCCTGACTCGGGTGTTACTTTATTGTAATGCTCGGGTTAGAACGAGTATTACAGATTTTCAGGTTGGGACGTTCTGAAGTTTTAGAGACGTGCTGGATGAAAGGGACGTATTAATTATATTCCGCTGTGTATTAGAGTTCATATTGATTGTGTTAAGGGATAAGTTATTATAACTGTCCAGTTACTTGAGAATGATTGTACTTTGATATATTATACATAAATTGACATTTACAGTTTTCTTTGTGTAAATGCTGTTATTGTATACTATATTTTGATCCGCTGCGATTGTGAGATTCTATGATTTTGTTTTCTGTTTCTTCTTCTACCTCGTTTTCTTCTTAACCCTAATAACCTGGTGTTTCCAGCACTCGATTTCTCGACACTCTATATAGTGAACGTATTGGTGTCAAATTTTAGGGGTCGAAAATTCCTAGGGGTTACAGAGCCTATCAAATATTGTCGGAATTTCACGAGAGAAAAAACTACCACTAGAAGCTCTTTTTCAACAGTTTGTATTTTAGTTGAGCATCATTCAGAGTCATACTAACATAGTAGATAACGTGAAGGACCTTGTTGATGCGTTGTCCTAAGACAACACCAAATGAAAAGTTTGAAGCATCACACATTATCTCAAATGGGAGATCCCAATCCGGTGACCAAATTATAGGAGCAGAACAAGTTCGTTTGAGTCATTCGAAAGAAGAGATACAATTAGAGTTAAAATCAAATGGAACGTCTTTTCCAAGAAGAGTCATAAGAGGTCGAGCAATCTTGCTAAAATCTTTCACAAAGCGTCGATAAAAACTAGCATGTCGTAGGAAAGAGCTAATGTCTTTAACAGATTTGGGAATGCGTAGATTTGCAATGACACTGATTTTCGCTTTGTCTACCTCAATGCCTTTATTTGAGATGATATGTTCAAGGACTATGCCTTGAGTGACCATAAAGTGTCATTTTTTTCCAATTTAGCGTTAAGTGTTTATCCGTGCACTGTTTGAGAACAAGTTTAAGATGGTGTAAGCATTCAAAAAAAGAGTTTCCAAAGGTAAGAAAAACCATCCATAAACACTTCAAGAAAACGTTCGATCATATCAGAAAAGATACTGCCGATGCATCTTTGAAACATAGCAGGAGCGTTACAAAGGTCAAAAGGCATACGTCGATAAGCAAAAGTGCCAAAGGGACACGTGAAAGTTGTCTTTTCTTGATCTTCGAGAGTGATTGGAATTTGGTTATAGCCGAAATAACCATCAAGAAAGCAATAAAATTCATGAGCGGCTAAACGTTCAAGTATTTGGTCAATAAACGAAAGACGAAAGTGATCCTTATGTGTTGCGGAATTTAATTTTCAATAATCAATGTAAACACATCAACCTGTTTGAGTACGAGTTGGAATAATTTCGTTAGAATCGTCCTTAACAATGGTAAATCTAGACTTTTTTGGTATGACATGAATTGGGCTAACCCATGAACTATCAGAGATTGGGTATATGACACCATTGTCAAGAAGTTTAAGAATTTCATCACGCACCGCATCCTTTATTTTCGGGTTAAGCCTTCATTGCACGTCACGAACAGGCTTGGCATCGTCGAATAAATGGATGTGAAGTTGACCAAGAGCGGGACTAATTCCCTTTATATCGGCGATTTACCATTCAAGTGCTTCCTTGTTTTTCGTAAGGATTGAAAGTAAGAAATTTTCTTGATCAAGAGAGAGAGAGTCGTATAAATTATGACGGGAAACGTTTCGTTATCACCTAAGTATGTGTACTTAAGGTGATCGGGAAGGGGTTTAAGGTCCAACATTGGGAGTTTCTCGATTAATGAATTAGGTTGAGATTCGGACTCAATAGGAAGCAATTCACAGGGTAGCATGTATTCTATCTCCTTGCAGATTTCGTGAAACAATTTTTCGTACTCAGCCTCGCGTTCATCGTTAAGGTCAATCGTATCATTTTCAAAGTTGTCAAGAATGACACTAACTTGCAATATTTGGCCATGAGGTTCATTCGATTGGTGTTCAAGATTGAAAATGCTAAGTGCCAAAGTCACGTTTCCAAAAGAAATTTTCATCGAACCATTGCGACAATTGATTAAGGCATTTGAGATGGCTAAGCATGGTCGGCCCATTATCAAAGGGATTTGACTCGCGGGGTTGGTCACGGGTTGTGTTTCGAGAACGATAAAATCAACGGGGAATACGAATTGCCCTACTCTAATGATCATGTCCTTAATTTCTCCCACGGCTTCTTAATGGAATGATCGGCGAATTGAAGCATGACCTTTGTGGGTTTGAGTTCACTTAAGCCTAATTATTCACACATAGAGTATGGAATCAAATTGACAATCATGCCTAATTCTATTAAGCATTTATAATAGTCTTGTCTCCAATTGTACACGAGATTGTGGGCAGCCATGATCTTTGTATTTGATGGGAATGGATTGAGACAAGACTTCACTCAAACTGGCCGCTAAGAAGACTTTTTTGGATACTTGAGTGCATATATTTTGTGTATACAAGTCCTTACGAAATTTAAGGAAAGTTAGGACATGCTGAACGATGTCATGAAGCGGGATGTTAACTTTCACTTGTTTGAAAATTTCCAACATCTTTTCCATTTGGTCCGAGTGTTTCTTTGGTCAAAAGACGATGTGAAAATGGAATACGATACTCAGTAGGCGGGTCTACTCGAGTAGAAGAAGAATTTTTATTGGCATTCGATGTTTGGCTCCATGTTCTATTCAGATTCGTTTCGCTGTTTTAGAGGTATCAGGAGAGGTTTTCGATAAATTTTATGGATTAACGACTTGATTATCGATTTGTTTACCGAAACGCGGGGTTGTGACAGCATTTAATTGGGTTACATTGCTATATTGAACAACATGGGCATGATTCGAATTGGTATTGTGATTTCTGGGATTTGGAATAGGCTGGCTTGGGAATGTACCTCGTTCACGTTCACTTACAGACGTGGCAAATTGACTCATTAGTATTTCAAGTTTTGCAGTTGATTGGCTTGTGATTTTGCAGATATGAGGTTAAAAAAATTTGCAAATCGCTGTTTGATTGGGCTTTGAGTTGTTGCTTTAGCTAACGTTTCAAGACTTTTTTCAAATGAACTTAATCTTCGTCTTGGGGAGGGGGAGTAAGATTTGGTTGAAAATTTGATTGTTGCGGTCGATTATGAGATGGACCCACAAAATTTGATTGAAAATGATTGGGTTGAAAAGGAGGATTTGAAGAATTATTCGGAAATGCTTGAAAATTGGACAAACCATATTTTTGTTGGGATTGTTTTGATTCCATGCAAAGTTCGGTTGATTTCTCCAACCAGGATTGTACGTTGGAGAAAACGAGTTGCTTTTAGCTTTATTGAAAGCATTGATTTGTTCGATAGAATTAGGGCACCGATTGGCTATATGATCAGGATCGTTACATTTATAACACATGGGTTAGGATGCTTGATCCATTTGATTTAATGAGAAAACGTCGTCGAATTTGTTAATCGTTGCGTCGATTTTAGCTTCCAAGGCCAAAGATGATTCTATCGAATGTGCGCTTGATCGTGAGTAAATTGACTTTTCGTTCAAACGTTCTCATTGGAACTACTTTTCGGCTAGATTCGCAAGAAATTGCCAAGCATTATTGTGACGTCAGGTGAGAAAGTTCCCTTAGCACATTGATTCAAGCATGGTTTGTGAGCTGTTTCGAGTCCTTCATATCTAAAGCGTCCATTTTTCGAAGTTATGGTGTGGATATTTTATCAAAAGCTCTTTGAATCTTTCAAAATATTTTTCAAATGGTTCTCCACTATATTGAGGATAATTTACAATTTCATTTCGGATTTTACTTGTTTTTTCCAAGGGGTAAAACTTTTTTAAGAATGATTTCACAAATTCTTCCCAAGTTTTAATCGAGTTAGATGGTAAGCTGTACAAATATTTTTCAGCGTAATCTGTAAGAGCGAATGTAATTATGATTTCGTCATTAGAAAGTTGTTGGAGTTTCATGGTTGTGCAAACTTGTTCGAGTTTCGTCAAGAAGATGTATGGGTCATCATGTTCAAAATTGCCAAATTTTGGACGCATGGCAATATGGTTCGAGTGAATTTCAAAATGGTTACCCACAGGTGCAGGTAACATGATGCCAAATGGATAGAAACTATATCGGGAAAGATTCCATCCATAAGAGCTCGAGGAGCGTTCACATTCGCATTTAAGGAGGATGGTTTATTGAGTTAAATGCTTAGTTGTTAAGTCGCGAGTTCAATGATTTGTTGTTTTGTCACGAGTCCAAGTAGTCATGCACATGTGAAATTCGAGAAGAGAAAGAAGTTAGAATAGAGTTTAGTGAATGAAACAAGATTTGGAAAATGAAGTGAAGAATTGGTTTTTTTTAAAAGGAAGAAAAAAAAAATTTATTGAGTGAAATTTATTTTTCAAAAGAGAAGTTTGATTTTTGTTTTTTTTAAATTTTTTTATATTTGTTTTTTTTTAATTTTCAAATATTTACCAAAAGGATTTTTTTTTCTTTTAGTTTTAGAAAATGTAAAATGGGAATTTGATTTTTGTTTTTGTTTTTGTTTTTGAATTTTCAAGTTTTTTGGATTTTTTTTTATTTTGATTGAAAAAAGTTCAAAGGAAAGGATTTAAAAGGATTTTTTTGGATAAAAAAACTAAGTTAAGTAAAATTTACAATTTTTTTGGTTTTGGAGTTTTTTTTTTTAAATATGCATGAACTAATGCAACTAAATGAATACAAAGGACTTAACTACAAATTTTCTATCCTTAGTAGCTCCTAACCCAAAATTATATAATCACACTTTGTCTTAAATCAATAAAAAAAAATTTTATCCAGGTAATATGCAGGATTTATCGGTGCACCACGAATCACCGTACCTTCAGAGAGACAACCACTATAATATTTACGAATAATCGTAATTTTTATAACTGGTTATTGCTCCGCCGTAGCCTAGACACCAAGAAATAAAATTATCCAAGGAAGACAATTGTCAAAATACTATTAAGCCATCGGTGAGCTCGCGACACCCTTAAGTCGAATGTCTAACCTTTATTATTAGTCAAAATTCTATGGTGAAATGCGATTTATGGGCCGAGAAAAGATTGATGAAATCTCCCACCATATGCGAATTGGGGTGTTGCCCTTAGAAAATAAAAAAAAGATGAGATGAATGTAAAACATGAATTAAATGTGAATTAAGAATGCAACTAAATTGAAGTTTGTTTTTGTTTTTGAATTTTCTAAAAAAATTCTTTTATATATAATTGCGAATGCAAACAACCAACAATGCAGATAAAATAAAACTAGAGATGAAAGCACGATAGCAGAGCGTGCAGATTATTAACAATTTTTTTAGCGATGATTTTTTTAGCAAACAATTTATTTGGCAAGCAGAGCGGCAGCTTTTTTTTTATCTGCTTTGACAAGCTGAAATTTCGAAAAAGATATATACAATTGCTTTTTTAAAAAAAAAACTAAACTAAAACAAAACAAATTTAAAACGTAAGAAAATTTTTTAATGGACAAAAACAAAACTAAACTAAAAGAAAGCAAACTCTTTTTTTTCTTAAAAAAATTATATTGAACTAAAAACGAATTAAAAAAACAAAAGAAAACAAATTAAAAGGATTTTTTTAACAGGGAAGGAAAACAAAAAGGAAACAAAACAATTTAAACCAAAGAAAACAAATTAAAGAAAACTCTCCTTTTTTTTTTTTTTACTCAAGCCTGTCCCACTTCGTAACCACGTTATTAACGAAAGACTCAAGAAATCAAATTTGCCAATTTCACAAATGTCGTAAACCAAATTTCCACAATCACGATCAAAATCAAAAGGAAAGAAAGGGGTCCGTCGCTATTGCAGAGAGAGGGAGGGTGTGATTCGAGGCGGTCGAGTAGCAGTGGGATTTTGGGTTATGGAATTGGTTTGGGAATTGTCGATTTGGGGAGATGCGGTAGAGGGTTAAAGGAAGAGTCGAGTTGCAGTGTTCGAAGAGGTTTTCGGTCTCTGGTGAAGGAATTGGTGTTGGTTGTCGGGTTGTGATGTATTTTATGGAGATGTCAGGTGTAGTTAATGGCAATTTTGTATGGAGATAGTTTTGTGGAAGTTTGTGAGGAAGAGGAGTGATGGTGCCGGTTGCTCTAATGAGGATGGTTCGAACGTTCATAGCTGGTGAGAAGAGTTTGTTTGGTTGCGGAGCAGGAAGGTTGAGGGAATACTGGCAGGTTTGAGATGGGATGAATGATTTGCAGGTAGATGAATGAGTGAAGGGTGGTGATCGGAATTGAGGGTGCTGCGTTCGGTGAGGTAATATTGGTCGAATGTGTTGTGGTGAATGGGATAACGGTGAGTTGATTGCGGTGAAAGTGAATGTGTAGTGGAGCTGTTGAATTGGTTGAAGAAGTGGTGCCGAAGTGCTTGTTTGTGAAGGCTGAAGAGGAGGAAGATGAAGCAGGTGTTGAGGGTGTATGGCAGAGGAAATTGAACTAGTGGGGAAGAGGGATGTTGGTGGTTTATGTTATAAGGTGGTGAACAGAGGCTGTATGGCAGTGGAGTTTGCTATTTTTTGTTTTATGGTGACGAGGAAGGGAGCTTGAGTTGAAGGGGAAGGTGATTTAACAGTTTGGGACTGAAAGTGCAAATTGTAAACAAAAAATGCAAGTGCAAATGTATCAGTTTTGAGAACTGAAAAACAAATGAAACACAAATTGTAAAACTGAGAAATGCAAAGTGTAGCCTTAAATGAAATGCATTTTTTTGGAAATCAGTGCAAATGCATGTAACAGAATGAAAACAACAGAGTCACAAAAAGAAATGGTTGGTGGGTGAGTAAGGTACTGCAGATAGTGGATGTTACAAATGTGCACAAATGTAGTTGTTTGTATGACAGTCAGGGAGGTTTTGTGGCGAGTGGCTTGGTTTTTATGCAGTGATGTGGTTTTTGGAGGTGTGACAGTAGGAAGATTAGTATGTTGCTCTTTGATGAGTAATGAAGGGGAAGATGTGGGGTTGAAGGGGTGGCAACAGAGCAGAGATGAGGTGAGGGAATGATGAACTGGGTTGTTGAATTCTTGCTGTCGTGGTTGATGCTGCTGTATGCTTGAAGTGGTTGAGTGATAGGCAGGCTGAGGGGTTTGTATGTGTGTGCAGGCTGGGTTTGGTAATATGCAGTGGATGGACGAGTGAGTGGTCAGGTAAGGGGATGTGAAGCAGTGTGGTTTATGAGGAGTTGTAATTGGAAAGGGTTGGCAGCAAGCACAGGGGAGTTCTGATATGTAGTTTGGCAATGTTGATGAAGTATTGCACAGTAATGTGCATAGTGCTTTTTTTTTTTCATTTTGAAAGCAATGTAAACAAAAGAAGAAAGTGCAAACGATATGTAAACGTGAAAGTGTAAATGCAATAAACTAATTTTATTTAAATTGTGTGTGTGTGTTTTATTTTTAAATAAAAATTTAGAAAAGCAACAAATGCAAACAAAGACAAACAAATGCAAGCAACAAGCACACAACAAAATTCTCCTTTTTTAAATGCAAATAAACACACAAAACAAAAACACATAGAAATCAAACAATCAAATAATTCGAAGAATAGAAATTAAAATCAAAGCAAATTCTCGGGCAACAGCGCCAAAAACTTGTTCATCGACCAATTTTCTGTCAGATTAGAAATTGACCGATCGAATTTAAATTAAAATTTACCGCAAGCGCACGGTATACGATGCTAGTATATGGCGAATACGGGTCGATATGTAGAAATATTTTTACATTTTAAAATTCTCTATTCAATCAAATTAAACCAAGAGGTGAATTTTTGATTAGCTAAGAAGAAATGTAAACAAAAAAAGCTAGAATAAAAGTGATGTAAATATGAGATCAGAAAATAATTTAGAGGCAAATCCACTCTCATATTTTTACAAATCAACAAACAAATAATATATTATATCTATCTTTGATGTTAAGTGGAATTAGTGATGAATTTATCATAAGCATGGTTTATTTATGTTATTGATCAACATAACTTAAACCATCAAACTATAATACAACATATAAAACCACTAATCAATTCTCATGAAAATGAAGTTAAAACAAAATGCTATTTTAAGTATGATATATTTACTATTGTATTTAGTAACATATATCATCAAATTTTGTTTCTACCTTAATTTCATTTTCAGAAATCAATTAGTAAAATGATGATGTAAATTGTGTTTATGTTTGAATAAGAATAACCTATTTGCAAATACAACATAGGCTATCAAAATCATTTGTATAAACTTACATCAATGTTTACTTTCGTGAAGCACAAATGAGACCATAAATCACAAATTATGTTGAATTTACATAATTAGCGAGCTTCATTATCTTTAAATTAAAGACGTATAGCTACTCATTTGTGTTGTCAAATTAATACATGTAAATTCCAACATTTTAAAGCAAGCAAAAAAGTAAGAGCCAATGAAAATGGAAGAAATTAGAACTAAACTACTTGCATAAAAATAAGATTAAACCAAGTGCATAGAAAAGGAAGCTAATCTGCTAACATTAGGATGAAGAAAGCATGTAAATAAAATGAACATAAATAAAAGAACATGTAGAAAAAGACAGAGGCTTAGGAAGCCATATTATTTCTCATTTGATTTGAAGCAACAACTTGCAATCTAATTTCCTAAGTAATTAAAAGAGAAGAAGATCCTTTACATGAACATAAGAGGGCTATTTATACATCCACAAAACTCTAATTCATATTTTAGGAGGATTCCAAAAATACTCCATAGGAAGTGTGGCCACCTAGTCATCGTTAATCTCTAATTAATCCATCATCAAGTATGCATGAAGCTTTACCCTCCACTAACTTATACATTAGCTCATAATTGTAGATAAAGGTAAGTGGGTAAGTGAGGTCCTCCAAGATCCATGAGTTGAATTCTTTCCATTTTCATTCCTTTGTGCATGCATATTTCATGAAACTTTATCATAATTCCCTTCAAAATTCCTAAAATAAAAAAGGCAATGCGCAAATAAATATTCTCAAAATTAATTCATACACAAAATTACTATTTTACCCCCAAATTGATGTATGAATGACGACTTGAAAGCATTTTTTGAAATTTGATTTTAACATGTAAAAATACCCAATTATGACATTTATTTAAATAAAAATAGATTGAATATGGATGTAGTAATATGCACATTTACGTGCACATTAATAACAATGCAGAGATGAAGATAGCAAAGTAACCTAAATCTCAAAAGAAATCAAGAAACATTCTTTGAAAGCTCCGCCTTATTATGAAGTTCGTCACTAATAAAGAAGTTGTGATTGAGATAATAGACAATAAGGACAACATAGCAGATCCATTCACGAATGGACTAATTCCACCCGTTATGAGCAAACTAATTGAAAGGATGAGATTGATATTTCATAATTGGCTTCAAGTGAAAATGAGAGATTAATAGAATTAAAGGTATGCTCTAGGAGAAATTCTGTAATTTGTTGTAAATTATAACTATACAATAAAAGCTCATCCGAAATAAAAGGTGCTTTCCTTTCTATTATATACTTGCCATATTGTGATATGTTAGTTAACTATTTAAATTAAGTATACTGAATGGAAAATCATTAAATGATATGTTATGTAATTGTAATTACAATGAGTTATAATCACAAAAAATTTATCATATTAAAATAACATATTCTTTTAAATATTCCTAGTCTGTTTCGAGGTAGAGTATCGATATGTCCACTGAGACTAGAGTACGTAACGCTCTTCAAATATTGAGCAGTGTACTCTATCTCGAGAGATTTCTGTTGGTTAATATATCTAAGGTCAAGTAGAGAATCTCAAAGTGATGTTATTACACAATTCTCTCGACTTGGTAATACTATTGAACTTCAGTATAGACACTCCACTTTGATTATAGTTAAGTCAAGGTATGATATCCATCGAACGACTATAGTTGGGCCTAAGTTGAAGCTTTGAAAGTGAAACACTATTCAATAGAGAATTCGTCTGCTAAGTTAGATAAAGTTAGTATCACGATTGACTATAGTCAACTCAAATCAAAGTCTCTGGCCAGAGCAATTCAATTAATAATAATTGTTACCGTTGAACGAAGGATTTTGTATTTGGACTAACCTAGTTGAATATATATAATATTGAAATTTTGACCAAAACCAAATTCCATAATTCATAAACCAATATAGTTTTGACGAAGAAAATTGGTGTAAATAATCATTTGCCAAACACTTCGACTAGTTAAGGTGAAGTGTGAATATTAATATTTGAATTGTTCATTATTAATTGCTGATTGAACTATGCCTTTGAGTCACACAACCATAATGATGAATACTTCAAATAAGCCATATGATATAATTTATTTACAATCGTTGTAAATTAGTGAATATTTATAAAATATAAATTATTAATATTTACTTTGCTTATTGAATTCCATTGGTATTTAATGGAATATGTAAATAAAAGTTATATATGTGCGTATCGACATATGATACCGGTAGAATATTTAAATTGGATTTAAATACATTAATTACAAATTGGTTTGAGAATGTTTTGAAGCCTATATTGTCTCTTTAATGTTGGTCGAAATGGGAGAGGGGGAGAGAGTAAATAATTCAATATGATTTGAAAAGGCAAAGGAGGAATTAAAGGAAGGCAAAAGATCTCCAGCCTTTAGTTTTCTTTATTACATTCTTAAAACAAATTCATCCATATGTTTTCTCTCATTCTTCCTCTCTCTCTCTCTCTCTTCCAAAATTCTATGGCTTCGATAGAATAAAAGTTCCTAAAAGATATTTCAAATAAACTAAAAAATATTTGTGGTAGTGTTTATGTCTAGATACTTGCATAATTATAAAATCTAGAAGCTTTATTCTTCATTCAAGGTGTGATTCTTGGCTTCATCTCAAGGCATTTTTTCTATTCTTATTTAATTATGTAGTACATTATGTTAGCACAGTTTAGATCCATATATGCTACTTCTCTTTTGATTATACAGTTATCTTGTATGTATAGTGGTTGCACCAAAATTGGACATAACACTCATCGGATGTAATTGAAAAGATTAGAATGCAGAAATTATAGGGAAAATAAGG
The DNA here is from genome assembly GCA_030765085.1 of Allium cepa. NCBI lineage: Eukaryota > Viridiplantae > Streptophyta > Magnoliopsida > Asparagales > Amaryllidaceae > Allium > Allium cepa. Next base: position 671,601,715 of record CM060943.1, on the reverse strand, counting down.
CTAATCGAACAATCACACCAATAAAAGCATGCACAAATAGTAAAAGACAAGTGTTTATAGTGACTCAGCCTACGTCCACTTTGAAGAGATTGATGTTTATTCATGATTCTCAACTGAATTACAATGATATTATAGCCAGTACTCAAGTTACAATGGAGTTTCAGCAGAGTGACGGCGTAGAGAGGTCAAAAAGTCCCTTTTCTGGATGCATATGGTTGCTATTTATAGGCGTAGGCTGAAAATATCTTACCCAGATCTTGGAGGACTTCTTCTCTCACGTGGATGGGCCTACAGGATGGAGTTCAGGTGGTATCGACTCAATCTGGGAACGATACGAATGGAATTCGTATCAATCAAGAACAGATCCTTTTTGGCTGAAATTTATCTGGTACATTCTTGACATTGTAGGCAAGCTCCTGTGAAAATTTGGTGGCATTTGGACGTGTAGATCTCGAGTTATGATCGATGCAACTGTAACAACCCGCATATTTATTGAGTTTGCATTTAAATATTTTATTTAAATATTAACTCGTTAATCGGATTTTGGTCCGAAAAGGCTACTTTTTGCAAACGGTCAAATTAGGACTCGAGACCACTTCCATTGAGTTCGAAATGTCGTTTACAACTTTTTAAGTATAAACATCGATAGGTTTGGAGTTAGTGAAATTTCACTAACTTTTCCCGCTTTGGACTTTGGGTTAGTTTAGCCTATTTAGCCCAAGTTCCAACCCTCTTCTCCTCACTCTTCATAAATTTCCTAACTAATCAAGCTTTGGCATTAATGGTGGAGGGAATGGGAAATTAAAACTCCAAGCACAAATTCAATTGCAAATCCAACATTCAACTCCAAATTCAAGTAGAAGATATTGGATTCAAGGTTTGGATTGCTTCTCCTTGCTTTCAAGCTTCATCTTCATAAACTTTAGTGCAAAGGTGAGATTTTTATCTCACAATTCTAGCCTATAACCATATTGGACTTTTGGGAATGATTCCCTATCATGTTTGCACGCACATTTGCATTTGGTTTGGATTGGATTGGCGAAAAACTCCACTTTTTAGTGTTTTTGGTGAATTTCTGGCTTAGGTCGCTCTGTCCCCCTTAGGTCGCCCAGCATCTATAGGTCGTTTGCGTGGAAAAGTCGTCACCTTCATTTGGGTCGTTTCTGGCCTTAGCCCATTCGCCCACCATAGGTCGTTAGGCCTTAGGTCGCTTGGAGTTAGGTCGTAGGTCGGCAGGTCTTCAGCTCGCACGCGTTGAAAAGGCGCGTCTGGAGTTAGGTCGTTCGCGAGTTAACGTTAGGTCGTTTGCAAGTTAGCGCCCTAGGTCACTCGCGTATAGCTCGTTCGGAGTTAGGTCGTTAGGCCTTAGCTCGTATGGCCTATGCAATTTGGTTAGGTCGTTCAACCTCAACACCTTAGGTCGTAAGACCTTAGGTCGTACCCCTTAGGTCGTTAGACCTTAAGCCTTCACTATTGGAACTCGTTAGGTCGTAGCAACCATAGGTCGTAGGTCGCTCACACGGAGTTAAGTCGTAGGTCGTCTCCGACCTTATATCGCTCAGCCACGTTTCACTTTAAGTCGTTAGGTCGTTTGGACCTTGTTTCCAGTTAGGTCGCAAGACCCTTAAACCGTTAGGTCACTAGGTCGTGATCTTTTAGGTCGCGTCTCTTTTAGGTCGCGCCTAATTTAGGTCGCGTCTCCTTTAGGTCGCGCCTCTTGCCGGTCGCGTCTCCTTTAGGTCGCGCCTCTTTTAAGTCGCGTCTCCTTTAGGTCGCTCGGCCATTGTGTTAGGTCGCATGAACCCTTAGGTCGTTAGACCTCATTTTGCTTTAGGTCGTAGGCCGCTTGTCTTCACTTAGGTCGTACCGTTTTGGTCGGGGCGCTGCCCCGCACCCCGCCGGGGGCGCTGCCCCGCACCCCGCCGGGGGCGCTGCCCCCTGGACCCCCGCGACCTGACCGGGCAGGTCGAACCCCTTAAGCGGTGGCGTTGCCCCCGCACCCCCACCTTGGGGGGTTGCCACCCCCCCTGGACCCCCCCTCCGTAGGGGATCTTATCTGAAAAACATTGAGCTGATTTCCTTGGATTTTATTCGCATCTCCGTATGCGATCTTTGTGACTGATTGTTTCTACACTTGCTTATGTGTTTTGTCACTTTATAATATAAAGGTTTCAATACTAGTAGTAAATATCAAAACTCTTTTAACAAACAATTTCAACTCTATTTTTAATAACAAAGCTCTTTTCTTAAACCGTTTTCCAATCTATTAGTATATACAAGCCTTTACCTCACTCGGATGAGAAATCTAATTAAACGACTTAGTAAAACAAGTGGTATGAAACGCTTGCGTTCACTTCGTCGGTTAATTCTTGGACTTGTTCGATTGAACCTCTTGTGACAATTTTATTAGTGAAGATTTACAGTTTGTTCGTAAATATTTAAGTTAAGCAAGTGGTTATGGGACATGAAGCTAAACTTCTATATTTACTAGCTTAGTGTAATTGACACTTCTCGTTGATCTTGATGATCGCTTTATGAATTAGACTAGCAATTGCGCGATGTCTCTTTCATTGCAAGGTTAGACTAGACACCACTTGTGTGATTCCATTCACACATACCTTTCTGCTTTTTGGTTAGTCTTGACCTCAATCTGTGTGATTCCATTCACACATGCGGGGTAGCTCCCCTTGGTCTTCGGACCGTCATGTGATAGGCCTCTTTCCCTTTTTATGATTTCTGGATTTCTCGTGTTGATTTCTGGAATTTATGTCATTGACTTGTTATGAGTACAAGTTTAGGGTATGATGCCCTCTTCGAATCTTTGAGAAGATTCTTGTGATATTGATTATCTCTTATTGATTGATCTTCTGTTGATCATTATTTACATACTTATAGTGGTATGTCGTTATGGATGTTTATGTTTATGCCATATCTTTTATGTTATATCATGTCATCTGATATTTATAGCTAGACTGATCCGTTTATTATTTTCTTAAATAATACTCGGATCAGACCGAGATGTTACAGGTGCTTCCGCTTGACTTCTTCCCAGGGATTCATCACTCTGACTTTTGGCTAACTGTTTAGATTAGCAGTTTTTGTTGTATACACTTGAGATATAGACTCATAGTTGTATTCTTTTGTATAGCACGTGTTGCTATTCTTTTGTATTATCGTGGATCTTATTGACCACTACTCTCATGTACACTTTGATCATGTGTTAGTTATATATTCATATCTTCTTCCGCCTTTGTGATATGGATATCTGTGACTGATTTGTGATATGATTATTTCTATGTTTGTTTCCGAAGATTATTTATAGCCACCGTGTGATAAGCAATTACATGGATGGTCGCTCCTCAACAGCCTTATTCTCCGTGCTAGTTGACAGCACTACTCCGGAGTGTTCTTGGCTAGCGTGAGTATAGAGGTGGGGCGTCACAGCAACTTTGGATTTATATTACATTGTCGTCTTCGTATCAATAGTATTTCGCATCGATCCTACATGGCTCTATTCGTATTGATGCTTGCATGCTACTTTGTATCGATAGTTGGAGGCCGCCATCGTATCGATGATTCATGTTGCCTTCTTCGTATCGATCGGTGATTGTTGCTGTTCGTATCGATTCTGTTAGCATCGCTTCTAGGCACGTTCTTGCTTGGTGACATAACGCCAACTTTTAGAATCGATCCACTTTTTATGCCGAGCGACCGAGTCTTTCTTATGGATGCGCCTCATTCGTATCGACCCAGTTAGCCTTATTCATATCCATTATTTGCTACCCTTTTCGTATCGGTCATCGCTGCTATATTTCGTATCGATCAATGTAAGTGCCATTCGTGTTGGTCCATCTTGTATTATTCGCATCGATCACTGGCCAATCAATATGAGTGTAGTGTGTTAATGGATCGATATATAGTAACAGATTTTTACAGCTTTGATGGATACGAAGTGGATGTTGGTTGATCGATATAAACAAGCTGGAGATGATGGATGCGAAGCGATATGAGAATGATGGATACGAACCATGTGTGTTCCATGGATGCGAATGAGTTCGACCCCAGTGGATACGAAGGAAGTTAGTTGGCGATGGGTACGAACTGAATCTCTCTTGGGGAATGGATACGGAATTGGATGGATACGAATAGTGTTGGACTTCTCAACCTTGATCAATCAATATCTTGAGCATACGAACTCCGATTGACTTGAAATTTGGAACGTTGGCTTTCATAGCTTTGTCGGTCCTGTCATATCAATTGTAGCTCGATCCGTACTTGGAAATTTTTTACCGATATCCATAGTAAACCTGTGTATTAACATTCTCTAGTGTAACGCCCCACTCCGAGACCCACATTAGCAAAGAGTATTACAAGGTAATACCGTCTGCTAATACGGAGAATAGAGCTGGATAGGAGCGACCATCTATAGCCTTGTCTTAACTATCTATTGAATACGTCGATAAATGTAGCATTTTTTTTATGTGGATCAACATATCCAATAGATACTTAATACAAAACTATAATGGCTATATGATCTAACAGAACAAAATATAATAACTCAAATGTAAACCACATCACAGAACAGTAGATCATTACATACATATACACATATACAGATACATCACAGAGTATACAAAATGATACATGTCAAGTGGTATAGCAACCACAATATACAGGCGAGTCAAAAGAATATACATATCAGAGTTACAACCAAGAGGGACTACACAAAAAGGTATAACAAAAGAGGCTAGCAGAATAGTCCACGCGGAAGCAGAATACGCTAAGTCCAAAGGTACCTAACCTGAAACACCTCGGTCTGACCCGAGTATAAAATACACGGGTCAGTCTAGCTAAACAAATCAGTTAGACAAGCTAAACAATAATGAACATGCAAGGTCATAAAGTATCACAAATATATCTAAAAGAGATAACTCAATCATCTACAAAAGATGAATCATAACAAGCCTCATATCATCGGCAAATCAATAAACAAATGATATGAATATCCCAAATCAAGCCAAAAAGGCAAATAACAAATACCAATGAAGGTAACACAAGTTTCCACAAGGTAATCGCTATGTATCGAGTGGTTCAAAAGACCTACTCCGAAAGGCGATACTCTAGGGAAATATAAATATCAATGAAACAAAAGATGCACGTGCTCAGTACTGTATAAACAAGGATCCACAAGCCCGAAGGCGACAAACCCAAGTATCTCCCGAGCGGTGACGAAGGACCAACTCCAAAAGCGATACTATAGGGCAACAAACCCGAAGGCAACAAAGCCAAGTATCTCTCGAGCGGTGACGAAGGACCAACTCCAAAAGCGATACTATAGGGCAACAAACCCGAAGGCAACAAACCGTAGTGGCGAAGGTCCGGAGGCCCAGTACTGCACACCACTAACTGGTAATATGTGTCACAAACTCTCGGAAAGGAACCCGAAAAGTGTTAACGTGTGTCCCATACCACACGTTCTCACTAAATGGTTTACTAACCGTTAGTCAATTCCATACTCAAAGCAGTACAAAGTTTACCTCATCTCATCGGTAAACCAGACCCGAAGGTCAAAACGATCAAACGAATAGATCAGGAATTAATTGGAAAGGTAAACGCACGTATTCCATAGTACGTGTTTTACCCAACCATTTAATTACCTTCCCACTTCGTTCGAAGTGCAAAAGAGTGTAATTTTACTCAGAAAATAATTTGGAACAAGTTTAGAAATCGTTTGAAAACGCTTTGGAAATTGCCTTTGAAATTCTCCTATTATGAAGTAAATAATTTAATACTTAAAATAATACTAAATAATAGTTTCATAAGACAATTTGTTTGAAAAACACTTTAAAATGATTTATAAAACCCGTGTACAAAATCTAGAGAAAAATCTCAAAGAAATCGGAAAATATCAGAAAAGCTGGAAATTATCGTATAAAAAAACCCGGTGAAAACACGCTGTGAGCCCAAGTTCGACAGCAGGTTTGGACCTGCAAACAGAGTCCAAATTATATGAAAATTAGTAGGAATGTAGTTCAACATTCCTACTTCAATCTGCAAAAAGAATCATTCAAATCTGATTTGAAACGAAGAATGTGCGTCGTTTCAAAGTCGGATCAAAACAAGGTTTAAGACACTGAATTAGCAAGCTGCGAGTACAAGTTCGACAGTAGTTTAGAAATAGAAAACCAACCTAGATTTCTATTAAATTTTACAGAGATGTAAATCAGCACACCTACTTCAATCTACAAAAAGGATCGCTCAAATCCGATTTGGAACGAATGAGTTATGCTGTCTCAAACATGAACTCAGACCATGTTTACGACAGTTCAAAAACCAAATAAATGTGCAGGCCTAAAACCCTCCTGGTCTCAACTTTCAGGCATAAAACAGGGGATCAAATATTACCATTTTTAGTTCAAAATTGGTATACAAGTAGTACGAAACTTATTCTATCAAGAAAAAAAATGAATGATGCAATTTTGATAAAATAAGAGAAAGTTATGATCTCTCAAAGTTGAACCCAGACAGTATTTCACTGTTGAACTCTGGGCAAAAACATGGTTCAGGTCCAAGTTTGACAGCAGATATATATAAGCTATCTATGTCAGAATGAACTGAAATTTGGTAAGCCGAAAGTAGAGAACTTCATCTTTCAAACAAAAAAAGTTTTTTGCAATTTGAGGAAGAAACGAAAGAGATATGATGTCTCAAACATGAACTCAGGCCATGTTTGCAACAACTCAGAAAACAAAATGTGCACAGGATAATTGCAGGCTGTGCATTGATTTTGCAGTGACGATTTGAACACTCAAAATACCATATTATTCAACCAAAATTTGCAGAAATGAAGTTTAACAAATAAAATTGACTCAGAAAAAGATCCGGCAGCATTTCGTTGCTGGAGATGAAAGTTATGGATAGCCAAAGTTGGCACTTTAGGCCAGAAACGAAAATAGACTATACATCGAATAAACTTTTACATATGCGGCAAATTCAAGCAATTACACAAGCAATTTCGCTAGTATTTGTGAGATATTGTTCTCACCTTGCTGATTTATCAAAATACCCGGATTTAAGCAAAAACAATGGAGCTTTGAGATGGATTCGGCTTCAAGAACCTGTAAAAACAAAAGAAAAAGCCATGCAAACCCAAAAGAAGAGATTATATACAACCCAAATCTCAAAACTATATTTTGATGAAATTATTTGTATTTTGGAGTTTATTACCTGTTGAATTCTCTTTAGATTGATTGAAACAACAATTAAATTGAAGGAATTTGAGAGTAGAAGGCTTAGGTTTGAAAAATGGTAGGGTTTGTATTATTGTTTCTATTCTTCCTTCTGGAGAAGAAGAGAAAAAGTACGTATAGCAAATTGTTTCTCTTCTTTCTCATTTTCTGGTTTTAGTTGGCTAATGGGCTTTTGGACCCAAATTAGAGAAAAACCAATTAGGCTAAGTTAAAATCAACGCTTGAACAAATTAATTTGTACATATCACATATACACATAAAAATGCATTTATCTCAAGTTTTACATAAGAAAAAAAAAAGTGAAAACTTGTATACATATAAAATAGAACATTTTCTACCATATAAAAGGATAAATTTGTATTTTTAAAATATTTTATTATTAAATTCTTTTATTTAACAAAAATGCATAATTTTCACCAAATAAATGTATAAAATCATATTTTAACTCCTAAAATTCCACAAAAGTTATTTTATCACTTGGAAAAATATTTCAAACTATTTCAAAACATTATTTACAGCAAAAACTTATTTTTAACCCAATTTCCACCTTTTATTTCAATAGACAACCTTTAAAAATCAAATACTTCCTTTAAAAATTATTAAAAGAAGTAATTGGCAATAATTAATAAAATTATTGCAATTTCTATAAATAAAAATTATTTTCCATTCATTATTAACCCAAACAATAAAATAAAGTTCCAAACTTTATTTTCTCTTTTTAATTTTCCAAAATTCATTGTTTATTCCAAATAAACAATTTAATTTCTCCAATTTTATATTAATTTACAATATTAAATTATTACTACCGTTATAATTCAATATTAACAGGTAATCTCCAAAATCAGGGTTGTTACAGACTCTCCCCCTTAACAAAATTGCGTCCACGTAATTTTTAGAGAAGAGTTTATATTCAACATAATTATTTCATCAATCAAAGGAAGATAGATAAGCTCGAGTTTAAAAATTCTCGCCCTCAACACAAGATGATAGAAAACCGAGGTAAGATTGCTCATTTAATTCTATGTTTTTCCAAGTACAATACTTAGGGCTAGCGGACCATAGAATTTCATAAGCGGAACATTATATTTCGAAGGTGTTCAATCTTCGAAACAACTACAGGATTAGAATTCGGCACAATACACAAGTCGGTGAGACTCGTGATTATACAACACAAGATAATTAACAATCGAGATTAAATCTCGAAGGTTCAATAAAATTGGGGTACCTGGAACATATCATGAATACCCAAAACTGAACAGAAATTGATGCATGAAAGCAATTAAATTAAGGCGTTCAATAATAGTAGATGGTCCTATATAACTAAGAGCCAACTTTTCCAATATACTGAAATGTAACTAACTTTTTTGAAGGAGTAACACAAATAAGCACAATCATCATAAGATGATTCAACAAAAGATAGGTGGTATTCAAGCTACCACCATAACACATGACTGCATGAATGCAAGTCATCACAAAATCACATTAAGGCAAGACACACATGAATGGATTACAAGAAATTTTCTCAAAAATTTGTTGTAAGAGTTTTCACTCAAGTCCATTTTCTTTTATACACAAAACTCAAATTTCAATACTTGAAAAATTTTAAAGTCTCTTAGTTAAATTTTCAATTCAATCATCTTTACTTTAAATTTAAAGTAAATTAAATTAGAGTTGTTCCATACTCTAATTCCAAAAATAAATATACTACAATAAGTAATTTTTTTTCCACTAAATTTATCAAATTTTAAACCATTTTACTTCATGATTTAAAAAGGACACTTATTAGATCCTTCATCGATGGCTCTAAATATTCACTAATTAAATTTTCTCAAAATTTTTCTAAGTCTTTAATTGTTCGAAAAATTCGTCAGATTCTCCTTTGCATGGAGAGCCTTTTACAATTTCATAAATATGAATTATAGATATACATCGACCAAAAGGTCAGAACATAATATATATATTTAACACATAAACATATAGCAATTCATACCTTTCATTTTTAGCATTTGAGCATGCTTACTTTTATACTTACTATTTTGCTAATTAATTGTTCAAATATCTTCTTGCACCTGCACTTAACTTATTGAAATATATTAGCATGCACTTATAAACATATGAAGCATTAAAATCATAGTTTAAAATAAAACACAACTCAAAACTTCAAATTTTCAAATTCAGGCCTGCTACAATGACTCAGGCTTTTGACATAGTAAAACCCATAATCTAAAAATACTCATAAAATAAAAGTTATTCTACTCAGTCCAAGCTTTCCAGCGATATAAAGATCTTCAAAATCGGATTTACGCTTTGAAAGTTATGCTCAATTTACTTTCAGCTTTAAACTCAGAAAGTATAAAAGAGGACAGAGATGTCCATCAGTTTTCAACTCGTTTTTTGAATAACCGAACTGCAAAATTTTGAAAAATGTCATAAAGATGATTTCTAGCTTACTGAAAGTACTCTCTTTTGCAAAAATAATGGACCCATTTGGATTTGTAAATCACAAGTTATTGCTGTTTTAAAACATCACTTTTCAATTAAAATTTTCCGACACAAGACCTTTAATTGTCAAAAAATTTAAATAATTGTTAAATCCAAACTACATAATTTAAGATCAAAAATCTTTTCTCTAAAACATTTATTACATGATCCTTTTCTCCGAAAAGCCAAGACATCTAGAATTACACTATAATACATACAACAAACTTTCAAAATGGTTTACAAAGAAAACTTTTTCTCAATTAACAAACAAAGTCTTTTGAAAGAAGACCCATAATTTAATTAAAATACTTACTTTCTTACATTAGTAAGAAACAATTATCTATCCAAACTAGACATTGGAATTACATATTGATTTTTTTTTAAATTGCTTTCACAATTAAAAAGAAATCTTATCTTGTTGCTCTATTTATTATTATTTCTAGCTTTTCACAAAAATTTGCATTTTATAATAAATGAATCTTTTATATTCAATTTTCACTTAATCCATAAAGCTAAACATTTATTTTATTATCACTTAGAACTAGCCAAGTTTGATACTTAATTAAAACTTGTTTTCAATTGAACTTTACAAATACATAATTAACAAGTTTTTAACACTATTTAAATTCAAAACCAAACTTACTCTAATGGATTTTGCTCCTTATTAAATTTCATGCTAATTCAAAAGCACTAAATTAGCATTTTCTTAAATTTTCCCGGAGGCATACTTTTTTTTCCACTTGTTATTAATCAAATGATTAAATGTTTAAACTAATCTTCATAACTATCCTTTTACTTTTTACTAAACCTGCTTCCAATCTATATTTTAGATTTCTAAACAATTCATTTTCTTAATTTGAATACTTTGTTTTATTAATCACTATCACATGATAGTTTCATCCAATTAAGGTATTTCCTTAATTAAAGTTATTTGCCATATAAATTACCATAAGGTAATATTTTCCAAAAATACTTTACCCAAAAGCTTACTTAAGCATTTAAAATTTTTCATGTATGTAAACTTTCACAAACATGTAATATAATCAATAATGAATAAAATTTATTTAAATGAAACCATATTCATTACCAATTTATAAAATGAAAACATCCAACTAATATATTTATAGTGAATGACATTATCAAGGACTGCAAAGTTGACCAAGATCAACATTGCCTCTCCATTACTCTCTATGTCACACTATTTTCATAAGTCCTTGAGTATATATAAAATACTTATCTCAAATGACAATTTAAAATTTTCAAAATCTTTGCAATATCTATATATTTTTGCATTCAATATCCATACTAGTAAATATTATTTATTGTCATTTCAAAAGCATGTATCACATCACCTCGCAAGCGTTTAGGAATCCCTATCGATAACGCTGATCAGACGCATCGACCAGAATTCATAAAAACTTATTAGCCAATTGACACAAGAAATTATAAAAACTGTTTTGATTTCTTAAGAAATCTTAAACTTGGTTGTAACAATGTTTATTTTCAAAACATAAAACGTTTTGTTATTATACAATCATTCAATCAATTCATAAAATAATCAAGTTATATACATAAGTATATCTCTTATTAGAAAGATTTTCCATTCACATGGATGCTTTCTTTCTGGAAAATTCTTTAAGTAATTTTACTTCTTTAAAATGCATCCATGAAATTCTTAAAAAAATTAAATTTTTATTTCATTTTAGCCTTTGGTTAAATACCACTTATGAATTACATTTTATTTTCAAAATTTAATCTTTCTAATAATTCTTGCGGTAGCTACAACTTGAAGGCACCGCAATTCTTATCATTTGCATTGAGTAGGTTTTTAACTCTCAATTATATCACCTACTCAATATTATTTCAACAATTACTATGCTAACACACATTCATGCAATTATCAACCAAACAAGCATTTACTTAAAACAAAGCATTTAATGTGCCCAGCGACAACGGTCACACCATTTCCGCTGCGCAACTCTAATCACTAAGGTTTAAAACACATAATTTAAAACTAAGCCATCTTAGGTCTAATTTCTACTACTTTTTTTTTTGAAAAAAAAAATAGTGATATGTAAAACCCTTATAATGTTTTCAAACTTATTATCCATTCAAAGGAAATGAAACGACTAAAGGCACGATCGAGGAATACGATAGTGGAAAACTGTGTTATCACTTGTATTATACTTGGATGTACTATAATATGTGTTTCTGTTCTGTGTTTATCATATTTTGTTTTGAACTTAGCTCTGATACGAAGCTGTAACGCCCCACTCCGAGACCCACATTAGCAAAGAGTATTACAAGGTAATACCGTCTGCTAATACGGAGAATAGAGCTGGATAGGAGCGACCATCTATAGCCTTGTCTTAACTATCTATTGAATACGTCGACAAATGTAGCATTTTTTTATGTGGATCGACATATCCAATAGATACTTAATACAAAACTATAATGGCTATAAGATCTAACAGAACAAAATATAATAACTCAAATGTAAACCACATCACAGAACAGTAGATCATCACATACATATACACATATACAGATACATCACAGAGTATACAAAATGATACATGTCAAGTAGTATAGCAACCACAATATACAGGCGAGTCAAAAGAATATACATATCAGAGTTACAACCAAGAGGGACTACACAAAAAGGTATAACAAAAGAGGCTAGCAGAATAGTCCACGCGGAAGCAGAATACGCTAAGTCCAAAGGTACCTAACCTGAAACACCTCGGTCTGACCCGAGTATAAAATACACGGGTCAGTCTAGCTAAACAAATCAGTTAGACAAGCTAAACAATAATGAACATGCAAGGTCATAAAGTACCACAAATATCTCTAAAAGAGATAACTCAATCATCTACAAAAGATGAATCATAACAAGCCTCATATCATCGGCAACTCAATAAACAAAGGATATGAATATCCCAAATCAAGCCAAAAAGGCAAATAACAAATACCAATGAAGGTAACACAAGTTTCCACAAGGTAATCGCTATGTATCGAGTGGTTCAAAAGACCTACTCCGAAAGGCGATACTCTAGGGAAATATAAATATAAATGAAACAAAAGATGCACGTGCTCAGTACTGTATAAATAAGGATCCACAAGCCCGAAGGCGACAAACCCAAGTATCTCCCGAGCGGTGACGAAGGACCAACTCCAAAAGCGATACTACAAGGCAACAAACCCTAAGGCAACAAAGCCAAGTATCTCTCGAGCGGTGACGAAGGACCAACTCCAAAAGCGATACTATAGGGCAACAAACCCGAAGGCACAAACCCGAAGGCAACAAACCGTAGTGGCGAAGGTCCGGAGGCCCAGTACTGGACACCACTAACTGGTAATATGTGTCACAAACTCTCGGAAAGGAACCCGAAAAGTGTTAACGTGTGTCCCATACCACACGTTCTCACTAAATGGTTTACTAACCGTTAGTCAATTCCATACTCAAAGCAGTACAAAGTTTACCTCATCTCATCGGTAAACCAGACCCGAAGGTCAAAACGATCAAACGAATAGATCAGGAATTAATTGGAAAGGTAAACGCACGTATTCCATAGTACGTGTTTTACCCAACCATTTAATTACCTTCCCACTTCGTTCGAAGTGCAAAAGAGTGTAATTTTACTCAGAAAATAATTTGGAACAAGTTTAGAAATCGTTTGAAAACGCTTTGGAAATTGCCTTTGAAATTCTCCTATTATGAAGTAAATAATTTAATACTTAAAATAATACTAAATAATAGTTTCATAAGACAATTTGTTTGAAAAACACTTTAAAATGATTTATAAAACCCGTGTACAAAATCTAGAGAAAAATCTCGAAGAAATCGGAAAATATCAGAAAAGCCGGAAATTATCGTATAAAAAAAACCGGTGAAAACACGCTGTGAGCCCAAGTTCGACAGCAGGTTTGGACCTGCAAAAAGAGTCCAAATTATATGAAAATTAGTAAGAATGTAGTTCAACATTCCTACTTCAATCTGTAAAAAGAATCATTCAAATCCGATTTGAAACGAAGAATGTGCGTCGTTTCAAAGTCGGACCAAAACAAGGTTTAAGACACTGAATTAGCAAGCTGCGAGTACAAGTTCGACAGTAGTTTACAAATAGAAAACCAACCCAGATTTCTATTAAATTTTATAGAGATGTAAATCAGCACACCTACTTCAATCTACAAAAAGAATCGCTCAAATCCGATTTGAAACGAATGAGTTATGCTGTCTCAAACATCGACTCAGACCATGTTTACGACAGTTCAAAAACCGAATAAATGTGCAGGCCTAAAACCCTCCTGGTCTCAACTTTCAGGCATAAAACAGGGGATCAAATGTTACCATTTTGAGTTCAAAATTGGTATACAAGTAGTACGAAACTTATTCTCTCAAGAAAAAAAAGAATTATGCAATTTTGATAAAATAAGAGAAAGTTATAATCTCTCAAAGTTGAACCCAGACAGTGTTTCACTGTTGAACTCTGGGCAAAAACATGGTTCAGGTCCAAGTTTGACAGCAGATTTATATAAGCTATCTATGTCAGAATGAACTGAAATTTGGTATACCGAAAGTAGAGAACTTCATCTTTGAAATAAAAAAAGATTTTTGCAATTTGAGCAAGAAACTAAAGAGATATGATGTCTCAAACATGGACTCAGGCCATGTTTGCAATATCAGAAAACAAAATGTGCACAGGATAATTACAGGCTGTGCATTGATTTTGCAGTGACGATTTGAACACTCAAAATACCATATTATTCAACCAAAATTTGCAGAAATGAAGTTTAACAAATAAAATTGACTCGGAAAAAGATCCGGCAGCATTTCGTTGCCGGAGATGAAAGTTATGGATAGCCAAAGTTGGCACTTTAGGCCAGAAACGAAAATAGACTACATTGAATAAACTTTTACGTATGCAGCAAATTCAAGCAATTACACAAGCAATTTAGCTAGTATTTGTGAGATATTGTTCTCATCTTGCTGATTTATCAAAATACCCGGATTTAAGCAAAAAGAATGGTGCTTTGAGATAGATTCGGCTTCAAGAACCTGTAAAAACAAAAGAAAAAGCCATGCAAACCCAAAAGAAGAGATTACATACAACCCAAATCTCAAAACTAGATTTTGATGAAATTATTTGTATTTTAGAGTTTATTACCTGTTGAATTCTCTTTAGATTGATTGAAACAACAATTAAATTGAAGGAATTTGAGAGTAGAAGGCTTAGGTTTGAAAAATGGTAGGGTTTGTATTATTGTTTCTATTCTTCTTTCTGGAGAAGAAGAGAAAAAGTACGTAAAGCAAATTGTTTCTCTTTTTTCTCATTTTCTGGTTTTAGTTGGCTAATGGGCTTTTGGACCCAAATTAGAGAAAAACCAATTAGGCTAAGTTAAAATCAACATTGAACAAATTAATTTGTACATATCACATATACACATAAAAATGCATTTCTCTCAAGTTTTACACAAGAAAAAAAAAGTGAAAACTTGTATACATATAAAATAGAACATTTTCTACCATATAAAAGGATAAATTTGTATTTTTAAAATATTTTATTATTAAATTCTTTTATTTAACAAAAATGCATAATTTTCACCAAATAAATGTATAAAATCATGTTTTAACTCCTAAAATTCCACAAAATTTATTTTATCACTTAGAAAAATATTTCAAACTATTTCAAAATATTATTTACAGCAAAACTTATTTTTAACCCTATTTCCACCTTTTATTTCAATAAACAACCTTTAAAAATCAAATACTTCCTTTAAAAATTATTAAAAGAAGTAATTGGCAATAATTAATAAAATTATTGCAATTTCTATAAATAAAAATTATTTTCCGTTCATTATTAACCCAAACAATAAAATAAAGTTCCAAACTTTATTTTCTCGTTTTAATTTTCCAAAATTCATTGTTTATTCCAAATAAACAATTTAATTTCTCCAATTTTATATTAATTTACAATATTAAATTATTCTACCGTTATAATTCAATATTAACAGGTAATCTCCAAAATCAGGGTTGTTACATATAGGATGAACTATCCTTCGTTTCTAGTCAAGTTCTTGGTGTCACGGCCTTGTCAAAAGGTGGGATAACATATAGTTTAGATATCAAGCTTAATATAACGAATTGATATATGCCAGGGTTGTCCCATAAAATTTGTTCTTGATTTAGATATTAAAAGACCATTTTGATCCGAAAGCCGATTTTAGTTAATTGATACAATATTGTAATTTATTACATATGCAAACATAAGTAAGTTACATGTGTATATTACTTGAAATCATTTATAAAGTTGAATACATGTTTTGTATGTAAATCCATTTGGTTATTTTTTAGATATTTTGAAACTTATTTCAATTTAAAATTCATAAGTTAACTTTTCTTCAAAAATCTTAAACCTATTTTAATCCTTCATAAATTAAAGCTAGATTTCTATTTGTTAACTTCAAGTTTTAAAATATATAATATTACCAATTTTACAAATTTTATGTTGTTTTATACTTAAAACATTGTTTGCAATTATTTATACACACACACATACATACATCTGTGTGTGTTATTTCAATTCAAAGTTAAAAGAAAATTTTGTGTAAAATCATAAACTCAATTCAAATCCTTCTTAAATTAAAATTACATTTAAAATTGTTAATTCTAGAACTCGAAACAAATAAAATAGTCAAATTATATATTTAACACACACACAAAAATACACACAAACATATAATTGTTATTATATGCATATCTACAAATGTTATTTTCTATGGACAACAAATGCATATATAAAGGGACAAATGTGTCTGTTGCAGTGTAAATCACAGCACCTGTGTACAATTACACGTCGCTATGCACATATATGTATATTTAATACACTTATAAATTAAAAATCATATAAATTAAATAAAACTGTTTGTAAATAAAACAAAGATTCATTTAAAATATTTTTAATTGGATCTAAAACTCATGACTTCATAGGCCTAACAAAGAACTATTGGAACCATTTTGAAATTCACCCATTTCACCCACTTCCTACTGGGTCATTCCTTTAGTCTATATATTTATAGACCACAAAGTATCAATACATCTGCTGCATTCTCTCAAAGCCTAGAAGACCAGGAGTCCAAAACCCCCCTCTATAGTCGGCCGCCTATTGACCCCATACTAGGCCAAAATGCCCATTGACCCCTCTTTGTATCAATTATTTAATTATATTATTCAAGGTACTTTTATCGAATTGACATGCAACTTTTATACATTGTATTGATTGATTTTAAGCTTTAAATAAATAATTAAAAATGTCATAAGATTTTAATACAACAATTTTATTAATTTATAACATTTACAAATTAATTTTAACACTGTTTGAGTTTGGACATAAACTAACAACATGGTTTTGTTGACTCTTTGGTGTGAACTAGGTCCTCAGTCAATATTCGTACAGTTTAAATACTTAATCATATATGGACTTTGCTGAAGTACAATATTTGACACAAGTTCAAAGCTTATAGGTCATTCAAAAGAATCTAATTTCCAATCTATTTTAAGCTCACTTAGCAACAACATTTTTGTATTCTTTTCGTCACCACAATATCATTTAGATATCTATAGTTTGGTCTGATGTTAAAAAACTACTAATATTCGTATTTAATTGCGTAGACCACTTTAAAGTCCTTGATTTAATCAAATAACTTTTATCAATTAACGAATTTATTTCGGGCAGATATTTTGATCTTTAAGTTGACTACCAATTATGGTGATACTAACCTTCTACAATGAAGGATACGAATCCTCTTTCGATTAGCGTTTCACTCCAAGCAGTTTAATTTACATCCAACTATGGTTATAACATAGTTTATATGCTAAATGTTTAACTATAACCAAAGTAGACAGTACCCTCAAGTTTGAAGAATACTGTACGTCATTACCATGAGTTCTTCTATTTTGACTTAGTTGTTTAAACCTATAGAATACTCTCATTGAGTCATTCCATGATTGTTTCAAACCACCGCAAGTACATAACCTCTTGGTTATCCCAATTGTACATTCGTAACTACAATCGATAAATACTTCTCCTAAGTATTTTCTACTTATACATGTTGAATGTGTTAATTAACATTCTTAATATCTCTTTATAACAATATGTATATAAGAAAAAAAAATCATACTTCACTTCAAACATGCTCTTTTTATAAGAGTTATGTAATAAATTACATAACCGCCCTTATGACACATCCTTAACACTATCAACTCCCACTTGCACTTGGGGACAAATACGGTGCCTCATACCCATACCTTCGATCAGTTTACCTAAACTAGACTGGGAATGGACCTTAGGAATGGATTTGAGATATTATTATTCTGTATCTGCTCTTTGGTTATACATTTCAATCATCGATAAACTCTTTTATCATGTTTTTATTACAACCAACATACCTCAACTTCTTATTAAGTTGTTGGTTCCTATTGCAACCTATATTGAATTATTGTAATCATAATACATTTTTGAATTTCAATGGTTGAGCCACCCCAAGCTTTCTTACTAATTTGCGCATATATATTGCTTTCGTTGCGGTTGTATTCAAGGCGATGTAATTAGCCTCTTACTTGAATTTTCTACAGCCTCTCATTTATAATATTTTCATCTTAAAGCTCCTTAACTAAGATTGAACATGAATCTAAGATTGACATACTATATTCAATGTAACTTATGAAGTTTGAGACCAAACACTCCTCCATAAGGAGTTTATCATTTCCATAAACAATTCTCTCATATATCATAAATACTTAAGAACACTTTTAGCTACGATTTAATTATTTTACCTTAGATTTGATATTCTCTTAATACATAAAGTATACAAAAATATAATTTAATACACCATATAACATAACATAAATGATGATCTCTATTGTCGATGTATAGATGATCGACATCATATGTTCCATGTTGAACATTTAATAAGGTATCCATGTATATATATTAGGACAATCCCAACGTTCCCATATACCAAGCATAAAAGATGTATCTTTCGATCATTCATTAAGAATTAAATAATTAAAATTGATTTTAAAATGGATACATCTAATACAACAGAAAAGACTTTCCGCTGTGCTTCAAAAATATGGTTAAAACTTTTCACAACATTTCAAAGAATGTTGTATTGCAGCATGTTGTAATAGGTTTATATCCTGTAATAACATCTTAAGAAACTCTGCAAATAGTAATCCTATCGCAGAACTTTTACCTATGCTATGTTAGAGTTTTTGCAATGTTTTTACTTATGCCATGCTAGAGTTTAAATAGCATTTTAAAAACATTGGAAAAACATTTCACAACATTTTGAAAAACTTGGTGTAACAATATGTTACAATAGGTTCAAACCCTATACCGCATTTTCTGAAATGCCACCTAAAGATATTTAACAACATTTTAGAAATGATGTAAATAATTTCATACCATTTTGACATTTGTTATATTAGAGTTTACATAGTGTTAATAAACATTTGAATATCTAAATGAGAACATTTGACCATTATTCAAAAGCAGATCAATCAATTCAAACAATTAATATAATACATTTGACAATCAAAGCACACTATATGATAAACATAATCGATGTTACACCAAGTACATACACCAAACAATTAATAGTTCCACGTCATATTTTGTAAGAAATGCTTTAAACATACACAATAACACCATAAAGATTCTATAAAACAAAATTGACAAAGTAGCGAGATGTCATGATGATAGAGTTTGCCTCTTCAAAAGTCTATGCCCTATAAGAAAAAACAAGTGGAACAATAACATAAGTAAAAGTTAGCAAGCCTAGTTTAAGATTAAAATTATTATTAGTAGTAGTAATAGTGTTACTATATTATTATTGTACTATTACTACTACCATTGATTTTTACAAACTTATTTATTTTTATAAAACTTACATAACTTTTATAAAACTTGGTCAATGTTTAGGAACTTAGTTAATGTAGTTACATTAGTTATAAATTTCTTTAAACTTTTAGAAATGTGGTTAAATATAATAAAACATAGTTGATTTTATGAAGTTATTTAATTTTCATAGAACTTGGTCAACTTTTTAATTTTTACAAATTTAATTAACATATCTAAATGTTTATAAAACTTAGTTAAATTTTATAAACTTTGTTACGTCCCTGCTCCAATGACCAAATTATCAAAATGGGTTTACCACCCTATAGCTTGGATCAAAGGGCACAGAAGGAGCGATCTCTTGTACATGCTACTTTGGGTCAACACAGATATGTTACAATACTAAACACATCTGAAATAATATGTTTCTCATCTCAGCAGCGTATACTTGCCTGGACTGAATAATTCAGTATTGGATACACATATAAGAATAAACCCAGTTTAAACAGAATCGGAATCAAATAAAAAGTAACAAATGATATGCAATCAAAATTGATGTCCAATAAAATATTTCATATTTCTGCATCTCATATAGTATACAAGGATAGAAAACCTAATACATCATACTATCATGTTCCTTAAGATGGACAATACAAGTAAAATAAATATCTGCCATAGTCATCAACTCCATCTCCATGTCATAGCCCACATAAAAGATATAAGCACATATCAAACCCATAGAACAATCTTAGTCGGACTTAAGTTTGTTAAATATAGAACAAACCCCAAGCTAGGCTTGAGATCTAGTTGTGAGTGTAACTATGCAACATAATATATAATTATGTGGTGTCGGGTTTTATATGTAGTATATTAAACAATAAATACGTCACAGGCTCCATAAACTATACCCGTCCACATCCAATCAAATCAAATCATATTAGTGTAAATGCATATGCTACGACATTATTTAAAATGACTCGCTGTTGCAACTGTAATCAACTTGGATATCTCGTCCTATCAACATTTATAAGTTGCAACCATTATTCAATCATATTCGTTGTTCGAGTTATTCATATATGAAGTCTGTACTTACTAGTAATCCTGCTCATATTCACTCTTATAGACTTACCTCAGATCGATGTCATGGCTTTTTTCATCCGTATACCTTCCGATCGGACGTTTTGGTGCCCCCACATGATCTATTAGTTGTACTATCTCTTCCTACTTTTGTTGGCACTCACCTCGTTATGCTGTAATTATTATCCTTGTTTCACCATGAATCCATTAATGAGATTACTCTTTATCATTTCCTATTTGCACTATTCCTATCACTGCAGTTGCATCCGTGTATCCGATTATTTGGACAATAATTGACGAGGGACTAAGTCATGACGATTCAGGTTGCGACCCTGAATCTATCCACTAGGATGGAATCTAGATTTGGTAGTCTCACCTCGTATTGTTTGCTTCATAGTTAAATTTATTCAAAAATATTCATATTTGACCTTCCAGTTACCATTATTCCAAAATGGCATGATGTCCCACGTGTATATCACACATGGATGTCGTGTTAATGCATCATATTTATATCATAATATCAACTTATAATATAAAAATTATGAAGCACAACATATAAAAATTCTTAGCATAGCATCATATGGGACAATTTTAATTTAAATGACATAACTTGTATATATCAATAAAATTCATATACATCATTACAAAGGTATATCATATTCACTGACATACAAATTATCATGACGCCTTATTCATATTTTATAACATCAAATATCTCAATACACATTTAATAGCTTATTTCCTTTTGATATCTATTAATGAATGGTTTATAAGTGAATTTATTATTGTCTTTAATAAAATTGTTTTAGCAAATCAATGCAACTCCTTTTAGCTATTAAAACAAGTTTATACATACATACATACATATACATACATACATACATACATATATATCTACACACATCATTTTTATCTATAAAAAACTTAAAATTTCTTTATTATTTAAAATAAATTTATTTCAATATTATTTATATTTAAAATAATCCAAAGATAATGATAGATAATCCAACTTCTTTTTGAAATAATCCAACTTCTTTTGAAATATAATGATAAATTTTTCCAATTGATTTCACAATATATGCATTAAAAGCACACTACAAACCGTTCGCAAAATCTCTTTATTTTTAATAAATCAATTTCAACTTCTTCCGTGAATAAATTCAAATATATTTTAAAATAAAATTCTTTTAAACACCATACTACTTTAAATCTTCATATACTATTTTCATTTTCTTCAAACCAATTATTACCAATATGTACATCTGTGTGTGTATGTGTGTGTTGTGTATTTTTCTAACCAATAATATAAAAAAAATACTATTTCATCAACCACATATTGTTCTATATATATTATAGGTATGTATGTATATCGGCCAGGGCCGGTTCCAGGGCAAGTCCAGCCAGACGGCCGCCTAGGGCAACCCCCCGAATAGGGGGCAACATGGGGAGGAGATGGAAGGTTAACATGATTTATCTTTAGAATATGTTGTATTTGCTATTAACAATGTGAGGTTTGGTATAGTGTTTAGGTTTGCCTTTCTTGACAATGAGGTTGCAGGTTCGACACCTGCTTGCTTTGTTATATTTAGATTTTTTTTACTTTATTTCCCCTGATCTAATCTCTTGTTTGCCTAGGGCAACCCAAGTTTTTGCAATTTCTTGAGCCGGCCCTGATATCGGCTCAATAAGATTTATTTATAAATTATGAAATTATTACCAAACATATAACGCTTAATCCATAACAACAATATTTACTATCCAATCTCCACACAAACAGTATTCATTTTAATCGAAATAATCCATATTGATTCAACCACTTGTGTGTGTATGTAAATAAAAAAATAAGAGAAGTTTTACTCACTGATCAATCATCAACAATTTCAAATAGAATTTCAATCAAAACAAGCTACCAAGCCATGATCAATCAATATAGGAATTAAAATATACGTATACTCTTCTATAAATTGTATGAATCAAATTGAAATCTAATCAACATTGGATTTAACTCACAAATAATGCAAGTAAGGTAGAACCTTATTTCAGCACTTCAACCATGTTCACCGATGCCTTAATTGCTAAACACTTATGACTGTTACGCCTTATGCCACAAACTCGGTTTCAGGTTGCTAAAAAAAAACTGCATCGTCCTCCTCATATGCATAAGCTTGCATTGCACACTCTTGCTCCTAGCCGCTGATGCTGTCGGGAGTCATCATCCTTACCGCTTGCCCCATGGGGGCATGCCTCCTAACATGCACTTGCGAGCACGACTTTTCTTCTTTACGATTGATTTTTTTAGTCTCGCATGCGTATATGTTGATTTTGGGATAAATTGTTTTTTTTTTATAAAGGAAGAAGTCAGTAAGGAATAGTAGAAAGGAATCATGCATAGTCAGGTGACAAGGAGGTGGTATGTGGGTAGGGTTTTGGGATTGGCACTTACGTTAGGCCTAGGCAATTTGAATTAAATTCATATTTCCAAACAAACCACTATTTAATTTTTTTTTAATTAATTTAAAAATCAATAAATTTATTCAAACAAATACAAAACTTTCCCATATTTTAGTTTCACTCGAAATGATTTTTCATGATAAATATCCTGCTTTTTAATGCATAAACAATTTTTAAAATATTTATTTATTCTTCTGAACAAATTTTAAAATTCACAATTATATTTCCATTCATAAATATAAATTTTAAATGACTTTAAAATTCATAAAAATAGTTCAAATCCCAAATTTGAATTTTAAAATTGATGTTTCATATTTTTATTTTCAAAAAAACCCAAAAATCAATTTATTGAATAAAATTAGAAAATTCCCGAAATAACTTTTCGATCTCATTTATCAAATGTTCACTCTTTATCCATTTTAAACCCCAAGTTTGCATTTAGTCCCCAAAATTCCATTTTATTTGTTTAAATCCCAATATAAAAATCCAAAAATTCTTTTATTGTATTTATTTTATTATACTCTGGAATGGGATGCCACAAACTTAGCTACTTTTATAAAATTAGTTATTTTTATAAGATTAGTTATTATTATAAATTTATTTAACTTATATAAAAAATCAACATAGTTAATTCTCATAAAAATTAGTTACTTCTATAAATTTTGTTAATTTTTAAAAGCTTAGTCAATTTAGCTAACTTTTTATCAAAATTTAATTAGCTTTTACGAATTTAATTATATTTTATAAAATATAGTTAACTTAGTTAATTTTTATAATTTTTATAAAATTTGCTTAAGTTTAGAAACTTATTTAATTTTTATATTACTTGGTTAATTTAGTTATTTTTTATATAAGTTAGTAAAATAGTTAAATTTTATAAAATTAGCCATCTTTAATAAACATAGTTGGTTAAATTTTTCTAAAAATTAATTAATTTTTATAAATTTGGTCATTTTTCAAGAAACTTAGTAAAAAATTTATGAAACTTACTTGATATTTATGAGGTTATAGAACTTAGTTAACATAGTTATTTTTTTGTAAATTAGTTAATTTTTATAAAATTTGATTAACTTAGTTAACTTTGTTAATTTTTTTATAAAACATAGTTACTGTAAGGTAACTATATATGCAATGCTATAACTATATTTTAATAATTTTGGAAAAAATCTAACACCAACTCCTTTGTGCGTTTAATTAGTGATTTTCTGCACACTCTAATCCAATATAAATACACGAACGCACATTCAAAACATGATCGGATTCAGATCATATATCACAACATATATTTCATGGTATCATATGTATATGTATATGTATATGTATATGTATATGTATATGTATATGTATATGTATATGTATATAGGTATGTATGTGTGTGCGTGCTTATGTGTATATATATCTCTGTATGTGTACATGCATATAAGATAATGTGTACGTTACCTAACATACACATTTAAACACATGCCTTTTGTTAGCAAATTATAACAAGTGGTCTTCTATATAACAAAACACTTGTTTTGTGTAATTATATAGCAAAGTAGAGTGAATAATTATGATGCAATTTTGTAAAATATTTATGTAATTCTATAAAATAGTTAAATATACAGTGTAAAACTTTATTGATTTCTATAAACATAAAGTATTCTATGGATACAATCAGAAGTTGAGGATATATAAAATCAAACACAACATGTAGTAGTCCAGCTAATCTTCATCGTTAATTTGATTAATAACACCTGATTTGACTTCTATAAATGAATTGTAAGTTGCGGTCAATGTTTAAATAAAACACAGGTGCATGCATTGATAATATTGCAAAAAATTTAGTGTTTCCAATGTAAAAGCATATATTAAACCATGGTATTACTATGAACTTACAAACTATTCAAAACAGAGATCAAAAGAACATTTTAATTTTTTTACATATTTATAAGATATTTATAAATATTAAAAGTCAAAATAGCTCAAATGGAGATCTAACAAATAGAAATAATAGTATACTGTAAATTTCAATTTCGATAAGAGTAGGAGAAATGTACCTGTGCAGATATTGCCCAAGAAACTATAAATTCGGTTTCTACTTTAAACTATCTCTATATCAACTTGCGGTGTAATGGAGTTATCAATGTATATTTCATAGATGTCTGTGTTACCCCGCCTTTTGGACAAGGTCGGGGTATCAACAAATTGGTTAAAAAGTATGGATATCAGGATTTAAGATCGATTGGAAAAAAGGCTACGATCGATGCCGTCAAAATTAGACCAAGCTATAATCAAGGTATGATCGATTGGGAATCATAAACAAGGTTAGATGAGGCTACATTTCAAATTTTAGGTCAATGGGAGTTCGTATGCTCGAGTTATGGATGGACCAATATTCATCAGAAATGGGTTCACATCGATATGTACGTATCGATCACCGCTACATTGGTTGGGATCGATGCATTTCGTATCGATGCTATTTGCATCGATCAGTTGACTTTAGGAAGGAAATAGGTTGATGGATATGGAGTTCGTATTGATACGCATGTTGGATGGCAAAGTATGCCAATGCATTTTGTATCGATCAAGGCTGGGATCGATACGAAGAATGAAGCAATGGTTATAGGGATTTGGATGAGCATTTCATATTGATCAATTATTGATCTACGAAGGACACACTCAAGGATCGATACGAAGAAGGTAGTAGGCATTAATGGATGGATGGTGGTCTATGGGTACGAAGGGCATGGCCTCGGATGGATAGGAAGCAAGGACTTTGGCATCGATACAAAGGCAGGATATAGGGATCGATATGAAGAGCTCGGCATCCGATGGATACGAAAAAATGGGTCAAACCAAGGGAAGCAGTCTATAAGCATGAAATGTGGATCTCCACATGATACTCGGGCCACGTCATCAATACGAATGTATCGAAATGAATCCAACAGCCTATTTGCAAAACTCAATTTTGGATCGATCATAACTCTCATTCTAAGAGTCCAAATGCTATGAAATTTTCATAGGAGCTTGCTTATTCACTCAAGAATGTCCATGATCGATCTTCGCTTCATTGGACCACTACTACAAAACAGGCCATTTGCATCGGTTGTTTACCCCCCTTTTGCATCAGTTCAACAACCGATGCATATGCAACCAATGCAACAAGCTTAACACTTTTGCATCAGTTCTGAAAACGATGCAAAAAGGTCCTTTTTGCATCGGTTGTTACTAACAACTGATGCAAAATATCATGGTTGGTTGCTTGGACACAGCCCCCATGTTGCATCGGTTGTAATGAAAACCGATGTAATAAAAGAACTTGTTGCATGGGTTGTTGTTGAAAACCGATGCAAATTAATCCCTCTATTGCATCGGTTTTTTATAACAACCGATGCAAACTAATCCCTCTATTGCATCAGCTATTTATACCTGATGCAAAAAAGCCATTCTCAGAAACCATTATTACAGTACTCAAATAGACTATATATATATATATATTATTGATTATAACATACAATTATTGCATGCAATATTACAATCATTCAAAATTAAATTTGAAGGCAAATACAAACTGAATAACATAATACCAAAATAAACATCGCAAGTTCATACAACCACTTTCAACAAATTCATATCACTGCATATACCTAATACATTTCATTGTCTCTGCCAATACCATCCTCTATCGGAACAACAACTTCATCCACCAATCATCAGCTGATTACAAGGCATGCCATCACCATCAATATCCATTCTACATCATCAGTTCCACAACCCACTGTCAACACTTCATCACTTCAATTCAAAACCCACTGTCAACACTTCAATTCTGTCTGCCTTCTGCACTTTCAACACCTGCAACGCATTTCACCAGAGAACAACAATCCAACATTCCCACTACTACCCTATAGTTCAACACCACACTGCAGATCTCACTGCACATACCTGATCACCATAAACCCCCACACAACACCCTTGTCCGATCAACTCCTACTGCTCCAAATTGCATACAACCACTATCTCAAACAAACCACAACATCATCACCCTGCCTGTCACACTAGTTCCCTACCTTCCATTGTTGCATTTCTTCAATATCACAAAACAACTCACCACATAACCATCTACTACTCCTCTACCTGACCATATCATTACTGCTTCAACCAACAGTCCACAACCGAACTCACCTGAACCTATACCCTCGGACTCGGGACAACCCAATCGAGCAATTCATCCTGCTTCATTCAAATCGCAAAATCACAAGAGCTCTGTTACCATACCACCACACTCACATGTCTTCCTCTACAGCCACATCACTGGCAACTAACTGCTTCAGAACCTCATCAGCTCTGTCACTATATTTATTTTATTAACAATCGGAATCCACTTTACGTAAATTGTTTATGTTTGAAGTATTTATTGAGTATGTGGGACATCTATATAGTAACTTGATAACTCTGATGGTAATAGAAGAATTGGGGCTTGCTTTGAACCACTTTAAGTAATATATCAAGTATAGGACACATACATAATTTATTATATAAATCAGAAAGTAGGTTAACAAACAAACTAGAATTAGTTGACAACCAAAACAATAATGTCCACAGATAATATTGTTCTATTGTCAATGAATTGAATGAACCATAACAAACTATATAACATAAGCTGTAGCATACATATGTGTATTAATGAGCAAGTATTGGTAGGTGTTGGTTTCGCATGCTATATATATGTTTGATTAACAACTACTATGTGTATGTGTGAGATGAGAGCTTGGATTCAACAATTCCATTAACATACTATTTTTACATATAACTAAAGAATATTTTGCTTGACAAAGCATGTAACTAATTATGTATGACGTAATATTACAGAACTGTTATAAGACTTCAACTGCTAAGTCAAATGTCAAAGTAAATGCTTTTAGGAAGCAAATACTGGGAATCTAAACTACAAAAATGTCTCTTTTGTAGGTTGCAATCTTGATATAGACAAGTAATAACAACATATTTCTCACCTCCACTAGTTTTTGCAAAGCACAAGTAATAACGCTTTAATATCATCTTTCTGCCAATTTATCTTATTATCACATGAGCTTCTTTAATGTTTAAATGAATTAGCACACTTTCAAATTGACCATGTAATATATTTTCTGATTTAATTTCAGCATAGGATAATAGGTTTATTAAGAATCTAAAAAACTTGTCACTTTGTACCCTGCACAGAATAATAAATGTTGTACCTAATAATACAGTAGGGCATGCAATCATCGAAAATGAGAATGTTGGTATTAGTATATATGCTATAGTAGTAACAATATAATGAATAAAACATGGTGGAACAAGCTGGAAAAGAAAAGTGTTCCAGCAAGACTGGGGATTTTGCCACCAACTAAAACAGTAATGACTAACAAAATTTTGAGAATATTCTATATATGGGTGAATGATTTGAATTATTTGTAACCTATAAAATTACATACAATAAAATGAACAAATTATTTTACCAAGTACTAGTCATTATATGGTGTTTACAAACAAACAAGTATAGTAAAAACATCATAGCATTCATCTGCAACTTAGTTATCGATAATATCAAAGATTGATACAGAAGGCACATTAGTAAGTATGGGAAAAAAAAGCTACGTGACACTGAAATTAAGGAATTTTACCCGAATAACGCGATGGACAATAGGAATATCATGTCCCTGGAACATGAAGTTATACCTAAAAAGGTAACAGTGCATTTAGCAATTTCACACTAACATGTTATATATAAGATAAACTACTATAACAAAGTTGCTATCAAATGCCAAAACCGATTAATCAACTTGAATATATTATGAATGCGCTCTCTAATCCTGAAAACTTACTTCAACATTAAATACAAAAATGTCACCAGAACGATTGGGATCATTGCTCATGTATAAGAATAATATATCTCCCTGCAGTGAAAACAAAGAATTAGTTACACTGTGACTGTGTATTGTTTCTTTATGTTACTATAGTAACCACAGGTGGATAAAGATAATATACTCAATTCATATTTCTGTTGCCATCCCTCTGTTTGTAATCAACTCTATAATTTGTCGACTTTTTCAATACCTCATGGTGGAGCAGAAGAATTGTACTTGAGCTACCTGAAGTTGAGCTATATATATGTTATATTTGCAAACACAGTTATATATAAATGTATATGGTTTGAATGCAAATTTGTAATGTACCTGGCACATCCAATATGATGACATGAGATTGAGGGGTTTCCTTCCAGTCCACCCGACATTCTTTTACATAAAGTTCAATAACCATCTTCAAGTTCACATGCAAAATATTAAATACTAGAAACCAACTTCAAGAACAAATCTCCACAAGTAATAATACATACCGCTTTAGCAATGATTTCACCACTTTCTGGCACATCAACCTCAATTTTAGAGAGAACCCAAGCCCATTTATCGCTATTTATATCATCAGCTACATATTTAGTATTGCTCTTCTGATATCTGTGAGCTTCAACCGAGGTTTTCCCACCATCAACTGATACATATACCCTCTCGATGCCACGCCCACCACCAGAGACAGCATATCCACTTACAGTTATCTATATATTTTATAACATGTTGAGAAGAAGAAAAATGCTCCAGTTATGTGTGATGGTTTAATATGATTTAGAAACTCAGGGAAATTTCAAACCTTTCCTTGCTGAACAATGTTCTCATCCTCCAAGGAACAAATAGCACACTGCCACACCATGTAGATATTGACCTCGTTAAAACATTACTCAAGCATTTCATACGAGTTTAGGCACGTTATCAATATGAAAAGTTACTGCATTTACTGTTGATCAACCAAGCTTGTTCTGCTTGTTAATTTGTACCAGTTTTGATACAGTCTGACTAAATACAAGAAATTATAGCCTACGCAACCTTAACCTTATAGTCATAATGATACATAATTGAATTTACAGGAAAGGTAAAACTAAGCATGAGGTTTATCATTGTGTATATATGGGTTACTTAAACTTACTTGGATCATAACTAGGTATGTTATTTGTGACCACACATGATGTTATCAGTTTCTCTTGTTAAGCCTATTTAAAGGCATTTCGGCATGTTTAATAAAGTGAAGCTCTTTCACAAGTTTTAGTATATTATCTGCAAACATTTTAATACTCTAACAGAAATGGTTGTTCATAAACATGCTTATGAGCACACTCATACTTGAAGTTGTGGCACAGTTCTTTGCTACATAAACCGTGTCTGATTGAAATCTATTTCAATTTTCGAGGACCAAAATGTTAGCATGATTAGATTAGTAAGCAATTCTGCTAACTTGAGGATTTGACATGATGACTCATTGATATAGGTATTTAATTGTTAGGAAGATAACCGTATAAATAACTGAATGTTAAGTACGATGATTTGTAGAAACACTTTTTAAAATTATAAATACCTCAAGTTTATTAATATCATTGTTGATGCAAGTATATGAACTGATGTCATAACTGAATTCATGCTCGTAGCATTATCCTATAAAATTTTAGCCAGAAAAAAATTATTGTTTTCTCAAAATACTTGATTGGTTATACATTATACCGATGCCTCACTTTTATGCCACTGAATCAGTAATGTCGTGCAAGGTATTCTAACTTGAATTCTTGGTTAGCAGAATTGGCTCCCTCAAAGTGAAAAATGTGAAATCTCTGCCTTTCAAAAAGAAAGTTGCTGATGCAAAAAAGTAGTGGCTGCATTTCAAAACGAACTAGATGATATTACTAAGAGGGATATGTGACATTTCTTGATACGCAAATTCTTACATTATTTCCTCTGTTTTTTTAATGGGTCTGCCATTCATTACTACCATATTTAGATTAAACAAGAAGCGTGGTACAAATATTTTTTTTACTAAATAACTCCTTTGGACAAGACAGTATACAAATTGTTGATTCAACAATTGGACATATGATGACTGACTTGAGGAATACAAATTGTCCTGTATGTTAAGCTCGCTTATTCATTTACTACTGTCAACAGGTGAACCACTGGAATTCACACTGCTCTACGACTTTATGTTGATTTTTTCTATGCAAGCCGAGCTGCTTAAAAAGTACATTTCTATTTATAGTTTGATATATTGAATTTGTAAATTGTAGACTTATATGCTTCAACAGGGTAATAAAATTGTGATTTCCGTTTGAACCAAGTTGATATGAAATTTGACAGCATATACTTACTCAGGGCAAACATATTTCCAGTAACCATTGTGAAGCTCAGATCCTCGATGGCTTGGAGCTATCTTTCATGTGTCGTTTGCAAAGCTTTGGTACGACTGGATGACATGATGCTTTTCCGTTCAAAGTTCAAACTTGTGAAAGAGCTTCACTTTATTAAACATGCTGAAATGCCTTTAAATAGGCTTTACAAGAGAAACTGATAACATCATGTATAATGCCAACACTAGGTTTTTAAGGGATATCTTTTCATGTAAGTATAAAATAATAAATGTAATTAAAATATTATTGAGATTTACAACACATCTCCGATTCAAGGCTCTTTTTCTTCTTTTTCAACAATGTTACAAGTACAAGAAACTTCCGTTTTTTTGTACAGAATGACATCATAATACACATACCATCTTGCCCCCTAAACGAGTTATAAAACACTTAAAAGCAACAAAGATTATAAACCCTATTATAACAGAATTACCTGCACATGAAAATCCATTTGCGTAGTCCTCGTAAACCAATTGATATTATCCCAATTAACCGAAGGTGGAAACATCTTATAATCCTTTTGCATAAAGAACCCCTATTTTTTTTTTAAAAGGACAAGGTTAATAATATTCTTCAGTTCCATAAGAATAATTTGAACGAAAAAAGCATACTTGTTCATCACCTGACATTCTTCTACAATTGTATCGATTCTGTCAAGCCACTTAACAGATCGAGCACCAACAATTCCAGGAACAACAACACGCAATGGGTATCCATGGTCATGATTAACAGATCGCTACCACCTCCACTCAACCTAAATCGCCACCTGATTCGCAGTCGAATTAAAACATTTGTTTTGATTTGGTTTGAATTTCAATTTGTTTTGAGGATTTCGATTTGGGAGGAACTGCTAATTTGGTTTGAAATTAAAATTCACAGTCGAATTTAATTTGAAGTCGTTCAATTGAACGCTATAAAGTTGCTTTTGATTTCTTCTTAACGGGTTAGGGGGGAAGTGGAGGGATAAATTAAAGCGGGAAATGAAAAGTTAAGGGGGGAAAATGGAAGTTGGAGTAGCAAACCTATGGAAAATGAATGCAAACTACCGTAGTTGCATCGGTTGAATCCAAAACCGATGCAACTAAAACTATTTGCACGTGCAATTGCATCGGTTGTTGGTGACAACTGATGCAAATTTGATTTTTTATTACCTATTGTTTTTCACGTACCAATTGCATCAGTTATTAAGATAGAACTGATGCAAATAGTTCTATTTGCATCAGTTTTTACTTCAACTGATGCAAATGAGGCGATGCAATATGCACTTTTTGTACTAGTGGACTATTTTTGGACCGATACGAATTATACTTGGATCGATCCCAAATGACTCCAGATCGATCTGGTGGGCCTACCTGCGCATGAGAAGAGGTATTCTAGGTTTTGGGGCGGATATTTTCAGATCTACACCTATAAGTAGCAACTCAATGCCAATTAAAAAGGGATTTTCTTCTGCTTTTTTAAGCGAAACTCTGCCATTTTGTTTACTGATTTCAAAGGTTAGTAACTATAATCTCAATATAAAAGGAATAAAAGGATCAATTCAAAGTGGATATAGGCCAGAGATAGCCAAACCACTATAAATCTCGTGTCTTTTCCCATTTTCTTTCATTTAATTTGGTTATTTTCTTCATTTTTATTCTCTGCTTTACCTAGATCTAAGATTTGTGCTTGGATATCGAGGATTGTGTGCAAAAACTGGTGCTTTCACTACTTTTAGGGTTTGTGATCAATTTTGGGGCATACACTCTGGTGCCTTTACTGAGAACGCTAGTATTCAGGGATTCTGAAGCTTAGATTTTGGATTTGAAGGCTTAAGAGCTTGAATTTGGGAAACAATGGCTAAGCAGTCAACAAGGAGACAGAGAACGGAGAGAAGCCATCAAGAAGGAAGTTAGGAGGCTTCCTCAAGAGCTAATCAGACCTTAGTTTTCATCACTAGAGATGAGATGGAGATGATGATGGATGCTATGCAGGTAGGGAAGCTTAAAAGGTAGAAGGGGATGATGCAGAACCTACTCCGGCAAGTTGGACAAGCTGGAGTGCAAAATCAAGATAACATAACTATAGGAAATGCTGGAAATAGCGATCGTGAAGCTGGAGCAAAAGAAATGGAGACAGTCCGGAATTAGGATCAAGAGCATGGAGCAACCGAGATTCATGATAGAGTGGGGCCATCAGGAATAGTCCCTGAGCTAGGGTTCACGCCTCCTAATCATGTTGGCTCAATTCCAGGAAGGGTACCAGGCAGCACTACGCAGTTTGGCATTGATCGGGATATGGATGCTCGTCCAGAAGGACATGCTTTAGGATTCCCTCGTGGACTAAGGAGGTAGGTTGGAGATCGCAGGCAGAGGCTACCACTTGATGACAAGTTAGTAGACATGATCAGATGGGCTATGAGGGGAGGATCGGTGAATAAAGAATCGAAGGATGTGAATAGATGCCCCTTTACTGCTACGATCAGGCAAGCCAGGAATCCACCAGACTTCAAACTACCAACGCTAGAGATGTATGATGGAAGAACGGATCCTGTGGTTCACTTGACAAAGTACATGAGACATATGGAAATAATTGGGGCATTGGAGGAAGTCATGGCGTGGTGCTTCCTTTTGTATTTAACGAATATAGCAGCATTATGGTTCAGATGGCTGGAAAGCGGTTCTATTGGCACATGGACGGAGTTGATTGAGAGATTTATGAGGCAATTTTGAGTCCACATCATGAGACCCAAGAATGCGATGACTTTAACATCGATGAAATAGTAGATGGAAGCATCACTTAGGGATTTCTTAACCAGATTCAATGCGGCTGTGGCATTGGTGGATCATCTCGATCTGCCGATGGTTTTGATGGCGGCAGTCTGAAGAATTCCGGATGATTTAGATTTTAAGATATCGTTGGAATGGGTTCCGCTATGGATACCAGGGATTTTTATCAATGATAAAGGTTTTTATGATAGGAAGATGTAAAGGCTGAAAGAGAAGGGAGAAAGGCTGAAGTTTATGCGGTAAAAGGTGGAGTTCTGCCTTGGGAGGATTCAAACAGGGACGATAGAGGCAAAAGAAAATGAACAACAATGGTAGCACATCGAAAAGGCATCGGAGGGAATCTATATTCTCTTCTTACATGGATCTAACTGAAACTCTAGAAAGGATTTACTTGGATACTCGAGGGTGCCTCCAAAATCGAAAGCCGGCAAAAAGGGAACCCTCTGAATACGAACGAGCATTAGGAAAGCATTGCCTATTCCATAAGCTGGATGGCCACGAGACGAACGACTACAGGCATTTGAAGAATATCGTTTAGGAGCATGTAAGGAATGGTTATCTACAACAGTACGTAAGGAATCGAGCTATGAAAGTGGGACAAGAGCAGCCACCGCCCACCTCAGACGTAGATGGCACTGGATCTAGGCATCGTCAGCTTATTATCAGCTGAATGGATTTATGTCTTTGAATAAGTAATAAACCCTGAAGTGATGCGGCTAAGTCACTTGCACATCTACAGGATCGAGGATGGTCCCTAGGCATGCTCTGAGATGATGATAAACTGTGATGCTCGGGTTTATGAAATCTTATTTTCTTTCTATTTTTTGTGGACTCTGGTTTCCTTCTTGGTACTATAGACATTTTATTTTCATGGTTATATGGATTTTATTTTGTCAATTGTATTTGTGTTGATTGGATTTGGATTAATGTAATAAATAATACAAGTCCTACGATTACGGTCCCGACCGGAGAGACGGGGCAATAATCGAAAATTACGAGTCCCTTCGTCGAAGAGCGATGGAATGGACTTGAACGCAATATAAAAATCTTTGATCAGAGAGTCGAGGCTAGAGAATACAAAAGTCTTCGACCGGAGAATATAAAAGTCCTTAACAGGAGAGCCGAGGCCGGGGAATGCAAAAGTTGTTGACCGGATAGTCTAGGCCGGAGAATGCAAAAATCCTTGACCGGAGAGTCGAGGCCGAAGAATACAAAATCCTCGACAGGAGAGTCAAGGTCGGAGAATAAAAAAGTCCTCGACTGAAAAGTCGAGGCCAAAGAACACAAAAGCCACGGTCGGAGAGTCGAGGCCGGAGAATATAAAATCCCCCGACAGGAAAGTCGAGGCCAGGCAAGAAAAATTGACCTGGTAAGGTCTTCGGATTTGGACCGGAGATGTCCCAGCTTTAGATTTGGACCTGGCGAGTTCTCAGACTTGGATAAAGCGACTCGGAGGGTCATGGATTTGGTTATTGGATTCTGGATATAAATGGATTAAAACTCTGTTGACGAGTTC
This sequence comes from Allium cepa, assembly GCA_030765085.1. Classification (NCBI taxonomy): domain Eukaryota; kingdom Viridiplantae; phylum Streptophyta; class Magnoliopsida; order Asparagales; family Amaryllidaceae; genus Allium; species Allium cepa. The sequence continues at coordinate 671,566,022 of CM060943.1, read as the reverse complement.
AGATGGATATGGAATTGGCTAAGGATTTGGTTACTAGATTGAAATCAGATATCGACTAGGAGCAGTCACGGATTTGGACAAGGATATGACTAAGGAACTTGGATAGAATAACTTGATAATGGGTTGGATTATGGATTAGATGATATGGCTATAGATGGAGTATGGATTTTAGATGTCAGGATTAAAGCTATTCAAAACATGCCTTCCTACACAAGGCATGTTTTGCGGGGCAAATGTTACCCTACCTTTTGTACAGGGTTGGGGTATCAACAAATTGGTCAAAAAGTATGGACATCAGGATTGGAGATCGACTGGAAACAAGGCTATGATCGATACGTTCAAAATTGGACCAAGCTCTAATCATTGTGTAATCGATTGGAAATGATAAACATGGCTAGGTGCGGCTACATTTAAAATTTCAGGTCAACTAGAGTTCTCATGCTCAAGTTATGGATGGATCAATATTCATCAGAAATGGGTTCACATCGATACGTTCGTATCAATCACTGCATTATTGGTTTGGGTCGATCGGTCTTTAGATCGATGCACTTCATATAGATGCACTTTGCATTGATTAGTTGACTTTAGGAAGGAAACGGGTTGATGGATATGGAGCTCGTATTGATATGCAGGTATCAATTGGATGGCAAAGTATGCCAATGCACTTCGTATCTATCAAGGCTGGGATCGATATGAAGAATGAAGCAATGGTTACAGGGATTTGGACGAGCATTTCATGCCGATCAATTATTGATCCATACGAAGGACACACGTAGGGATCGATATGAAGAAGGCGGTAGGCATTAATGGATGGATGGTGGTCTATGGATACGAAGGGTATGGCCTTAGATGGATACAAGCATGACTTTGGCATCGATACGAAGGTATGATATACAGATCGATACGAAGAACTCGGCAACCGATAGATACGAAGAAATGGTTCAAACCTAGGGAAGCGGTCTACAAGCATGAAATATGGATCTCTGCATGATACTTGGGCCACGTCATCGATACGATGTCTATTGATACGAGTCCAACAGCCTATTTACAAAACTCAATTTTGGATCGATCATAACTCTCAATCTACAAGTCCAAATGCTATGAATTTTTCACAGGAGCTTGCTTATTCACTCAAGAATGTCCATGATCGATATCAGCTTCATTGGACTATTTTTGGACCGATACAAATTACACTTGGATCGATCAGGATCGATTCCAAATCGATCTGATGGGCCCACCTATGCATGAGAAGAGGTATTCCAGGTTTTAGGGCGGATATTTTTAGATCTGCACCTATAAATAGCAGCTTAATAGCAACTAAAAAGGGATCTTCTTCTGCTTTTCTAGGTGAAACTCTGCCATTTTGTTTATTGATTTCAAAGGCTTGCAACTGTAATCTCAATATAAAAGAAATAAAAGGATCAACTCAAAGTGGACGTAGGCCGGAGATAGCCGGACCACTATAAATCTCATATTTTTCCCCTTTTCTTTCATTTTAATTTGGTTATTTTCTTCATTTTTGTTCTCTACTTTATCTGGATATGAGATATGTGCTTGAATATCGAGGATTTGTGTGCAAACACTGACGCATTCATTACTTTTGGGGTTTGTGACCAACTTTGGTGCAAACAGTCTAGACACATGAACATAGCTCATGAATTTATAAAAAAAATTCAAGTTATATACTTTACAAAATATACCTCTTCCCAATATTGGCCATGATTTATCTTCCTTTAGCCATAGAAGCATTAGCAAACACTTAACTTAGAAAATTTTAGTTATATCTGATTTTTCATCTAATCCAACTACAGCTAGTATATATTTAAGTGCACGCAGAAGGATTTTCAAAATAAATATTAAATATAAAAGCATCCTCTTAGACTAAAATTAATTGCATACGGCATTAGATTAACTCCAATACAATTATCGAAAATATAATCGGCATGGAAAACCATTAATTATCATGTGACATGCTAGTAGTAATATTTGTAGAAATACCATAGATCAACAACTACTATTTCTTGTGGTTTATTATACTCCATTGTGGAATTAGGCAATTCCATCATATGCCTCTTTCCCATTTGGCAACATGTACAAATATATCGTAAAGATATATCTCTAAAACCATCATTATTATTTCTTAGTACTTGCCTTACAATATTAGCATTTGGGTAACCTAGTTTACAATACCCTAGGTCAAAAGTGCCTTTATCATTTACATTGTCATTTAGACCAGAATAGTTGCATCATTTTTTTATCATCTGCTACCCAACGGTTCTTTATCAGGTTGAAAATATAGAGGCTATTGTGAACATTACCCTGCAGCGAAATTTCCTTACTTTGTAAATCGCTAACTATACAAAATTTTGGGTAGAATTCAAAATAAATTTGGTTACCATTGGCAAATTGAGAAACACTCATTAAATTATTTTTAATTTGAGGTACTCTTAGTAAGTTATTGAGATGTAACTCCTTTTTGCCTTCGATATATGCATTTCCTGTATGTGTGATCTTTATAGAATCACCATTACCCATAAAAATAGATTGCACCTTTGTATTCTATGTTCCCAAGATTCAGGTTTTGCATATTGTTAGTGATGTGGTTGGTTGCACCTGAGTCAGGTACTGCCTTTCATTTGGAATCTCTTCTAGTATGGCCGGAATCTTCACATCATTTTGAGTTCTTGAATTATCTTCCCAATTCTTGGAATCTTGATTTGTGTGAGCCAGATTAGCATTGGGATGGAAGTTTCTTTGACTACCACTACTTGCTGATTTGGTATGTAAATCTAATCGAATCTGAAATAGCATTTGCTGGCTGTGTGGCCATATTTTTTGCAAATTTGGCATCTTATTCTGTTGTTACTACTACTCCATTTATCTCTACCTCTGTCTCTGTAAGGTCTATCCACTTCTCTAGTTGCTTTGTTCATTTCTGACATTTGAGTTTCTTTTTTGATTCTTGCTTTTGAAATTTGCTGTGTTAGAGGCATAATTGATATTGAAGTCAGAATTTGTTGATTTCCTTTGTTTGTACTTCCCTCATGTGCTAGGAAGGTAGAATGAACATACTGTATACTTAGGGTTATCTCTTTTGATGAGATAACTACCACAGTGGACTCATACTCTTCATCCAAACCATTTAGAATTGCTAAAACCTGTTCAATATCTGAAAGTGGCCTACTGCCCCTAATAAGTCACATAATGTCTTCATTTTAATCAAGTACTCTCTCATTGACATGCTTTATTTTTGTACTTGCATTTGTCTATTGTAATGCATCAGTCTTGCCGATGACTATGTGTTGAATATTTGTTCCACTGTGGTTCATATTTCATGTGTTGTGTTGCACCTTATGATTTGAAGCAATAAATTTGCGACGATTGATGAAAATAACCAAGCATTTAAGAGGCCGTCTTGCCTTTGATGTGTTATATAGTCTTTATTGCTAACTAGTGTTCATTCACTGTTGGTGATAAACTTTGCAAGAATAGGGGATGTACCAAGAATATATTCTTCTAAGCCATATCTCATAATGACAGATGAGATCTTAAACTTCTAGAGCAATAAATTGCTTTCATCTTGGATGGTGATGAGTTGGCTCCTTGGATTGATGATATTCTTGGTGATTTCTTCAATATCTGAGATTTAGTTACCAGTTCCAGTTTGAGTGGCTGATGAAGTGTTTGATGCATTGTCACTTGCTCCGACGATTCGGTTGAATCTTGATCAGATGAAAGGATTTCCTACGATGATCCTGTTCTGATGCAGCCAAAGTTGAGATGATGAGGTCTCTCTGATCTCTTTCAGGCACGACAGAAAACTGAGAGAGAATAGAACTGGTCCTTGAATAGAATACACAAGTTCTTGTTTAAAAGGTTTGGGTATCTCTCCGATGAAGATTTGATTGTTTATTAATTAGTATATTTTATTTGAAATACTTAATTGTGTTAATTGTTTATAAATTGAATACTTTGAATAAAATATATTAATTCCTTAATTCCTCCTTTTCCCTTTTCGAGGACGGAAAGTTTTGAGTATGGAAGAGTGCAACAACCCGTATTTTTCGGTAATTGTAATATTAAATTTAATAAGATTTTGTAATATTAATATTGTAAGAAATTAAAATTTATTATTTTTAATGATAAAACAATTAAAATGTCATACAGTAATGTTGATTTAATGTAATTGATAACCGTTTTAATCTAATTTCAATCAATGGATATAATTGTAAGGTTATTTGATTATAATTGTAAATAATGAAATAAATTAAATGATGCAATTAATAATGAGATTATATGTAATTGACTGGAATAGGTTATTATACAATACAAAATCATTTTGTTATAGCCCTTGGTTGTAAATGATAAGATAATGGATATGAACTATTACTATAAACGATGGTAGTAATTATCTTCTCATTAATTTTTCCGTTAGAATATTAAATGGGTAATTAATGGAATTAAGGCAATTGAATGTTGGAATTATATGTTGTTAATTGAAATTGAATATAATCAATGATGTGTAAGTAGTCATAACATTTGTTGTAGATAATAAACTTATAAATATGATTAAATTACTTAAAGGTAACAATTGTTCATTTATCATTTCATTATTTAATATGATTGGAATTAATTTGGAAATCAACGAAAATTTATGTAATTAATTATTGCAGTTAATATGGTAAAAGATGTAAACGGTAAAATAATAAATGTAATAAATATAAACTCATGTTAATATAATTCATAGGATATTGTTGATTGAATGATAAGGATGATAACATTGGTTTGAACGTAATTGGATGAGAATTGGATGTGTAGTTAATGACATTTAACCTTTCAAATATGATAAGGGGAAACAAATTAATATTGCACTAATTGATATTACATCTTTTAATTAAGATAAAGTGTAACGATCCATAACTTTTAACAACTTTAAAATGACAGTACTATGAATTTAAATAAAAATTAAATAAAAAACAATTTGAATTTGTGATGTTGAGTGTTTTATTTAATCAAATTTAATAGAATAAAATTTTTGTGAAATTTCACATTTTGTCAAACTTAATCAGAGATTGACTTTTCGTTGAAAATTTTAAATTTGAATTTTAAAATTTTATTCTTTTTATATGATAATAAACTGAATTCTGATCTTCCCTCCACTTTTCGTTTTGTCAAAATCAAATTCTCATTGCTCTAAAAGTTTGAATTACTGTGAAAAATTAACATGAATTGGTAGTGTTTAGTTATATTTTATTTGGCTAAGACATACAGGGTTTGTTTAGTCTAATGGGCCTTAGTTAACCAAGAGACTCTAGTCAGTCATGTGATCATTCCTTTTCCTACGACCTTATGTTTCTTATCTGATAACATCTACATACATAATTTTTCTTCTGAGAAACTTTCTCTGCATACTTCTTCTTTCTCCTCAAAAACTATAGAGAACTCAAGTTCTAAAACTCCAAAAAAATCACAAATCAAAACTCCTTTCCTCCCCTCCTTCAACCCTTCCTCCTCCCTATAGCCACCCCCTCTCCACTATCTCTAAAGCCATCTCCTTCCACCTTCCGTCTCCTCTTTTTTCTCCTTTTTCCCTTCTTTTCCCCTTCCCTATCTCCCATCTTTCTTCCTCTTATTTCCATGGCTTATATATTCTACTAAACTACTCCAAATCAAATAAATCTTTTGAAACCATACATAATTTCAATGCAAAATCTTTGTTGTTGAACCCTTCTTTCCATTCTGAATATTTCTATATCAAAAACTCTATTTTTCAAGTGATTTCCTAGGTCTAATTTTGGCCAAAAATAACCCATATTGTATCAATCATATCTACTTTAGGAATGAACCAAATTATGTGATCCTTTTTACCAAACAATTTATTTTTCTAGTGGCTTCAACTTTTGTTTAGATCAGTTCTTCAAATTCCTTCATTTGCTATGCCAAAAACTCAAATCTTTTCGAAGTATTTTTGAACTCAAATTTTCCACTCAAAAAAACACCTCTATTTGTTTTGACCATAACTTCCTCAATACAGAAGCTTTTTGAGTGATTCTTTTTTTATAGTGGAGAGAAAAGAATTTTTAACAACTTTCTAGTTAGTCACTTTTATAGATTCAGTAATATTCTAGTCCGAATACTTTCCTAAAAATTATAGAGTTTCAGATTTGTCCGTAGTTTGGATCTTAGGTTGTTTGGAAGTTGAAAGTAGTTGAAACTTGTTTATTGATTCGTGTTCGTGTCTAAACTTTGTTGGATTTACTTTGCATTTGGATCTTTGCTAGGAATCTCCATATAGATCCATTTTTATATAGGTTCATGCCAAGTTTCGACTCCATCGGACAAAATCTTAATCGATACGAATTACGTTCGTATTGATCACGGATCTAGCCGAAACTTCATGGGATCGATCACACGGGCCTACTCACATGCCAGAAGAAGTCTCCCGAGATCTGAGCGAGACGTCAGCCTCCTACGCCTATAAATAGAGGCCCATGGCCTACAGAAAATGGATCTTTTAGGCTATCTAACGTCCAGACCATACCGGAAACAACTTTGCACTCCAAGGCTTCTGTTTTACTCGAATTTTATCATTGTAATCACCGACATCAGCTGTAATCATCAAGGAAAGTCAATAAAAGATTAAATTTTAGAGTGGACGTAGGCTGAAGATAGCCGAATCACTATAAATCTTGTGCCTTCGTTAATTTTGTTTTGTTTTAAGTTTGTGAATCTTCATTTTTGTTCTCTACATAACTTAAATCAGTGATTGGTGATAATTGATTGTTGATCTGCGTTCATATACGGGCGTTTCATCGACAATTGGGTGTTTGTGACCAATTTTAATGCAAACACTTGCTGCTTTCACTGAGAGCAACTAGCACCCACTATACTAGATTTGGAGTTCGGATTGAAGGCTTAAGGATTCAGATCTAAAGTGTTATGACAAGGCAATCAAGTAGAAGACAAAGAACTGAGAGAAGTCAACATGAAGGAATCTAGGAGGCATCATCGGGGGCTAATCAGACTTCGGCTTTCATCATAAAGACGAAATGGAAATGATGATGGGAGCAATGCATGAAGAGTTTCTAAAATGGTAGGAGGAAATGATGCAGAACCTCCTCAGACAGTTTGGACAAGCAGGAACAGCTGGAGCGTCAGGAGTTCAAATCTACGGCACTGGAATAGAAAGACCCAACAGGCAACCGAATGGAGCAGCTCAACAATGCTCAATCTGTAATCAGCACACACCTGCTAATTTGGATGGATCCAGGCTCGGGGGCGCACCACCCGGCAATGAAGGACCGGTTCATAGAGGAATCCCAGTTGACACCGCACAACAAGATGCTGGCAGGAATACAGGAGCATGTGATGAAAAGTATGTTTTGGAATCACCTCGAGGACCCGGGAGAAACCCTTGATGGACAACGCTAGATTAGCTGAGATTATCAGGCGAACCATGCATGGAGGATTGAAAAACAGAGATCTCGAAGGAGTAAATAGGATTCCATTCACTCAAGAAATTAGAATGGCTCGGAATCCACCAGAATTCAAACTACCTACGCTAGAGGTATGCAATGGCAAGGCTAATCCTACTGATCACTTGATAAGATACACAAAACACATGAAAGTGCTGGGGGCATCGGAGGAAGTGATGGCCCAATGTTTCCCTTTATATTTGACAGATATAGCAGCGATGTGGTTCAAATAGCCGGGGGAAGGATCTATTAGGACATGGACAGAATTGATGGACAGGTTTCTGAAGCAGTTTCGGGTTCATATCAAAAGGCCAAAGAACGTAATGATGCCAACATCAGTAAAGCAAAGAACAGATGAATCGCTCAGAGCTTTCTTAAACCAGTTCAATGCAGCGGTTGCTTCGGTGGATCAGCTGGATCTATCGATGGTTTTAATGGCAGCATTATCAGGAGTCAGGGAGGATTCAGATTTCAAAGTATCTCTAATACGTGACCCACCATCGGATCTCGGGGAATTCTTTCACGAAGCTGAGAGATTCCTTCGGTAGGAAGATGAATGTTCAGATATGAAGTTAAAGGAGGTGAATGCGACTGAGGATGAAAGGCTATCCAGCGGAGGTTGGGATAAAGATAAAGATAAAGGGAAAACGAAGCTGGATGACGAATCATGTAAAGCTAGGAAGCGGTGGAAGGAGCCTAAGTTTTCCACTTACACGACATTAAATGATACGTTGGAACGGATATTCATGGAAACTCGGAATCGCCTTCCCGACCGAAGGCCAGCTAGGAGAGAACCCTCAGAATGTGAAAGGGCGTCAGGAAGGCATTGTCTCTTTCATGATTTGGATGGACATGATGCCAACAGTTGCAGGCATTTTAAGGACATAATTGAGGGGCATGTAAGGAATGGACAGTTGCAACAATATGTTGGGGCTCGGAATGCAGCGGTGGAGCAGGAGCAACCACCGTCTACCTCAAACAACGACGGCTTAAGGTCCAGGAATGATGGTCGATTGGTTATCAATTGACAGGGATGAAATGGAATAAGTAGCAAGCTATTGGCAAACGACCAAGTCATTTACTCATGTACAGGGATGGAGATGGCCTCTAGTCATGCTCTGAATGATGATAAATCGCGATGCTTTGGTTTGTGACATCTGTTTTTTCTCTTGGTTTGGACATTTGCTTTTTTTGGTTCGGTTTTGGAGTTTGGTTTGAACTCCTGGTTTTGTTTGTTTTCTGGTTTGGACTCTCCTTTGGATGATTGTTTTCTGTTTTGGATATTGATTTGGATTTCTAATATGGATTTTTGGTTTTCCTATTTGATTTGGATTTTGGATTGGATTTTTATCCATTTTTTGGTAAATGGTCATCAGGTATGGATTATGTTTGGCAAGGGGTAAGTCTCTTTATCCGAACATGACGAATCAGCTTATTTAGATCGTCGAGTATGGACTATGCTCGATAGGGGTCCGGAGCGATCGGGAATCGGTCTAGGACTTAGGCCCTATATTATCGGTTACTATTTCAGGTCGTCGAGTATGGACTATGCTCGATAAGGGTCTGGAGCGAACGGGATTCGGCTTAGGACTTAAGCCATGGCAATTACTCAACGTCCAGGGACACTGGACCACGGTCGTCAGGTGTGGATTGTGCTTGGCAAGAACCCGAAGAGGTTATGGATTTGGATATCGACCTGGAGAGGTCCTGATTCGGTTATTGGATAAGGATAGATTAGGACTCGGATATCGAGTTTGAATGAATATGGAATTGGCTAAGGCATTGGTTACTGGATTTGGAATTAGATATCGACTCGAAACAGTCAAGAACGATGCACTTGGATGAAATGGCTATGGAACTTGGATATCAGATTTGAAATTGTTCAAAACACCCCTTCTTATCACAAGGCATGTTTTGGAGGTCAAATATTATCCCACTCTTTGGTCAATGCTGGAATATCAATAAATTAGCTGGAAAAGGATGGATACCAGGATTGGAAATCAATCGGAAACAAGATCATGATCGATACGTCAAAATTTAACCGAGCTTGAATCATGGCAGGATCGATTGGGAATGATGATCAAGGCTAGGAGAGGCTATGTTTCAAATTTTAGGTCAATCGGAGTTCGTATGCTCGAGATATGGATGGATTAAAGTCCGTGAAACATGGTTCGTATCGATACTGTTCGTACCGGTCAGCATGGGTTCGAAACGTTGATGTTCGTATCGATCAGAATGGAGACTGGCGGTGTGCTTCGAAACGATGATTTCGTATCGGTCCAGCACAGATGCGATCGAGTTGTTTGTATCGATCAGCTTGGAGACTAACAACACGTTCGTATCGATCAGGAAGGAGGATTAAATGGGTTTCGACTCGATGGATATGGGCTTGGATTGAATAGATGGGCGCGAGATGGTTTGTTCAACTCGGTCATTTTGCATCGATCAGGATGAATTCAAGCTATGAACTTCATATCGATAGTTTGTGTCGATTGGATGACGAAATATGTCAGTGTATTTCGTATCGATCAAGGGTAGGATCGATACGAAGGATGAAACAGTGGCCGAAGGATTCGGTGAGCGTTTCATATCGATCGATATGAAGGACCCCCTCGTGCATCGACTCGAAGAAGAGCGGAGAACGTGTGTAGGATAGCCATGTTGAGTGTATACGAAAGATCTAGAAGCAGTGTTCGTATCGATCGTATTCATATCGATTGATGCGAAGGAATACGATCGATACGAAGGAAGCAGCCAATCGATGAACACGAACTTGCATCAATCATATCTCACAATCTACAAGTCTAAATGCTATGAAATTTTCATAGGAGCTTACGTACAAGCCAAGGAAGGTTCATGCCAAGTTTCAACTCCATCGGACAAAATCTTGATCGATATGAATTATGTTCATATCGATTATGGATCGAGCCGATACTTCATGTAATCAATCGCGTGTGCCCACTCACGTGCCAAAAGAAGTCTTCCAAGATTTGAGCGAGATGTCAGCCTCCTACGCCTATAAATAAAACCCTAGGACCTATAGAAAAGGGATCTTTTTGGCTATCTGACGTCCAGACCTTGCCGGAAACAACTTTGCACTCCAATGCTTCCGTTTTACTCGAATTTTATCATTGTAACCATGGAAATCAATTGTAATCAGCAAGGAAAGTAAATAAAAGATTGACTTTTGGAGTGGACGTAGGCCGGAGATAGCCGAACCACTACAAACCTTGTGCCTCTGTTAATTTTTTTTATGTTTGTGAATCTTCATGTTTGTTCTCTATATAATTTAAATCTGTGATTGGTGATCATTGATTTTTGATCTGCGTTCATATATGGTTTCTTTCATCGACAATTGGGTGTTTGTGACCAATTTTGGTGCAAACAATATTTTTTAGTCTACATGGTCGAAAATACGTTTTAGTATTGTTGTCCCGAGAATAAACGACAGCGATAGTGAAATTAAAATCTAAGAATTATTTTAGTCATAACTTTTTCATTACTTATCGGAATTTGATAATTCTTGATATTTTTGAAAATCATAGACTTTTATCAAAAACTTTCATGTTTTAAGTTTTGGAAAATTATGAGATTTAAGTGGTCGTAACTGCAGATCTTTTGACTATAAATTTGAATTAAATGAAATAAATAGATAAGCTTCGTATATAAGTATTTTACGAAAGAGAATTATTTATATTTATAAATATTAGAATTATTTCTAAATCAAGTTAACAAAAATTTAAAATGTTTTTTAGCAAGTTATTTTATATATTAAGCATGTTTAGTAAAATATTTATGGATTTGGAAATATGACTTTGGAAATACAAATCCAATCTATTTTTACATAAAATTGTATATGGATTTGGAATATAAGTATTACGATTTTATTAAATAAATAATATAGGATTCATGGAATTAGGAAATGTAGTTTTAAAAAGTAGAAACTTAACTTATTTTTAAATAAAATAGTTATATTTTAATATGGATTTAGAAGAGTAATTAAATATGTTTACAAAGTATAGTTTTGTGAACAATACAACTATATGGGAATTTGAGACAACTTTGTGTGTATAAGTAAAATCTTTAAACAATTAAGAGTTATGGAATATTTTAGCAAATCTGTGAATATTTTTATAAAGCTAAATAATAAATGGATTTATGGAAAATTATAGTAAATGTTTTAAATTATAAACTCAAAAGATAAAAATGTTTTGAGGACCTTAATTTTATAATTTGAGGAGTACTAATAATCGACTTAGTGTCATTGGTTGGTTTAAATGCTTTCGAATAACGCTTCATCGAATATGGAATAACTCGTTGAATAGAATGTTTGAGTGAAATTTACTAGCCCATTAGTGAATACTCGAATTTCACCAGGTAGTATGAGATGCCTTGGTTAAATTCATGTGATTGCTATTAGGAAGTATTTTACACTTTATAGTGTATTCCCTTCTGGTATGCGACAAGTGCTTGCTAGATCTTTAAGAGAATGTAGTTCAAGTTTTCCGGTGATATCTATAATAAGTGATACCTACTAGCTTTTAGTAAATACTTGGATTTCACCGTACGGTATATGACGTATTGGTTAAGTTCTTGTGATTACTAAAGGTGATAGTATTTGGCACTTTAGAGTTTACTCTCTTTTGATGTGCGGCAAGTGGCTGCTAGATCCTTAGGAAGTGTACTCTTGGATTTTTTTTCAAACATAATAATATAATAATATTAAACAAATGTAGAGTTATCGAGTCATGGTTTCTACGATCACCTTGATCGGTATGGATTATCCTTGAGATCATTCCGTGACTCTATGTTCCCGGTCTGAGTACAATCCTGGGTATCGAAAAGGTTTGAATGATACTAATTTGTCTGTTTGTTTGCTATGGGTTTTAAGTACGATCATTGTGATTTTTTTGGACGATCATTACGATCGGTTCTGATTAAGATCGCTTAAATTCTGGATATTTGGATTTTGTGACTAGTATATGTCCATGAAATAAATAAATATTCTTGTGTTCGTGAAACAAATATATATTCTTGTGTCGTGTGTTCGTGAAATAAATATATGTTCTTGTTTCTTGTGATGGATGCTAAGTTAATTCAATTATTTTGTGTTTAGTGACTAGTTCGTGTTTGTGACTTAAACCTATAACCATGTTCTGAGTTAATCATTGATATTTTCATGCATAGAGATATCGTGTTTTATTCTATGAATTCAGTATTTAGTGACTAATATGTATTCTTGACTACATGTATAACCATGTGCCTTGTGATGAAATCTAAGTTAAATTGATTCCCGTGACTCGTTATATCTTGCACATCTGTATTTACTTATATGTCGTTTATTCTTGTGTTATATTCTGTTCTCACCCAATTTGATATTTAGAGATAGTCTGACTCGGGTGTTATTTTGCTTGGGTCAGGCCAAGAGTTTTCAGGTTAAAGGATAGGTTGACCTTTGAATAGTTATGCTAGCAAGGAAATTAACATTTGGACTTTTTGTTTATCCCACTTAGGATTTAGACCTTGTATATAAAATGTATAATTGAGATTAGAAAATTATAAACTTGTATATTATGTGAGTTTAGTGTTTTATTTTGTAGACTCACAATTTGTATATGTATATGAGATCATTATTCCATTATGGTTTATAACTGATGCTTATATGATATATTGTTCCGATTTTGAGAAATCCGTGTGTCTATTACTTTTTATTAATACTGTACACATTAAATTTCAGTTCAGATATTATGTAAAAAGGTATAAATGATGTGTCAATGTTAGTATAAAAATATATCCACATTCAATCGCACTTAACAAGCCATATTCTCCAGATTAGTAGACGACATTATTTATAATATTCTTTGCTAAACTGGGAATCGCGGCGGGGTCTTTACAATTATGCGTGATCGTGTAAATGTTGGAGGGATGGTTTGCAATTTAACGATTGTTTATTCGTAGAATTTTGATTATTTAAGGGAAAAGTTATTATCGAATTTGGAGATGGATGCTATAAACATCTTTAGACCTAGTTTCATTATAAGGGATTTTAATCATATTAGATTTTTGAAAGAAAAGAAAGGAGGTTGCTCCATCCCATTCAATAAGATGTTGGAGATAAACAATTGGTTGATCCGTACTAGAGTTGTTGAGATTCCGACTACATGATTTTATTTTCTTGGTGGTGATACACCCCCACACACCTTAGTATGCCCCACTGACACATTAAAAGGCGTGGTGCGTTGTAGGTATAACTGAAACTAACAAAGACTAAGATTCACAGGACAAAATAGGTAACAGCGGAAACTAAAATAATATCTTATTTAAATCAAAAGCTTCATGTTTGTTTCACAAACCAAATAAGTCAAAATACAACATAGATGTCTCAAAACACAACACGTCTCATGAAATAAAAACTCGTAGTCTCAATAAAAATCAGAGTACAGAAATCCCTCATAATAAGCCAATACACAGAAAGAATCAAAAGCTGAAAAAATGTAGGGAAATACATAGTAGAATCTTCTCCAAGAAACCTCCGAGCATCGCAATCTACTGCCCTCTCCCTTGGTTGCCTATGGACGGAAAATGAGGAAAAAAGAGGAAAATAAAGGAGTGGTTCAGAGTAAAAGTCTAGTGAGTGACAGTAACTACTAGAATCTTTAAGCAAAGTAAAAGTAGTAAACTCTTCAATAGTTCTAGTGTATGTAAAAGGAAACAAAGGAAATAAGAAAGAGATAAACTAGAAATAAATATGAATAAACTATTGCTCAATTGGTAAGATATGTTAACTTTGATTGCTTACACTTTCCCTTTATAGCTGCTTTAATTAGGCCGAACTCCTAATCCTATTTTAATTAAGCTGAAGTACTAATTCTACCCTTTGATCGACATACTACTCTGTAGAATCTACTGTGGACTAGACGTTTCCCTATACAGCAGACTTTAGTTTCAACGAAAGACACAATCACTAAGCGTTTGGAATTCATAATGCTTTATGAGCCATCACTGGAAGCCGCATGTGTGACCACCACTAAGCTCGCATTTCTGTTGTTCTCTCTTTTGACCTTTTATTTATACTAGACAGCATAAGCGTGCCCCTCGTCTCACTTCAGGATTATGTAAAACACCTCATCTCACTTCAAGGTTATGTGAAACATCGTGTCTATAGAAAATAGCGGAAGTGCTGCTTATACTGGTCCCTATCAAATAAAAATCTAGTTGCAACCCTTGTTCTTCCCTTCAGGCCTTTAGTTCTTCCCTTCAGGCCTCCCTGGATCCACTGGGGTTGTTAAATATTTTTATTTAAAAAGATTTTCTCTTTTAAAAATTATTCTGCTTAGGTCCTCCCTGAGTAGGTGAACCCAATTGGAGAAAATCTTAGAATGAGAAAAAATGTTAGGTCCAAGGTTTTATTTATAGGGATAGAAGTGGATCTCAGACCATTGGATTTGGAGAATGAATAAGATGCAACTATGTCATTGGCTGAATATGAGTCATCGGATGCATGAATGGAAGAACTAGATCATGTTGAACAATGCAAAACACGTCTACAACATCCGAATGAAGAAACGCTTGTTCGTTCGCCCAAATGGGAAGGCGGGTCGACCGCGACTGCCTTTGTGCCCAGATCGATCGGCCGATCGACCTGGCCTATATTTTTACTCTGTTTCTTGCTCAAATTAATCTGAATTCCGACGTTCTATATATGAAAATTGATCAGAAAATTACCATGGACATAATGGTGCAACTACATGGCTTAATTTTGAAAATATCTCAAAGTTATTTTATTATTCAATTAATTAACGAACTAATTACTACGGGTTAAATTTTGGATTGTTACGGATGGTCCGAAATATTTTAACTAAGATTGACATAGTGTTTTCTAACATTTCTTGGTTACAAAGGTTTGAGAGCACAAATGCCAGATTCCTTCCATCTATGGTTAGTGATCATACCCGAGTTACAGTTTTTTCCCAAGAAGAGGCTATAGCCAATGCTCGGCTATTTAAATATCTTAACCATTTACATTTTTCAGAAAGGTACATGACGGTGTTTTCTAAAGGTTGGAATCTTAACGTGGATGGAAGACCCTTCTATTGAATTCTACAAAAACAAAAAGCAATCAGGAGAGAGTTGATTGGCTAGGGAAAAGACAGTCTGAACATTAAAAGGAATGTTAAAAAACTAATAATAGAATGTGCAGACTGCCAAAAAAGATTAGAAGAAGACAAGAATGACAATTTGAAGTTTGAAAATATGGTGTTAAGAATAAAACTGGACCAAACCATTTTTCAAGAAATTATTGATAACAAGCAGAAAGCGAAGTGTGATCAGTTATTATTGGGCGATGAGGCCATGACTTTCTTTTATGGTAAGACGTCCAATAAAAGAAACATCAATCACTTGAATACTCAAATTTTCGTGGAGGGTAAGATCTGTAGCGACATTGTTGAGTTTGCTAACAAAGCATTACTTTTTATATGGATCTTCTCAATCAAAAGAAATGTTTTCATCTTTCGCAAATTGTATGCAGAAACATCATTATCGATTATGGTAGAGATTTTTTGAATGAGGATGAAATTAAAGAAGCGATTTATAGCACTAGGGACGAAGCAACATCGGGAGCTGAGATTCCTGGAGAAATGTACTAAAACTATTGTACAGGACTTCAACTTAATGTAGACAAATCATCCATATTTTTTGGAGGGGGAGTTAGCAGTTCAAATGAAATTACGGAATGCATTAATTTGAAATAAGTAAAGCTGATGTTGTAAAGTCCCGTTGAACACTTTATGTAACACGGAAGACAAGGGAGGAATAGGGTTGAGAAAGCTAGAGGACCTCAATTTGGTTGTGGCAACTTATTGGAAATTGGTTAATAAGCAAGGACATTAGGCCATATGGATTTAAGAAAATACATCAATGATAATTCCTTTTGGGAGCTTAACATCAGAAATGATCGGTCGGGGATTTGAAAGTTCTGGTTAAAATTAGAGGCGATGCATGCATGCATAAGCAAATTGTTGATGATGAACCACTTCCTTTTGGATTGAACCATAGGTGTAGGGGGGTCGTATGATTAATAAACTTGGCAGGGACTTGATGTTTATTTCTAGAACAGAGAAGATGACTGTTGGTGTACTTTTAACCACTCAGGGATGGAATGTTAGTAAGTATAGATTTTTGCATTTGGCTGAAAGTGACAACGAAAAAATCAAAATTCATAACGACTTTCTGAAGTATCTTGGTTCTAGTCATGTTCTACAGACGGAAGCTACAAGTTCAAAAACATTTGGAAAGCTATCAGAGCCGAGTATGACCAGGTTGGATGGGCCAAAACAGTCTGGAACAAAATAAATATTCCAAAAATGCCAATTTGTGTGTTTCAGAGCTATTTATGATTTTCTACTTACTAAGCAGAGACTAATAGCGAGACATATTTACATCGATGAGATGTGTTCATTTTGTAAGACACGTAAAGAAACCTTTTTTTTCCAATTTAAGTGCACGACACTCATTTGGAAATGGTGTCATGCAAAGCTTTTATGGCCTGTAGGGCTCTCTGAGGTGCTTCACCTAATGTTAGAAATTGCAAATCTTACTAGCAAATTCAGTGGGAACGACTTCAGTAAGGATGTTGCAATGGTAGTGTTATCTACGGCTATTTGGTGTATTTGGAAAGAACAAAATAACATGGTTTTCTACAATCTCCAAAATACTGAGCAAATAGTTTGTAAACTTATTAAAAGCAATGTGATTATTTGAGCTCTCGTTAAAAGCGATGTAATGATTTGAGCTCTCAAATCAAAACACATATATAGTCAAAACAATATAGATAAACTTATTTATCATGAATGGGTTTTGCAAGGTTCATACCTACCAACATTAGTCTGGTGGTGATAAATGTTTGTATCAAAATTGAGCACAACACGCTTTGGAAGGGTTTGAAGAGATAAAAGTGAAGAAAATAAATGTAAAAGAGGATTATCTAACAAGCACTCCAAATTATATTCAAGAAAACAGTAGAGAAACACAAAGTTCGACATATTTCCTACGTCCACTATGAAATGGTTGATTTTTATTAACTTTTGCTTGCTGGTTATAATGAATTACAACAGTGAATTTCAGGTACAATAGTGATTTTCGAGCACAACAATTGTTTTGACATAGTTTGGACGTTGGAGAGCCAAAATTTTCTTTTCTGTAGGTCCTGAGATGCTATTTATACGCGTAGGCTGCAAATATCTCGCTCAGATCTCGGAAGATCTCTTCTCTCACATGGGTGGTCCCACACGATCGATCCTTTGACATTTGCACTCGGTCGGTGATCGATAGGAACGAATTTCGTATTGATCAAAATCTCGTCCAATCAAACCGAGATCGATCATGAACATTCTTGAGAATGCATGTAGGCATTTGGACTTGTACATTTTGAGTTATGATCGATGCAAGTTTGGATTTATTGAAGGCTGCTAAATTCGCATCGGTCATGTTCGTATCGATTTGTTCGTATCGGTCTGAGCACGTGCTTGCAAGTTGACGTGGCGCTAAATTCTAGGATCGATCAACTTTTTATGCCGAGTGGTCGAGTCTTTCCAATGTTTACTCCTCGTTCGTATCGAACTATCTTGGCCCTATTCGTATCGATCAGTTATGCCTCATTTTGTATCGATTCTGTGAATTCCATTCGTACCGATGTTTTGTTTTTATTTCATATCGATGGGAAGCGCTCATTTCATATCGATCGCTTAACGGTCACTTCATATCAATAGACGAATGATCCCTTCGTATCGATCAAAAAATAGTCTATTTCGTATCAATGTGAGATAATGACTTCATATCGACCTGTGGCTGACCGATACGAAGTGTGCTTGAAGACTAGATCGATGCGAAATGGACTTCCATGTCAGTGTTGATGGATACGAAGTAGACAGCGGCCGGTCGATTCGAAGTGAGCTTGCTTGCTGATGGATACGAAGAAGATCGACTTCGATGGATGCGAAGTTGGGTGGATACGAGATAAGGTCTAAGGGTCAATGGATACGAACATGACAGTTGCATGGTGATGGATATGAATATGAGGGATACGAACTAAGTATGTCTCATATGCAACTTGATCGGTCTATAACTTGAGCATACGAACCCTGATTGACTCGAAATTTGGAACGTCGGCTTTTGCGGTTTTGTTTGTCATGCCATATTAATTGTAGCTCGATCCCAACTCAGGCAAAATTTACTAATATCCATAGTGAACTTATGTATACCATTTTCCGGGATGAACTATCTTCGGTTCTCAGTCAATTTCTTGGTGTCACGGCCTTACCAAAAGGCGGGATTACATTTGCCCCCCTAAAGTATGTCTTGTAAGAACAAGATGTGCTTTGAAACGTTGCAATATTCATTCTAAACAATTCTATTCGAATTGCTGAGCGGTTGTTGTCTTTTCATCGAAAGATATAACCTTTGATTGATCTTCAGTAATATGAACTGTTAGCTGCCAATTGTTGTACTGTGTACTGTTGTAACTGAGTATCGAACTGTAGCAAACTGTCATTTGTTGTCTTAGGTGAGCATTCACTTCATGTGAATTTTAAAAATTGAATGTTGGTTGGTTGAGCATAAAATGTATGTTAACCCGACTCTCGTTAACATTTGTATGTTCACGAGTCATTGTCAGTTTTTTTATTTCGAATTCCATATCGATCCTCTCCCGAATCGATGTGAAATTCGAGTTATAATAGTACTTGATGGTTGTTTCAGAGTATCACTTCATATCGATCCTCTTCTGGATTGATGTGAAAAATAAAAAATTGTTTTCGTATCCATGGCGATTGACACGAATTGGTTAGAGTTTCAAGACAGTTCATATGGGTAGATATGAGTAGGAGTTGCCTCAGATGGGCAAAGCATGGACACGAAGTATTTTGCAGAGAGGATGGCTACAAAAGCGTTGTCTTGCATTGATTAGTTGGGGAATATGGACAATAGCAGCTTCGTGTCATTGCAGAGTGGGAACGAAACTGCATTTTCTCGTAGCGATTGGAAAAACTTCTTTGGTCAAAACTGGTTACGAATTGGGTTTTCCACACATGGGGTAGAAAGATACGACCGAACTACCTTGTATCGATGTGATGAACAAACCGTTTTGACTGGTTAAGGTAACGGGGAGACGAATGGTCATTTCTGTGGGTATAAATATCCAAAACTTAGAAAAAAAAATTCACTTTTACTTTTCTGATATCATCTTGCCTTCGTATCGCTCCTAGCCTAAGAACTACCTACCTCACTCTCGCCTCTAAACTAAACTAAGCTTCGAATTCTTCTAATCGCTTACTGAACTTAGGTAATTAGATCAATGAGTTCATGTTGAAAACGATGAGACTCGAACTCTTTGCTATTCTATTTGCCATTGTGAACTATTTTGGTGAAGTGGAGGCTGGAGATGGGCTAGATTGAGGTCGAGAATGGTTGAGGTGATGCCTGAGTGGGTTTAAAGAAGAAGAAGTGTGGGGATACGAAATGTTCATGGAAGAACTGCTCGGTCTTGACTTCGTATCGATGGGAGAAGGGTGGAGATAACATGTTCGTATTGATCGGGGGAGAGGGATTCGTGTCGATTTGCAACCGAAGGTTATGAAGAGGGAATTCGTATCGATTCGGAACTATAGGGTTTCATATTGGCGCAAAGCTGTCGTTATGAAGCGATCGCAAAATGATCGATACGGAAATAGATCAGGCGATCGATACGGAATCCCGAAAGTTGATCGATGTGAACTTGAGCTTCCGTTCGATATGAAATCCATTCCTCCTTTACCGATACGAAGCTTGCTTCTGGCGACCGATACAGATGATGTGTAGGTGATCTATACAAAGCACTTCCTCTTCTATCGATACGAATTGCCCATATGGAGATCGATCTAAGTTTAAACTTGGCGGAGACGAAATCCTTTGCATATTTGAACATTTGACCCCGTCGAGCTTCAGTCTTGCATAATTGAACTCGACCTTTTCACTGCATATTTGACTACTTTCGAAGTTCGTCGACGAAACTGTAGCTTAACTAAATTTAATGAGCTTTAACTTGGATCGGTCACCTAAGCCTGAATGGTATGGTTGCGACAATCAACGATGACGGTCGCTCCGATCGAATCTCGAAGTCTTGTCATTTGAAAATTTCTCTTTTATTTTCCTGAAGTTTCTTGAGTAATTGCCGCACTGCACTGCACTGCGCAACACATTCACGCACTTCACACTGGGGAATACACGGGCTTATTATCATCTAATGATGGTTTTTGATATGTTAATTAGTTATGGAATCCACAAGTTCACCGCAACAAAAGGCACAATGTTCATCTCCCTTGGTCATAGAGATACCGATCATCGCAACAGAAGTTCATAGATCCATCTCTCGATGAGCTGCCAGGTGCCAGGTTTATAGGAAATTCACAAGATTCTGTGTCGTCCAACGTCTCTGAAGATATGTTGGGGCAGATATGCCTAAGGCATGGTCTGCTATTGGACAATGTCTTATTACCAGGACCAAACGACAGACCTCATGCTCCCCAGGAAGGGTTTACTGCCTTTAATCGCCATGCGTGTACAACGGGAATACTTCCTCCGTTTAACTAGTATATCAGAGAAGTGTTGGCTTTTTGTGCAATTGCACCATCACAATTACATCCGCACACATACGCATTGCTGAACAGTTTGTTCATCGTGTTCATGGATCATCTCTTTCTGCCCCAATCCCAAAAGAAGTCAGATATTTATTTAATGTCAAGAGTCGAGGAGATAGCCCTTCTTTCACGTTCTTAGAGGCGGTCAGGAACTTCCAAGTTATGACTGGTGCTTGGACCAGATTGAACTACTTGAAAACTGAATGGTTCTATATCCGATGCCCTCTAGGGTTTGCTAGTCGACGGCTAGTTAGACGTAAGTGCTACAATTTTTCTGGTAACTATCAGAATAGTTGTAACTGACACTAAAACCGATATCTTCTTTTATTTACAGTTGCAATTCTATGACCTGATGGCGCACACTTCAAAGAAATAGTATAGGTCCTTCAGGAAGTACCAAGTGATGTGAGGGAAATCGAGTCAGTGCTTACAGATAGAAACTTGAGAATTGTTGGGCTGATCGAACGAAACCAAAGCATCAAACTTGAGGGAACACTCAGGATGGCTCCTTTGAGATGAGCTAAGCGTAGAGCACCCATGATCGTAATAGCCGAAGAGGGTGATGAAGAAAATTCACCCACCGATGATGAACCCATAGCCGGGCTTCTGACATCTTTCAGGATCTTGGGGGAAGGAGGAAAGGCAATGCAATGGCACATAAGCGTCATAAATCTTTGAGATGGAAATCCGTAATTGTGTCTCTTCCTGTCTCCGGTAATAGAATTTCAGAGGCTCCTCCCTCGCAAATTGAGAATCCTTTCGAAGGACTTGCCGATATTCCGATTCCGGACTATGTGTCGCTTCAACACGACACCGGATTGGAGGAGCTTCAGTGTGCTCTTGATTTAAGCGAGTCTCTTCCCACTTGTACGACCGACATTATCGGTTAGTCAGAGGATTGCATACACATAAACACTTCACGACACTACACGGTTTCCAGTCTTGAGTTGTCCGCTTTGAGAGATTACTAACTCTATTTTTTCTTTACTTTTCAGGTATAATGACTAAGCGAGATTCTATGCTTGGAAGTATCCATTCTACGTGCCAGTCATCGAGCTTGTATTATGAGTCCCACCAGAGGGAGGATGATAGAAACCGAGATCGCGGTTATTCGAATCAAGAGCGTTATGAGAGGGATAGAGAATATAGACATCGCTCCCGATCACACTATCCACCCACTCGAGCTCCAACACAATCTTCTGGTCGTGGAAAACTACCAATAGAGCCTATGTGTCAAAAACCATCTTCTCACACACCGAGGTCTGAGTCTCAACGCAGGGGGCCAAAGTTACAACTCCCACTATTACTGAGGAGGCTATTACCGATCCTGCGGGGGAAGGGGCAATCAAAATCGCCCACCTGAAGAAAGACTTTCCTAATATTTGCTTCGACATTTGCTTCGACAACTTTGTTTTCCCCCACACTTGAAGAAAATTCCCTTTGAGGCTAAATGAACCATGCACGACTACATTCATGATGCATATAGCCAATATAGGGAGTGGATGAAGACTACTGACAAGGTCTGCGGTGGCTTCCAAATGGGCAAAGATGATTGAGAACTTAGAAACTGATCTTACGCAGAAAGACTGTATTATTCAAGTGCTTAATGATGAAGCTAAATCCTCTCGAAAATATGAAATAATAGCCACCCAAAAATCTGATGGGGCAAACCTCGCTATAAAGAGGATGCAACAAACACATTTTGCTTTGGTGGAGTAAATGAGCCACTGAAACACCACCGTCACAGCCGAAAGGGACGCTGCCTTGAAAGAACTTAATGAGCTTAAAGCCAAATTTCTTGAAATCATCAGAGAGAAGGATGATGCAAATAAAGCAGCCCAGGAGGTGTGTGAATAGGCGATGATGCTTCGGTGCAAACAGGATGTAGCAACTCAAAATTCAGAAGGTGGATGCCAAAGTTGAGGAGGAAGTCAAAATTGCAGAGTCCAGGCTAGGGACTGATATTGAAGATCTCCTCATTACTTACAATTCTAACATTTTGAAGCATAGAAACCTAGCCTAGCTCGATAATTATTCGACACATCTGTACAATGCCTGAGACCGAGTAGCTGAAGATGAAAAGACCGCGCATTAGGGAGAATCAGTTGATGAGTTCTAGCTTGAGAACCGAGTGTTTAATGAAGACGAACGAAAAATTCTCCACGACACAATGATTTCATATGAAAAGAAGAAACTTTCACCCAACACATGGAGATTAGAGAGGGTTCAAGTGTTGAGCACCATGATACAAGTCCTGAAATTCCCGCCCCAACCCAGCCGGAATTTGTATCTTAACCCTGATCAACTGTAGATATCTTCGCTTGCGAACAAGTCTCCGAAGCTGCTCCGCCAACAAGTCAAACTGAGGAAGGTACTTCGAACATTGCTCATACTTGTGCGAAATCAGGAGCTTTATTTGAAGTAATTACTAAGAGTTTTTCCTTTGCTTCTATCTAATGCTTGAAGCTGCATCAGTCGTGCCTCCTGTAACTTAAGAACAAGATAAGAGCAGGAGGCAATCATAACTGAAGCAACCGCGACAACGGCAACCGAATCCACGGATGAGGTACAGGGGAGCATGGTGACTTTTTAATGAACAGATGATGGAGGAACTCCTCGGTCATCACAGTGACCCCTTTGCTAATTTACCATTTGTTATGGGTGGAGTAACGCCAGTGACCAGCTCCTCAGTCCCAACCACTAATTTTGCCGGCGAGGCTCAAACAACTCACGAAGAAGAGATAATAGCCGAAATTGATGCAGAAATGGAAACAGCCGCTCGAGCTAGTAGTTTTGGAGGTGGAATGGCGGGACCTGGCTCAACGCCGCTAAGAATGATATCTCCTGGTGGTACAGTTTTCGACATCAGCGTGCCTATCCCGCCTCCTACAGTTGATCCGATCTCTCCGACTTCACCTTTGGGAAACATTCCCATACACGTGAGTTTGGAGGAGGAAGTTGATATAATGCCCTTGATTGGAGATCGGCCGTCTAAAGGCAAGGGCTCAAAGAGAAAACCAAGTGGCAGCTCTAACAGGTCCACACCGAAGGGGAAACCGAAAAAGAAAAAAGAGTAGATACATCTCCTCGGCTCATTTTTGAGTAGATAGGAATTTATTTAGCTTTTGTAGGCCGTGTATAGATGCATGTTCGGCCCCTACTAGTAGGATTTTTGGGATAAACTTGTACTTAATTTTGTTCCACAAAAAGTCAAAATAAAATTCCATTTTGTCTTCCGTATAACTTGTGTTCAGTTGCTTAAGCGTTTCAGTGCTTAAACTTTTCTTTGATACACTTTTGAAGCTTTAGTTCTTTAACTTGGAACCGGATTTAGCCGCCAAGTCCTAGGGTTACTGTTTTGAATGACGATCGAGTATTAAGTCGAACTTTGATACCACATTATCTCAGTCAGTGATCAATACTTAAGTCTTGCCCCCAGATTCAGGGATACGTTGAAAAGATTGGTCGACAGTAGCTATTTGCCTTCAACACATCAGTCTCGATCTTTAAGAAACAAAGTTGTATCATGGCAAATTCGTATGGTTGAACCACACTCGTTCATCAATTGGTAATCGCTTCCACACTCTGAGGATTACGCTTATTCGTCAATTATGCCAGCTTTAAATTTTTGTTATGTCCATGCTCCGGGGACTTAAGTTATTTTTATAGGCAGCCAGTCGAGCCTGTTTAACATTTATAAATGCATCCACACATTGGGTACTTTGTATTGATTCGTCGGTGTTCCATCACACCGGATTTATTTTTTATACTCTGACCACGCTCTGGGACTCAGTTGTGTTATGGATGGTCGATTCACACCCGATTTGTGCTTCAATTTCAATCCACTCTCAAGGGATTTTAAGTTGATTTCCGTCAATACTCTAGTTCGCACTCTGGGAATCTGGAGTTAGCTGACGTTTATACTCTAGTTCGCACTCCGGGAATCTTATGTTAGTTGATGTTGATATTCCGATTTGCACTCTGGGAATTCGGAGTTATCGATATTTATACTCCAGTTCGCACTCTGGGAACATGGAGTTGGTTGATGTTGACAACGCGGTTCGCACTCTGGGAACCAGGAGTTAGTTGACATTTATACCCCAGTTCGCACTTTGGGAACTTGGAGTTGGCCGATAGATGGTCAGTCACATCTGTTCAGGCTTTAGGATTTCGTTCATACTCCGGGAAAAACGAATCTATCAGAATCGTGGATGGTCGGTTCACATCCATCCTAAGTTAACAAGCGAGGTCGTTAGATGGACGGGTCCATCCTCCTCAAACTTGGTCAAGATACGAGTGAAGTCGTTAGGTGGACGGATCCACTTCTCCGAGATCGTATTTATAAGTTTATACTCCAGTCCGTTCTCTAGGAATCTGGAGTTAATTAAAGGATTGTTGTATATCAATCCTTTTTTGACTTTGGGGTGATGACTTGCCCCCGAGCTTAGGTATCATTTAGCGAGTAACCGGTCGTATCACAGTTACTCACTATTTGAATAAACGCCACCTTCGATGGAATTTATCTCTTCATGCATAGTGACAGTTGTATGATGTATTCAGTAAGTCACAGATCTGGCTTGAAGAGATTGCATTTTATTGCTGAAATAAGAAAATACGGCAAAGTCAGTTGCCTTATCACAAATTCAAATTTCAAAATGCAGAAACAAATTGCAAATGAAAAGTAGACTGAATAAATAAATCTTGTCATGTGTAGTAGCGATAGAGACCCTCGCTGTTCCAGACTCTTGGCAAAAAAGACCGTCAATGGTCGATAATTTAAATGTGCCATCTTCTCGATTACATACGTCCCTTCCCATGTTGGTTTCATATGTGAAGAGGCAGGGTAGATTCTTTTGAGGATGAGGTCGCCGAGTTCGAAGGTTCGAGGTTGGACATTGGCATTGTATAATCAGGCGACTTGACTTCAGTATGCGGCTGCCCTCAGATCAGCCTCTTCTCGCTTCTCATCCAATAAATCCAGGGATTCGACAAGTAATAAAACATTTATCTTTGGATCATAGTAAGTTACATGATGAGAAGGTACTTCCGTCTCGACTGGGATAAAGACTTCTGAACCGTAAGAAAGAGAGAATGGAGTGTGGTCGGTTGCGGCCTTATGGGTTGTTCAGTAAGCCCATAGAGCCATAGGAAGTTCATCGACCCATTTGCCCCCAGCCTTTTTCAGCCGTTTCTTTAGAATAGACTTTATAACTTTATTCACAGCTTCAACATGTCCATTCGCTTGAGGGTGTGCGACTGTGGAGAATTTTGTCCAAATGTGGAACCGTTGACAGAAATCCCTAAATTCAATACTATCAAATTGAGTTCCATTACTAGTGAAATGGTATGTGGGAGACCAAATCGGCAGATAATGTTGCAGATTACAAAGTTGATCACCTTCTTCGTCGTGATTGTAGCAAGGGGCTCAGCTTCCACCCACTTAATAAAGTAATCAAATTTGACGATGGCGTGCTTCGCACCACCTTTGGCTAGAGGTAGAGATCCAATGATGTCGATGCCCAATACCGCGAACGACCATGGAATGACCATCCGTGTTATCTCGGTAGATGGGGATCTAGGAATTCGAGTATGCTTCTGACATCTGTCATATTTTCTTGCGTACTCTAATTCATAGTGATTTACAGTTAGCCAATAGTACCTATATCGGAGCACTTTCTTGACAAGGGCTTGCCCTTCGGTGTGACCGCCATATTCTTCTTCATGCACATCAATAGTACGCATTTGATTTCATTATGATCGATATACCAGAGTAAAGGAATAGAGTATCCTCTCCTATACATGACTCCATTCTGAATAGTGAACCGCGAAGCTTTCTAAAGAATTTGTCTCTTTCCACTCTTGCGCTCTGGCAGGGTCCCATGCTCGAGATAATTTCTGAACGGAATCATCCATGACTCCTTATCAGGGATAACCTCAAATACCCAGCATGTCTCCATTTGATCGATGCTTGTGGAAGACAATGTTTCCACATGAACAAGTCCCATTTTTTATGCTTCACCTATGCTGGCTAACTTTGCTAACGAATCGGCTTTTTTATTTCGCTCTCGAGTGATGCGGTAGATAGCATAATAATCGAACTGATCTAGTATCTCCTAAACCCGAGCGAGGTAAGCAACCAGTCTTCAGTCTTTGGCCTGGTATTCCCCCCGAACTTGACATACGACCAATTGAAAATCACAATAAATCTCCACAGCAACGATTTTTAAATCTCGAGCGAGTCTCAATCCGGCAAGTAGGGCTTCATATTCAGCTTCGTTGTTAGTTGCACGAAAGTTGAACTTTAGAGCATAGCATATAGATTGACCTTCAGGAGTTTTAATTATAACTCCGACACCTGAGCAACGGTCATTTGATGCACCATCAGTATGCAGCTTTCAGATGTAGTTAGGACATTCACTGGCTTCGGGCAAGTCCTCCGGGATGGTAAATTCAGCTATGAAATTTGCCAAGGCTTGCCCATGAATCGCTCACCTTAGAGTGTAAGTAATGTCAAACTGACTTAACTCGATATTCCACTTGAGTAACCTACCAGACGTCTCAGGCCATGTAAGGATTTTCGTAACGGCTGGTCGGTGTAAACAGTGATAGGATGAGCCTGGAAATATGGACAGAGCTTTCTTGAGGCAATAACAAGACAATAAGCCAACTTCTCTAGCTTCAGATAATTTCTCTCAGCTCCGGTTAGTCATTTGCTAATATAGTAGACCGGTTTTTGTATTCGATCTTCCTCCCGAATTAGGGCAGCACTGATTGCGTTTTCTCATGCCGCCAAGTATATGTACTCGGAATTAGTGCTCGGAATGCGCCCTCGCATTCTATATTCCATTCAAAGTTTTGTTTCCCTTTTCGGATCAGATCGAAGAAGGGAATGCATTTGTTAGTGGATTTTGAAATGAACCTGCTAAGTATTGCTACTTTCCCGTTAAGGCTCATGACTTGCTTTATAGTTCTTGGGGTCTCAAGATTTCTAATCATCTAGATCTTTTCAGGATTGGCTGCGATTCCTCGAGCGTTGACGATAAACCCAAGGAATTTTCTAGAAGCGACCCCAAAGTGGCATTTTAGTGGGTTCAAGTTCATTCTATATTCTCATAGGATATTAAACATTGATTCCTGGTCTCTGATATGATCAGTGGAGAATCACGACTTTACTAGCATATCGTCCATGTATACCTCCATACTTTTCCCAATCTGGTTGGCGAATATCCGATTAACCAATCGTTGGTAAGTGGCGTCGGTGTTCTTGAGTCCAAAAGGCATAACTTTGTAGCAGTAAAGTCCTAGATCAGTCATGGAACTGGTATGCTCTTGGTCAGCTAAGTGCATGGGTATCTGACTGTAACCGGAATATGCACAGCCGTTGAATCTACGAGTTGATCCATTCGAGGAAGCGAAAAACTGTCTTTGGGCAAGCTTTGTTCAAATATAAGTGGTCAACACATGTTCTCCATTTCCCATTTGGCTTTCGGACAAGTACATGGTTGGATACCCATTCCACGTATAATGCATCTCGAATGAATCCATTCGATCTAAGCATATCTACCTCTTCCTTAAGGGCGATTGTCACCCGGCACCTTGGCCTGGCTACAAACGATAGTTGAAGATATTATCATTAGGAATAGACAAGATTATCCACAAGAAAAGCCTGAAGATATAAAGGTTTGATGTAATCGATATGCTTCGGCGTTTATATGCGGTTCGGTAGGTACGGTTCGATGTGTGCCGCTCGGTCTGGGTAGCTCGGTACACATTACTCGGTCAAGATCGCTCGGCACGCATCGATCGGTTAGTTGAGTCGTAGTCACTCGGCATGTGCCGCTCGGTCAAGGGAGTGAAGTCATGCATGGCTTTTTGAATCACTAGTTTTGATTCATGACAAAGCAAGTTAGAAGAAAAAGAGAATTCACGACAAAAAGAGATAATCAAAGGACTATGGCTATATCAAGACTTTTAATCTATGTTTTCGCTATATAGTACTTATGATTGAGTCTTAGAAATTTGTTAAAATCTATCCTCAAGTAGTACGCACTTCATGTTTCTCATAATTAAACAAAACATAAGCATATTGTGCAAAAATACCTCAGCCAGTCGACTGGCTAAAATCATCCAATCGACTGACTGAGTACATATACGATATGCACTGTTTATTTTTTTAAAATCTATTGCATAGTCAGTCGACTGACGAAGAACGACCAGTCGACTGAACTGAGACCAACTGTCATATTTTCGAAAAGACATATTCTTCTGCGAAAGGAAGCAACCCTTCTCTGAACGGATATAGATGCTTCTCTTCGTCAGAACCCTTCACCAATGGCAGTAACTCCTCAACTACTATATATACATGCTCCCAAAAACTTCGCATTCACTGAAAGTCATTCTAACTTTCTTATATTCTTCTTGTGCTCTCATACTTGCATTCAAACAGTAAACAAGCATTTTATTGCTTTGAATCTTCAAATAAACTTTCATAATCTTCAATTCTTTGCATTACCTTCTCTTCATATCTTCAGAAACACTTCATATACTTGAGGATTTGATTATAGGAGGTTTGTAATATCAGAGACAAATTAGTGTTATCAAGAACACACGGTGTCAAATATTCTTTTGTATTTGTTGAAATCTTATTCTGCTGCTCAGGCGTGTGAAGTCCTCTTCGACTACGGAGGCGAAATCCTGTTCTGCTGCTCAGGTCCCTGTTCGGCTACTCAGGGGTTGTATAGACTTGTTCCTCCGAGTTAAGTAAGGGTTGTTATTTTAGTGAAATTCCAGAAGGAGTCTGGGACTGGACGTAGGACGGAGCTCCGAACCAGTATAAAAATCTCTGGTGTTATTTTTATTATATTACTGTTTTTATATTTCGCACTATTTACTACATTACTACTCTTTATTATTATGTCCATATTGCACGATCCTACACACTAACAATTGGTATCAAAGCAAGTTATCTCCATATTCATAGTCATTTGGTATCAGAGCAAGGCATCTTATAAACGTTACACGGTTATCTGATATTTGCTAATATGGAAAACAACAACATCACTACCACTAACACTGTCACTAACACTAGTTTTATTGAAGGTCAATCCACTACACAACCTCCATTTTCCAATGGTCTGAACTATAATTATTGGGCAACTCGTATGAGAATCTACATGCAATCAAATAGCTTCGAATCATGGAATATTACACAAAATGAATACACTCTTCCTACCGGAGAATACTCCACTTGGTCAAACACATAAAATTAGATGCTACCGCCAATGCTAAAGCTATGAACATGTTATTCTATGCACTAGATAGAAATGAATTTAATTGTGTTAGCATATGTCAACTGCTTATGAAATATGGAGAACACTTAAAATCACTCATGAAGGAACTAACAAAGTTAAACAAAGCAAAATCTCCATGCTCAAAAATCAGTTTCAAATAAGATGAATCTATCAATGATATGTACTCTAGATTTCAAGATATCTATCGTTCACTATTAGGATTAGGAGAAAAGTACACTGATTTTGAAATTGTATCAAAAATCCTAAACTCTTTAACGGATGAATGGGAAAGAAAAGTCTTGGCTATAGAAGAAGCTAATGACCTCTCTACCATAAAACCTGAAGAGTTAATAGGAAATCTAATGTCCTATAAAGTGAATTTGCAGGCAAAATGAGTATAAGCACAAGATAAAAAGAACATAGCTTTTCATGCTGAAGAAGGAAAAATGAAGATTCAGATGAAGAAGGTCTTGCATTTATTGCCAAAAATTTCAAAAAGTTCTTGAAATTCTGGAAAAACAATAGAAACAACGGAAAACGAAACTTTCAAAACAAACCATCATCTTTAGTTCTTGAATGTTTTAATTTTCGTAAGAAAGGTCATATGCAAAAAGAATGTCCAGAACTAAAGAAAAAATACTTCAATAAGAGCAGAAAAGATAAGAAAAAGAAAGCATTCTCTGTTACATGAGATGATTCAGATACCTCTTCATCAGATAGCAGCAGTGACAGTGAAAACGAGTAATCTAATGTTTGCTTTATGGCTAATGAAAACGAGGTTAGTTATTTTACTTTTGATGATATGATAGAGATAAACTCAGATCTAGTTGACACTCTAAAAAAACTTAAAAGTAAACATAAGGAGACTCATGAACTTCAGAACAAAGCAGAATTCGAAAGAGATATGCTTAAAGATGAGAAGAAAATACTAGAGGAAGAACTTGAAAAATTACAAGAATCATTCCCTAATATTAATTCTCAACTCACTCTTTTGAGTCAAGAAATTGAAACTCAAAAAAAAAAAAAGAATGACGCTCTTGTTTCTGAAAATCATGAACTCAAAACTAAGGTAAAATTGATAAAGTTGGATATTAATAGTCTCAAAACTAATTTAGAAAGCATCACCAAAAATGTTTCAAACTTTAATAAAGGAAGAGAAACTTTATCTAAAATTATTTATAGCTCTCAATCTGTTTCTTGTAGAAAAGGATTAGGATATGTTAAGAAAACAACAGCTTCACCTAGAAAGAGAATTCGGGGAAATATTAATCCTACTGTACAGACAAAAAGGAATTCTTACCCAAAAAGCATAAAAATCTGGGTTCCTAAAACAAACAACAGTTTGATTAGGAAGAAATATACAAACACTTTTTTAGAAACTATTTATAAAAATAAAGATTACATTTTTAAATGGGATACTGAGCTCTCTTGGGTTTGGTTTCCTAAGATTTAACTCTTAGGACCCTATTGGAAAAGTGGGTACCAATGTTATCTCATATTTTTGTAGGTCCCACTCAAGAAAAGAGGAAAATGGATACTCGACAGTGGTTGCTCAAAACATATGATAGGAGACAAAGATATGCTATCAAATATTACTTACTCAGATGGAGGCTCCGTCACTTTTGGAGACAACTCCAAAGGTTATATCATCGGCAAAGGCGATGTGAGCAATAATGGTATTTCAAATTTACCTCTTATTTCAAATGGTTTACTTGTCAAAAATTTAAAACATAATCTACTTAGTATCAGCCAATTGTGTGACAAAGGATTCAAAATCACTTTTTCTGAAAACAAATGTAGTATTTTTGATCAAAATCAAAAATCTTATCTTTGAAAGAAATAGAGACAGAAATATCTATGTTCTGAATATGAAAATAAATCATAATTTAGGTATGTGTTTAATAGCCAAAGAAAATGATCCTTGGTTATGACACAAACGATTCTGTCATATTAACTTCAAAACTATAAATAAGCTTTCTAAAAATGATTTAGTAAAAGGTCTACCAAAAATGAATTTCAAAATTGATTATATTTGTGATGCATGTCGGTTAGGAAAGTTAACTAAGTCATCTTTTAAATCTAAAAAGGTCATTTCAACTTTACAACCACTTGAATTACTACATATGGATTTATTTGGACCAATACAAGTACAGTCCATTAATCACAGTAGATATGTGTTTGTTATTGTTGATGATTTTTCTAGATATACTTGGACTATTTTTATGAAAAATAAAAGTTATACCTTTGATAATTTCAAAACTTTTGTCAAAAGAATTCAAAATTTTAATGGTTTGAAAATCAAAAACATAAGAAGTGATCATGGAGGTGAATTCGAAAACGAAGCCTTTGAACATTTTTGTAAGAAAAAGGGAATATTCCATAATTTTTCGTTTCCTTGAACTCCACAACAAAATGGAGTCATAGAACGTAAAAATAGAACCTTACAAGAATGTGCAAGGACTTTGTTAAATCGAAGTACATTACCAAAACATTTCTGAGCTGAAGCAGTTGCAACAGCTTGTTATGTTTTGAATCGTGTTTCTATTCGACCATTAACTAAGAATACTCCTTATGAACTTCTTAATGGACGAAAACCAAATATTTCTTATTTTAAAGTTTTCGGTTCAAAATGTTTTGGTTTAAACACAAAAGATTAGCTTGGTAAATTCGATCCAAAATCCAATGAAGGAATCTTTTTAGGATATCGGATCGAAGCAAAGCTTATCGAATTTATAATAAAAGAACAAATATCATCGAAGAAACACTTCATGTATCTTTCGATGAAAATTTTAAACCAATCCCAAGTATAAGAGATGATGAAGAATTCCTTGATAATAACAAAAATACAGAAACTTCAAATCATGAAAATAATGAAAACATTGTTCACAATAACAATGAATTAAGATCTCCACCTAGAATATTAAGAAGTCGTCCTTCTGTTAATGTTATTGGAGAACTCAATTCATCTGTTAGAACAAGAAGTCAATTAAATCAAATGGGTCATGTAGCTTTCCTTTCTCATATTGAACCTAAAAATATTAAAGAAGCATCTACCGATGAAAATTGGTTAATTGCTATGCAAGAAGAGCTAAACCAATTCGAAAGAAATGATGTTTGGGATTTAGTTCCATGGCCTAATGATCAATCAGTTATTGGTACAAAATGGGTTTTCAAAAATAAAGCAGATGAATAAGGAAATATTGCTAGAAATAAAGCTAGATTAGTTGCTCAAGGATATAATCAAGAAGAATGGATTGACTACGAAGAAACATTTGCTCCACTCGCTAGACTAGAAGCAATATGAATCTTACTAGCATTTGCATGTTTTCATAACTTTAAATTATATCAAATGGATGTCAAAAGTACCTTTTTAAATGGTTTTATAAAAGAAAATATTTATGTTGAACAACCTCCGTTATTCATACACGTACAATTTTCTAACGATGTCTATAAGCTTAAAAAGGCCTTATACGGTTTGAAACAAGCACCCCGTGCTTGGTGCGATCGTCTTAAAAGATATTTAATAGACTCTGGTTTTGAAATTGGAAAGGTTGATCAAACTCTTTTTATTAAAAGAAATAATCAGGATATTTTTATTGTTCAAGTATATGTTGATGATATTGTTTTTGGATCTAAAAATGAAAAACTTTGTCAAGATTTCTCTAAAATAATGACTAGAGAATTTGAAATGTCACATGTGGGTGAGTTAAATTATTTTCTTGGCTTACAAATAAAACAACTAGAAAATGGTATTTTTATCAATCAGGAAAAGTGTTGAAACAATCTAATTAAACGCTTTGATATGGAAAATACTTCTACCAAACCAACTCCTATGAGTACAACTATACATCTTGATAAAGATGAAAATGGCAAAAGTATTCACAAAAAACTATATCGAAGTATGATTGGATCGTTACTATATTTAACAGCTAGTAGACCTGACTTAATGATGAGTGTTTGTTTGTGTGCACGATTTCAAGCAGATCCCAAAGAATCACATTTACGAGCAGTGAAATACATACTACA
Organism: Allium cepa; assembly: GCA_030765085.1. Classification (NCBI taxonomy): domain Eukaryota; kingdom Viridiplantae; phylum Streptophyta; class Magnoliopsida; order Asparagales; family Amaryllidaceae; genus Allium; species Allium cepa. Next base: position 671,531,558 of record CM060943.1, on the reverse strand, counting down.
GTATCTTAATAAAAACAAGGACTTACAAACTATTCTATCCAAAGGAATGTCCTTTTGAATTAGTGTCCTATAGTGACGCTGATTTTGGAGGAAACCGGACAGATGGAAAAAGTGCAAGTGAGACTTGTCACTTCATTGGACGGTCTCTTGTATCCTAGTATAATAAGAAACAAAACCGTGTTTCATTATCAACATGTGAAGCGGAATATATTTCTGCAGCTCTGGCATGTGCTCAAGTTATCTATATGCAATAAACACTACAAGATTTTGGTTTTAATTTATCTAAATCAACTATTTACTGTGATAATTCTAGTGCTGTTATTTATCTAAAAATCCTGTCAATCACTCATGAACAAAACACATTGACATTCATCATCATTTTCTTCGTGATAATATTGAAAAGGATTTGATAAATCTGGAATTTTTTTCCTCTGATAAACAATTGGCAGATATTTTTACGAAACCTTTAAATGAAAATACTTTCATCAATTTAAGACGAGAACTTCGAATAGTCTCTTTAAAAGATTTATAAATTTTTATATATATGTATATATACTATTTGTATTTGTAGTTTTTCATAACGCAATTTGATAAAATATATATAAAAACTTTCATTCAAATTTTTATCAAAATAATTTTTTTCTATGACTCTATAGAGACTTGAACTAATGACCTCTTGGTTGTAGAATTATAATTGTCTCTTGCCATTTGAGCCATGTATGTTTCTTGTTTCAAATAGAAGATTGATTCTAATTATTCTGGAAATTTTTGTTCAAAAAAATAAATGTGTAGCTGTTGGAGCTCGAACTCTGGTATCCTAACTGGTAATTCCATGTCTTATTAGTTGTGCTATGTGTTATTTCCTGCCGAGTCTTTTATTACGTGGGCTCATAACCATTCATTTTTAAAATAATTCTGATCCATTCGTTTTTCTCTCTGGTTATTAGTTTTTTGCTGTTTCTAACTACACAAACACGGCTCGGTCTCCACTGTAAATCTGCATTCCTTTCATTTTTGCAATCATCCTTAAAAAGCTTCTTAAAACTTTTTACTTCAAGTTCCTCATTACCTATCAATGGCCTCTCACGATTCCTACGATTCCTCTAACTCCAAATTATCTTTTGCTACACCAACATCCTCTAGTAGCCATCATTCTTTCAGTATCTCTACTCCGTCCTTGCCAACTCCTACCCCTAGACATGAACCAGCTCAATATCACACTGGATTTTCTCAAAAAACTAAGAAGTCGCGAAGATCATTGTTTGTTTCTCAAAAAACAAAAGAAAAAATTGATGGAATCCATCATTATCAAAAGGAGCAAATCAATTTACAAAGAGAGATGTATTATGAACAACGGATGAATTCCAGTCACCTAGCCTTATAGAATCAATCGCCTTCAAATTCTGTGGCAAATCATCTAAGCATGACGTTGTTGAACCCTCAACTCTCGTCAACCAAATTCATCCTGCTAGAATCAATGGGAGCAAACTCCACATCAACCTCCAACATCTCCAAACTCTTGGGAACGCCAAAATTATTGGTCTCCTTTGCAACCTCATGTTGAGAACAACAAGGTTGAACCACATGAATGCTCTCCAAAAACTCCTAAATAATCATTTTTTTCTTGTGTTTTATTGTTCTATGTTCACTTGGATTTCGATTATGTATATTTTTTTTAAATAAAAATTTGATTTAAGCTTCACTGCATTTCTTATCTTCGGCAAGTCGACTGATATATATAACCATTCGACTGTTTACAGGGCACAAAACCTCTCGGGTTGTCAACCAGTCGACTGAGTCATATAGGTCAGTCGACTGATTACAGAGTAAAAAACTCTTGGGTTAACAACCAGTCGACTGGCTGTACAAAAAAGCTACTGTTGTTTCATTTTAAACCCTTTTTACACCATCTATTCACTTTACCTTCTTCATTTTTTTACTTCCTCCAAAACCCTAGCCCCCATTTTTCTTTCAAAAATTCCTCAAAAACATCAAATTAATGGCCCCTCCAAGATCAAAACGCTCAAAACAAGGTTCTTCATCCTTTGTTGATAATCATGTTGCTCATTGGCTATATGATGCAACTGCAGTCGAACGTTGAGAGAAGATGAAAAACTCTAGAATTTTTGAAGGCTCGTTCATGGTTTATTCTGATTTTGGTGCTTACTCTCTTCAAGAATTAATGCGGAGATGTGGATTAGAGTCACTCCTTGACTACAATGCAAATCGCCACAACGTTAATCATCTTATGGTAAAACTTTTCTTTGCAAATTTAAATTTTGGCCGCCAACAACCATCTAATCCAAATAATTGTGTATGGAGTTTGGTATGTGGACAATAAGTTTTCTTTTCCCTTGATAGAATGGCACATATCTTTCAATCTCCAAATGAAGGTATAGATTTAAATGATGTCGAGTGCAATCTAAGACAAAGAGATAGAATTAGTCATATGTTCATGAGTGACGACAAGACTGAATTGCGTTCTAAACTTCTTCGGCCTAAAGCACTTTGCATAAGATGCTTATGCGATCTATTCTCCCTCGAACTGGCTCATATGAATTAATATATCCAGAAAATTTCAAAGCTCTTTATGCCATATGGGGAAATATATGCGTTAATTGGTTGCGTCGTATTATGGATGAATTTCTCACCTTCACACATGGGAATATGCATGTTATCTACTTTAGAGAATATATTATGAGACTTCTTCTAGATGTGGGCGTTCGTCAACCGGATTCCGAATTCTCTACTATTGGAATGATAAATATAAGGACCATCAGTCTTATGAAGCTACCAACACGACCGCCACCTATTACTTCATATGAAGATTGGAAGCATCAACAGGCTCAAAAACAACAATCTAGAGGTCCTACAATTAGAGAACCGGAAGCGCAACAATAAGAAGGCGATGTTCGCTTAGCTACTTCCTCCAGCACCCACGAATCCATAGAAATTCTCTCCCGCAATCAACTTATTTTGGATTCTAGGCTCAAGAAAATGGATAATAAGCTTGATAAAATCAAAGGTTTCTTTTCTACAATATGGGATGCATTATCATGTTCTTCTTCAATTGCCGCCACATCTGTCGCCCAAGGAAAACGTCCAGCACCTTGATTTACATGGTCTACATCAGAGGCGCATACTAGTGGCGACACTAGTGGAGTAGGTAGTGGTGCTCAAGGCACTTCTAGACTAGGAAAGGAGCCCGCACCGGAAGAAGAGTACAATTGGGATCTTGATGAATAGGTTTTTTGGTGGGTGAGTATGGTATGAACTATTTGCTTATTTGTAACTTTATTGTCAGTTTAAACATATTGAAACTTGCTAATTATTTATCTTTTGGAACTTGTACTAAATAGTCGCACTTTGATATTTATTTCTGCATTTTATATTGACACAATTTTTGCTATATCTCCTTTTTGTCGATGACAAAGGGGGAGAAGAATTGTCCTAATCATTTTTATGCAGGTACAAGAAGCATCATATATTCAGGAGGAGTTTTTATATCTGTTCTCTAGGACTTTTATATACTGGTTTGTCATCATTCAAAAAGGGAAAGAATGTTGAATCACTAGTTTTGATTCATGATAAAGCAAGTTAGAAGAAAAAGAGAATTCATGACAAAAAGAGATAATCAAAGGACTATGGCTATATCAAGACTTTTAATCTATGTTTTCACTACCTAGTACTTATGATTGAGTCTTTGAGTCTTAGAAATTTGTTAAAATCTATCCTCAAGTAGTCCGCACTTCATGTTTCTCATAATTAAACAAAACAAAAGCATAATGTGCAAAAATACCTCAGCCAGTCGACTGGCTAAAATCATCCAGTCAACTGACTGAGTACATATACGATATGCACTGTTTACTTTTTCAAAATATATTGTATAGTCTGTCGACTGACCAAGAACGACCAGTCGATTGACCTGAGACCAACTATCATATTTTCTAAAGACATCTTCTTCTGCAAAAGGAAGCAACCCTTCTCTGAATGGAAATAAATGCTCCACTTCGTCAGAACCCTTCACTAATGGCAGTAACTCCTCAACTACTGTATATACATGCTCCCAAACACTTCACATTCACCGAAAATCATTCTAACTTCTTATATTCTTCTTGTGCTCTCATGCTTGCATTCAAACAGCAAACAAGCATTTTATTGCTTTGAAACTTCAAATAAACTTTCATAATCTTCAATTCTTAGCATTACCTTCTCTTTATATCTTCACAAACACTTCATATACTTGAGGATTTGATTATAGGAGGTTGGTACTATCAGAGACAAATTAATGTTATCAAGAACACACAGTGTCAGATATTCTTTTGTATTTGTTGAAGTCTTGCTCTGCTGCTCAGGCGTGTGAAGTCCTCTTCGCCTACAGAGGCGAAATCCTGTTCTGCTGCTCAGGGGTTATATAGACCCGTTCCTTCGGGTTAAGTGAGGGTTGTTATTTTAGTGAAATTCCAAAAGGAGTCTGGGACTGGACGTAGGACAGAGCTTCGAACCAGTATAAAAATCTCTGGTGTTATTTTTATTATATTACTGCTTTTATATTTCGCACTATTTACTACATTACTATAATCTGCATTATTATATCCATATTGCACGATCCTACACACTAATATGGCTCGGTCAGATTGGGTTGGAACGTGTGGCTCAGTCAATGATGTAAGTCACATGTAGCTCACCCTAGACGGGTTAGTAGGTGTTGATAATAAAAGGGGAGTTATTGCCGTTTGCTCAGAAATCGTTCGGCATGCGTAGTCAGTGTGTCTGGTTCAGTGCACGATGAGGAAGTTGGCCTGACCGTGGAACCAACAGTGAAGTGAGAAAGCCGACACTACTTTACTTCAAGGTCCATCGTGAGTTACTCCAAGTCCTTTAAGAGTTTGCTTTGAGTAAGTTACTCGATGACCACCGTTCGGCCATCCTAGACCGGCATCTGTCATTCGATGTATCTCGCTCGGCATGCCTGGGTCAGTTGACATGAGGTTTCCATATATAGGCCAAGGTACTTTGCTCCTAGGCCTGAGAAGAAAGTCCAGCCTATCTTCATCTATAAAAAAGAGGGGTAGGGGTGCAGTAAAAAGGGATCTTTTTTTTAAGAACTCTGAGGATACTCTGCCATTTTCTGCACTAGCTTTCTTTCAGTTCAAACTTGTATTTAGGATATTTGTTTACAGATTGTATCTGCATTCAAGTTTTTGAGGAAAGAAATAAAGATTATACTTATAGTGGACGTAGGCAGTTACGCTGAACCACTATAATTCGGGTGTTCTCGCTTTTTACTGTTCTTATTGCATTCTATTGAAATATTCCTATGTCTTACTTTATTTTCTTCATTAATCTCTCTACACAATCCTACTCAAGGGTGTTAATGACCAATTTTGGTGTTAACATTTTGATTCTTTCACCGGAAGTAGCATTCTCAGGCCGTTAGGATCTATTTGTCGCTACTGGATTGAAGAAATCCCCCAAAGAAGATCCAAGTTTGTTCACAAGAAGTTCATAGATTCTACTCGAAGTTTCTACCTATAACTCTATAATGGAAAGACCACGTACTAGATCAGCCTCCCACAATGTGGATGTCAATGAGACCGCTAGCGTCCAACAAGTAGGATCCAGCAATCAACAAGCTAATCTCGGCGTAGGCTCCGCCGCTGTCCTAAACCAAACAAAAGTTGTTACCAGAACAGAGTTTAACGAACTGATGAGAGAACTTACGAAAAGAAGGAGACAGTTTAATGAGCAGATTCAAGCTAACGTGAATATCATAATCCAACATACTTAACAATAGCATCAGAATACTGGAGGAAGTTCTACTACCTACTCATCATTTGATAGCTCCGCTTCGTCTGATGAACATCCCAGGCGTAGACGCCGTAGAATTGAAACAACATAAATAGGTGCAGCAGATCAATCTAAGAGTAATGGTCCAAGTTCCCTACCTGGAGTCATGGCCCCTCACTTGCACTTGGAAAATCACACTCAAGTTGAAATGGAAAATTTAGGATCTGGAGCACGAGTGGAAGCTGACCGACCGGCTCATCAGGGATGCAGTGAAGCAGGTCCTCTTGACACTCGTTTGATAGATCACCAATCAAGGAGGCACCAGTCGGGATGGTCATGCAGGACGGAGTCCAACTTGCCACCTCCCATCCAAACCTTGGATTTGTCAAATACGGTCAGACAGTTGATGAGGAAAAATCAGGGCTTATCCAATGATGATTGGAGAATTTATAGAAGCCATACTCCATTCACAGATGCTATCCTACAGGCCGAATACCCCCGGAAGTTTAGTATGTCGACTATTCCAGCCTATGAGGGAAAGACTGATCCCTAACGACATGTAATGAGATACGAGTGGATGATGGACTTGGATAGGGCGAATGATGTGCCTAAGTGTAGATGTTTCCCAATAACCTTATCTAGAATCGCTACCATGTGGTTCACCAGACTTCCTCCACGATCGATCTCCAGAATTGAAGAGTTAGTGACGAAATTCGTGGTGCAGTTCAAAATTTATACCACTCGTCCAAAGGACTTGATGTCTTTATCCAGTGTAATTCAAGCCCCAAGGGAGTCCTTAAAAGAATATTTGCAAAGATTTCACATTGCAGCTGCTGAAGTTAGCAACACAAATGACCATGTTATTCTCATGGTCGTGATGCAGGGAGTAGATCCAGACTCAGAGATTGGTGATTGGCTAGCAGGAAAACCTCCAGCTACCCTAGAATGTTTTTATTCAAAGGCACAATGGTTCATGAGAAGGGAGGAATCTAGGTGGATGAGGCAAGGCAGTGTGCCAGGGCCTGGCAAAGAGGCGATGCAAAGTAACATTGCGATGAAACAGGCTGGCAGCAATTCTAAAAAGGTCAAGGTTAATGTTCAAAACAAGCTCGAGCAGTCTAAACCATCTGAAAGGGAAAATTCTGAAAGAAAGAGGGAAGCCAGAAAGTGGAAGCTAATGTCCCGACCTACAAAGAATACACTCCTCTGAACTCATCTCTGGAGAATATTTATTTGACAACTTGTAACACCTTTCCAATACCCAAAGCCGTGCTAAATGAATCCACTAAGGAACAAAAGCAGACTGGGAATTACGTCCGATTTCACGAGACCTACGGGCATAACACTGAGGAATGTAGACACCTCTATGACATTATATAGAAACTGATTTGATAAAAGAAGATACAACAGTTTGTTAAGAATCCTCAGGAAGGCAGACAAGGAATGTCAGACCCCGGTTGCGAGCAAGCTCCACGCCATCCTGAAGAAGCAACTCGGACTATAGGTAGACTAATCATAAACACGATAGTCAATGGGCCCCATCTAGCAGACAAGAGTTGGTAAGAAATGGAAATCTATGCTAGTTCCTTGAAACACGTGGACTTTGAATGTTGCTCGAATTTGGAAGATGGAATTCTAGCAAAACAGCGGCGAATGATGACTGATGATATAGTGTTCAGAAGTAGAGATGCTGATCGGGTGGAGGCACCTACCATTGACTCGATGGTCATCTCGGCGATGATTGGGACAACATTCGTGAGAAGGATATTGATTGATTGTGAGTGTTCTGTCAACATTATATTTAAAAAGGTGTACGACCAAATGAAAATGGAGGAAAAAGATCTGAAACCGTCTAAAGCCCGCATTCACGATTTTAATGGTGCAGCCACTGACGCGATAGGTTTTTTGAATTACTAGTTGAAGTAGAAGAAGGTGAACGTAGGAGGGTACAAATCCTACCGTTCATTATGTTGGATGTTAGTCCCATGTATAATGGTAGGCCTTTGGGCCTACCGACCCTGGCAGAGTTTCGAGCAGCTTTGGCCCTGTGGTGTTTGACTTTGAAATTCCCGACGGATAGAGAAGTTAGGGTTGTACATGGCGACCAGGCGATAGGTCATGCATGTTATGTGGTTGAGCTAAGAGAGGCCTAGAGGAGAGGGAAGGAAAAGGTTGTGGACAACTCTGTCTGCACATAGGTAGCGCAAAATTGACAAGTAGCACCCGAGCCTTGGCTTGGGAAGCAGGGTCGGATCTATAGAGACATTGATCCAAGAGACAATGATGAAGAACCTAAGGAACTTAAAGCTGCACCAGCTGAACTAACGATTGAAATTTCAGTCAGTCACGATGACCCATCATGGGTGCTTAAGATTGGATCACAACTCACTCCCTCGATGCTTGAGGACCTAACTGATTTCCTACGAGCGAACCTGGATGTTTCCACTTGGACCCACTCTGATATGTGCTGGATTTCTTCCGCCATCACAAGTCATATGTTGAACATTGACCCAAAATATGTACCAGTGAAACAGAAAAGGAGAGGTATGGACCCGAAGGTCTGCTGCTCTCAGAGAAGCGGTGGACAAACTCAAAGCCAATGGGTTCATCCATGATGCCCACTACCTTGAATGGGTTTCTAACCCCGTACCAGTGAGAAAATAAAATGGGAAATGGAGGACCTGTGTTGATTATTCATACCTGAACAAGGCCTGCCTTAAGGTTAGCTTCCCTTTATCCAGAATTGACTAGCTGGTTGACTCCACACCTTGACACGAATTATTGTCATTCATGTATGCGTATTCAGGATACAACCAAATCTCGATGCACATTCCAGATCAGGAACACGCTAGTTTTGTCATGTATGTCGGGCTATACTGTTATGTGGTGATGCCTTTTGGGTTAAAAAACGCAGGGACAACTTACCAGCACTTGGTAAATCGGATGTTTAAAGACCAAAATGGTAGAAGAATGGAAGTTTATGTGGATAACAAGCTTGTAAAGTCACGGCAGTCAAACGACCACATTCGAGACTTAATAGAGATGTTTGATATACTTAGATACTACGGAATGAAAATAAATCCACTGAAGTGTTCCTTTAGTGATGCATAGGAAAAGTTTTTAGGCTTTATTGCCAATGCATCGGTAATTGAAGCTAATCTAGAAAAGATCCAGGATATTCGAGACATACAATCCCCCAGAACTATAAAGCAAGTACAAAGCCTGAATGGAAAGGTCGTCGCGTTGTGTCTGTTCATATCCAGAGCGACCGATAAATGTACTCCCTTCTTTAATGTGATAAAGAAAGGGAAGAGAAATTTTGAATGGACGTCCGACTGTGAGGATGTCTTCTGAGCTCTGGTGATACATTTGGAAAGTCCCCTGGTTCTGTCAAAGCCTGTAGACCACGAAGTGTTATGTGCATACCTGGCCATGTCTCAGCATGCCAACAGTACGACCTTGGTTCTATAGGATCGATTTCACCCTAGAGAGGGGGAGATTGAATAGGATGATACTATTAATTATAAATATTTAATGTGGAAGTTTATAAAATATTTTCAACATAGATATATAGAATAATAGCAGCATAGATAATAGCAGAATAATAAATGCAGAAACAGAACAATACAGAATTTACCCAACTTCGGCTAAACCCTGCCTACATGCTGCCCCAAGGTTTCTAATATAATTAAGTAGTCAAAAGCTTACACACGTAAACTCGTGACATCCACTATCGATAACCTTAATTCTACGATCAAAACCCTACTACAACTCATCCATTGAGTTGCGAATTCTCGAACTACACCGCCGTAGTTCGCCCTCTAGTCACACGACTAGAAAATACAATGTTTAAAAGGGAAATTAAAAAACACTTTAAAACACTAAACTAAATAAACCCTAATTTTCAACACTAAAGCCCAACAATAAAATTATAGCCGGCCCAAATATTATGAAGTAATAAAACACTATCCCCTTTTCTTTTATTCCTTCGACCGTATCTTTTCTCGTGAAAAATGGTGTTCGTCCTCTTTTATTTTGCTCTAAAATTAGGGCTTTTTATAAATAGAAGATGTCGACTTTAGTAGCTCGATCGAATGATGTTTTACATCCTTACTTTGTTGATCGACTATCTCTTTGAGTTTCCCACGGCTGCTTCTATTTGATCGAGTTCGACTTTGCCTTCGTTATGTAATTTATGCCTTTTTCTTTGCTCGTTGTTATGCTTGAACTCAATCTTGATTCGAGTTGAATGATTATTCCTTTTTGCTTGGACTCGAATGATCAGTTTTGGCTGATGATGATTGGGTTTTATATGGTTCAATGCCCTACATTTTCATTCGTATATTTTATACGAATTCGTCAATTAATTTAGCTTTGGCCACTTGATTATGTCTGTATGCTTGAGATTGATCTTGACTTGTTCAAATTCGTATATTTTGTATACTTGATTTTCACGGCTTTATTCCGACTTTGCTTGGCCACCACGGTGTTGAATTCTCTGTTGACATCGGCCGGACTTTGATTGTGGTTGACTTCGGTCATTTTGATTCTGCTGTTGACATTATTTGATTCTTGTTTGAAATCCCCTACGACCTTATATTTGGTTCGAAATTTATGCTATGACTTTGGCCATTTCTGAAATTCATTACTTGATTATTTCTGTATGTCTTCACATATGTGCATACATATATTTATATGTGTGTATGCATGTATTGTTGAATTTGCACTGCAGTTTCATATTGTACAAACCTACTTTGAGTTTCTGGGATTTGAACTTGAAATCGTCCGCATTTTGGTTGATCGTCATCTCCACTTGGTTTTGGTCTTCATGTAACTTGTCACGCATGTATATATTAAATTATATGTTGTAGACTTGAGTCATTTACTTATGTGAGCAAGTTGACCTTATGTTACTATTGGACTGTGCATTACACTTGAGTCCTGTTCATGGGTTGATTTCGACCTGTTCTGTGGTCACTGCGTAGTAGTTGTGCACTGTGCATATCAATGCATTGCTTTTTCAGGTTGCATACAGTCTTTGTTGGCTTTTTTAAGCCTGGGAATGTATACTAATCTATGATGTTTCTCCTTGATTATATCATACATGTTGCTTGGTTGCACTGTCCACTTCATTTCATAGTTGCATACATTTTGATGTTGCACTTGCTTACATTGTTTTCATGGTTGGTCTGTCTCGACTGTTTGGTTGCATCTCATTAAAGCTCATGTGCACTGATTATTTGATTGCATTGAGCTCTGAATTGCATTCACTAGTGTACATATTTCATATTTACTTGGTTGTGTCATTTGGAGCTTTACTTTGTTTTGCACTTGTAGTCTGAGTACAGTTGTACTTAGATGCATTGATGATGATGTTTGTTACACTATGCAGTAGCCTAGCTTGTGCACGTATGGTTCTATATTTAACTGCTTCATCTATTGGTAACTGTCAGCACTGTCTGTTATGTTTGAAACTTGAACATGATTTTCTTATCGAGTCGTGTAGTTCATGTGTACTTTGTTCTTGTGATCTTGAGTCCGGTCTGGTCGAGGCTTTATTGTCTTTTGAAATTGTCATTGAGTAGTTGAGCCACTTGGTTTGTGTCTGCATGTGCATGGCTTGGTCTTGTGTATTGCATGGTTGCCTCGAGTTTCGCTGCACATATATACACACACTATGTGTATACATGTGTGATTATACGTGTATTTTTGTATATTGTATGTGTTGGTCTGGGTTTCTCTGCATCGTGTTTTGGTTATGTTTTCTTGATGCGGTTTTGGTCGACACTAAATTTTGATGTTGTTACCTTTTTAGTCATTTTGACCATTTTATTGTACTTGTATTTTTGGACTGCACCTGTGTTGAATCCAGCTTAAAGCTCGGGTTTGACCTTGTGCTCGTATCGTGATTTCACTTGAGTTGAACCCGGCTTTTAATTTGGTTTGACCTTGTGCTCACTTGTCCCTATAGATTTATCAAGTGTACATCGGTGTGCACGGCCATGTGGCATGTACAATGATACGTTGTGCATGTCATAAGCTGTTCATGCATAATGATTTCAAAATTAAATGATGACGAACGTCCCAAATAACTTAGGCAAATAATATTTTCAAAATCCATTTTATTTTACACTGCAAAAATATTTTATTTTCAATTTTACCGCGTCAGTTTATATTTTTGCTGATTCTTCGGATGCTGGATTCAATCTGAAATAGAGTTGAAGATTAGTACGAGTGGATGAGTGATATGTAGTGAGGTGCGAATGTAAATGAAAAATTGTGACGTAATCGAATTTGTATTATAATTGAAATTTTTATATATAAAGTGTGAGGTCAAATTTGTATTATTCAAAATTGTAATAAATATTTATTTGAATAAAATATATGTTTGAATTTAAGCTCTGTTATTTATTTTATTCGACAAATATTTATTTAATTATATGAAAAATAAAATAGTACATTAATAAATACATTTAAATGAATATATGTATATATATGTTTATTATCATCGAACAAAATCATATTTTCGCATATTCAACAATCTCCCCCTTTTGATGATAACAAACATATATTTAAGATTTTGAATTTATTAGATTTATTTGATTATTCAATTTACTCCCCCTATTGAATGCTCCCTCTCTGCACAAAGCTCCCTCTTCATATATGCATAAATAAAAATATGCAAATAAGCCTAGATGCAAATAGAAAATATTTGACCTTTATTTTTTAAAATCTTGACTTTTCTCTCCACCTTTTGTTATCAACAAAAGAGTAATTGTTGTTACAGAAATAGAGATAAAGTGATAGACATTAACACAACATTAAAACTCAATTGAGTATAAATATTAAATTGCAATAAAAAATTAAATAAAATTCATAAATACTCTGTTTGAAGCATATTCCACTTTAGAATGATGGGGATGATATTATCATATAATACCATATAGTTGTGTCTATTTGTGTTATATTTATATCAGGAATTAGAATATCTACTAACCATGCATAACCGTTAGGACTTTTAAATAAGATTAGTGGTATTCCAAATTTTTATTAAAAAATGAATTCAAGTATCTTCTAACCACGCATAACCGTAAGGACTTTTAAATGGGATTAGAATCAACTTGTCTACTAAATCAATCAATTTTGATATGCGTTCCATACATGCATAACCGTGAGGACTTTTAAATGAGCATGGAAGCACATAATCAAAAATCCAAGTAATTCACCCATGCATAACCATGAGGACTTTTAAATGAGAGTGAATACTTTGGATGTTTTTATTGCTAAAGATATAATAAATTGAAAGCTCATAATTTCCTGTTTAAAATACTACATATTGGCATACCATATTGGATTATGATGAGTGATGGTCGATAGAAATATGATTGAATTAGATATGGTTATGGAATTTTTACCAATGAAAAGTTTTATAACTCTTATTTAATTTTCTAAAGAAATTTACTAATTATACCGTCTCAAGTTATAATATATGATTGATATCATCGCTCATCACTTTTTCAATCACTATTTATCTTTTCGATAATCAATGGGGAGTTAGATTAGTCAATGTAATCATTAAGATCAAATCCAAAAATAATTATAAAATCAAATATTTTAAGATGACTAATTTGAAACAAGGTCAACAAAAAATATTTTATGGAAGGGGTTTTTATAGAAAAAATGTCTGCTAATTTGAAAACTATTTGAAATGAAAAAATATGCAAATTTTTTCTTTGAAAAATGATGCAGTTACTGAATATCTCAACATGAATCACGTTCCACTAGTAAATTTTCTATCGGCTAGATTACCAGTGTAATCTGCATCTAAATTTTTCTTTCACCCAAGATTATTATTAGATTTATGTCATAGACCAGATCATGAAGTTTCAATCAATTTCTTAAAATCATTTTTAACAGCTTTTAAATGAAGTTCTCTTGAATTTGAATTGAAGCCGTGTAAATGATCAAACAATGACCATAATGTCAAATCCCAAAGAAATAAGATAAGCAAATATATCCACGTGTATCGTTAGAAATTAGTAATCATTGAAATATCATCATTAGTCTAAGCAAATCTATAGTTCAAAGATGATTGGTCAACATTTAAGCACAAATCAAAAATCATAAATAAGAACAATTCATATGAATAAGTCAGAATCTGTATCATCATTTATTTTATTATCACATAACTGGCTGAATTAAATCAGAATAGGGTGCAGATTATCACATTTAATATGTCGTTTAAAATAAATGTACCATTACCTATTTTACCTTTACGATATTTTTCGTTGTTGTCCATTGTGGTTCTGTCACCTTTATACTAGGCTAAGGAACTTTGATTTGTCACCCGTTGTGTTTCTGTAACAGCCAGAATCCAGATAACACTGTTGTTGTTCCTTAGCCTGCCACCACACCTACACGTTAAAAGATTTTTATGATCTATTTGTTTTTATAGGTCCATGGTTGTTAGTGGCCAATGATTTTAAAAAATAGGTTTGTGGAGACCCAAAACTATGCATATATGTTCCTTTCCGCACCTAAATTTGTTTACCTTTCAAGGATTTTATATTTATGCCTTTTGGAACCCAAGTTTGTATAGTTTTCACGTGTTTGGGTCTACACCAACAATTATTTAGATTGTGTCCGTATTTTTACAAATTGTGCATATGGAATTGACTTGATTAATTTCATTTCTAACATTTTTAGATTGATAATATCCAAGTCCTTGTCTAACTGTATTAACAATTTGTTTCCCTAATAGTATATTCAACGATCTTTCACTTTTGGAAAATTTTCCTAAAGTCATTGCCAGTTGTTGGACTTGTGTTTTGAGTTATTCATTTTCGTTCAATAATTGAGTGCACCTTTTAATAAAACTTTCTCTTCTAGTATTTTCACTCTCTTTCAAAATTAGAATATCATTTTCAAGCGGTTTAATTGTAATTTCTGATTTTTTTTTAATTTCTTCTTCGAATGTTGGACACTTATTACACTTAGGGCTCTTAGTTTGATAGTTTTTAACCAATTGATTGAGCAGTTTATTTGATTCTATCAAACTATCTCTTTGTGATTCAATTTTGGCATATTTTCCTTAAGTTCAAAACAGCCATTTACTTCGTGAAAATATGTAAGTAATTCTGAGTGAGTGAGTTTTGATACCTCGCTTTGCTCGTCATCGTCGCTATCGGTTATATCACCTTGAAGGCACAGAACTGCTTTTCACTCTCACTGCTAGTGCTTTTATAATGATCATCACTTTTATTCTAAATGGCTACAAAACTTCTCCATTTTGATTTCTTTTCTTCATCGTGTCAATTTCGAGGACAATTGGGCTTGATGTGTCCGGTGTTGTTGCACGTGTGACAAATGATTTCTTGCTCTTCTGGGTTATTTAGAACTTTGACTATTCTTCCTTTTAATTTTTAATTTAGTGCTGGATTTCCATATTTGCGGTTCCACTTTTTGAATCTCTTTACTAATAGTGCCAGTTCTGCTGCGCCATCATCATCGTCATCATCATCACTTTCAGTTGTTCGTTTGAGAGCTATTGATTTCTTTCGAGTATCTCCCCCTTCACGCTCTTCCTTGAATTTCATTTCTAGCTTCTAAGTGATGAGATTTCCGATGAGTTCTTCAACTTTGATTTGTTTCAAATCTTTCGATTCTTGAATGATGGTCACTTTTGCTTCAAAATTTCATGGAAGGACTCTAAGGATTTTTCGGACTATTTTCAATCCCATGTATGATTTTCAAAGAGCTTTTGATTTGTATACGATGTTGGAAAGCCGTCCAAACATCTCTTTGACATTTTCATCCTTGGCCATTTTGAAATTCTCGTA
Source organism: Allium cepa (assembly GCA_030765085.1). Classification (NCBI taxonomy): domain Eukaryota; kingdom Viridiplantae; phylum Streptophyta; class Magnoliopsida; order Asparagales; family Amaryllidaceae; genus Allium; species Allium cepa. The sequence goes on along the minus strand of CM060943.1, from coordinate 671,515,929 downwards.
TTCGCTACTAAACATGGCAAGGCGGGATTCTTTGACTTGAGACATTCCTTCATGAGTCACTCCGAGTGTGTGCCATATTTCCTGCGCAGTTAGACAATGTGAGACACGATTAAATTCGATTTGATCCAATGAAGAAATAATAGAATTCATAGCTTTAGCATTAGTATTATGTATTCTATTTTCTAGATCTGTCCATTGATCCATTGGTTTATCTATTTCTTGATTATCTACAACTATAGTTGGCGCTCTATAACCTGTCTTAAAAATATTCAAAGCATCAATGGTTTTCAGAAAAATTTTCATTCTATTTTTCCAGTAAGCGTATTCACCATTGAACATTGGTGGTCTAACTATGGACTGACCCTCAGCAAAAGCAGTATTAAAAGAAGCCATTTTAAAAATTCAAATTTTTAAAACAAATATTGGTTTTTGAAAAAACAAATTTTGAAAACAAAAATGGCTTTTGTTCCTAGCTCTGATACCACTTGTAGGATTGATTTCACCCTAGAGGGTAGGTGGATAGGGTGATACTATTAATTATAAAAAATTAATGTGGAAGTTTATAAAATATTTTCAACACAGATATATCAGAATAATATCAGCATAGATAATAGCAGAATAATAAATGCAGAAATAGAACAACACAGAATTTACCCAGCTTTGGCAAAACCCTACCTATGTTCTGCCCCAAGGTTTCTACTATGAATTAAGCAGTCAGACGCTTACACGCGTAAACTCACGATACCCGCTATCGACTAACCTTAACTCTACGCTCAAAACCCTAACCCAACTCGGCCACTGAGTTGCGAATTTTTAAACTACACCACCATAGTTCGTCCCCTAGTTACATGACTAGAAAATACAATGTTTGAAAGAGAAATTAAAAAAACTTTAAAACACTAAAATAAATAAACCCTAATTTTCAACACTAAAGCCCAATAATAAAATTATAGCCAGCTCAAATATTATGAAGTAATAAAATACTGTCCCTTTTTCTTTTATTCCTTCGGTCGTATCTTTTCTCATGAAGAATGGCATTCATCCTTTTTTCTTTTGCTCGAAAATTTGGGCTTTTTATAAACAAAAAGACGCCGACTTCAGTAGCTCGATCGAATGATGATTTATGTCCTTGCTTTGTCGATCGACTTTCTCTTTGAGTTGCTCATGGCTGCTTCTATTTGATCAATTTTGACTTTGCCTTCAGTATGTAATTTATGCCTTTTGCTTTACTTGTTGATATGCTTGAACTCAATCTTGATTCGATTTGAATGATTATTCCTTTTTGCTTGGACTCGAATGATCAATTTTGGCCGATGATCGGGTTTTATAGGGTTCAATGCCCTACATTTTCATTCGTTTATTTTATATGAATTCATTGATTAATTTAGCTTTGGCCGCTTGATTATGTTTGTATGCTTGAGATTGATCTTAACTTGTTCAAATTTGTATATTTCGTATACTTGATTTTCACGGCTTTATTTTGACTTTGCTTAGCCACCAGGGTGTTAAATTTTCTATTAACATCGGCCTGACTTTGATTGTGGTTGATTTCGGTCATTTTGATTTTGCTATTGACATTATTTTATTCTTATCTGAATTCCCCTGTGACCTTATTTTTGGTTCGAACTTTACGCTATGACTTCGGCCACTTTTGAAATTCACTGCTTGATTATTTCTGTGTGTCTTCATATATGTGCATACATACATTTGTATGTGTGTATGCATGTATTGTTGAATTTGCACTGCAGTTTGATATCGTAAAAACCTGCTTTGAATTTCTGGCATTTGAACTTGAAATCGTCTGCATTTTGGTTGATGGTCATCTCCACTTGCTGTTGGTCTTCATGTAGATTGTAATGCATGTATATATTAAGTCATATGTTGCAGACTTGAGTCGTTTACATGTGTGAGCATGTTGACCTTATGTTACCGTTGGACTGTGCATTACACTTGAGTCTTGTTCATGGGTTGATTTCAACCTGTTCTGTTGTCACTGTGTAGTTGCCGTGCACTGTGCATATCATTGCATTGCTTTTCAGGTTGCATATAGTCTTTGTTGGTTTTTTTAAGCCTAGGAATGTGTACAGATCCATGATGTTGCTCCTTGATTATATCATACATGTTGCTTGGTTGCACTGTCCACTTCGTTTCACTATTGCATACATGTTGAGGCTGCACTTGCTTACACTGTTTTCATGGTTGGTCTGTCTCGACTATTTGGTTGCAATCAGAGCTCATGTGCACCGATTATTTGATTGCATTGAGCTCTGAATTGCATTCATTTGTGTACATATTGCATATTCACTTGGTTGTGTCATCTGGAGCTTACTTTGTTTTGCACTTGTAGTCTGAGTACAGTTGTATTTTGATCCATTGATGATGATGTCTGCTGCACTATGCAGTAGCCTAGCTTGTGCACATATGGTTCTATATTTAACTGCTTCATTTGGTGGTAATTGTCAGCATGGTCTATTGTGTTTGAAACATGAACATGATTTTGTTCTCGAGTCGTGCAGTTCTTGTGTGCTTAGTTCTTATGATCTTGAGTCTGGTCTGGTCGAGGTTTTGTAGTCTTTTGAAATTATCATTGAGTAGTTGAGCTACTTGGTTTATGTCTACATGTGCACGGCTTGGTCTTGTTTATTGTCTGGTTACCTCGAGTTTCGCTTTGCACACACACACACACACTCATACACACACACACGCACTATGTGTATACATGCGTGATTATACGTGTATATATGTATGTTGTATGTGTTGATCTGGGTTTCTCTGCATTGTGTTTTGGTTATGTTTTCTTGATGCAGTTATGGTCGACGCGGAATTTCGATGTTGTTGCCATTTTAGTCGTTTTGACCATTTTATTGTACTTGTACTTTTGGACTGCACCCGTGTTGAATCCAGCTTAAAGCTTGGGTTTGACCTTATGCTTGAATCGTGATTTCACTTGAGTTGAACCCGGGTTTTAATTTGGTTTGACCTTATGCTCGCCTGTCCCTGTAGATTTATCAAGTGTATATCGGTGTGCACGGCCTTGTGGCATGTACAGTGATACACTGTGCATGTCACAAGTAGTTCGTGTATAATGATTCAAAATTAAATGGTGACGAACAACCCAAATAACCGAGGCAAATAATATTTTCAAAATCCATTTTATTTTACAGTGCAAAAATATTTTATTTTCAATTTTACTACGTCAATGTATATTTTTGCAGATTGCTCAGATGCTGGATTCAATCTGGAATGGAGTTGAAGATTAGTGCGAGTGAATGATTGACATGTGGTAAGGTGCAAATGTAAATGGAAAATTATGATGTAATTGAATTTATATTGTAATTGAAATTCGTATATACACAGTGAGAGCTCAAATTTGTACTATTCAAAATTGTGATAAATATTTATTTGAATAAAATATATGTTTGAATTTAAAATCTAAGTTATTTATTTTATTCAGAAAATATTTATTTAATTATATGAAAAATAAAATAATACATTAAAAAATACATTTAAATGAATATATGTATATTTATTATCATAAAAAAAACATATATTCGCATATTCAACAGGTTCGTGAGGAGGACCGGATTAAAAAGCCAGTGTATTATGTTAGTAAACGTCTAACGGGGGAGATAAATTATCCTAAGATTAGGAAGCTAGCCAATTGCTTGGTGATTGCATCACGCAAGCTGCATCCATATTTTCAGGCATACCCGATTTGTGTTTATACCGAACAATCTCTGCGGCAAGTGCTCCAACGACCCAAAACTTCTGGAAAGCTGTTGAAGTGGAACATTGAGTTAAGCCAATTCGATATCACCTACCTGCCAAGGAGGGCTATCCAAGGGGAGGCGCCAGTGGACTTCATTAAAGAATTCACCATATCAGACGAGCCAAGCAGTGAGGATGTTAACCCCCCAACTCGATGGAAATTATACACCGATGGAGCGTCCAACAACCATTTTTCTGGGGTTGGTATTATTCTTATAACTCCTGAAAACTGATCAATTTGTTATGCTTTGAAGCTTGATTTCTCAGCAACGAATAACGAAGCCAAGTATGGAGCATTGCTTGCTAGATTAAAACTTATTTGGGAACTTAGAGTATCGATTGAAATCTTTTGTGACTCACAATTGGTGGTGTACCAAGTATGGGGAGACTATCAAGCAAGGGGGCAGAAATTTGCTCCATACCATACAAGAGTTCAAGAGCTGTTGGCAGACCTTGAATATTACTATATTTCACACATCTAGCGCGAACAAAATGGGGAAGCCGATTCAATGACAAAATTCGCAGGTACTGGTGATGCACAACAGATGGGATTGGTTTTCGTTGAAATCTAACAAGATCCGAGTATAAATGAGATGGAAGTAGATTTTGTGTTAGAAACAGAAAAAGAGAAGGAGTCATGGATAACCCCTTTCAAGAAATACCTACTACACGGAGTTTTACCGAAAAGAAAGAACGAAAGACGAAAAATCATTCGCAAAGCTTCGCAATATGTAATGCAGGATGGAATAATGTATCGAAAGGGATTCTCAATTCCCTTGCTTCGGTGCATCGCCCACGATGAGATAAAGCAGGTCTTGAAAGAAGTTCATGAAGGAGAATGTAGAGACCATACTGGAGGCCAAATTTTAGCAAAAAAGATACTACACTATGGACACTATTGGTCGATCATCAATTGAGATGTCGCGGACTATGTAAGAAGGTGCGACAAATGTCAAAAGTATGCAAAAATCCTGAGTGCTCCTCCGACGGAACTCATACAGATGGTTAATCCCTGGCCATTTGTAATATGGAGGATTGATATAATCGGCCCCTTGTCGATCACCAAAGGAGGTGCAAAATATGCAGTTGTTGCAGTCGATTACTTTACCAAATGGGTGGAAGTAGAGCCCTTAGCTACAATCACCACCAAAAAGATCATTAATTTTGTTTTGCGAAACATCATATGCCGTTTTGGCCTCCCGCTAACTATCATTACGGACAATGGAACTCAGGTCGAAAATAGGGAATTCAAAGAATGTTGTCAAAAGTATGGCATTGAGAAAAGGTTTGTGGCAGTCGCTCACCCTAAAGCCAATGGAAAAGTCGAAGGCGTAAATAAGATAATCAAATCAATATTGAAGAAACATTTGGAGAAGGCTAGAGGCAAGTGGGTGGATGAGCTTCGGACAGCACACTGGGCTTACCGAACCACCCACAAGTCTGCGATTGGCTACACTCCATTTGCTTTGGCATACGGCATAGAAGCTATGATACCCACGGAACTTGAAGTCCCTTCACATCGCGTAACTCATTATGACCCTAAGGCGAATCGAGATCTATTACTGGCATCATTGGACTTTGTTGATGAAAAAGCGAAGAAGCTGATTTAAAGGCGGTTGCATATAGCACCGAGTCGCTTGATATTACAATGAAAAAGTCCAACCGAGAATCTTTGACGTGGACGATCTTGTTTTAAAGCGAGTTTCTCCAATCCCATCGTAGTTGAATCCTGCATGGGAAGGTCCATACGTCATTGAACGGAAGGTTGGAGAGGATCTTTCAAGCTAGCGACCGTCGATGGCGTAACGCTCCCCTGAGCATGGAATAGCGAGCATCTGCGTCGTTATTACACTTAGTTATTTCCTTTGCATTTTAGTAGTAATTGTTTCCAATATGTTTTTCTTTTGTTTTTGGCATGTAATAAGACAATTCATTTTGTTCCTATTTATTATGATCAATAAAGGCTTGAAGCCACTTTTCTATGAACTGTTGATGTTCCGTGTGTAATAATTCTTTGGCAAAAATTAATTCACATTATTTTGACCAGCGTACGAATGCGAATGCAAAATTAAAATTCAATCGATAAAATAAAAATCTCTAAGTCCCCAGAGTGCAGACTAGAGCGCTTTGAGTCCCCAGAGCGCGGACCAGAGTATAAACGACTTAAATCTCTAAGTCCTTAGAGTATGGAATAGAGTAATCTTAGTCTCTAAAGCACGGTCTAGAGCATAAACGACTCAAAAATATCTAAGTCTGCGGAGTATGGACTAGAGTACTCTGCGTCCCCAGAGCACGGACTAGAGTATAAATGACTTAAAAATCTTTAAGTCTCTAGAGTGCGGACTAGAGTACTCTGTGTCTCCATAGCGTGGACTAAAGTATAAATGACTTAAAAATCTTAAAGTCCTCGGAGTGCGGACTAGAGTGCTCTGAGTCTCTAGAGTGTGGGCTAGAGTATAAATGATTCAAAAAATATCTAAGTCAATGGAGTGCGAACAAAAAGTATTCTAAGTCCCTAAAGCATGGACTAGAAAATTTACGATTCCAAAAATTTTCAAGTTACATGGAAGTGAACTGGAGCTTGTGTAACTCATAAGATTTCGAATTTCGACCACAAGCAAGACAGTAAGTTGAATAGTGAAAATTATTGAAAACAAAGAAACAAAGTTTTATTCACTAATCCAAAATAAAGTTCCACTACAGTTTCTCCTTAACTCGGAGCAAAAAGTCTATTCACAATGACTATGAAAATAAATAGAAATAACTATATAATTCAGACTTATCCAGATAAGGCAGGATCAGATGGCTACTTTTTTGATTTCTTTTCCTTCCTCAGCTTCTCGAAAGCTCCTCACTCGAACATTTTCTCTTGGATGCTTTACTTCCTAGTGAGATGGGGCTCGGGGAAGGAGGAGAAACTTCTAGTGGCCTGCTCCCATCGGGGAGAATGACCTTCAAGGGTCTGTTCAGGGGATCATCCAGTTCCACCACTTGGGGCTCAGCCTTAATCATAACTTTCTTCTTCCCCTCTTCCATGATTTGTTCCTCCATGCTCAGTTTCGAAGTATGTTTGGATGCGCCCGTGATTTCGACTTCGTCATGTTCTTCTGTAGGTGAGGGGTTCTCAAGTTTGTCTTAATCGAGCGTGCCGATCATTTGAGCACTGCGTCCGAGAGCATTCCTAATATGAGATGCCTCTCCCAATTTCTCTTCCTTCTTCGTGGAGGCATCACTCCTTGGAGTTGGTTCAGGGTCAGAATGGCCTACAAGAAGTTATAAAAGACAAATGTTAAAAAACATTTATTGCCCGCTAAGAAGCGAGGGTTATTTGAACTTTATAAAAGGAGGTTAAGTACCAGTAACTGGCTGACTCTCAGCTGTTTTGGGAGTCTCACCCTTTAGGATAGGGGATAGAGCGTGAATATGGAGCCCATGCTCCTCAGGGTTATAGCCAATATGTTGCTCGAAAGGGTCGAGTGATGAGCGACCAGTAGGTTGAAAAGGGGATGAACTGGAGACTTGGTTCTTGACGGACCAGCGGTGTCATTTTTTCCTTTTGACGAGGAGAATTCTCTTCCATAAAGGGATTTAGCCGCAGATAGGCCAGATCATTATCGCGACACTTCCTTCACAAGAGCTTCCTCATCAACCTCTTCGGTTCCCAACTCTCTGCCATTTTTTACACTAGCTTTCTTTGGGTTCAAACGTGTATTTGGGCTATTTGTTTATGGAATGTATCTGTATTCAAATTTTTGAGGAAAGCAATAAAGATTATACTTACAGGGAATATAGGCAGTTATGCCGAACCACTATAATTCGGGTGTTCTCGTTTTTATTGTTCTTGCTGCATTCTTTTGTGATATTCCTTTGTCTTAACTTATTTTCTTCATTAATCTCTCTAAACAATCCTACTCAAGGGTGTTACTGATCAATTTTGGTGCTAACAGCGACAGATCTTTCTGGATCCCTACCACGCCTTTTTTGTTTGATCGGGACGTGCCGCGAGTCAATGTTCAATTTGTGGCTCATGATGTCCGAGGAGATTCCATACATGTTAGAATGTGTCCAGGAAAACACGTCGAGGTTTGCTCGGAGAAATTCAACCAGTTCCTCTTGCATTTGTTGGCTTAACTAAAATCTAATCTTTATCATTTTAGAATCGTTGCTATCATCGATCGAGACATCGATCATCAGTTTGGTGGAAGAAGCTTGGCCGTCTTTACTTTCATCTTCACTTTCGGTATCTCTAGGGTCAAGATCTCTTTGGAATTGGCTGTGGTGCCCGGGCCTGGGCTCAGGCACCAATTGTCAATTTACAACAAAACAGACACAGAGAGATTCCTCTACGCCCTTTCCTTTTTCTCTTCGCTGCGCATCTTGCAACTGAGCAACATAACAGATCGTCTAGCAGCCTGATCTCTTTGAACGACTCCAACCCCATGATCGGTGGGGAAGAGCCAGAGACTATGGGGCAATAACAGCCCCGAACTAAGCTAGGGCCAAGCGGCCCAAGAATGCATTATATGGCGAACCTATATCCCACACCATAAATTGTAACATCCGGACTCTCCGACGTTCTCCAATTCCTAACTCCGATGGCAATTCCCCCAATCGAGCGGGTATAATCGCACTCCCGTTGAAACCATGAATACGAGACTGACAGGGCTTCAAATCTTTAATCTCCATTTTCATCTGGTTATAAGCTCGCTTGAACAATATATTTACAGAACTTCCATTGTCTATTAAGATCCTCTTCATCAAAGCAGGACCTACTTGAGCTGATATGACAAGTGGATCGATGGTTAGGGCTTCGACCCTATCGACATCTCTGTCTTAGAAGACAGTGCTGTTAGTCATCATATTCTTTTGCTTGGCTAGAGCCCCATCTTCCAAACTACTACAACGCCCGAAGCTCGCATGTCTAATAGAACTGGCATATGACTCCATTTCCTTCCAAATTCAATCTGCTGGATGAGGACCACAGCTAACAGTATCTATCACTAACCTCCCACTAGTAAGAGAGGATTCCTCCTGTCTTGCCTAATTCGATACACGATTCTGATTTGATAGGCCCGGACCTCCAGACCGCGGTGCCTGTACAAATTGCTCCAACTTTCTTTCACGTATCAAACTTTTAATGATATCCTGCAAATGACGACACTCGTTCATGTTACGGCCATAGCTTTCATGGAATCTACAAAACTTACCTGTTTGAACCCGTCCTTCCGATGACTGCTTCAGAGAAGGTTTCTTGTACCGAACAATATTGCATGTCTGTAAATATACATTTTCCAGCGACGTATTCAAAGGAGTATAATTATCAATCATTGGAGCCCTATGTCGTGGACCATGATTCTAATCCCGCTTCCTATTTTGATTACCATCATCTTTCTGCTGATTTTGTTTATTCTGAATGTTCAATAGCACTTTTCCGGAGCTCTCCTAGGATTGTTTAACAGCCACACTCTGAATTCCTTCCACACTAGGCCCTACGTCATCCTTTTTCCTAGACTGTTTCGCATCCTCCCTTCTCAAGAATTGGGCTGCCTTGGAATAGAAACGGTCCAATGACGCAGGATGCTTTCCAACCAACCATTTTCCAAACTCAGAATCAGGATCAATGCCCTTAGTCAGCGCCATCAGAACGGAGTTATCAGTAGTATTGCTAATCCCAATGCACGCAGCATGAAATCTCTCCAAATAACGTCTAAGTGTCTCTCTAGGAGCTTGAGTGACATTGGACAAAGTATTAACATCCTTTGGCCTCATTACATGCATCCAGAACTGCTCAACAAACTTTGTCGCAAACTGATCAAAACAAGAGATAGATCAAGGTGGCAGATGGGTAAACCACATTGTAGCTATGCTCTCTAAAGAGATCCAAAGACTCTAGCATTTAACTGCATCATCAGCTCGTGCAACATTCATTAACCATTCATACTTCAAAATATGTTGATTAGGATCAGAGCTCCCTTCATAAATGGATAAAGTAGGCATCCTGAATCGTCGAGGTAGTTCAACATATAGTATCTCGTCAGTAAAAGGAGTATGACTCTGGAAGATTCCCTAGTCGTCATTACTAAGACCTTGACTCTCTCGGATCATCTGACGGATCATCATCGGGATGTCCGGCATCTAGACATTCTAGGATCGTTGACCCAAGGTGTGGTCGGGTTACATAATGCGAGGTTGGGCCTATCGCAGTTGACGGTCTGTATCTCGCCTCCTTGGTTCTAAGTCCTCTAGAACATAAGGTTCGGGAGTATGTTGGTGACGGTTAGGATCTGTCTGATTTCAGGCACCAACCCCCAATTCAGTAGTAGCGGTGGCAGTGCGATTGTCTATAACATGATAAGGAACAGTGCCTCCCTAGGAGGACGGTCCAGTCTGATAGCTGATTGACGGGCCAACTCTCGATTGCCCAATATTCAGTGTATGCTGATATCCAGTAGCTTGAGCGTAACTCCCATCCAGCCGTGGACGTGTGGATCTATGATGGAAATCTGAAGTGGCTGAACTCTCAGTGGATGAATAGGAAGCCTGATCCCTCTTGGATCTCCTTCGTCATTGACGGTTTAGTTGGTTGGTCAATTCTGCGTTAGCGTGGATTTGAGTGAGCTGTTGGCAACTCTGAGTTAGCTCTTAGATTAGCAAGTGAAATTCTTCCCTGATGATAGGGCCTTGCGGATCTGATGGTTCGGCAGCGTTCTAATTGTCAGGAGGTAGATGTATGGGATTCTGTCTGTCCCGTCCTTCTGGATCTGCGACAGCTAAAATAGTCCTAGCGTTAACCATGATAGATAGCGAAGCTCTTAGACTTGATGCACATCTGAATAGGATGGAATAAATTTGAACTTTGAAATCTACATCATCTTCTTAGATTTGTGTAATTCGATATTGATAGTAGATCCAACGAGCAAGAGAAAAACTGTGTTCTCTCAATGAAAGCACCAAAGTGCTTGCACCAAAATTGGGCACAACATTCTTCGAAAGTGTTTGAAGAGATAAAAGTGAAGAAGAAAAATGTAAAAGAGGATTATCTAACAAGCACTCCGAATTGTAATCAGAGAAACAGTAGAGAAACACAAAGGTTTAGAGTAGTTCAGCATGTTGCCATCATCTACTATGAAATGGTTGATCTTTACTAACCTTTTCTTGCTGATTACAATGAATTACAATAGTGAATTTCTAGTACAACAGTGATTTTCGAGCACAGCAATGGTTTCGGCAGATTATGGATGTAGGAGAGCCAAAAGTCCATTTTCTATAGGTTCTAGGATGCTATTTATAGGCATAGGCTGCAAATATCTCGCTCAAATCTTGGAAGACCTCTTCTTCCATATGCATGAGCCCACATGATCGATCCCATGACATTTGCACTTGGTCGGTGATCGATACGAACGAATTTCGTATGGATCAAAATCTCGTCCGATCAAACCGAAATCGATCATTAACATTCTTGGGGATGCACGTAAGCTCCTATGAAAATTTGGCGGCATTTGGACCTGTAGATTTTGAGTTCCGATCGATGCATGTTTGGATTTATTGAAGGCTGCTGAATTCGCATCGGTCACGTTCGCATCGATCTGTTCGTGTCGGTCTGAGCACGTGCCTGCAAGTTGACGTGGCGCTAAATTCATAGGTCGATCCACTTTTTATGCCGAATGACCGAGTCTTTCCAATGTTTATGCCTCGTTCATAATGACATATCTTGTCCCTGTTTGTATCGATCAGCTATGCCTCATTTTGTATCGATTCTATGTATTCCATTCGTACTGAGTTTTTGTGTTTATTTTGTATCGATAGGAAGCGCTCATTTCGAACCGATCGCTTAACGGTCACTTTGTATCGATAGATGAATGATCCCTTCATATCGATCACAACGTAGTCTATTTCGTATCTATGTGAGATAATGACTTCATCTCGACCTGTGGCCGATCGATACGAAATGTGCTTGAAAACTAGATCGATGCAAAATCGACTTCCGTGTCACTGCCGATGGATACAAAGTAGATAGTGGCCTGTCGATTCGAAGTGAACTTGCTTGCTGATGGATACGAAGAAAATCAACTTCGATGGATGTGAAGTTGGATGGATACGAGATGAGGTCTGAGGGTCGATGGATACGAACAGGACGGTTGCATGGTGATGGATACGAATATGAGGGATACGAACTAAGTGCGTCTCATGTGCAACTTGATCGGTCTATAACTTGAGCATATGAACTGTGATTGACTCGAAATTTAGAACTTGGGCTTTTGCGGCTTTGCTTGTCATTAATTGTAGCTCTATACGGACTCGGGAAAATTTTACCAGTATCCATAGTGAACCTATGTATACCGTTTTTCAGGATGAACTTCCTTTGGTTCTCAGCTAACTTCTTGGTGTCACGGCCTTGTCAAAAGGCGGGATAACAACAACAGATAATGGTTGAATTTCCCCTGAATCGATGGGACGCCAAGCGAATGGGTATAAGATTTTTTATGTATTATTACTTTTACATTTTCTCCTATAATAAAGGAATATATTACAGACTCTGTGATAATTGATCTGATATTTTTTTGATTTTTTTTCTTGAGTTTTCAGCATGCATTGGTAGCTCAAACTACATGGAAATGTATGGATACTTTATTAGCAACATGCATGATACAATAGTAATAAAAAGGGGCCAAAGATGTTCTTTGCTTTTATAATCATAAATCTATCGAACTTTTGTAGAATCGAGAATGCCAGCCAAAGATTTAAGTAACATCTACTGATAAATTGTTTGGATGGAGTTATTATTGACAAAAATCTTCCAGATCTCTCAAATTTTCAAAGATATTTCATGGGAAAGCATAATTTTACATAAGATGAGAAACTACAATTAAAAAATATTTTTGGAAAGTTGAGTTAGAAGTAGTAGATGAGAATATGTTCTGAAATGTATTGGACAACTGGAGATGTTTTCTTTCAGAAGTTTCGAGAGTTTGGGCTTTTGGGTGGGTTAAAATGTTAGTTCGATGGTAAAAATTTGTTAAGGTATTGGGCCAATTTGTGTGGTATTTTTATTTAGGCATGTGTCTTTGTTTTAATTTGGTCACGTTGGTATATATTACACATTTTGAACCTTCATTTGTTTTAATGAAAGGAACTAATTGATTGGCATTAGATGCATTAGACGTGTTTGGCATAAGGCCTACAAAATGGGTTATTCAAGCAAACCGTTGGAAAAACATTAATTGGCGTCAAAGATGTCAAACGAGGCATCAGATGTGTCTAACACCAATGGCTTAACCTAAAGGTTACCATTCTTCCCTTTACAAATTACCCTAAACTCTCGTAACCACTTCATCACATATCCTCGTTATTCCTTCATCTCCTTATCAATAACTTCAAATATATCTCAATGATTGAAATGGTGGATAAAGGTTATCTGATAGATTCTAATGTTGAAGATCTGACTGATTTATAAGCTATTGCGAGAATCAGATTGCTACAAAAAGCTCCAATCTCCTGAATTAACACTTTCGAATACAAGGGAATTCACTGGGTGAGTGATATACTATATGGTCATGGACAACGATGTCAATGAATCATCCGAATGAAAAGACTTTGTTTTTTCATATTATGTGAGCGAATGGAAGATATGGTTTGAAGGAAACATGCAATATTTACGTTAGGGAAATGTTAGCATTTTTTGTAACGACCCACTATTTTGCACCATCTAAATTTGATAATAAATTAAAACATGTCAAACTTGAATAGTTCAAAACAATAGATTGTAAAAAAATTAGAGCAAATGAAAACAAATCACAGAATCACAGATACAGAAATCAGAATACTCGCAGCGGAAATAAAACACCATAGTGGTTCATGAAGCCACTATCAACATAGTCTCAAAATAAGTGCAAATTACATAATCTTAAAACTAATACAGTTTGAAACAACTACAGAAAATCCCAAATTCATTTGTCTCAATTACATAGGCTAAGATAAAAGACTGAACAGAAAAATAGATAATAGCTTGATAAAGATGATCTCCAGCAGTCCTAGCTCTAGAAAATGAAGTCCAAACTGATACTCAAGCTGACCCGAGCGTAAGATAAAACATAAACACTCGAGTCAGGACATACATACTTATACGTTGTAAACCAACCCAAGTGAACTGTAATATAAAGTACAAGTAACTTAAAGGATGCTTGGGACCGTCCATCCTCTAAGGATCCGTTAAACTATTTACTATGTAGTAATATTTCGCTACTATAATAGCGTCCATTAGTAAAATAAACTTACTTTTAAATAGCATTAAGGGGTTACCCATATAGCCCTTAACACATAATAGTCCTAGTAGTCCACTCATAGTCCCTCGTGATCGGGAAGCCACCAGAGGATACTCCACGGGCTACGGGAGAAAACCAAATTCGTACAAGGCTCGCTATGGTAGGTGACACGGCACAATTAGGCAGTGCCAGGGTAGATATACCAATTACTATCCGGACTGGTGGTGACGCGTAGCTATTACTACCGCCTACCTCGAGCCATACTCCCAAAATCAAAGGTGCGCACCAAACAATCACAAGGTAATAGAATGGCATAAGAACAAGTGTGTCCGATAAGAGGGGCTACCTCACTGGCCCGGATCGCTCCTGTTTTAGCCACCTTATGCCAACTCATGGGAGTCAGGTCCACGTATATACCTCAACAGAACGTCGCCACCATCCTACTTCATTATGGAATATCCACCGCGTACATGGTTGTCAAAGTGGTTTTCGGTGTCGACAGAGAGTATGCCCATATCTGATCCCGATCTCTTTAACAACCAACGTTATTATTACTCGTGGTTATAAATTTCAAAAATAGTTTATATTTCAATCAAAATACTTCATTTTAAACTATTTAAAGGTGAAGTTATTATACTTACAAATCAAATATCCAATTCCCAAAAGTTTAGCCTTTTCTGAGTTTGTTCGCATCAACTACAACACTTACAAAGTGCTGTAATGTCCTTTACAACGGTTTTTAAGTCAACTTCAGAAATGATAGCATTCCTGAAGTGCTGTTAATTAATTTTCAGATTTCATTACAATTTCAGCAACAACTAAACTTCAATTTAAACCAATTTAACTTATAAAAATCATATTTTCCACTTAAAAATGTTTATTTAAATACCCTTTAACTTATGATTTTTATAAAGTAAATTTCACCAATAAATATCCAATTTTTCAATGTTTCACTTATTAAAGTCAATGTATAATTTCTATTCTTTTGCATTTACTTTACAATTTTAATTTAATTTATCATTTCGTAAATTAAAGTACATTTCCATTTTATTTTTTTAACTTAACTTTTATTTTAAACCAAATTTCATATTTCCAAGTCAAGTTATATCTTAAATTACACTTTTAAACATACATTTATCTAACCATTTAATTCATAGAAAAATTAATAACACTTTATTAATTCACTTTAAATTCCAATTTATATCAAATTATCATATTTTATTCACTTAACTTAAAGTCCATTTTTAAACAAAATCACAAATTTCAAAATAAATTTATACTTCAATTTCCACTTAACCATTCATTTATTTACATATTTAACTTGTATAAAATCACTAACCTTTTATAAAAATCATTTTTAATTCAATTTAAATCAAAATATTATAATATACAACTTTAGAACACTTAAAATTTCTAGAGAAAATATATATAAAATAACCACGGGTCTGTATAATATTTTCTAAACTGGATCAAGTGATACGGATAATATATCATTTCAATCCGTAATTTACAAAGAAAAATCCAAGTTCTATCATTTCAAACCCATAGTCCCAAGTTAAATAAAATAAATAAAATAAATAAAAATCGCTCAGGCCTATCATTTCAGCCCATAACGATCTTTCCTTATTCTAAAGTATGTTCGAGTATGTATCAATTCAACCCATAGTGATTCTACTCTACAGGGAACTTGCAGTGTGATAAACAGAAATAAATGAACAGTAAACAACATATAACATAGCGGATGATGTGACAAGTTTATAACAGGGCTTAATATCATAAAATTCATATCACAGGCAAGTATAATATGATATAATAATTCTACAATTTCACTTGCTATCAATTTACAATTCTATAAGTGTGAATGTCAAACGTGAATACTCACCTCTTCGACGCTAGAGATTTGATTCAAAAATAAAAATATCCACACATCGAAGAGCGCAAAGAAGGCACGATCAGATTGTAGAGGATGCGACAACCAGATTCAAATCTTGAAACAAATATAAATCAAATCTAAGTATAAAAATTCTTATAAGAATACATCAAATCTGAATAAAACAAACTGGAAATAAGTGGAATCAAAAGACTTGAACCATAGTGGCTCGACCACTCCACCATACGACTCAACCCACACCTCAAAGGGCTCGTCCATGATCAGATTCAAGGCTTGAAAGGCTCGCAAGGCATCGGGAAGTCGAAGGAGTAGGCTGCGATTTGCAACAGGAAAATTGGTGAAATGAAATGAGTTCTATGGTCTGGTCCTAAACATCAGGTGGCTCGGCATGTGCATGGGCTCATCACAGCCTGACCATCATCACCTGGAGGTGCGGCTAAGGTCAGAAGTGGCATCGCGGGCTGGAGGAGATGGCTGCGGCATTGGTGGTTACGGCTGCACTTGATGGTGGGGAGATACATTGGATCGGAAAGGCTTTTCTATGGGTTTGAGGTGGCGAACTACATAGAATTTTCGGCCAGATCTGTCACATCAGGAGGTGGAGGCCGTACTAGTGGTGGTGGAGGGTGCAGGCCGGTTAAGATAGATGGATAGGCCGAGCACTTGGTGGAGCAGGCAATAGGAATAAAAGAAAAACACAGAAAGAAGAAAAAGAAAATAAGAAGAAGAAAAAAAAATATATGCACCATTACTTACATAGGAGATCTTCACGCGAGAAGATTAAAGCCAAAAGATGCGGTAAGGTATTGTACGTGAGCTGCACTACTTAACAAAGAAGGCTCACGTTGATTTAGCGGAAACGCAAGAAACAAATAATTGAAATGTCAGAGAAATTAAAGGATTTTATTCCTATTAAATCAAGAGAAGCAAAATGGGAAGTGGAATGAGATGAAAAAATTTACATGCGAAGTGCAAGGCAACTAGGTGGCTAGGGTTTAATTCTTCCTTAAAAAAATGCATTGTTGTTGATTTGCAAGGCTAAAGTACGGAATCAAAGGGGTGTGTATTAAATGGCAATAAATAAATTGAAATGTATGCCCAAAATTAATCACAAAGTAACGTATCTTATATTTATTTGTTTCCTATTTACTTAAAATATATGCTAAAAACAATTCAGTAAATAATGTACCGTTTATATAACACCAATGAAATAAACACGAAACAGATATAAAACATATCAAATAAAACGTATAATTTCATTGCTATTTACAACTTTGTTTATTACTCAATTTAAAATTTGATTTGTTACATATCCATTTAATTTGTTTACTTAACTAAGAAAACAGATGTAGAAACGTATAAAAGAAACGTATAAATTTATTGCTTTTTACAACATTATTTATTACTTAATTTACAAAGTATATGACCAATTTAAATGAAACAAAAGCGGAACAATGTTGTAAATATATAGTTTAAATAAAAGATTAGAAGTTAGAATTTAAATTTTTAAAATTTCAATTAAAGTCAAAATTTGCCAAAAATCTGAAATACCAGAAATTGTTTATATTTAATAAAATTGGGCAAATGATTTATAACCAATTCAGGAAATTTCTAAAATTCAAACTTTTAAATAATTAAACAATAAAGTTTTTAAAGTAAAATGAATAAAAATATAATTTTTTTGGGCTGTTACACTCTCCCCCGCTCAACATTTTTCTTCCTCGAAAAGGAACAAAAGAAGGAAAAACAAAGGAAGATAAGATAGCAAAGAAAAAGTACCTGAAACAAACAATTCCAGATTCGAAGCCTGTATGCTCTCCTCCGTTTCCTAGGTGCAATCCCGTTCATCAGTGCTCCACTTCACTTTGACCAGGCTGACAGATTTTCTTCTTAGTTGTTTCGTACCTCAATCGATGGTACGAAGTGGCTTCCTCTCAATAGTCAGATTAGGCTCGATATCCAAACTATCAAGAGCCGAAGGCTGGATAATAAGAGATGGATCATGTAGACAGCGACAAAGGTGTGATACATGGAATACATTATATACTTCAACGAATTTCTCGGGCAAATCTTGACGATAAGCAAAAGACCCAATCCTTTCCAAGATGCGAAAAGGATCGATGAACCTAGGAGCAAGCTTCCCTCTACGCCCAAACCGAATCTCATTCCTTAAGGGAGAGACCTTAAGGAAAACGAAATCTCCGACAGCAAATTCCAAACACCTTCTACGACGATCAGCGTACTTCTTCTGCCTATCCTAAGCAATCCTTAACCTCCTCTTAATCTCCTCGACCTTCTCCGAAGCTTCCAAAATCATCTCAGGACCAAGAACCAAACGATTACCGGATTCAATCCAGCAAGATGGAGACCTACAAGGTCTTCCATAAAGAGCAGCAAACAGAGACATCTTAAGACTAGCCTGATAACTATTTTTATATGTGAATTCAACAAGATGGAGATGATCTTTCCAAGATCCTCCATAATCCAAAATATAAGAACGAAGAAGATCCTCTAGAATCTGATTTACTCTCTCCGTTTGACCGTCGGTCTGCGGATGGTAAGCAGTGCTTAGATTCAGATGAGTACCCAAGTATTCCTGGAAAGCTTTCCAAAATTGACTGGTAAAGATAGGGTCTCGATCACAAAAAATGCTTTGGGGAACACCATGGAGGCGAACAATCTCCCCCATATAAATCTCAGATAAGCTCGAAGCCGAACGGGTAGACTTGACCGGAATAAAATGAGCGGACTTGGTCAGTCTATCCAAAATAACCCAGATGCTCTCATTTCCTCTCCTAGATCTCGGTAACCCATCGATGAAATCCATAGAAACTTGCTCCCACTTCCAATTGGGAATCTCAAGAGGCTGCAACAAACCAGGAGTCTTCTGATGATCTGCCTTGACTTGCTGACAAGTCGCACACCTACTCACAAAGATGGAGACATCACGCTTCATACCCTTCCACCAATAAAGCTTCTTCGAATCCAGGTACATCTTCGTCACACCAGGATGAATAGAAAGTTTGGATTGATGATGTTCTCGAAGTAACTCCTGCCTTAAACCATTAACATTCGGGACACAAATCCTATTATTAATTCTCAAAATCCCTCTATCATCAATCTGAGCTCCACTACCCTTCGAACTACTACCACTAACTCTGTTACGGACACTTACGTTCATACGTCTAAGCATCTCATCCTCATCCTGCTTAGCCATGATACGATCCAAAAGAGGAGAAGAAACAACAAGCTGACAATGACTTCTTCCTACCTAAAGCATCCGCCACAACATTAGCTTTCCCAGGTGTATAGTTAATGTCAAGATCATAAGAAGCAAGAAACTCAAGCCATCGAACTCGATGCTGATTCAAACCCTTCTGGGTGAAGATATACTTCAAAGACTGATGGTCAGTGAAAAGGTCAAACTTAGCACCCAAGAGATGATGCTCCAAAGCTTCAAAACAAAGACAACAGCTAGCAATTCTAAATCATGAGCTGCATAGTTGGCCTCATGGGTCTTCAGCTAGCGACTAGCATAAGCAATCACCTTCCCATCTTGCATCAATACCGCTCCCAAATCCACATGAAAAGCATCAGTGTATACCGTTAATCCCTCATTTCCATTCGAAACGGTAAGCACTGGTGCGGAAGTAAGCTTATTCTTTAACTCTTCAAATGCTGCTTTACACTTATCATCCCATATAAACTTAGCGTTCTTTCGAGTTAAAGCAGTGAGAGGTGCAGAAATCCGAGCAAAGTTCTCAATGAATCTCCGATACTAACCGGCAAGGCCCAGAAAACTGCGAATATCAATTGGAGTCTTAGGATTTTCCTAATCTTTTATAGAATAGGGAGAAATAAGGACTCCAGAAAAGATAGAGTAATCAAACTAAGAAAGAGAAAGGAAGGAAAGACTTACATTAATTGCAGCGATCTTGACTAGATTAATAGAAACTCCATCACTAGAAACAATATGTCCGAGAAATCGGACTTCCTCTTCCCAGAAATAGCATTTAGAGAATTTAGCCTTCAACCGATGATTTCTAAGAGTCTCTAGAACATATTTCAAAGCGACTCATGCTCATCTCTTGTTTTGGAGAAGACAAGGATGTCATCAACAAAGACTATAACAAATTTATTAAGCACATCATGAAAGACACGATTCATCAAATCGACAAAGAAAGCGGGAGCGTTAGTCAAACCAAATGGCATAACTAACCATTAAAAGAAACTATTCTTAGTACGGAAGACGGTTTTGGGAATGCTCTCCTCAGCAACTCTGAGTTGGTGAAAACCTGTGGCAAGATCAAGTTGAGAGAAAATAGGAGCTCCATAGAGCTGATCAAATATATCATTAATGCAAGGCATAGAATATCTGTTTTTCATAGTGAGATTATTTAGCTCCCTATAATTAACACACATCCAGAGGGAACCATCAGACTTGGTGATGAAAACCATGGCTGCTCTCCATTCTAAAAAGTTAGGTCTGATCAGACCTTTAGAGGACAAGTCTTGAATTTGCTTCCTTAACTCAACCTTCTCACGGGGTGCCATTCTTCTAGGTTGAAGAACTACAGGTCGAGCTCCAGGAATAAGATCAATACAGAAATCAATTTCCCGCTTAGGTGGTAAAGAAGTGACTTCACCAAATATGTCGGGAAATAGTTTGACAACAGGAGTCGAATGGATATCACCAGGGAAAGCACCAAGAGAATAAATAAAGCTGCCAACAAAATCTTGGGGAAAATTACACCGAATTTCCTAAGAATTTCCGAAGTCATCCTTAAGAGAAACAGTTCGAGAGCTACAAGAGATATGGGCATCATGCCTATTTAACCAATCACCCCCAAGTAGAAGATCAAAAGCATCAAAACCCAAGACATAAAAATCACCAGTGAAACAGTGCTCAATATAGAGACGCTTCACTCGCTTACAAATTCTACTAAGATTTGTAGGACCCCCAATAGGATTTGTAACACACAAAGGTACAGAAGAAAACTCGAGAGAAAGGAGATGCTCAAATTTATTACAAAGATCCAAAGAAATAAAGCTACGGGAAGCTCCAGTATCGGATAAAACACGAACAGGAGATTTAAACAAAGTAAAAGTGCCCGGAAGTGTACCTTGGCTATCACTAGGAGAAGGAGCAGGAGCAGGTGTAGGCGGTGGGGCTGGAGAAGATGCAGAAGTCACAACAAAAATACCTGATGCCTTGCCCTTCTTCTGAGTAGGGAAGTCCTTCTTGAAATGTCCAGGTTGTAGACAAATGTGGCAGAGGTCACGCTTGGCCAATTGAGCTGGAGGAGGAATAGCAACACTTAAGGTAGGACAACTATTAGCATAATGTCCCTTCTGATCACACCGGTAGCAAGTAATGGCCGATAGGTCGATCAGCTTCCTCTGAGATGAAGAAGATGATCCCAACCCTGGGGCCCTGTTCTGGTTCTTCTGATGGTGGAAGTTGGGCTTCCTCTTATTGGAACTACCAGAAGAAGACTGAGATGGAGCAGAACGGGTAGCTGGAAGATCCTTAGAGGGAGGTTTCTCATATCTAATGGCCATATTGCGATAGCTCATTGAATTTCCTCTCATATTCAGCAAAAGACATATCTCCTTGCTTTAAATCCATGAATTCTCGATACAGCTGAGACTTCCCTGCTTTGGGCATCCATTTCACAAGAAAAGTATCCCTAAAGCATGATAAGGGATATAAGACAGATTTCAAAAAGGGAGGAAACTGAACCAAACTTGAACACAGAAGAAGATACCTAAATTGTTCCCAAGAAATGTCAACCTCAGCGTGTGAGCTGTAACTGACAGCCACCAATCCAAAGCTGCTCCTTTCAATTGCCATGCTGCCAACTGACGCTGCTGGGCATTAGTGATCTCAAGACCGGAGAAGATTCTCTCCAAGTCCCTCAACCACTGTTGAGCTTCAATTATGCTTTCAGATCCTGTGGACTTGGTGCCACCAAGCTCGGTATATTCCTTGCAAAGCTTAGTGAACCTAACGTGGCAGCGGGTGCAGGAGATGGGGCAGCACCACATCCCCTACCTCTAGCATTTCCTCGATTCATCCTGAGAAATCAAGAATGAATTTAAGGATAGAGGAAAAATAGAGACCAAGATAGATTAGATAAGACAAAGTTCAACTAGAACAGGCATTCAACAAAGGACCTAATTACATAAGGTGGAGAAAGGAAAGAAGTAGTCGGAAAAATTCATTTCAAAACAAGAAAGTTTTATATCAAATACTTCTTTGAAAATCCTTTAAAAATTATTTTATACTTTAAAATACATTCTCTCGCAAGGAAAGGATTCTAAGATTGACTTCACTCATTCTAGGGTATTTCTACCCTATCTCTAATGAGTTTTTTCTCCGCAGGCTATGGTTCGCTAAAAACCAAAGCTCTGATACCAAATGTAAAGACCCACTATTTTGCACCATTCAAATTCGAAAATAAATTAAAACATGTCAAACTTGAGTAGTTCAAAACAATAGATTATTAAAAAATTGGAGGAAATCAAATCAAATCACAGAATCACAGACACAGAAATCAGAATACCCGTAGCGAAAATAAAATACCATAGTGGTTCATGAAGCCACTGTCAACATAGTCTCAAAATAAGTGCAAATTACATAGTCTTAAAACCAATACAGTTTGAAACAGCTACAGAAAATCCCAAATTGATTTGTCTCAATTACATAAGCTAAGATAAAAGACTGAACAGAAAAATAGATAGCAGCTCGATAAAGATGATCTTCAACATTCCTAGCTCCAGGAAATGAAGTCCAAACTGATACTCAGGCTGACCCGAGCGTAAGATAAAACATAAACACTCGAGTCAGGACATACATACTTATACAGTGTAAACCAACTCAAGTGAACTGTAATATAAAGTACAAGTAACTTAACGGATGCTTAGGACCTCCCATCCTCTAAGGATCCGTTAAACTATTTACTGTGTAGTAATATTTCGCTATTATAGTAGGTCCATTAGTAAAATAAACTTACTTTTAAATAGCATTAAGGGGTTACCCATATAGACCTTAACAAATAATAGTCCCAGTAGTCCATCCAGTATCTTAGTCCCTCGTGATCGGGAAGCCACCAAAGGATACTCCATGGGCTACGGAAGAAAACCAAATTCGTACAAGGCTCGCTATGGTAGGTGACACGGCACAACTAGGCAATGCCAGGGTAGATATACCAATTACTATCTGGACTGGTGGTGACGCGTAGTTGCTACTACCGCCCAGCTCGAGCTACACTCCCAAAATCAAAGGTGCGCAACAAACAATCACAAGGTAATAAAATGACATACGAAAAAGTGTGTCCGATAAGAGGGGCTACCTCACTGGCCCGAAATTGCTCCTATTTTAGCCACCTTATGCCAACTCACGGGAGTCAAGTCCACGTATATACCTCAACAGAATGTCGCCACCACCCTACTTTATTCTGGAATCTCCACCGCGTACACGGTTGTCAAAATGGTTTTCGGTGTCGACAGAGAGTATGCCCATATCCGATCCCGATCTCTTTAACAACCAAAGTTATCATTACTCGTGGTTATAAATTTAAAAATTAGTTTATATTTCAATCAAAATACTTCATTTTAAACTATTTAAAGGTGAAGTTATTACACTTACAAATCAAATATCCGATTCCCAAAAGTTTAGCCTTTTCTAAGTTCGTTCGCATCAACTACAGCACTTAGAAAGTGCTGTAATATCCTTTACAACAGTTTTTAAGTTAACTTCAGAAATGATAGCATTACTGTAGTGCTGTTAATTAATTTTCAGATTTCATTACAATTTCAGCAATAATTAAACTTCAATTTAAACCAATTTAACTTATAAAAATCATATTTTCCACTTAGAAATGTTTATTTAAATACCCTTTAACTTATGATTTTTATAAAGTAAATTTCACTAATAAGCATCCAGTTTTTCAATGTTTCACTTATTAAAGTCAATGTATAATTTCTATTCTTTTGCATTTACTTTACACTTTTAATTTAATTTATCATTTCGTAAATTAAACTACACTTCCATTTTATTTTTTTAACTTAACTTTTATTTTAAACCAAATTTCATATTTCCATGTCAAGTTATATCTTAAATTACACTTTTAAACATACATTTATCTAACCATTTAACTCATAGAAAACTCAATAATACTTTATTAATTCACTTTAAATTCCAATTTATATCAAATTATCATATTTTATTTACTTAACTTAAACTCCATTTTTAAACAAAATCACAAATTTCAAAATAAATCTATACTTCAATTTCCACTTAACCATTCATTTATTTACATATTAACTTGTAGAAAATCACTAACCCTTTATAAAAATCATTTTTAATTCAATTCAAATCAAAATATTGTAATATACAATTTTAAAATAATTAAAATTTCTAGAAAAAATATATATAAAATAACCATGGGTCTGTATAATATTTTCTAAACTAGGTTAAGTGATACGGATAATATATCATTTCAATCCGTAATTTATAAAGAAAAATCCAGGTTCTATCATTTCAAACCCACAATCACAAATTAAATAAAATAAATAAAAATCGCTCAGGCCTATCATTTCAGCCCATAACGATCTTTCTGTATTCTAAAGTCCGTTCGGGTATGTATCATTTCAACCCATTGTGATTCTACTCTTCAGGGAACTTGTAGTGTGATAAACAGAAACAAATGAACAGTAAACAACATATAACATAGGGGATAATGTGACAAGTTTATAACTGGGTTTATATCATAGAATTCATATCACCGACAAGTATAATATGATATAACAATTCTACAATTTCACTTGCTACCAATTTACAATTCTATAAGTATGAATGTCAAACGTGAATACTCAACTCTTCGACGCCAGAGATTTGATTCAAAAATAACAATATCCACACACGGAAGAGCGCAGAGAAGGCACGATCAGATTTTAGAGGATGCGACAACCAGATTCAAATCTTGGAACAAATATAAATCAAATCTAAGTATGCAAATTCTTATAAGAATACATCAAATCTGAATACAACAAACTGGAAACAAGTGGAATCAAAGGACTTGAACCATAGTGGCTCGACCACTTCACCATACGACTTAACCTACACCTCAAAGGGCTCGGCCATGATCATATTCAAGGCTTGAAAGGCTCGCAAGGCATCGGGAAGTCAAAGGAGTAGGCTGCGATTTACAACAGGAAAAGTGGTGAAATGAAATGAGTTCTATGGTCTGGCCCTAAGCATCAGGTGGCTCGGCCTGTGCATGGGCTCGTCACAGCTTGACCATGGAGGTGCGGCTAAGGTTAGAAGTGGCGTCGCGGGCTGGAGGAGATGGCTGTGCGGTGGTGGCTGCGGCTGCACTTGATGGTGGGGAGATACATTGGACCGGCAAGGCTTTTCTATGGGTTTGAGGTGGCAAACTACACATAGTTTTCAGTCAGATCTGTCACATCAGGAGGGTAAAGGCTGTACTGGTGGTAGTGGAGGGGTGTAGGCCGGTCAAGATAGATGGATAGGCTGAGCACTTGGTAGAGCAAGTAATAGGAATAAAAGAAAAACAAAGAAAGAAGAAAAAGAAAATAAGAAGAAAAATTAATATGTGCAGCCATTACTTACAGAGGAGATCTTCACGCGAGAAGATGAAAGCCAAAAGATGTAGTAAGGTATTGTACGTGAGTTGTACTACTTAACAGAGAAGGCTCACGTTGATTCAGTGGAAAAAACGCAAGAAATAAATAATTGAAACGTTAGAGAAATTAAAGGATTTTATTCCTATTAAATCAAGGGAGGCAAAATGGGAAGTGGAATGAGATGGAAAAATTTACACGTGAAGTGCAAGGCAACTAGGTGGCTGGGGGTTTAATTCTTCCGTAAAAAAATGCACGGTTGTTGATTTGCAAGGCTAAAGTATGGAATCAAAGGGGCGTGTATTAAAAGGCAATAAATAAATTGAAATGTATGCCCAAAATTAATAACAAAGTAACGTATCTTATATTTATTTGTTTCCTATTTACTTAAAATGTATGCTAAAAACAATTCAGTAAATAACGTACCGTTTACATAACACCAAAGAAATAAACAAGAAACAGATATAAAACGTATCAAATAAAATGTATAATTTCATTGCTATTTAATTACAACTTCGTTTATTACTCAATTTAAAATTTGATTTGTTACATATCCATTTGATTTGTTTACTTAACTAAGAAAGCGGAAGTAAAACGTATAAAAGAAACGTACAAATTTATTGCTTTTTACAACATTGTTTATTACTTAATTTACAAAGTATATGACCAATTTAAATGAAATAAAAGCGGAACAATGTTGTAAATATATATATAGTTTAAACAAAAGATTAGAAATTAGAATTTAAATTTTTATATTTTCAATTAAAGTCAAATTTTGGCAAAAATCTAAAATTCTAGAAATTGTTTATATTTAGTAAAATTGGTCAAATAATTTATAACCAATTATTTCTGAACTTCAAACTTTTAAATAATTAAACACCAAAGTTTTTAAAATAAAATAATAAACTTTTTTTTTGGGTTGTTACACATTTTGTATGCAACTACTTTATCTATTTCTACATGAGCGGTCATAGGATGCTTTTATCTATCAAATATCATGGTTTGTATTTATTTTCATTAAGTTTTGAAAAATGTTCTATTATTGTCTGAAGATATTATTAAATCGGTAGACCCTGAATTTAATAGAGTCTTAGAACAAATTGGACATCAACTAAATATTATCGATATTTTAAAAATTGTATTAGGACTATTGATGATACACATGTCATTGCACATGTGACTGCTGCAGACATATTATGGTTGCATGTGGCTTTGGTTTAACCTTTACATTAATAAGGGCAGGGTGAGAAGGTTTTGCACACGATGCTAAAGTTTTTTATTTGGTTTTACGTTCATTCTCACTTTACATTCATAAACAATCAAAAGAAAATACAGAGGCCGACCATAATCAAGGAAGAAAGAAGGGGAAATAAGGGATTCAACGGAAAAATCTTTGAGAAATCAATCTTCATCAAATCTCAATCTTCTATCGAATATAAGGTGGATAATAGTTAACATCCATATTTCTTATGCATGAATTCAGTTATTGTTAATTTTCAAACTGATCTTGATTATATTACCATGTTATGGATGTTTGATCATTATTTTGATATAATAATGATTTATGCAAATTTTATGCAATTATTTAAATAGGTTTTAAAGGTAAAACCTTAGTTATTGGCCTATAATTGGCTTTATTTTATGGTACGTTGTGGAAAACAGTATTTTGAAGATGATTTTTTAATTTCATAATTTTCAAATTTAATATAAATATTTTATGAATTTCTTAAATAGGAAATAGTTTTTGTTTTGGGTTTTAATTATTAAAAATAATTAAATAATTAGTTTGGCCCCAAAAAAATTTATATACGAAAGAATATGTTGATTCTAGTTTTAATGATTTTTGAAGATTTTTTTAAAGTAATTATGAATTTCTATGAATTTAGTACGCTACACAAGCAATTAAATTGATATTAATTAAGGGGATTAATTAATTAAGTTGGTAAAGTTTTTTGGAAAGATAAAACAAACTTGCGATAGATTTTTAAAAAGAAATTGGTAAAGCTTGCTTTTAACTAATAGAAAATTAACAAGTGATTAGAGTTGGTTAAATGAAATTTCTTTATATAGAAATAAAACAGTTTTCATTTTAATCACGATATTGTCATATCGTATGTTAAAATGTCGGATGCCTGAGGATGACCGATATTCATGTTGCCACTATAAAATTTGACATCAACATGAATAGATGCATACAATATCAACTTATGCTGGTGTGGAATGAATCTACTCAGGTTGAAGATATATGTGGATGCGTGTGTGTGTGTGTGTGTATATGGACTTCGGCATACCATCATTTCAACATGTAACTCACTAAAACCATTTTGATATCCCTTGTTCTTTTGTTTATGAAATACATGTCATACGATATTGATGTCATAAGTTTCTACTTTGAAACCTATGCCTTAAAAGGCTTCGATGATGCATGCCTTTATTTCAAAAACCTATTAAGCAGCCTCATAATAGCCGCACTTTTAACAGTAGACGACATTAAATGCCTTGTGGCAATGATGCTATAAGCTATAGATTTCGGTAATCATTTTTATGTAGGGATGATGTTGTATATTCTCAATTTCAACAACTATGGTTTTAAAGCACTAACGTCGCAAGTCATAATGTTTGATATCAACCATTTTGAAGCAAGATGCTGAAAGTTATCAATTTTGACAACCAATAGCGATTATATTGCTCATGGATCGATTGGACGCGAAGCGAAAGGGTATGAGCTTTTTTCCTACTTATTATTTTTGCATTTTCCCTTACAAAAAATAAAATATTATAGACTTTGTGATGATTAATATAATATCTATTTGAGATTTCTTTTTCCTTTATGATTTTGGCAAGCATTGGTTTCTCAACCTACGTGGAATCATATGGATACTTTATTAGCAACATGCATGATTAGAGTAGTAATAAGAAGGGGCTGTAGATGTTCTTCGCTTTTAAAATCGTAAATATATCAGACTTTTGTAGAATCGAGAATTGCTTGGATCGTGTTATTATTTACTTAGATCTTCCATATCTCTCAGATTTTCGAAGATATTTCATGGGGAAGCTTAATTTTACAAAATTTGAGAAACCACCATTAGCAAGTATTTCTGTGGTATTTTGATTTAGGCATGTTTCTTTGTTTTAATTTGGTCAAATTGGTATATATGTACATTTTGAACCTTCTTTTGTTTTAATGAAAGGAACTGAGGACCTTTCTTTAGAAAAATATTCATCTATGTCAATGTTTAATCCATGTTTAAGGCAATGAAACGTATGATCAGATTATGGATTTGCAAATAGACATAATTATAAGGCTTTAAGTAGCCATAATGATATCTATTATATATGTGTATAATTGGTTCAGTTCATCTATTAAGGCAAAATTTAACATGAAACAATATTTGCATAGAACACTATCTGATTTTCATATATTTGTATGCTACACTATTACAGTTAACATGACATATGGAATGTAATCCAAACATTTTTTTGATAACAAAAGGTAGTCTATTCCAGTCGGCTATGGTCTTAAACTACAGCCATCGTTTATTCCTGGGCAATGGGGTTGATTAGCAATCATAGCATATCTTTATCCATTTTCTTGCTATACTCTAACCACTAGGCACTGCACTTTATTTCTCGCATATCTTCTATAATCAATTTCTTCCTGTTTTGCCTAATTGTTGAAAAGGCGTCATCTTTCTATCAGGTTGAACAAATACCAATAGCTTTTGCCATCAATATTGTAACTGCATTTAGAAGGTTATTTTTCCAATATAATGCAACATGTAATAATTTTTTATTAACAAAGGACGTAGTCGATACATTTCTTTTTTCGTGGAATAAATAATAAATCGACATATCGATATTGTATTTATATAGAGTCTCGTCATTGCTATATTATCTTTCCTATTGTTATCCTTACTGCCATAACTGTTCTTTAGAATGTACGTCATAGCCTAAGCATATCCACCCTATAGTTCTTGCATAGTTCATTTATTCATGTTCAAATTCATGTGCATGATCCTTGATGTAACTAATAAACAAAAATATTGTTAGAGATACTTGCATAGGTGAATGAAGACATAGTCCCATACTGCCAAAAACAAAGAAGATTTTCATGTTTATATACTCCTTCCCATCAATTTAAGTTAAATATTATGTTCAGGTAATTTTGTGCGATGGGGACTACATATATGGCCATGGTTTAAACATACAAGCATGTGGTGTCCACTCAATTGGCCGTGTTACTATGTTTTTGCTAGAAAAAACAAAGCCTATTTTGAGTAGTAGTTTTTTTCAAATATTGGCAACCATTGATGAACGGACACAGCTATTTCAAATAATGCAAATGTTGGTGATGGACGGATGCAACTGTTAGGAGTTGCAAATGACGAACAAACAAAAACCTATTGGGTGTTGCAAATACAAACAAACAGAAATGATTGTTGGGCGTCTCAAATGCTAGACGAATAGAAACGACTGTTGGGCGTTGCAAATGACAAATCAACAGAAATGACTATTGGACGTTGCAGATAACTCTTTGATTCAAAAGATCAGACTCAACCTTCAAAAGGGACACAAACCATTGAGGGCTAAAAAGGAAAAGAAATACTGATCACATTCCTCATTCCTTTTTCTACGTCTTCTTCTTCTTCATTCTATTCTCCAATCAATGCATTATCAAATCACAGAGTATACATACTCATCACAATCTCGTGCAGATTATTCTGTTGTATCCTAGGAAACTTTGCAAATAAAGTTGTAAGAAGATTGCTAAGGCAGGCCTCAGAATTCCTTACTGTTTTATACCAATACCTTAATTTTGTGCATGTGTACATTTTCGTACAGTTCTTACACAGTGCTTTTGTTGTTACTTACTATTTTCATAATACGACCATCTGCATCTTAATACTCTACAATTTTTATTGAAATAGAAATGGTAGCAATAGAGTTATCAACAAAAAGCGCGATCCACAACAGACCTGATCTATTCAAAGGAGATGACGATGATTTCCAAACTTGGAAAAATTAGAAGTTGTTCTATGTAACTATGCCGAGTCTGCAAAAGTATCTCGAAGAAGAGGAACTTGTGCCAAAATTAGGCGAAACTAGAGAAACACACAAAGATGTGCCTAGGATGTGTTTCTAGCTGTTGATGCATGAAAACATTTAGATTTCCTATGCAAGAATACATTCTAAACTATCTGGACAAGATGTGGTACAAAGTGTATCAGCCCCATCAGATAGCAAGGCTCTTTGGAATGTACTTGCCACAAAATAAAAGACATGGAATGTCGGTTGAAAGAAATTCATCGTAGACAAATTTATGGACTACAAGATTATAGACTCCAAATCTGTGATTGCTCAACTCTATGAACTTGAATTAGAAGGCCATAATGTTGGAGAATCTTTCTTCGTTGAAGCAAGAATAGGCAAACTGCCTCTATCATGGAGGGACTACCACAACTATCTAAAGCATAAAAATGAGATTTCTTACAAGACCTCATCATTAGACTTAAGGTTGAGGTAGATAATCGTAGTATTACACAACAACAAAAATGAGAAGGCATTTGTTACGGAAGGGTCAAAGAAGAAAGGACACTTCAACAAAAATAAAAAAAGAATTCTCATAAAGAGAAAAGCAGCAGAAAAGAAATCCAATGAAAATAAGCAATCTAATAAATTTAATGGCAACTGTTGGGTTTGCGGCAAAAAAGGACACACTTCTAAAGATTACAGACATAAGAAGGAGAACAATTTAGAGGCAAATATGATGGATAACATGGAAGTGGATTAGTCAACCTTTTATCGAGTTATATCAAAATGCAATTTGGTTCAGAATCCTACATAGTTGTGGCTTGATACAGGTGCAGTGGCACAATCATTCTACATGGGTAATTATACATTATCCATGATTGAGGGTAGTGGCACAATCATTCTAAAGTTCACCTCTGGAAAAACTGCTACATTGAATGACGTGCTTTATATCTCAGACATCCACAAGAACCTAATCTATGGATATGTATTGTAAAAGAAGAGATTTCGATTGTCTTCGAGTTAGACAAGATGGTTCTATCCAAGGTTGGAATTTATATAGGAAGGGGATATTTACATAATGGCCTATTTTAAACAAATGTGGCCGTAGTCGGCAAAAATATTATGTATTCTAATTATGCAATGAATGAAAATAAAGCTTCTAACTTGGTTGTGCATGAAAATCTATTATGGCATGCGATTAGGACACATAAATTTCCAAAAAATGAAAATACTTGCAAAGCTAGGATTAATTCCAAAATTTTAAGTAGATAAAAGTACAAATATAAGGCATGTGTAGAAGAAAAAATGGTCAAAAAATACTTTCATACTATTGATAGGAATACTGAACCATTGAGAATGGTTCATATTGATTTATGTTATTTTAAGTCATTGCCTAGAAGAGGTGGAAAAGGGCACTTTAGCACATTCATTAATAATTATATATGACATTGCTATGTATATTTTTTAAATAGTAAAGATAAAGCAATTATATCATTTATAAAATACAAAGCTGAAGTAGAAAATCAACTTAACAAAAAGAGCATGATATCGAGATCAGATCTAGCTAAAGAATATGAAGCACCATTTGAACAATTCTATGCAGAAAATGGAATTGTTCATCAAAGAACAACTTTATATTCACAATAACAAAATGGTATTGTCGAGAGAAAGAGTAGAACGCTAAAAGGCATGATTAATGATGTGCTATTAACTTCTGGCCTACTAATGAACTTATGGGGGAAACCCTAAATATGTCTAATCACATACTAAATAGGGTTCCACATGGCAAAACATGAACAATTCCATATGATTTATGGAAAGAACACCTATCAAGTTTCATGTACCTCAAAGCGTGGGGGCGCTTGGCAAAAATTCCAGTGCCGACCCCCAAGAAAGTCAAACTTGGACCAAAAAATGTATACTGTTACTATCTAGGACCTGCCAAAAACAGTAGCGCATACAGATTTTTTAGTCTTACAGTGAGATATAAATGACATCAGTATAAATATAATCATGGTGTCAAGGGATGCCTCATTCTTTAAAGATGTATTTCCACACAAAAGAATGATCAAGCATTTGACCCTAAAAGGACAGGAGAAGAAAGTGATGAACCACATGACAACCACGTGATGATCAAGGAGGTCGTGAAACAGATGAAATTGAACCAAGAAGACTCATAAGGGCAAGATCTTCCAAGTCTTCGGGGCTATAATTCTTAAATTACATGTTAGAACATGAACCTCGAACATACAAAAAGGCAATGTCGTCTTAAGAATCTTTATGTTGGAAAGAAGCAATCAAAAGTGAGATTGATTCAATTCTAAGTAATAAATATAACGACACGCTATTTTAAACCACTCAAAATCAACAATAATCCATAAATGTCAGACTTGAATTGCTCCGAATAACAGCTTGTTAATCTACAATTGGAAAAACTTAGCATATAAAGTAAATAAATCTATCCCAGAATCACAGACACAGAGTTTTACAACAACAAGTAGTGGAAAATAAAGAGTAGTTCATGAAGCTACTACAGAAATAACATAGTCGAAACAGATACAACAGAAGCCCCGGATACATAAGAGTCTTTAATACAAAAGCAGATGACAAGTCTGAAACACACAACTAAAAATAACAGAAATAATCCAAAAATGAAATAGATAACAAATAAAACTCCAAATGACTCCAAGCTCTAAAAGATGAGTCTTAAAGGCTGCGACACCCAGGCTGACCTGTGCATAAAGCAAAACAAAAACACTCGAGTTAGGATTAACATTCTTATGCAGATAAATCAAACTCAAGTGAAATGTCAAGTTAAATGCAATAACTTAAAGGATGTTGGTATTCCATCCTTTAAGGATCCGTTAAACTATCTACGTACATAGTACAATATGCTACATAGATAATGTCTACAGTAAAGTAAAATATTAAAATAACGTTAAGACGTTACCCATAACCCCCTTAACACATTTATATATTCCCGTAGTCTATACAGTACTTTAAGCTCCACCAAACCGATGGTTTACCCAAAGGGAACTCCATAGGTATGGTACAAATCAAACTCGTAGAAGGCCCGATAAGATATGTGACAAGACACGCGAGGCAATGCCTAAAGTAGGATTTTACCATTTTGTAAAACGGGGCCACCTTGAGACACACTCACAAATCAAAGGTGCACACCAATCAAATCACAAAGTAGTAGAATGGTTTGGAAGAAATGTGCCCGATCGGAGGTGCGATATCACTTGGCCCAGGTATAGCTTCTGTTTAAGCCACATCAAGTTGACTCATGGTAGTCAGCGCTGCGTTAATACCTCATACAGAATCATCGCCAAACCATCCTACTTCATTCTGGAAACTCCACCACGTATACAGTCGTTAAAGTGGTTTTCGGTATTAGTAGAGAGTATGACAATATCCGTTCCTGGTCTATTTAACAA
Organism: Allium cepa; assembly: GCA_030765085.1. Taxonomy (NCBI): domain Eukaryota; kingdom Viridiplantae; phylum Streptophyta; class Magnoliopsida; order Asparagales; family Amaryllidaceae; genus Allium; species Allium cepa. The sequence continues at coordinate 671,481,889 of CM060943.1, read as the reverse complement.
CCAAATTCTTATTTCACCCTGTGGTCATCATATAAAATCGCCTTAATTTTTTTTAAACAATATCTCAATTACAAATTTAAATCAAAATTAGATATTCAGTGTTAATTTTATTTAAATTTGGAATTACATTTTTAATCACCCTTAATCAAATCGAGTTAGAATCATAATTTATTTTTACAAAATCATTAAGTTCCAAATGACTCCTTATTGAATTTAATTATTAACAAATTTAAGCTACAAATAAAGTCTAATTTCCTCTCCAACCTTCATAATTTGGTAAGGTTACAAAAATATAATTTAAATATACATATAAAATAAACCCTTTTTAAGATATATATATATATATATGTTAATTTAAAATTAATTTTATACAATTTAAAATAAAATAAACCTTTTTATTTATCAATTTAAAATCTTATTTTATGTATTTTAAAATAATCAAATTTTAAGTAAAGCTTTTTATATAAATTACATTTAAACTAAACTTATAATTTTAGAATTTCCAAAATCAATAAATTTAAAATTCTAAATTTTACAATATCAAAATAGAACATTTATTATATTTCAAAATCAAAATTCATATATTTCCTTTCAAAATATTAGAAATCATTTCAAAAATAGACCAATGGTGTCCGCATAAAATTTTCTACCCTATGGTCAAGTGATACAGATATTTATCATTTCAATCCGTAATAATTTAAATTCACTGGTTTATATCATTAAACCCACAATCCTAAAATTCAATAATCAAATGAAAACCAATTGGGTTTATCATTTCAACCCACGACGATTTTCCCTTATTCTAAAGTCCGTTCGGGTATGTATCATCTCAACCCATAGTGATTTCTGAAACTAAGGAAACTTGCATAGTGAGAACAATCAAATAACATTGCATATCATAACAATTTCTAGCATATATGATCAATAACAATTTAAAAAACAGTCAGTTAACAGTAATGATGTTGATTCACATAAGTGATCAATTTAAAATGTCAACATATCGTATTTAACAGTTAGTAGCCAACTGTTCTAATTTAACAGCACATATAAATTGTCATTTCAATATGAAATCAATTTACTAAGCATAAGAACATTGATCGTGAGTGATTGCTCATCTATCATAGCTAGAGAACGATGGAAAACAAGTACGACAAAGAATAATGTGACGAACACTAGGACGAATCAGACACGAGAAGTCAATTAGCTGCGACAAGCAAGACAGATTTAGCCCGATAATTTGACGAAAAACAAATGTACAGTATGCGATATATATTCATTTTTTTGTGGATATTAGAAGGAAAAATTATACAATGCGTAACGTATATCTATATAACATAGCTCAAATTTAAAAGCGCATACATTTCCGCCAATGCATATGCGTACACCATATATAAGTTTCCTTTTTTTTCACATACTAATAGAAAAAGCCTATAAGCCTATATAATATAAACGATTCACATATATAGACTATACATGGTTACAACTTGGCATAACATATATGTATAGGTTCCATTTAGAAACAGAGAGGAAGTTTCATAAAGTACGCAAAATGACAGCAATAGATATAACATATATACAAACACCTATATATACATATAAGATAAGGTAAGGAGGATAGTTGGGTTGAAAGTATAACAAAACAGTGCTCGCACTACAAGAAAACTGCGGTTTACCTACGCCAAGATGGCGTAGGCGGGACGTAGGTAAATGCATTAACTACGTAACCGTTACGCCAATTTTGGCGTGGGTAAAACTTGCGTAGCTAATGAAATACCTACGCTTTACCTATTCCATCCGTTGGGTTGTTCCCTACGTCTTTCCTACGCCATGATTTTTCTACGTCTTTCCTATGCCTCGCTATTCCTATGATTTTGCTACGACATTTTTACTTCTTTCGTTACCTACGTCTTTCCTACATCATCCGTTTACCTACGTCTTCCCTACGCCTTGTTTTCCTATGCTTTCCCTATGCCATTCTTACATATTACATTTTCTATGTTTTATCTACGCCATTCATTCATGTACGGGTGCATCAATATTCCCTTTACCTATGCCTTTTCTAAAGCAATTTTGATATATTACTATTGTGTTTCATTTCATCATATTAAATAGAAACTAAAACCAACTTGTTACACATATATACACATTCCAACAAAAAGATTAACATTAAATCATTTATCTTTAATTCAAAAAACAAATATCTCATTCATATTACAAAGTCAAACAATATTAATCAAGTTTTTATATGTCAAAATAATACGATAATATGTTCATGATACATAGCTTCACTTCCCTATAAGTAGTTTCCAAAATCCAATCTAAGTGCTCTCCACTTTAGATTTCCTCCTTTGACCCAAATTCTTCTACTGTCTTATTGCTTGAAAACTTAGTATTAGCTGGCCGGCGACCCATCTCGTACTTTTACTTCTTGCACCATCCCTTCTTTTTCCCTCCTATAGCCTGGCTCTTTCGCATGGTCTTCAACAAAATAAAGCTCTCGCTGGATAAAAAGTAACCTGATACAGTGCGTTCATCTTCTTACAAACTAATTTAGGAAAACAATAAATGGACTAAAAATGTATACCTCGTCCAGAAATAATATTCCGACTGATTTAACAATTTTTCTAATACACAGCGCATCTCCAATGCGTTTAAAAATGTAGGTCTCTGGTATTCAACTATTAGATTTCCGTCATTTAGCATTTGCTGGAAGTAAATACAGGTATGACTAAAATTTGGAACTGAAAAGATAGTAGATTATTTGCAGAAACGATATATCAGTATAAATTTGAAATTGGCAGAAGCAGAGCATTTTGTTGGATAAAAATATCTTAAGATGCTATTGTACAATAAATAAGAATGCTGAACAAATTATTTACCTTCAATGTCATAGTTGTAGAAATCATTCACAACGGGGGTAATAAATGCTAAATAGAGTACCTATACAAAAAATCATGGTCAGCATATTGTAAAAAGAAATGATTCATAAATAAAATTGTAAAGGTGGCTTGCATATATTTACCAAGAGATAGGAACCAAAAGAATTATGGAAGATGACCAGGAGGCCTCCTAAGCCTTTCACGGCTACGGCTACAGCAAAACATGCTTCATCTTTTTAAAGAAAAATGATACATTACTCACTTAATTTACAGCATTATACAATAAAATCAAATAAAAAATGTTAATTTACCTCAACACGAGACATTGGCATGTCAACGAGCGAAGAAATATTGTTGGCAAAGAGGTTGAATTTTGGCTTGAGAGCTCTTGCAGCAGGACCACCATCAGGACCAAATTCATTGATCCTAAAATATGAATTCAGTGTACTTTGTGAGCACATTACAATGCATGCAGAATACACAAATAAGTATATGAAGATTATCGGTATACAAATATAACCTCCATTAGAACTAAAATGCAGCATACCCATTGTCGCATGAAATAGTTTAAAGAAAGCAACTAGCGAGAAAATAAAAGGTAATTAATTGATGTGCTGAGTATATTGTAGATCTTAAGAACTTGGTATTTTGAAGATTACAAGAACATAATTCAAAATGAGAGAAAGTGCTGAGTATATTGAGTACTTGAAAGAAGCAAAGAGAGCAACATGAGAGGAATATCAAAATGAGAGGAATATCAAAATGAGCTTCAACATTCTCTGCATAATTCATATGACTAACCTTTTCTCTCTATATATATAAATATAAACACATAAGCCATATTATTTGGCCGACACATGTGTACATCACCTGTCACCAATCAGATTATCCTTTCTTCTTTCTACATGGTTGTTGGTCCAAAGACTCAAACAAGTTAACAACATACATATAACATGTCATTTGTCATGCCTTCATGTCTTGAATCCTATATGTTTATTCTAACATGGAAGTCATTTGTCTTGAATCCTATATGGAAATTGTATACAAGTAGGTATAGAATTTGGAAAAGCCCACGAAAATGAGCAGATGACTGGAAGTTGTTTGTACATCATCCAATTCTGGAGTTTAGCAACTGAAAAAAGTCACTCGTTGGGTTAAGCTTCAAACTTGTACTCGTTAACAAGCTTGTGAATTAACAGATATATCTGTAGACAATTTTATATCTTAAGAATGCTATAATTAGTTAAACCCAAGTTAAATAATAATGTTTAAATTTAGTTTCAGTGAAATCTGTTAGATTGTTTTATTTATTTACTTATTCATTTATTATTAGATGAAGAACATCCACAAACAGTCTAAACTGGGTACTTGTTTTGCCAAGGGTCTGGTGTCAGAAAACTTGAATATCATTTTTCAACAATGTATTTTCAGTGTAAACCAAGTATTTTTTTGCTAAAACAAACATGTTTGGTAAAACTTGATTTTAGAGGGTTTCTAAAGAATTAAGTTTGAAGGCAATCAGCGGATCTAATTTCCACTGTTTAAAATTAATCTTCAAATCTACTTTTAAAATTGATCAGATATTGCATTTTGTAAATAGAAACGGAAAAATATTATACGCGATACCCAAACTAACATATTCATTCAAATAAGTTAATTAATTAGGGTTACCTGTATTGAAGAGCTCGACCTAAGGTGCTGTCGGAAGACGAGCTCGACCTAAGCGATAGTGATATCCGTAGGTGTTGGCGGGGAAGGGGGAGCTACCGCCTGCCGCCTGTCGCCTGCCGCCTGCGTGCGTAGGAGACATTTTGAGATTGAAGCTGGAGCTTATTGCGATATGCAATTGCGGAGAAGAATTAGGCTTTTTTCGTTTGGGGAAAAACTGTGTTTTTTTTCGTTTGGGTGAAAAACAGAGATTAGGAGAAGGGTTGGAAGTATATGGGGATTAATGTAAAAATAAAATAAAAAACTATTTTTGTCCTAGTGCATTTGTAGGGATGACGTGAGAAATTTTCTACGCCTTCCTTACGCTAGTTTGGAATCGTAGAAAATTAACAAAGACGTAGAAATGATGTAGGAGATTATTTACATCTTGTCTACGGCATAATTTTAGCGTAAGAAATTTCCTACGCCTTTCCTACGCTAATGTGGAATTGTAGAAAATTAACAGAGGCGTGGAAATGATGTAGGAGATTACCTATGTCTTTTCTAGAGTATCATTTTAGCGTAGGCGATTTCCTACACCTTTTCTACGCCTCGATTTTTTTTCTACATACTGAAGTTGACGTAGGAGAGGCGTAGGAAATTTCCTTACGTCTTCCCTACGCCTTTACCTCTTTCTACCAGTTTCCTACGCCTACCCTACACCCTGCCTTTTGGCGTAGGAAAGACGTAGGAAACTTTGTGTAGGAAACTGTAGTATTTTCTAGTAGTGTCGATTGCACATATACGAAGTTACGAACCCAACAAAACATTCATACATACATACGTGTGTGTATATATATTATATGCGGCATATATAAAATGTTTGTTTTCTAGTCGAGAAATGTAGATAGAAGACATCAAAAGAGAAATATAGAGAAGCAACATCCGAGCTTATATATTTCTCCAGAAAAGCAGGGATGGATTCACGGCCACAAAGCAAGGTGGCACGTCTACTTGGCGTCGACGGTGGTCTACGCCAGAAGGTGCTTCGGAATAGACAGTGGACTGTTGTAGGTCAAAGGGGATTTATGGTGGTAGAGGCTTGCTAGAGTTTCTTAGGGTTGGATGTTGAACTGCTTCGGGTCGGGTAGGGAAGAGGAAGGCTCTTCCTAGGTGAAGTGGGGAGGGTGAAGGCGCGTCAGCATGGAGGAGGACATGACGGTGCTTCCTAGGAGGGCGGTAGGAAGGTTGTCGAAGAAGTGGGGAGGCATGGTGAGGCAGGTGCAAGCCTTTGCTCGTGGAAACTCGAACAGTGATAAAAGGAGAGAAAACAAAAAAACTCTAAGCAAGGGAAAGATAAGACCTAGAGAAGACAATGGAGTCTCGAAGACAGGGAAGAATGCTGCAACTTTCTCTATATATTCTTTTTTCTTTCAGATCAAAGAATGAATGACAATGAAGGTCAAGCAGTATATATCAAATTCAAATGAATAGCAAAGGACATACGTTATCTTAGAAATTAATAAAGGCAACAGGCTATAGGGTATATGGCTGAGCACTTGAAAAGTCAAGGAAAACAAAAGGCACCGATACGACAAACTATTTTGTCGTATTCGCCAGGTATCAGACTTCAAAATATAGAAATGAATATATTGCAGAGATGGCATGATGAGACAAATAGAATGGCACACAAATATAAGATATGGCTAAGTTATAAAAACTCGATCTTTCGCTGCTGAAAATGCTGCTGAAACGCTGGAAATAAGATAAACGGAGCTATAGCAGTCCAAATTTGATGTAACTAATTACGACGCCTCACACAGAAAATGATTTATATTTTTATTATATAAAAATATTCAGACTTCAAAAATATTAAATTTTCAACAAATAAAATGATAAAATTTAAATTTTGAAATTTCACAATTAAACTAACTTTCATATTTTCCAATAAAATTTTACCATTTACCATATTTAAATAGACGCATTTCAAATATCAAATTTTTGTTTCAAAATTTTATTTTTCAAATTTTCGAGTAAAATTAGTTAATTACGTTATAAAATCATTTAAAATTTCGGGTCGTTATGCTCTCCCCCACTCAAAACTTTTCGTCCCCAAAAAGAAACTAGATAGGAGAATAGAAAAAAATAGAAAGATAAGATAAATTCAAATGAATAGTATGAGTCAAGTAATTCAGGGTTTGAAGCACACATGGATTCTTCAGTTTCTCAAGTGCTGTCCTGATCATCCATACTCCACTGTACCTAGACCAAACTGATTGATTTCCTTTGAAGCTACTTCGTACCTCTATCGACAATATAAAGTAGCTTCCTCTTGATAGTGAGATTTGGCCCAACGTCTAAATTCTCTAACAAAGCAGGCTGAACTATCAAGGATGGATCATGGAGATACTTGCGAAGGTGAGATACGTGAAACATGTTGTGCACACCTACCAGTTTCTCCGGCTAATCAACTCTATAAGCCGAAGGACTAACTCTTTCCAAAATGCGGAAAGGACCAATGAATGTAGGAGCTAGCTTCTCTCTTCGACCAAAACGAACCAAAATTCTTCAGCGGCGAGATCTTAAGGAAGACTTGATCACCACTAAGAATTCCAAATCCCTTCCACGTCTATCAGCATACTTCTTCTGCCTATCCTGAGCAATCCTCGTCTTCCTTCTAATCTCCTCAACCTTCTCAGATGCTTCTAGAATTATATCAGGCCCAAGAACCAAACGATTATCGGACCCAATCCAGCGAGATGGAGATTTGCAAGATCGTCCATAAAAAGCGACAAATGGAAACATCTCAATACTTGCCTGATTTAAAAGAGTGGGATTAATAGATGGATTAAGCTTAAGACGATTGAAAATTCAAAGATAGAGTTATACCTGATAACTGTTATTATAGGTGAATTCAACGATATGGAGATGATCTTTCCAAGATCCTCCATTATCAAGAACACAAGCACACATGAGATCTTCCAGAATCCGATTCATCCTTTCCGTCAGACCATCGATCTGGGGATGATAAGCCATACTACGGTTCAATGGAGTGCCCAAAGCTTCCTGAAAATCTTTCAAGAATTTACTGGTGAACATAAGATCACGATCATAAATAATGCTAGAAGGAACCTTATGAGGACGGACAATCTCCCTCGTATAGATCTCAACTAAGCTTGAAGCTGTTCGATTTGACTTGACGGAATAAAATGGGCGGACATGGTCAATCGATCGACAACTGCCAAAATACCTTCATTACCCCTTCTAGTCCTCGGTAAACCATCAATGAAATCCATAGAAACCTGATCCCACTTCCAAATGACAATCTCAAGGGGTTGCAGCAATCCAGCATTCTTCTGGTGATCATCCTTAATTTATTGACATGTGGCGCATCTACTGACATATATAGAGATATCCCGCTTCATACCACTCCTTTAATACAACCTCTTCATATTCTAGAACGTCTTCATGTCAACTAGATGGATGGAGAGTCTGGACTGATTATTCTCCCTAAGAACTTCTTGCCTCAAACCACCAACATTCGGGACACAAATGCAGTTATTAATCCTCAAAACTCCATTCTGACCAATCTGTGTTCCTAACTCATTCTGATTATCATCTTTCCTATCTTGAATATTCTCCTTCATAAGACAAAGCATCGCATCCTCATCCTGCTTGGTTGCGATACGATCTATAAGATATGGAGAAACAATAATCTGACACAACAAGGCTTTCTTCCGACTCAAAGCATCGACCACAACATTGGCTTCCCAGGGGTATAGTTGATGTCGAGGTCATAAGATGCTAATAAATCAAGTCATCGAACTTGCCTCTGGTTCAAATCCTTCTGGTTGAAGATATACGTAAGAGACTGCTGATCAGTAAAGTGCTCAAACTTGGTTCCCAAAAGGTAATGCCTCCACAACTTCAAAGCAAACACAACAGAAAGCAACTCTAAGCCATGTGTGGCATAATTAGCTTCGTGGGGCTTCAACTGAAGACTAGCATAAGCAATGACCTTCCCATCTTGCATCAAAACAACATCCAAACCTTCTCTACTAGCATCAGTATAAACCGATAATCCTTCACTCCCATTCAGAATGATGAGAACAAAAGTGGAAGTAAGCTTTTGCTTCAATTCATTAAATGCATCTTCACACTTATCATTCCAATCAAACTTGGCATTCTTACAAGTTAAAGTAGTGAGAGATGCGGCTATGTAGGAAACATTCTTAATAAATCTCCGATAATACCCAGCAAGACCTAGAAAGCTACGAATCGGACGGAGTCTTAGGTGTCTTCCGATCCTGGAAATAGAATAAGGTGGATAAGTTCAAAGATAAACAAGGCAAACAAATTCAAAAGATAAAAGGTGGGTGGACTTACATTAATCATGGCAACCTTAACCGGGTTAACCGGGACTCCATTTTCTGAAACAATATGCCCAAGAAATCGTACTTCATCTCTATAGAAATGGCATTTTGAAAATTTGGCTTTCAATGGCTGACTCCTAAGAGTTTTAAGAACATAATCCAAATGTTCCTTATGATCCTTCTTTGACTTAGAAAAGACAAGGATATCATCAACAAAAACTGGAACAAACTTGTTAAGAACATCGCGGAAAACACGATTCATAAGATCGACAAAGAAGGCAGAAACATTGGTCAATCCAAAAGGCATGGCTAACCATTCAAAGAAACCACTCTCCTTTCGGAAAGCATTCTTTGGAATGCTATCATCGGTAACATGAAACTGGTGGAATCCAATAACAAGATCAAGCTGAGAGAATACCTTAGCTCCGTAGCCGATCGAATATATCATTGATGTGAGGCATCAGATATCAATTCTTATGAGCAAGCTTGTTTAGATCTCTATATTCAACACACATTCTCAAAGAACCATCAGATTTGGTGACAAAGACCATAGTTGCATCCCATTCAGATAAACTTTTCCTGATCAAACCTTTAAAGAACAAGTCCACAATCTACTTCTTTAACTCGACTTTCTCTCTTGGTGCCATCCTTCTAGGAGGAAGAATAACAGGTCGAGCGCTAGGAATAAGATCAATGTGGAGTTCAATTTCTCGCCTAGGGCAAAGAGAAGCGACTTCACCAAAAACATTAGGAAAATCCTTGACTACCGATGTCTAGTCAAGATCACTAGGCTAAGCATCAAGAGAGAAAATAAAGCTGCCTATATAATCTTGAGGCATTCGACCTTTAATCACAAGAGAAGTACCATGGTCGTCTGCTAAAGAAATAGTTCGGGATTTATAAGAGATAACGACATCATATCCTTTTAGCCAGTCACCTTCAAGTAAGATATCAAATGCATCGAAAACCAAAAAATAGAAATCTTGAGTGAATCATCGTCTATTGTAAAGGAGTTTCAACCCTTTACAAATCATACTAAGGTTGGCGCGACCACCGATAGGATTAGTCACACATAATGATGAAGTAACGAGTTGAGGTTACAAAATATGCTCAAATTTATCACAGAGATCAATAGAAATAAAGCTATGCAATGCTCCAGTATCAAAGAGAACATGAATAGGAAAATTATGGAAGGTAAAGGAGCTCGGAAGGTTATACTAGTTATCACTTCCAGGAGGAGGAGGAGTGGAAGAAGTCATGGCAAAGACTCCAGATGTCTTGCCTTTCTGTTGTGTGGGACTGTTATTCTTGTAATAACCAGGCTAGAGACAGAGGTGGCAAAGATTATTTCCATGGGCCTGAGGTGGAAGGATAGCGGCACCGGCAGGAGATGGACAACTATTGGCATGGTGACCCTGTTGGTTGTACTTGAAACAAGTGATGGCAGATAAGTCAAGAGATCCCTTCTGAGGAACAGATCTAATACCATGAGCATTCTGCTAATTTTTCTTGTAACGACCGTAAATTTCGATAATTAAATTGGTTAATTTAATAAGATTTTTGTAATTAAATTTAGAGAGAAATAAAAACTTTAAAATTTATAATGAAGTGAATGTGAAAATGAAATGTAGCAATGGTAACTAAAACTAATTATTGACAATTGAAGTGAAATCACAATAATGAAATAGTGTAAATTGTTATACTTGGCTATGAATTAATATAAGAAAACTAATGCAAACAATAAAATTTATAAATTAGATAATATGTAATAAATGACCATTGAATAAAGATTGAGTATATAAGAATGATAATATTTATTGCAAGTTACATACATATTTAGTCTACCAAATTAATTGGAAATCAATTACATTTAAACGTAAATAAATGTTCAATAATGTGAGTTAGGACAGTAACTGTAAAGTGCGAATGTAATAAAATGAATGGAAAGGTATATTTTATTCATAAGATAAAATAAAAGGATGAAACTAAGTTGAATAAATTGATTGAAGTTGTAATTATAATTAACGTATATATTAGACAAATTCAATAATTGAAAATAATAGTTATTACAAAGGAAAGTTGGAAATTTGATTATATTAATGCAGATGAAATGTGAAACAAGTGTTAACTGTGTTGTAGAGTAATAATGGACCTAGTATAAAGATAGAATTAAATCAAATCAATTTATTAGAACTAATCATAATTAATTGGAATACAATCTATAATAAATGGATTATTGTAGGTAAAATGGAATTAAATACTAGGTTAATTGATATTAGGATGAAATGGAAAATTTTAATGTATTAGGATATAAACAAATATTAATATTGCCTTTAAGGTGATAAGTTGATAATTGATTCAATAACAAGATTTAGAAATTAAATGTATGGATCTAATTGGAAATTTAAATTTATAGTTACTGAATTAATTGAAATTTGAAATTAAATACTGTAAATTGTGAAATGTCCAATATTAAGTTAATAAGAGAATTTTTTTTTAAAGGATGTTAAATTTTAAAGTAATCCAAAGTGATAGGAATTGGAAATAATGATAATTGAATGGAAAAGTGATTTAATTTAATTCAATATTAATTTATTCAATTAACTGAAACATAGCCATTTTGGCCACTAACTCAGATTTCGACGAAACCAGTTTCATCGGATTCGTAACAGTGAATTATTGTAGGGTTTCAAGTTTCGTAGCGATTGGACTTGTCGTTTGATCGTATGGGCCCAAAACGCTTAAAAATCAATTTAATTGAAATCAATTTGAAACAACCTAAATTTATCATAACTTCTTTATACGATGGAGTTAGGACTTGAAATCCGTTCCATTGATTTTAAAATATTGAAAAACATCTATATTGATATATGGGTTGATCCATTTTCGTTTCGGAGGCAGAACGGATTTTTAGGTCGTGTATCGTTCAATCAATCCGGTCCAATCTAATTTCAGCTTTGCCTATATATACCTTGTTATAAACCCTAGCCTACTTCTTATGTTCATTATTCTATACGTACAATTCCAATTGCTCCTCCTTATTCCAATGGAAGACAAAACCAAAATTCCAATTGCAATTTCAAATAAAATTCAAAGCCAAAAATTCAAACTCCAGAGATAATATTGAATTATATATCGATCTGAAGCTCTCGACGAGCATAACCCAGATTTGCAACTGTTTTCTCGAATCGGATTACCGATTGTCCAGGAATCAACAAATTTGTTTCGGTCGTTCGTTTTGGCTTTTGTGTTTAGACGGTGGATCTGAGTCTATGGGTCGATCGAGCGACGTCATTGGGTAGGGGTTGGTGAGAAGGTCCAAGATTCGGTCTTCATTCATCACCTGGAGTCGTCTCTTCGCCAGAAAAGGCGATCTTAGAGGTATAGTGGTGAGGTGACTGCGCGTTCGTGGATGCCGTGCGTGGAAGGCCAGTGGTCGATCGGAGTTGGGTTACGAGTTGCCGAGGTCAGATCATGACGATGGGGTGTGGTTTAGGTGGTGACGAACGTGATCGACAGGCGGCTTCGTCTTTTGAATGAACGTGATTAGGGTTTTGGCACGTGTTACGGGTGATGCATAATGTAAGTGACCTACTGTTGATTTGTTTTATTTGATTTAAAATTTTGTTTCCAAACTTCTAATACGTATAACTTTTACATACGAGTTCGAATTTGTGCGCGGTTTGATCTGCTGGGATCGTATCAAAATTTTACAGATTTTGGCGTTGGTTTTGGACAGATTCTGAGCCTATTTGAATTTTGGTTTTAAATTAGATTTAAATTCAATTTAAATTCGAAGGTATGTGTTTTAACCCACTCACAACTTCTAAAATTTCTTATGTTTGTTGAATTTAATTCATGATGTGATTAGGAATTTATTTATGATTGTTTGGTATATTTTTAATCATCATCTCAGTTAGATTGAATTTATTTGAATTAAATTGTTAGTTAATTTATTATAGCATATAAACTACCAGTTAAATACCTGTTATTTATTATAAGTTTCTATATTGATATTTATGGACTGTTTTGGATGATGATTGTGATGGATGTGGATTGTTGATGTTTATATCGTTATAAACTGCAAGTTCGTTATGGGTTATTATTAATTCGGGATTGCGGTTTGAAATGATATACAACCATAAAATATTAAATTGCGGATTGAAATGATAAATATCCGTATCACCTGACCATAGTATAAAAAATTATATATAGATACCGTGGTCTATATAAAAAAAATATTTTTGAAAGGATTTCTATGATTTTGTAAAGAAATATAAGGTTTTATATAAATATTGATTTTAGATGTTATATAAATATTCTTGATTTTAAGCTATGTATGAATTTGTTTTAATATAGAATGAGCTTAATAATAAGTTTGATTTTTATTGAGATAATATGGTTAAGTATTTAAATTATATTTTAATATAGAGTTTATAATGATTTAAATAAATTAAGGTTGGAAGATAAATTCGAAATTTATTTGAAATTGAATTTATTTAAGAATTAGACTCAAATAAGTTGGATGAGAAATTTATTAAACTTGAAATTTTACAAAGTATGATTTTTATAACTCGATTATGGTAAGATGGATTAAATGAATATTTCAAGTATAAATAAATTGAAGGAAATATTTAGTTATTTGTAATTTGGGGTTCTATTTAAATGATAATGGATTTATTAAGTAAAATATTTCAAAACTAAATAATAGAAAATTGAATTGGATACATACCTACATACATACATACGTATATATATATATATATATGAAATTACCAAACATAGTTTTGAAAATTGTTAAATACTTGAAGTTTGAAAAATATTGAATTTGAAATGGCTTATTCTGTGGATCAAAATCTGGTTTGAAATCGATATAATTTGGAATAGATTATTTGAAAACTGAATTGAATTGAAATTTATGATTTGGGATTTGGTTAAATTTAAAATTTAGAAATTTGATTCGTTTTGGAATTGATTTGTGAAAGTGAAGAAGCTATTTTATTATATAAAGTATTTTAATATTTAAACCATTTAAGTGGTGGAAATATGTTTCAAAGTTATGAGTTTCAAAATATTATGATTTGAAAGTGTTATGATTTCAAGTGTTTTGGTTTCGAAGTGTATAACTTTGAAAGTGCAATGATTTTTGAAAAAGGATATATTTGAAATAAATGACATCGCATTGATTTAGTTTTGAAATGGAAATGATCTCATATTTATATGGTTTTGAAATGGCAATGATATTTCGGTTTAAAGTATAAATTATTTTGAAATGACCGCGGTGTAACAATGACGTTTGGTTGTTAAAGACCGGGATCGGAAGTTGTCATACTCTCTGCCAACTCCGAAAACCACTTTTACAACCGTGTACGCGGTGGAGATTCCAAAATGAAGTAGGATGGCGGCGGCGTTCCTTTGAGGTATATACGTGGACCCGACTCCCGTGAGTTGGCATAAGGTTGCTAAAACAGGAGCGATTGACGGGCTAAGGAGGTGCACCTCTTATCGGACACACTCCTTCGATACCATTCTTTTACTTTGTGATTGATTGGGGACCTTTTGATTTTGGGGATGTGGCTCGAGGTCGGCGGTAGTAACTGCTACGCGTTACCGTAGGTCAGGAAGCGTAATTGGTATATCTACCTTGGCATTGCCTATTTGTGCCGTGTCACCTACCCTAGCACGACTTGTACGAGTTTGGTTTTCTCTCGTAGCCCATGGAGTATCCTTTGGTGGCTTCCCGATCAGGAGGGACTATGATACTGGATGGACTACTGTGACTATTACGTGTTAAGGGCTATATGGGTGACCCCTTAACGCTATTTTAAAGTAAGTTTATTTTACTTTTAGACATTATTATAATAGCGTATATTACTGCATAGTAAATAGTTTAACGGATCCTTAAGAGATGTGAATCCCGGGCATCTCTTAAGTTACTGCACTCACGTTTGACACTGGATAGGAGATATCAAATCCCATAAACATTTATGATGTTGTTCCACTCATATTTTTTACCGTTGATTTAACTTACATAAGATCTTTTAGTTTTGACTCGAGTGTTTTGTCTTCTCAATTCGCTCGGGTCAATTTTAGCATTTCAGGGTTTGAAGACCTTATTTCTGGAGGATGAAGACGAAGATTGTATTATTATTATTATTCATTATATTTCACTACATCATGTATTCCGGTGCATTATTTATTATTCTTTGGCATGTGTAACTCTGAATGTGATGTATAAGTATAATCAAATGCTTTGTAAAACAGCTTCATGAACTGTTATTTGATTACTATATTTTTCGTTCCGCTGTGAGATTCTGTTTTGTTTTATTTCTTTCTCTGCTTTTCTTATTCATCCCAATAACAATCCATCCTTCTGTATGGTTTGAGTTTGACATATGTGGCTTTTCGTCGACTTAAAAGTACAAAAGGCGGGATGTGACATTTGGTATCGGAGCTTTGGTTTAGCGATAAACCATAGCTTTATGGGGTCTGACTCTTTAATTATAGAGTAGTAATACCCAATGATGAGTCGTTGAGTGTATATATGTGTGAGAGCGTATTTGTTAGTGTTATAAAAAAGGTTTTGATATTGTGTTAGTTTGTTCCATTTTGTGTTTATAAATTCCGGTTGGTGCATAGGACGCTATGACATCAATAGGGATTTCTAAACACTTAATCGGATAGATCGACGCAATATTTGTTTTGAAATATAGGTAAATGAAATAATTTTGCCTATTATTTTTTCTTTATATCAAGTAATAAATTTTATAAATGTTATATTTGGTTGTAATATATTGGTTGTTAGGTAGTGAAATCTATAAATATTGATTGGAAACAAGATTTGAAGAAGATAAAATAAATGAAAATTGGAAATTTTAGAACTTAAGTTCCACGATTTTGAAAATTGCTTTCAAAGGATTTTGGAATATAATAATATTATTTATAATTATTTTTGATATAAATATTTCAATATAATTTGAAAGAATTGTTTTAAAGAAATTTTGGAAAGAAATAAGTTCTGTACTCTCCTCTTTATCGCTGGAAAATAATTTCGGTGATGAGTGCACGCATTATCGACATTCATTTTCGAGTTTCAAAGTGGGAAGGCCACTGTAGTAATTGTACTGCAGATTTATTTTGATAAGCAAATATAAATTTCAAATTGCTTTAAATATAATTGGATATGTAAATTGTAAGTATATACATTTATCTATTATTTTTAAATGATTTGAAACAGAACCCGGCATTTAGTTCATAAATTTCTATAAATTGGAGATTTTCAATTATTGTAATGGAATGAAATTTTAACCATTTAATGATTGAAATCCTAAATGAAAATAAGAAACTAGACGCTAAATTATAACTGAAGTACATAAGAAATTTGAAATTTGTAACTTGTAAACAAAAAGATATGAAAGTAAAAGATGTAATTATTGAACATTTACTTACTAAAATGAGATAAGATAAGCTCGTGTAAGTTTCATTTGCATTCTTTAACATATATATAACTTACCAACTATAAAAAGTTAAAATGTTAAAAGAAAATGTAATGGGAAATTATACAACTTATGTAATAAAAGTGTTCATTGAATTATTTTTACAAATAAGAAATTTGGTGTTATAGCTGTTATAAGCTTACATTATAATTGAAATGTTACTATAATAAAGTGAGGTAGAAAGTTAGTATTGTAGATGAGTAATTATAAACTTAAGTAAATGCTGAAGTTATCTATAATAAAAATAAGTAGAAAGATGAATACTGTAAATAAATGAAATTAAGTAGTGAATAAATGAATGTAATACAATAAAAAGAAAATTTACATGATATGAATAAATGAAAATAAATGAAAAATTGTAAGAAGTTAAATGTAAATTAAAAAGATAAAACATTATATGAATGAAAAGGAAATGAAACAATAAAATTTGTGTAAGAAAATTTATAAGAATAAACTTAAATAATGTTAGAATTTGTTGTTTGTTTTAGTTTATGGTTGTTTGGGCAAGGATACTTTAAAAGTGTATGGATGTATGAATAATCTATTCAGCTTTATCGAAGACTTTTGAGTAAATGGTATACTTAATAGTTATTTGCCATTCTATACAATTTAAAGTGTCTAAGCCTGAACTAACTACTTGTTTTGGTTGATGTGGATGAATAAATTGATTTGTGTTGATTGTATACGACGATTGTATGTTGGTTGCAAGTGGTTGTTGTTATATTGATTTATTTGCTGGTGCTTGAAACAACTTTAAATATTTCATTTTATATAATTATTAAACTCTTTTGGATTATATAAGTGAAATACAAGTTATGAAAGCAATTGCTATTGCTTTTGCTTTCATAAAATAAGCGTTAATTTCCCGACAAATAGGTACGTTCTCGGATTACGGTTTTCCAGTGCTATTATATATATTTTCCCATTGTAGGGATATATTATTTTGAAATATTGTGATATATATTATTATATTTGTTATTATATTTTCTTCTGAGCCTCTCCATACAAAGGAGACCCTACTAAAAAAATTCGTAAATTTTGGACTTAGAAATTTTTCTGAAATGCTTTCCAAGCTTTTGTTAATATTGAAACCAAAATATTTAATTGTTTATAAATTTATATTTTTCGTTCAAATCATTTTATTTTGTAAAATTTTTGTTTATGAATTTAATATTCTAAATAAGATATGTTGGTTACTTAATTCTTTCTTTTCCTTTCTTTTTCCTTTTCGGGGACGAAAAGTTTTGAGTGGAGGAGAGTGAACGACCCGTAAATTTCGATAATTAAATTGGTTAATTTAATAAGATTTTTGTAATTAAATTTAGAGAGAAATAAAAAAATTTAAAATTTATAATGAAAGGAATGTGAAAATCAAATTTAGCAATGGTAATTAAAACTAATTATTGACAATTGAAGTGAAATCACAATAATGAAATAGTGTAAATTGTTGTACTTGGCTATGAATTAATATAAGAAAGCAAATGCAAACATTAAAATTTATAAATGAGATAATATGTAATAAATGGTAATTGAATAAAGATTGGGTATATAAGAATGATAACATTTGTTGCAAGTTACCTATATATTTAGTCTACCAAATTAATTGGAAATCAATTACATTTAAACGTAAATAAATGTTCATTAATGTGAGTTAGGACAGTAACTGTAAAGTGCGAATGTAATAAAATGGATGGAAAGGTATATTTTATTCATAAAATAAAATAAAAGGATGAAACTAAGTTGAATAAATTGATTGAGGTTTTAATTATAATTAATGTATATATTTGACAAATTCAATAATTGAAAATAATAGTTAATACAAGGGAAAGTTGGAAATTTGAATATATTAATGCAGATGAAATGTCAAGCAAGTGTTAACTGTGTTATAGAGTAACAATGGACCTAGTATAAAGTTGGGAATTAAATGAAATCAATTTATTAGAATTAATCCTAATTAATTGGAATTAAATACTAGGTTAATTGAAATTAGGATGAAATGGAAACTTTTAATGTATTAGGATATAAACCAATATTAATATTACCTTTGAGGTGATAAGTTGATAATTGATTCAATAACAAGATCTAGAAATCAAATGTATGGATCTAATTGGAAACTTAAATTATAATTACTGAATTAATTGAAATTTGAAATTGAATGCTGTAAATTATGAAATGTCTAATAATAAGTTAATAAGAGATTTTTTTAAAGGATTTTAAATTTGTAAGTAATCCAAAGTGATAGGAATTGGAAACCATGATAATTGAATGGAAAAGTGATTTAATTTAATTTAATATTAATTTATTTAATTAACTGAAATATAGTCATTTTGGTCACCGACTCAGATTTCGACGAAACTAGTTTTACCGGATCCGTAACAATAAATTATTGTAACGTTTAAAGTTTCGTAACGATCGAACTTGTCGTTTGATCGTACGGACCCGAAACACTTAGAAATCAATTTACTTGAAATCAATTTACTTGAAATCAATTTGAAATAATCTAAATTTATCATAACTTCTTCATACGATGGAATTAGGACTTGGAACCTATTCCATTGATTTTAAAATACTCAAAAACATCTATTTTGATGTATGGGTTGACCAATTTTCGTTTTGGAGGCAGAATGGGCTTTTCGAGTCGTGTATAATTCAATCAATCCGGTCCATTCTTATTTCAGCTTTGCCTACATATACCTCGTTATAAACCCTAGCCTATTTCTTATGTTCATTATTTCATATGTACAATCCCAGTTGCTCCTCCTCATTCCAATGGCAGACAAAACCAAAATTCCAATTGCAATTTCAAATAAAATTCAAACACCATAAATAATATCGAATTATATATCGATCTGAAGCTCTCGACGAACGTAAACCAGATTTGCAGCTCTTTTCTCGAATCGGATTATCGGTTGCCCAGGAATCAACCAATTTGTTTCGGCCATTCGTTTTGGCTTTTGTGTTTCGACGGTGGATCTGTGTCTATGGGTTGATCGGGCGAGCCATTATGTAGAGGTAGGCGAGCCGGTCCAAGATCCTATCTTCATTCATCACCTGGAGTCGTTGTTTCGCTAGAAAAGGCGATCTTAGAGGTACGGAGGCGGGGTGAATGGGCATTCGTGGACGCCGCGCGTGGAAGGCCAGTGGTCGGCCGAAGTTAGGGTGCGAGTTGCCGAGGTCAGATCGTGACGATGGGCGTTGTTTGGGCGGCGATGAACGTGATCGGCATGTAGCTTCTTTTATCGAAAAAACGTGATTAGGGTTTTGGCATGTGTTACGGGTGACGCGTAATGTAAGTGACCTACTTTTATTTGTTTTATTTGATTTAAAATTTTGTTTTCAAACTTCTAATACGTATAACTTTTACATACCAGTTCGGATTTTGGCGCGATTTGATCCGCTAGAATCGTATAGAAATTCCGAAGATTTTGGTTGTGGATTGGAAAGATTCTGAGCCTGTTTGAATTTTGCATTTAAATTGGATTTAAATTTAATTTTAATACAAACGTGAGTGTTTTTAACCCCCTCACAACTTCTAAAATTTCTATTGTTTGTTAAATTTAATTGATGATGTGATTAGGAATTTATTTATTATTGTTTGGTATATTTTTAATTATCATCTCGGTAAAATTGAATTTATTTGAATTAAATTGTTTGTTAATTTATTATTGCATATAAACTTCCAGTTAAATATCTTTTATTTATTATCAGTTTCTATATTGATATTTATGGACTGTTTTGGATGATGATCGTGATGAATGTTGATTGTCGATATTGGTTGAATGTATGTTTAGTTTATATCGTTATAAACTGCAAGTTCGTTATGGGTTATTATTAATCTAGGATTGCGGTTTGAAACGATATACAACCATAAAATATTAAATTGCGGATATCCGTATCACTTGACTATAGGATGGAAATTTGTATACAGACACCACGGTCCATATATAAAAAAAATATTTTTGAAAGGATTTCTATTATTTTGTAAAGAAATATATGGTTTTATCTAAATAATGATTTTAGATGTTATATAAATATTCTTGATTTTAAGCTATGTATAAATTTATTTTAATATAAATGAGCTTAGTAGAAAGTTTGATTTTTATTGAGATAATATGGTTAAGTATTTAAATTATATTTTAATATAGAGTTTATATGATTCAAATAAATTAAGGTTAGAAGATAAATTTGAAATTTATTTGAAATTGAATTTATTTAAGAATTAGACTCAAATAAGTTTGAAGAAAAATTTAGTAAATTTTAAATTTTACAAAGTATGATTTTTATAACTCGATTTTGGTAAGGTGGATTAAATGAATATTTCAAGTATAAATAAATTGAAGGAAATATTTAGTTATTTGTATTTTGGGTTCTATTTCAATAAAATGGATTTATTGATTAAAATATTTCAAAACTAAATAATAGAAAATTGAATTTGATATATATATATATATATATATATATATATATATATATATGAAATTACCAAACATAGTTTTGAAAATTGTTAAATACTTGAAGTTTGAAAAATATTGATTTTGAAATGGTTTATTCTATGGATCAAAATCTATTTTGAAATCGATATAATTTGGAATAGTTTATTTGAAAACTGAATTGAAATTTATTATTTGGGATTTGGTTAAATTTAAAATTTAGAAATTCGAGTCTTTTTGGAATTTATTTGTAAAAGTGAAGAAGCTATTTTATTATATAAAGTAGTTTAATATTTAAACCATTTAAGTGGTGGAAGTATGTTTCAAAGTTATGAATTTCAAAGTATTATGATTTGGAAGTGTTATGATTTCAAGTGTTTTGGTTTCAAAGGGTATAACTTTGAAAGTGCCATGATTTTTTGAAAAGGATATACTTGAAATAAAAATGATATCGTATTGATTTAGTTTTTAAATGGAAATGATATCATATTTATATGTTCTGAAATGGCAAAGATATTTCGGTTTAATGTATAAATTATTTTGAAATGACCGCGGTGTAATAATAACGTTTGGTTGTTAAAGAGACCGGGATCAGCAGTTGTCATACTCTCTGCCAACTTCGAAAACTATTTTAACAAACGTGTACGCAGTGGAGATTGCAGAATGAAGTAGGATGGTTGCGGCATTCCTTTGAGGTATATACGTTGACTCGACTACCGTGCGTTGGCATAAGGTGGCTAAAACAGGAGCGATTGACGGACTAAGGAGGTAGCACCTCTTATCGGACACACTCCTTCGATACCATTCTATTACTTTGTGATTGATTGGGGCGCTTTTGATTTTGGGGTTGTGGCTCGAGGTTGGCGGTAGTAGCTACTACGAGTTACCACCGGTCCAAAAGCATAATTGGTATATCTACCCTTGCATTGCCTAGATGTGTCATGTCACCTACCCTAGCGTGCCTTGAACGAATTTGGTTATCTCCCGTAGCCCATGGAGTATCCTCTGGTGGCTTCTCGATCAGGAGAGACTATGATACTGGATGGGCTACTGGGACTATTATGTGTTAAGGGCTATATGGGTAACCCCTTAGCACTATTTTAAAGTAAGTTTATTTTACTTTTAGACATCGTTATAATAACGTATATAACTGCATAGTAAATATTTTTACGGATCCTTACGAGATGTGAATCCCAAGCATCTCTTAAGTTACTGCACTCACATTTGACACTTGATAGGAGATGTCAAATCCCATAAACATCTCTAACGCTGCTCCACTCATATTATTTACCATTGATTTAACTTACATAAGATCTATTAGTTCTGACTCGAATGTTTTTTCTTCTCAATTCGCTTGGGTCGGTCTGAGCATTTCAAGGTTTGAAGACCTTATTTTTAGAGGACAAAGACGAAGATTGTATTATTATTATTCATTATATTTCACTACATCATGTATTCCGCTGCATTATTTATTATTCTCTGGCATGTGTAACTCTGATATGTGATGTAGAAGTATAATCAAATGGTTTGTAAAACAGCTTCATAAACTGTTATTTCATTATTATATTTTGTCATTCCACTGTGAGATTTTGTTTTGTTTTATTTCTTTCTCTACTTTTCTTATTCACCACAATAATAAGCCGCCCTTTTGTATGGTTTGAGTCTGACGTGTGTGGTTTTTCGGCGACTTAAAACGTACAAAAGGCGGGTTGTTACACTTCTTCTGCTGTAGAAAATTGGGCTTGTTCTTCTTCGAACCACTGGAAGTTCCCTGAGATGCTGAAACTACCAGCTTTCCTTTGGAGGTAGGATTCTCGAATCTAAGGGTCATGTCCATCAGATAAGTTAAGGTGCCATGAGCATGACTAATCAAGCGGTCATAATACTCTGGACGAGCACCATGAATAAAATTCTCGTTCTTTTTGAGCCGATTGTCAACCAAACCAGGACCAAACTTAGATAGCTCGTTGAACTTTCTCTCATACTCAGCAAAGGTTATATCTCCCTGCTTAAGATCCATGAATGCCCTATACAACTAAGATTTCCCGACTTCGGGCATCCACTTGGCCACACAAGCATTCCTGAAAAGAATGGATCCAAGATAAGGCAGAAATTAAGTCCAAAGAGATAAATTTCAAAGAAATAAGCTAGAAAAGGACAGCTAAGGATCTCATTTGAACTGCTGCTAAGTGATATTAGCGTCGACAGTCTGAGCGGTAAAAGATTCCCACAACTTTAGGGTGGACTCCTGTAAATGCCAAGTAGCTAAATGACGCATCTGAGCATTAGTGATCTTAAGACTAGTGAAAATCCTCTCCAGGCTCTTCAGCCGTTGCCGAGCCTCGATAATACTCTCTGCTCCAGTGAACCTGGTACCTCCATGCTTGGAGTACTCCATATAAAGCTGAGTGAATCTAAGGGGCTGAATAGGTGGAACAGGTGCAACAACAAGTGGAACGGGAGCAACCGATGGTACAGGGGCAACTGGTGATGTAGGGACATTACCACGACCCCTACCATGGACATTCCTATGGGTACTCATCTGGAAAAGACAAGAATACTTTAGAACAAAGATAAAGTTCCAAAAATTCGAAAGAAATCCTAGTAAAAAAATTTTAGCTAAGAATTTCAAGTATGAACTAATATGACTCATTGATTGATTCAACTCATTCTAGGGTATTAGTACCTTATCTCTAATGCGTTTTACTCCCTATGCTAAGTTTTGCTGGAACTAGAGCCCTGATACCAACTGTAACGACCTACTATTTCATACCATTCAAATCGACAATAATCCACACATGTCAGACTTGAATTGCTCCGAATAATAGATTGTTAACCCATAATTGGCAAAACTTAGCATATACAGTAAATAAATCAATCGTAGAATCACAGACACAAAATTTTACAATAGTAAGCAGCGGAAAATAAAGAGTAGTTCATGAAGCTACTACAGAAATAACATAGTCCAAACAGATACAACAGAAGTCCCAGATACATAAAAGTCTCCAATACAAAAGCAGATGACAAGTCTAAAACATAAAACTGCAAATAACATATATAAACTAAAAGCTGAAATAGATAACAGATATATCTCCAAACGACTCCAAGTTCCAAAAGATGAGTCTCAAAGGCTATGACACTCAGGCTTACCCGAGCATAAAGTAAAACAAAAACAATCGAGTCAGGATTAACTTTCTTATGCAGATAAATCAAACTCAAGTGAAATGCAATAACTTAAAGGATGTTAGGATTCTATACTTTAAGGATCCGTTAAACTATCCACATATGTAGTATAATACGCTACATAGATAATGTTTACAGTAAAGTAAAATACTAAAACAGCGTTAAGGCGCTACCCATATCCTCCTTAACACATTTATATATTCCCGTAGTCTATACAGTAGCGTAAGCTCCACCAAACCGGTGGTTTACCCAGAAGGCACTCCATAGGCACGGTACAAATCAAACTCGTAGAAGGCACGATAAGGCATGTGAGAAGGCAAGCGAGGCAATGCCTAATGTAGGATTCTACCTTTTTGCAGAACATGGCCGATGGTAACGCATATTAGCTACTACTTCCTACCTCGAGACACACTTCGAAATCAAAGGTGCGCACCAATCAAATCAAAAAGTAATAGAACGGTTTCGAAGAAATGTGCCGATCGGAGGTGCGACCACACTTGACTTGGGTATAGCTCTTGTTTTAGCCACATCAAGCTGACTTGTAGGACTCATGGCTGCGTTAATACCTCATGCAGAATCTTCGCCAAACCATCTTACTTCATTCTGGAATCTTCACCATGTACATAGTTGTTAAAGTGATTTTCGGTATTAGCAGAGAGTATGACAATATCTGATCCTGGTCTCTTTAACAAAAAAAGCTTATTTCACCCTGTGGTCATCATATAAAATCACTTTAATTTTTTTAAATAAAATCTCATTTACAAATTTAAATCAAAATTAGTATTCAGTTTTAATCTTATTTAACTTTGGAATTTCTCATTTGATCATCCTTAATCCAATCAAGTTAGAATCACTATTTATTTTTACAGAATCATTAAGTTCCAAATGACCTCTTATTGAATTTACCTATTAACAAATTTAAGCTACAAACAAAGACCAATTTCCTTTCCAACCTACATAATTTGTTAAGGTTATAAAAATCTAATTTAAATATACATATAAAATAAACCCTTTTTAATATATATATATATATATATATATATTAACTTAAAATTAATAGCATACAATTTAAAATAAAATGAGCCTTTTTATTTATCTATTCAAAATATTGTTTAATGTATTTTAAAATAATAAAATTTTAAGTAATTTTTTTTATAAATTATAGTTAAACTAAACTTATATTTTTAAAATTTTCAAAATCAGTAAATTTTAAAATTTTAAATTTTACAATATCAAAATAGAACATTTATTATATTTCAAAATTAAAACTCACATATTTCCTTTCAAGATATTGTAAATGATTTCAAAAATAGACTAACGGTGTCCGTGTATAATTTTCTATTCTATAGTCAAGTGATATGGATATTTATCATTTCAATCCATAATAGTTTAAATTTACAGGTTTATATCATTAAACCCGTAATCCAGAAATTCGGTAATCATATGAAAACTGCTTGGGTCTATCATTTCGACCTATAATGATTTTCTCTTATTCTGAATTCTGTTCGGGTATGTATCATTTCAATCCATAGTGATTTTTGAAACTAAGGAAACTTGAGAGTGAGAACAATGAAATAACATAGCATATCATAAAAATTTCTAGCATATATGATCAATAACAATTTAAATAAATAGTTGGTTAACATGTAATGATGTCGATTAACATAAATGATCAATTTAAAGTGTCAACATATCATATTTGACAGTTAGTAGCCAACAGTTCTAACTTAGCAGCATATTTAAATTGTCATTTCGATATGAAATCAATTTACTAAGCATAAGAACATTAATCGTGAGTGATTGCTCTCCTTTCGTGGCTAGAGAATAAAGGAAAAGAAGTACGATAAAGAATAATGCAACGGACACTAGGACAAATCAAGCACGACAAGTCAATTAGCTGTGACAAGCAAGAGAGATATTAGCCCGATAATTTGACGAAAAACAAATATATATATATACAGTATGTGATATATATACATTTATTTTGGGGATATTAGAAGAAGAAAATATACAATACATAACATATATCTATATAACATAGCTTAGATTTAAAAGCACATACACTTCTGCCAATGCATATGTGTACAACATATCTAAGTTTCCTTCTCTTTTTCACATACTAACAAATAAAGCCTATAAGCCTATATAATACAAACGATTCACATATATAGCCTATACATGATTACAACATATATGTATAGCTTTCATATTGCAACAGAGAGGAAGTTTCATAAGGTACGCAAAATGACAACATATAACATATATACAAACACCTGTGTATACATATGTGTGTGTGTATGTATAAGATAAGATGAGGAGGATAGTCAGGTTGAAAGTAGAACAAAATAGTGCCCGGCTGCATATATACGAATTTATGCACCCAATAAAACGTTTATACATATACATATATATTTTATATATATGCAGCATATACTAGTCAAGAAAGGTAGACAGAAGATCAAAAGATAAATAAAGAGAAACAACATCTGAGCTTATTTATTTCTCAAGAAAAGCAGGGATGGATTCTCGTCCACAAAGCAAGATGGAAGGTCTACTTGGGGTCGATGATGGGCTGCGCCGAATGGTGCTTCGGGTCGGGCAGTGAACTGATGTGGGTCAGAGGGGATTTATGGTGGTAGAGGCTTGCTAGAGTTGCTTGGGGTTGGATGTTAAACTGCTTTGGGTCGGTTAGGTAAAAGGAAGGTCTGGCGAAGTGGGGAGGGTGATGGCACGTCAGCATGGAGGAGGACATTGCGGTGCTTCCTAGGTAGGCTGGCAGGAAGGCATTTGGCGAGGTGAGGAGGCGTGGTGAGGCGCATGCAAGCCTTTGCTTGTGGAAACATGCACAGCGATAAAAGGAGAGGAAAAAAAAATCAAAGCAAGTGGAAGATAAGACCTGGGGGAAGGCAATGGAGTCTCAAAGCCAGAGAAGAATGCTGCAGCTTTCTCTATATATTCTTTATTTTTATTTTTATTTTCAGATCAAAGAATGAATGACAATGAAAGGTCAAGCTTTATATATCAAATTCAAACTAAATAAAAAAGGACATAGGTTGTCTTAGAAACTAATTAAGGCAATAGGCTATTGGGTGTACGGCTGAGTACTTAAATAGTTAAGGAAAACAAAAAGGCATAAATACGCCACCGATACAACAAACTATTTTGTTGTTTTCGCCGCGCATCGGACATCAAAGTACAAAAATGAATATACCGTGAAGAACAGTACGATGAGATGAATAGAATGGTACACAAATATCAACGATACGACCAAGTTATAGAAACTTGATCTTTCGCTGTTGAAAATGCTGCTAAAACGCCGAAAATATGATAAACGGAGCTATAGCGGTCTAAATTTGACGAAACGAGTTACGATGCCTCACACAAAAAATGATTTACATTTTTAATATATAAAAATATTCAAACTTCAAAAATATTAAATTTTCAACAAATAAACTGATAAAATTTAAATTTTGGAATTTCACAATTAAGCTAACTTTCATATTTTCCAATAAAATTTACCACTTACTATATCTAAATAAACGCATTTCAAATATCAAATCTTTATCTCAAAATTTTATTATTAAAATCTTCAAGTAAATTAGTTAATTGCATTATAAATTCGTTAAAAAAATTTGGGTCATTACAATAAAACTAGGGAATTAGTCGACATTCCACGTGGAATAAATCCAACCGGAAGTAAATGGATCTTTAAGAAGAAGATGAAACCAAATGGCTCTATTAACAAATAAATAGCCAGATTGTTGGCCAAAGGATATCGTCAAAAGGTCGGTGTAAACTTCTTTGATACTTACTCACTAGTTACATGAATAAGCTCTATAGGAATGCTAATAGTGATTGCATCCAACTATAATCTAGCAATTCATCAAATAGGTGTAAAAAAAACATTTTGAAATGGAGTTCTTGATGAAGAGATTTATATGGAACAATATGAAGGTTTTATTTCCAAGGGAAATGAGAACAAACTCTGTTGATTGGTCAAATCATTATACAGACTCAAAGAAGCTCTAAAATAAAGGCATGAAAAATTTGACGGTGTCATGATGAAAAATGGTTTTCTTATAAATGAATATGATAAATGTGTTTATTACAAATAAGTTGGATAATCATATGTGATAATTTGTCTATATGTGGACGATATGCTAATATTCGGTCCCAATATTAAAGTTACAGAGACCATAAAGAAAAGGTTAATTAACCATTTCGATATGAAAATCTTAGGAGTTTCAGGCATTATTTTGGGAATCAAAATAATAAAAACACCTAATGGAATTGAATTATCTCAGCAACACTATGTAGAATTAGCGATTAAAAAATTCAAAAATTATGAAATCAAATGGGTAAGAACACCTTTTAGTCCATCGGCAATACTGCAAAAAAAATAATGATAGTGTAATGCAACTGGACTACTCTCATGTAGTAGAATGTTCAATGTATCTCATGAATTGCATAAGACCAGATATTGCTTATGCAGTAAGTTGACTAAGCAGGTATACAAGTAACCCAGGGAAGGAACTCTGGAGAGCAATACTGAGAGTGTTGGGATATGTATAGAATACCATAAATTTTCATTGCAATACAAAAAGTATCCTACCATCTTAGAGGAATATATTGATGCAGATTGGATTTCGAATTTAGAGGAATCTATATCGATAAGTGGTTAAGTATTTACTCTCGTATAAAAATTAGGACACATTCGTCGACGTCATAACACAGTTAGGCAGTTACTCTAAAATGTATCTATTTCCATTGATTATGTAAGAACTAATGGTAACCTAGCGGATCCATTTATTAAAGGTTTATCAAGAGATAAAATTGACTGTGCATCGAGGGGAATGATTTTAAATGCCTAAACCAAAAATAGTTATCTTATACGGAAACCTATCCTAGCGACTGGAGATCCCACAGACTAGGATCAATAGGCAAATCGGGTTTGAGTAACTATAGAAGTAATGCATTTATTTGGACTTTGTCCCACTCCATTCCTACGGTGCATAATAGAATGCATGCCTGTAGAAGTATTAAAAAGGTTAAGCCATGGTTTTAATGATTTCCATATCTTGTAAACGTCAAGTGAAGTATACATGGGATACTCTTTATGGATGCTATCACCTATGTTTGTGTGAGCTAGGTCGGCTCTATGAGAATATTAAGGCTTAAATTCTCTAAATACACTCGCATAACCAAATTTGTTCAGGACTAAAATGAGTACAACAAAGATATTGGATGTGAAGGGAAACAATGCTTTGTAAAGCCCATTGTCTATTTGTATACTAATGGTCAATGGTTCAAAAAGAAATAATTCACCTATTTTCCAAGTATATCCAATAAGTTTTAACTAGAGAAAGTTCAAAGTGAACTCGATATAGTATTTTTCCATATGTACTCTGTGATATTCCCTTTTTTGTGGGGGAGGCATATGTCGTCATTTATATGGGGATTGTTAGAGATCCTTGCATAAGTGAATGAAGAGTCCCACATCGCCGTAAACAAAGAAGTTTTTCATGTTTATATACTCCTGTTTTATATACTCCTTCCCATCAACCCACATTGGCCCTTAGGGTCGGGTAATTTTGTAAGAGGGGGAGCATCTATGTGGCCATGTTTTAAATATATATGCGCGCGCCGTGTGCCTCTCTAACCGACTGGCCGGCCGGGTCCGGGTTTGGGTTTGGGTCTAATGTGTTACTATCTTTTTGCTACAAAAACAAAGCCTATTTTGAACAGTAATATTTTCAAACAAATGCAAACAATGATGAACAGATATGACTGTTTAAAATAATAAGACTGTTGGCGATGGACAAATGCGACTATTGGAACGAACAGAAACGACCGTTGGGTGTAAATTGCGGACGAACAGAAAATACTATTGGGCATTGCAAACTACACATGAACAGAATCAACTATTGGGCGTTGCAATGGACTGATGAATAGAAATGACTATTGGGTGTTGCAAATGGCTGACGAATAATTTGGGTGTTACAGATGACTCTTTGATTCAAAAGAATAGATGCTAACTTCTGAGCGGACGCAATCACTGAAGGCTATAAAAGAAGAGGAGTACTGATCACATTCCTCATTCCTTTTTCTTTGTCTTCTTCTTCACCTTCATTTTTTTCTCAAATCAATGCATTATTAAATCATAGAGTAGACAAACTCATCACAGTCTCATGCAGATTATTCTATTGCATCTAAGGAAACTTTGCAACTAAAGTTTTAAGGAGACTATTAAGGCAAATCTCAAAATTCCTTACTGTTTTATATCAGTATCTTAATTTTGTGCATCCGCATGCACGTTTTTCATACAGTTCTTACACAGAGTTTGTATTGTTACTTACTGTTTGGGTAATATGACCATCTACATCTTAAAACTTTATAGTTTTTACTAAAATAGAAATGGCAGCAATTCATTTATCAGCAAAAACCGCTATCCACAACAGACCTGATCTATTCAAAGGAGATGGTGTTGACTTCCAAACTTGGCAAAATCAGATGCTATTCTATCTAACTACATTGGGTCTGCAAAGGTATCTCGAAGAAGAGGAATCTACACTAAAATTAGGTTTAACTAGAGAAGCACACAAAGATGTGTTTCTACCTATTGATGCATGGAAACATTTGGATTTCCTATGCAAGAATTACATTCTAAACTGTCTAGATAAGGTGTTGGACAAAGTGTATCAATCTCACCAAATAGGAAGGCTCTCTGGAATGCATATGCTGCCAAATACAAGACACATAATGTTAGTCTAAAGAAATTCATCGTAGATAAATTCATGGACTACAACATGCTAGACTCCAAATCTGTGATTGCTCAACTGCATGAACTGGAAATTATTATTCATGATCTTGCATCAGAAGGCCATAACGTTAGAGAATCTTTCTTAGTGGAAGGAATAATAGGAAAGCCGCATCCATCATGGAGAGACTACTGCAACTATCTGAAGCATAAAAAGAAAGATATTTTTCGACAAGACCTCATTGTTAGACTGAAGATAGAGGAAGATAATCGTGCGATTACATAACAGTAAAGCGAGGATGCATTTTCTATAGAATAGTTAAAGAAGAAAGGACACTTCAAGAAAAAAAAAATTCTCATAGAAGAGGAAAACACCAGAAAAAAATCTAACGAAAATAAGCAGTCGAAGAAGTTTAATGGCAATAGTTGGGTTTGTAGCAAGACGGCACACGCCGCTAAAGATTGCAGACGCAAGTAGGATAACAATTCAGAGGCCAAAATGTTAGGCAACGTCGAAGTGGATGTGTCCAACTATTCTGGAGTTGTGTCAGAATGGAATTTGGTTCAGAATCCTACATAATGGCAGCTTGTCATGGTAGCTACACTACATGTATGTTTTGATAAATCCACGTTTTCCCCTTAATACAAACTAGATCAGGGAGAAAAACTCTATATGGATAATTCTGCAGTATCCATTATTGAGGGCAGTAGCACAATCATTTTAAAGTTCACCTTTGGAAAAAAATGTTACGTTGAATGACGTGCTTCATGTTCCAAACATTCGCAAGAACCTAATCCCTAGGTATGTATGGCCAAAGAAAGGATTTTGAACGGTCCTAGGAATGGGATATTTATGTGATGGCCTGTTTAAGGAGAATGTAGCCATAGTCAGCAAAAATACTATATATTATGATTATGCAATGAATAAGAATTTTTTTTATTATTTGGTTGTGCATGAAATTCCACTATGGCATGATAAATCATGGCACATAAATTTCCAAAAAATGAAAAATCTTGCAAACCTAGGATTAATTCTAAAATTTCAAGTAGATAAAAATACAAATGTTAGACATGTGTAGAAGCAAAAATGGTTAAAAAAACCTTCTCATACTATTGATAGGAGTACTGAGCCATTGGGAATGGTTCATACTAATTTATGTGATTTCAAGTTATTACCTATAAGAGGTGGGAAAAAGTATTTTATCATATTCATTGGCGATTATACGTAATATTGTTATGTATATTTTTTAAATAGTAAAGATGAATCACTTACAACGTTTATAAAATACAAAGCTAGATAGATAATCATCTTAACAAAAAGATCAAGATATTGAGATCAGATTGAGGTGGAGAATATGAATCACAATTTGAACAATTCTATACAGAAAATGGAATAATCTATCAAAGAACAACCCCATATTCATTGTAACAAAATGGTATTATCGGGAGAAAGAATAGAACGCTAAAAGACATTGTTAACGCTATGCTATTAACTTCTGGCCTACCAATGAACTTATGGAGGTAAGCCCTAAATATGTCAAATTACATACTAAATAGGGTTCCCCAAGCAAAATAGGAATAATTCCATATGAGTTATGAATCAAACACCTATCAAGTTTCAAATACCTCAAATTGTGGAGGTACTTGGCAAAAGTTCCAGTTCCACCTCCTAAGAGAGTAAAACTTGGACCAAAAACTATTGAATGTTACTATCTAAGGTCCATTGAAAATAGTAAAGCATACTGAATTTCAGTCTTCAAGTCTGATGTAAATGACATTAACATAAATACGATTATGGAGTCAAGAGATAACTCATTCTTTAAAGATGTATTTCCACAAAAAAAGAATGATCAATCATTTGACCCTATGAGGACAACATAAGAAAGGGGTCAACCTCATGATGATCAAACTCATCATGAAAAGAATGAAATTGAACATGGAAGAAGCATAATGGCAAGAATTTCTAAGTCTTTTGGCGCAGAATTCTCAACCTACATGTTAGAACATGAACCTCAAACTTATAAAGAGGGAATGTCATCTTCAGAATCTTCATTTTGGAAAGAAGCAATCAAAAGCAAGATTGATTCAATTCTATTCACAATAAAACTTAGAAATTAGTGGACATTTCTGGAATAAAACCAATTGGTTATAAATGGATCTTTAAGAAGAAGATGAAACCAGATGACACTATTAACAATTACAAAGCCAGATTGGTAGCTAAAGGATATGGTTAAAAAAAAGGTGTAAACTTCTTTGATACTTACTCATCGGTTATCCGAATAAACTCTATAGGAATGCAAATAACGATTACATCTATCTATAATCTAGAAATTCATGAAATGAACGTCAAAATAGCATTCTTAAATGGAGATCTTGATGAGGAGATTTAAATGGAGCAACTTGAAGGTTTTATTTCGATGGTAAATGAGAATAAAGTCAGTAGATTATTCAAATCATTATATAGACTCAAACAAGCTTCGAGACACGGCATGAAAAATTTGATAGTGTCATGGTGAAAAACGGTTTTTGTATAAATAAATATGATAAATGTGTTTATTACAAATAAGTAGGACAATCATATGTGATGATTTCTCTATATGTGGACGATATGCTAATCCTTGGTACCAACATTAAGTCATAAAGACCATAAAGAAAATGTCAATCCAAAATTTCGATATGAAAGACTTAACGAAAATTGTTGGGTTTGTGATAAGAAGAGACATGCTACTAAAGATTGCAGACACAAGAAGGAGAACCATTCAGAGGCAAATATGGTGGACAATATCGAAGTGGATGAGTCCAACTATTCTGTAGTTGTGTCATAATGCAATTGATTTTAGAATCCTACATTGTGATAGCTTGACATAGGTGCTACTCGACATTTATATTATGATAAACCCATGTTTTCCACCCACAATGAACTTGATCAGGGAGAAAAACTATGCATGGGTAATTCTTCAGTATCCATGAGTGAGGATGGTGGCACAGTTATCCTAATGTTCACATTTGAAAATACTATTACATTGAACGACGTGCTTCATGTTCCATACATCAGCAATAACCTAATCTTTGGATTTGTACTATGAATAAAGGTATTCCGAATGGTCTTTGAGTCAAACAAGATGGTTATGTCCAAGGCTATAATTTATATAGGAATGGGATATTTATGTGATGGCCCGTTTAAGCGAATGCAGCTATAGTTGGCAAAAATCCTATCTTTTTTATTATACAAGGAATAAAAATAAAGTTTCTTACTTGGTTGTGCATTATTATTGCATGATAAATTGGGTCGCATAAATTTTCAAAAAATGAAAAAACTTGCAAACCTAGGAATAATTCCAAATTTTCAAGTAGATAAAAATACAAATGTAAGACATGTGTAAAAGCAAAAATGATCTAAAAACCATTTTATACTATTGATAGGAATACCGAACCATTGGGAATGGTTCATGCTGATTTATCTAGTTTCAAGTCATACCTACAAGAGGTGGGGGAAAAGTACTTTATCATATTTATTAATGATTATACATGATATTGCTATATATACCTTTGAAATAGTAAAGATGAAGCAATTGCATCGTCTATAAAATACAAAGTTGAAGTAGAGAGTCAACTTAATGAAAAGATCAAGGTATTGAGATTAGATCGAGATGGAGGATATGAATCATTGTTAGAACAATTTTGTGTATAAAATGGAATAATTCATCAAACAACAACCCTATATTCACCATAATAAAATGATATTGCTGACAGAAAAAATAGAATGCTAAAATACATGGTTAACACTATGCTATTAACTTCTAGCCTACCATCGAACTTGTGGAGGAAGGCCTAAATATGTCCAATCACATGCTAAATAGGGTTCCACATAGCACAACAGGTGCAATTCCATATGAGTTATGGAAACGACACCTACCAGTTTCAAATACCTCAAAGTGTGGAAGTGCTTGGCAAAAGTTCCAGTTCCACCTTCCAAGAAAGTCAAACTTGGACCGAAAACTATAGGCTATTACCATCTAAGACTTGCCAAAAATAGTAGCACATATAGATTTTTAGTCATCAAGCTTGATGTAAATGACATCAGTATAAATACAATCATGGATTAAAGAGATAACTCATCTTTGAAGATGCATTTCCACATAAAAATAATGATCAAACATTTGATCTTATAAGGACAAAATAAGAGTGGGTTAAACTAGATGACGAAATCGTGGTGAAATGGATGAAATTGAACCAAGAAGAAGTGTAAGGGCGAGAACTTCGGAGTCTTTTGGCTCAGAATTCTTAACCTACATGTAAGAACATGAACCTCAAACTTACAAAGAGGCGATGTCATCATCAGAATCTTCATGTTGGGAAGAAGCAATCAAAAGTGACATTGATTCAATTCTAAGAAACGAAACTTGGGAATTAGTTGACATTCCATCTGGAATAAAACAAATTGGTTGTAAATGGATCTTTAAGAAGAAGATAAAACAAGTTGGCTCTATTGACGAATATAAACCTAGATTGGTCGCCAAAGGATATCGTCAAAAAGAAGGTGTGTACTTCTTTGATACTTACTCATCGGTTATGCGAATAACCTTTATAAAAATGCTAATAGCAATTGTACCCATTTATAATAAAGAAATTCATCAAAAGGATGTAAAAACAACATTCTTAAATGGATATCTCGATGAGGAGATTTACACGGAGCAATCTGAAGGTACTATTTCCTAGGGAAATGAGAACAAAGTCGATAGATTAGTCAAATCATCATACGGACTCAACCAAGCTTCAAAATAATGGGACGAAAAATTTGATAGCGTCATGATGATAAATGGTTTTTATACAAATGAATGTAATGAATGTGTTTATTATAAACAAATTGGACAATCATATGTGATAATTTGTCTATATGTGGATGATATGCTAATCTTTGATTCCAACATTAAAGTGATAAAACCATAAAGAAAATGTTAATCAACAATTTCGATATGAAAGACTTAGGTGTTTCAGACGTTAATACGGAAATCAAGATAATAAAAACACATAATGGAATTGAATTATCTCGATCTTATTATGTATAAAAAGTGATTGAAACATTCCAAAATTGTGGAATCAAAGGGGTAAGAGCACCTTTTAATCCATTGGAAATACTACATAAAACATTAACAAGAGTGTAATGAAACTTGGAAGGCTCTCATGTAATAGGTGTTTAACGTATCTCATGAATTGCACAAGACCAGATATTGCTTATGTAGTAAGTCAACTAAGCAGATATACAAGTAACCCAACGAAGGAACACTGGAAAGCACTATTGAGAATGTTGCGATATTTAAAGAATACAACAAAGTTTTTATTACATTACGAAAAATATCCTACCATCTTAGAAGGATATACTGATGAAAATGGATTTGACATTCAGAGGAATCTAAATCAACAAGTGGTTTTTCTTTACACTTTTAGGAGTAGTGGTGCCATGGAAATCTACTAAATAAACAGCATAGCTCTATCCACTATGGAATCTATATTCTAGATAAAGCATGCGAACAAGCAGAATAGCTTCATCAATTTTTAGAAGATATTCCATTTTAGCCCAAACTCTAACGGTCATATCTATTCACTAGGATTATCAAGCAGCGTTAAGTAGAGCATAAAACTTTATGTATAATGGTAATTCACAACATGTTCATCGATGTCATAACATAGTTAGGTAGTTACTCTCAAATGGAACTATTTTCAATAATTATTTAAGAACTAAAAATAACCTAGCAGATCCATTTTCTAAAGGTTTATCAAGAGAGAAAATTGACTGTTCATCAAAGAGAATGGGTTTAAAAGTATAAACCAAAAGGAGTTACCTCATAAGGAAACCTATCCTAGCGACTGTAGATCCCACGAACTAGGATCAATAGGTAACCCAGTTCTGAGTAATTCAAGAAGTATTGTGTAAAAACCCTAGTGTAAATTAAATAATAATTAAAGTTAATTAGAATTAACCCCACCGTGATACCCAGATTATCAAAGAACATAACAAGTAACGTTGTTTGCTAATCCGGAGAATATAGCTTGTTAAGGGAGGTAGAATGTGAATATATGTTTATACTAACACTGACACATCATTTTGTGCCTTTTCACTTAATATCTAAACTGAATTTTACATATATAGTATTAATACAAAGTAGTGGACACATCGATTTCTCAAAATCAGAAAAATATATCATATAAGCATGAGTCACAAATCACAACAAAATAATAATCTCATATGCATATACAAATTGTGAGTCTACGAAATAAAACACTAAACTCACATACTTTATAAGTTTTATAATTATCTAATCTCAATTATACATTTTATATATAAGACCCAAATTCCTAAATGGGATAACCTAAAATTCCAAATGTTTATCGCCTTGCTAGCATAACTATCCAAAGGTCAACCTATCCTGTAACCTGAAAAGTCTCGACCTGACCAGAGTAAAGTAACACCCTGGTCAGACTATCTCTAAAAATACAATAGGGTGCAAACAAGATATCACACAAGAACAAATAAGTAAATATAGATGTCCATGAAATAGCGAGTCATGGGAATTAATTTAACTTAGAGTTCATCACAAGGCACATGGTTATGCATTTAAGTCACAAATACATATTAGTCACTAAACACAGAATAACAAAATTAACTTAACATCCACCACAAGACACAAGAACATATGTTTTTTCACTAACACAAGACATAAGAATATATATTTATTTCACTAACACAAGACATGTCAATATATATTCATTTCACTAACACAATACATAAGAATATATATTTATTTCACGAACATAGAATACGACTCTATTAGAAAGTAGAATGACCAACTTTTACACGAATTTTCAAGTAGATGAAATCGGTCGAGTGGTCTCAGTTGGAGATGGGATTGCACGAGTTTATGGATTTTCAATAGAAGAAGGAGCTATCGGTCGTGCGCACTGGCTACCTAGCCTAGTCCACCAAGGAAGTTTCATATCGAAGGTTAGTGGTAGAATTCACTTTCAAATAGTACGGGTGATCGGTGGAAGATTTCATTCATGATCAGGCGAGCCACTTTCCTTAATAGAAATGCATGGAAAGAGCTTCCATGTGTCAAAACAAAACAAAATAAACACCTGACGAGAATGGGAGTACGATTAGTTTTCCAATAGAGAAGTAGCGCTCTGAGAATGAAGTCCAAAGGCCAATGTAGCGAAGCTGTTTTCTTATTCCGGGTAGCGAAGTATGAGTAATGCTATTGTTGCTATCGGTCATCTGGAAAAATCGTTGACTACCCATTCCATTGACTGATTTATATACCATAAAAACTGGAAGTCATTATGTAACGGTAGGCCGGTACCATTGGTAGTGTAATAACCTAAGTGAGGTGCGTAGCTAGCATCGGCGAGACTCCTATAGTCAACCAGTAGACAGGCCCCTGCACGACTGATAATCGAACTTGTTGCCGCTCATGTCGCTGATGAAATGAACCATAACATCATTCATGGCTTAAGCGAACAACACTCCTTGACGAATGCAGAAGTTCTCTTTCTTTCAGTCTAGAAACCATAGTCAACATCGTGCATGGCTAGACTCCTCTGAGAACAAAGTCCGAGACTGGTAAATAGGGGCATCATTCCCCCGCAGGAGTGCTACCGCTCCCCAGGTAATCCCGATAACCTAGCTCCGCACCTCCATAGATAGACTACAGAAAGCCTTTCATTAGCCACTCGATCTGTTCAACAACTGACGACCAACGGGAAAAACGGGAGGTAACGTAGCTATATAGTATACTTCGAGCTATCTTAATCAAAACGATCATAATAACCATATATAGAACCGTAGCTACACAGGATGTGAATCACAAGACCACGAGACAGTCTCAAGGATAGCAGTCATGACCGAACCTTTTAGATTCACTTTAGATTATTACACTTGAAAAGAAATCTATGAGTAAGTTTTAAGGATCTAGCAGGCACTTGCCACACACCAAAAGAGAGTAAACTCTAAAGTGCCAAATACTATCGCTTTCAGTAATTACTACGATTTAACCAATACGTCCCATACCGTATGGTGAAATCAAAATATTTACTAAAAGCTAGTAAATAACACTTATCATTGATACAACTGGAAAACCTGAACAACATTCTCAAAAGGATCTAGTAACCACTTATCGCACACCAGAAGAGAATACAACTCTGAAGTGTTAAGTACTTTCTCAAATATGGTCGTAAAAAATTTAACCAAGGCATCCCATACAACCCAATGAAGTTCGAGTATTCACCAGTGGGTTGGTAAATTCCATTCAAACATTCTATTCAATGGGTTATACCATATTCATTGAACGTTATTCAAAAGCATTTAAAACAGTCGATAAAATTAATTTGAATAATAGTACTTTCCAAATTATAGATTATAGAATTAAGGTTCTCAAAACAATTTTTCTCTCCGATTTTTATTATTTAAAAAAAAGGGGCATTTCACCAGAAGGACAAACTTCACAGTCCAATTAGTTTCTAGGACGCACATTCAAAGAAATTACTTTCAAGGCCAAAATCAGCAAAATAATTACTTTCAAGGACAAAGTCGGTAGTTCATTTACTTTCAAGGACATAATTTCATAGGTTTTTAGGCCCTAGAAACTAATTATTTTACGTTTTGTCCTTGAAAATAATTATTTTCATTGTGTGTCCTAGAAACTAATTCCACTTTCTAAAGAGACCCTTATGGCTAATTTCCACTAAAAATAACTTATTATAATTTTCCACAAATCCACTTGTTATTTACTTTAAATAAGTGTCCTCTTGCTTAATAAAATATTCTATGACCCCGAATTGTTCCAAGATTCCACCTCTATCACAAAGTTGTCTCAAATTTCCATATAGTTGTATTGTTAACAAAACTATATTTTAAAACCGTATTTAATTACTCTTCTAAATCCATATTAAAATATAACCATTTTATTTAAAATAGGTTAAGTTTATACTTTCCAAAATCACATTTTCAAATTCCACGAATCCTATATTATTTATTTAATAACTGTAATACTTATATTTCAAATCCATAATCACTTTTTAATAAAAATAGATTAGATTTGTATTTCCAAATCCATAAATATTTTACTACCCATACTTAATATATAAAATATCTTGATAAATTTTTTTTTTTATATCTATTAACTGAATTTCGAAACAATTCTAAGATTTATAAATAAAAATAATTCTCTTTTGTAAAATCACTTATATATGAGTCTTATCAACTTATTTCATTTAAAACAAATTTAAGGTCTAAATATCTGTAGTTATGACTACATTAATTTTACAAAACTCAAATACACAATTTGTAGATAAAAGCCTACGCTTTCAAACATAAAACGATCAAAAAATTTGGACTTACGGTTCAAAATTTATGGCCAAAATAATTCTTAAACTTTATATTCACTGTCGTTGTCATTTATTCTCAGGTTAGCAACAAAGAAATATGGTTTCGATTGTATAAACCTTAAAACATTGAAAACCCAGAACATGAAACTTTTTTATAAACGTCTAAGATTTCAAATAAGAAAAAGTTCATCAACTTGGGACTTACGATTCAAAAGTTATGGCAAAACTTATTCTCGGATTTTAAATTAACTATTGCTGTCGTTAATTCTCAAGGCAGCGACAAAGGAATATGATTTCGACTATTTAAATCTCATAATATTGCAGAACTCAAAACATAAAAGTTTCAGAACATTGTCTAAGATTTATGGAACTTTAAGAATTACGAAATTTCGAGAATTAGCGAAAAAGTTATCGGCAATGTAATTTCAGGTTTAAACTCAACCAATTACACATGACAATGCAACACCATCAGTATCAAACTCAATTTCGACCCGATAATCTGCATAATTTCGACAAGTGATTAAAAGAGAAGTTGTAGCTTACTGAATGACCTTTCTACCACAAAAATTGCATCATTTTGTTTATAAGTTTTCAACCAAATTACAAACCATTCAATCAACAAATTAATTCATTCAATCCAAATAGAAAATAACAATTATACATATGTATAGAGATAGTAGTATGAGTGTTCAACTCACCTTCAGGCTTGAATTTGAGGACTAAAACTCGGATTCTTCTATGCTAGCCTCTTCCATCAACTAAACCTAGATTAAACTCATAAATTTGCAAAAATCCAATTACTAACCAAAGTGAAATCTGATGCTAAACCCTAATAGATGGAAAAAATGATAGAGGAGATTACCTTATTTGATTTCTACAAGTATTAGACGAAAACCCTTTGATTTGCATCTCTGATTTGGGGAGTTAGCTTTAAGGTTCATAGGATAAGGAGTTTTCTGATTTTTGCTTGCTGTTGAAATGAAAATGAATAAAGGAAATTGTAACAACCCGCTATTTTGGACCATTCAAATCGACAATAAAACCGTACATGTCCGACTTGAATAATTCAAAATACCGAATTGTTAATAAAAATTTGGCAAAACTTAAAATATACAGTAAATAAATCAATCATAGATCACTTACACAGAGTAATACAATGCAGCGGAATAGATAAAGAATAGTAGTTCATGAAGCTACTATATACATTGGAGATAGAAATAAATACAATTGAATATCTTAGATGTAGTGAAGTCTCCAATATGCGCAGATGACTTCTCTGAACAAATCAACAGGATGACTGAAAGGATAGATAGCTGGATCTTCAAGCAAGGCTCCAACTTCGAAGGTGAGTCTCAAATGTTGTATCACTCAGTCTGACCCGAGCGTAAAGCAAAACACAAAACACTCGAGTCAGGATTTACATTCTTATATCTATAAATCTAACTCAAGTGAAATATCAATTGAAAT
Source organism: Allium cepa (assembly GCA_030765085.1). NCBI lineage: Eukaryota > Viridiplantae > Streptophyta > Magnoliopsida > Asparagales > Amaryllidaceae > Allium > Allium cepa. Next base: position 671,440,273 of record CM060943.1, on the reverse strand, counting down.
ATAATTAACTTAGAGGATGTTTGGGATAACCATCCTCCAAGGGTCCATGGAACTATCTATAAGATAGAAATATACACTATAACACCGTAGTCTTTCAACTTAATTTATACTTCAAAACCAACTATCATTTTCACTTCAAAAATCTCTATACTTCCCAAATAGTATTTATATATATTAAATAATTTATACAGTAAAGAAATTTCAATTCCCTCAACTTAACAAATCGTTTAACATCAACCCGACCACCCCATTTAAATCTATTTCAATCTCAATTTATTAATTTAAATTCAACTAAATTTCTAAAATAACCACTTCAATTTTATCGATTTCAAATTCGGATTTGAAATCACAAAATACGCTTTATGTTCAATATATTTCAAAACTTTAAGTATTCAACGTTTCAAACTAACTTTTTAATCAATTTAGTTTCTAAATAAAAAAAATTCAACTATACTGATTTCAAATACATATCTGAATCTCAAAATAAACCATTTAAATCCCAATATAGTTCAAAGCTTTAATATTTAATTAAATGTTCAATTTAATAGTTCCATATAGATCTCGATTTAACCTCATTATTATCTAGTCTTAAAATAATCCCTCATTAGATACAATATCATTTAAGTACCCTTAAATTACATTTTACTCAATATTTTCTTTAATTTATTTAAACGTGAAATATTCATTAAATCACTTAAATAAAAATCCAGTTACAAAATCATACCCTTAAATTTCCCATTCAAAAATTTCAAATTGATTTAATTGAATAAATCCTTATTTAAATACCATTTAGATAAACCCACATTTATCTCCCAATCTTAGTAAATTTCAGAATACTTTTTGGAATAAAATTTACATAAATATTTAACATAATTTATGTATTAAATAAAATTTTGACTAAATTAAATATTATTAAATATATATATCATTACCCTTTATATATAAAAAAATTTAAGGATTAACATTTAATAAGACCATATATTTCTTTCCAAAACAATGAATTAAATTTCAAAATATTTATATATATGGACCAACGATGTCTGTATATATTTCTTATCATATGGTCAAGTGTTACGGATATTTATCATTTCAATCCGTACACTAAATGTATACGGGTGGATAGCATTTCAACCCGTAATCCCAATTCAATTAAATGAAAATCGCTTGGGTTTATCATTTCAACCCATAACGATTTTCTCCTATTCTAAAGTCTGTTCGGGTATGTATCATTTCAACCCATAGTGATTTCCATACTAACAGGGAACTTGCAGAGTGATAACAGATATGTAAATAATAATAACAATAGGCATATATCATCAAAATAAATATATAAAAAAATAGGATATGGTGTCATATCTCATAAGTGAACAGTTACAGATAATAGCATATATAACAAATTAACATTAATAACAACAGCATATTTCAATTGTCGTTTCAATTGAAATCAAATTTAATAAATAAAAGAACGTTAATCGTGAGTGATTGCTCACCTTTCGAGGCTAGAGAGGAGATAGACAACATAACAAGCTATGATTTGAATTGCGAAATGACTGATCCAATTGACGATTTTCAAAGCAAGTCAAAATTGGCACGAATTCGAATGGACAACCAAGCTGATCAAAAGGAATTGATAAAATGAATCAGAACTATCTTGATATAGTTTGAAACAAAATATATGTTATAAATTGCTCAAAAACCAAATTTTTAACCATATATTTAAAATAAGATATATATATATATATATATTTTATTTCAAATTACTAATTTAACTTTAACACCATTAGAACAAAACATATGTTGTATATATATATATATATATATATATATATATATAAAATAACTTTCTCTAACCCCAATTTTTACAAACATATATTAAAGAATATTTGAAAAAAAAATTATTAATTAATAAACTTCGAAACCCAAATTGCACATTTTTGAGATTTATGTACATTTAAAACTTAATGCATATCCAAAGTTATTTCCTTGAAAGTTTACATAAACTAAACCATGTATATTTGAAACCATGTATATAAAAACTGTTCAAAATCATGCAACATACAAAAATGTATCTATGCGAGTTTTTTTTTTTTAACAACATAAATGCAGACTGGAATTATAAACATATTATATATATTAGAACACACGACAGCAATATGTATATATATGAAATAAATAAATAAATAAATAAGACTGGTTACTAGCTTTATAATATAATATATATAATACTTATTTATAATATAAACTTACATCTATACACATTATATATTTTAAAACAAATACTTAAATCAATACATATAACCAAAATCGCATACTCTTAAAAATATATAAAAACAAAAACAAAAAAAACAAAACAACTTAAAAATTCTTTATTCTGTAACAATAACTGCAAACAAAAACTATAAACAAAACAAACTTTGAAATATTAAAACTGTAAACACAAAACTATGAAAGAAAGAAAACAAAACTCATACTTATTAAAAATCTAAACTGTATATAACGTATAACTATACATATATATATACACACGTACCCACGAGATCACCAACTATAGATATATGTGTGCCTCAATAAAAAGATTGCCAGAGACGCACAGGTGAGGACACGTGGTTGTGGAGGGGTTCACTTGCACGGGGCTGCTGACGTGGGGGAAGGTTGCAGGCAGAGGCGGTAGTGTTTGAGAGGAAAGGCAGGAAAAAGAATAGTTTGTCTCAATTGAAGTCCAGATCCAAAAGAAAAGAGGGGAGAAAAATAAAAGAGGAAAGGAGATGAAGTAGGAAATAAATAGGCTAGAAAAAGTAACGGCTACAGGGGAAAAATAAGAAAAAGGAAACGTAAAGGAAAATAAAAGAAATGAATGTATGCGTAAAGAACGTATAGCATTTTATACGTTTCAAAATCAACGGTGCAATTAAAGCAATTTTTATTATTTGTCAGGTTATATGTTTTATATTTATTTCTTTCCTAGATCTCAATTCATAGCATATTAAACTACGCAGATTAATTATTTTTATCAACGTTCAAAACGTTATCACCCAAAATACAGCAATGACATAGCAAATGTCTAGAAGCATTAATTTGAAAACTTAATAAAGCAATTTATTGTTTACCTTGGGTAGCACTTTCAAATTTGAAACTGAAGGAAGAATGAATAAGAAACGGCTACAGATCAATTAAAGAAGGAGAGGAGTGTGGATTTGTTTGAAAAGAAGAAGGATATTGTCATTTTTTTTTCTTTTGAAAACAATTTTTTTTTTTTTTGGAAAAGCAACAGTGTATATATATAATTTAGTGGATAGGAGAAATAGAAGGGGAAACATCTATCAATAAAATAACGTATATACTTTGCCTTATATATAATATTAAACAAGTGGATAAAAGGAAAATTCAATGGTGAATATTGTAACTTATGGAATAAATGTTAAAACGAAAGCAAGTGAAACTAGGAAATCAATTAAAGCATAAAGGAAAGTTATAAAGTCAAAAGAGCCGTTAAAAATCCAATAAATGCAACGTATAAAATTTTCAAATTTCGAAACTGATGGATATAAAGACAGTCATAAATGCATTGTAACAGCTGGAAATAAACATTAGTGGCTGTTTTATTGGATCAAATTTGGAATAGAAGGCAGTTGGACGTGAATCAAGGAGTAACCAAGGTAAGCTACTGTTTTAATTAAAATCTTTCTTTTAACCGGTGGAAATAATATGATGGGTGGCTGTGACAGAGGGAAGAAGAAGCTTGATTTATATATACTTTTTTTCAGGATGGAGTGGGAGTAAAAACAGATCCGAGAGGAAAATGCGAGAGGATAATATAATGGAAGAATGAGAAGTTTAAGCAAATGAAACGTATAGAAATGAATGCGCAACAAATAAACCAAACAAGGTAATGGTCCATTCCCTTGATTTGGGGAAAATAAATGTTTTCTGCAGTTTCATTCGAAAGAAGGAAAAACGTAAACATGTTTCAAAAGGGAAAGATTGAAGAAAATGAAAATTTGGAGCAGGTCACAGCAAATATATATTATTTTTGTTGCTGAGAAGAAGAAAGGATTGAAACGTCTCAATAAATAAACACGCGAATTAATGGGAACAGTAACAATCAACCCCTAAATTATGGAATAATAGAGGCAACGGCTATAAAAGCAGTAATTAAAATATGGCAAGTTATATACAAAATAAAGGAGAAAATAAAACTTTCAGAGGAAAGTTTGAACAGTAATAAAGAATATGGACCACGTTATACATGTAAAATTAAATGAGATGATAATAGGCAGAAGTGAAGTTGGTTTTCGGAGAAAAATGTACAAATATATTTATTGCCTCAAACGTAAAACGCGAAATGACAATGGATAGAGAAAGAAAATGAATCACTGAATAATGAATTGAAATGATGGGTTTTGTAACAGCTTTGCATTGATTGAGAAGTTATTAACTGATTTGAATGAGGTAGAATTTCTAAATAAATAAACCTCCATAAAATAAATTGAAAATCTATCATCTGCTACGTACAATTGAATGTAATCCAAATATTAAATTTTTTTTATATCAAAATATTATTTTTAAAGTTCTCAAAATTTTAATTAAATACGTAAAAACATTAAAAATTATTAAAATTTTACGGGTCGTTACACTCTCCCCCACTCAAAACTTTTCGTCCCCGAAAAGGAAGGAGGTAGGAGAATTGTACAACCAGAAATAATAGTTGATTGGAAGTCAAAATTAAACCAATACTTTGAAACTAAATAAATTTTGCTTGAAATTTGAAAGCTTCATTTGGAATACGATTATCTTTGATACTTTAAAAATTTTCAAAACTCCTTTGATAACAATTATTTACACTATTACTTCTATTTACAAAGACTATTGAAAATATTAAATCCAAAATTTATGAAAATTTTAATTTATCTCAAGATACCTTTTAAATATTATCAATAAATTAATAATCATTTTCTTTAAAGATGTTTTATTTAATTTATAACTTCAAAAATATTTATAACACTAAAATTTTATATAAACAAATGTAGTATACAAATAAGCAATATTTAAAAGATTTATTCAAAAAGGAAAGGAAGGTAGATTCCGAAAACGGAATATAGGTGAAAAATAAAGCTGAGCAGATGAGGTAGATTCAAAAGAATAGAATCGGGCACGAATAATTTATTTCAAACCATAAGAATTTAAATTTCAAATATTAATACAAAATTTCTTTGTTGAAAATACTTTTATAATAAAATACCTTTATAAATAAATACTTTTATATTGAAACCAATTTTTCTTTCGAAAATACTTTTATAACTCAATGTTTTAACAAGTTTATCCTCGTTCTTGCAGACTCTGGCCATGCGTTGATCAGGCGCAAAGCTAGAATTCTTCAAGTACTTAGTAGACTTGTTTCAACACCCAGTGAAAATACTTGAAAACCTTTAAAAACAGATATGGAAAGTACAATCCAAACAAAACAACCAAACCAAAACCTTTGTCCGATCATGGTTCGCAGATACACAATGGTTACGCCTGGGTCCCCCAGGAAACAATCCATATCCGTAAGCTTTCTCAGCCCTGCGAGTTACGCCATGATGACTAGTAGAGTGCAGGATACACAATGGTTACGCCTGGATCCCCCAGGAAACAATCCGTACCCCTAGGCAAGACTCAGCCAGGCACTTGCGCTACTATTCGCGACCTATACAGATTGCAGGATACACAATGGTTACGCCTGGATCCCCCAGGAAACAATCCGTACCCCTAGGCAAGACTCAGCCAGGCAATTGCGCTATGCATTCGCGAGAGAAAAAAAAAACCATGGGTTACGCCACGGTGGGAAACACTCGAGTATTACATCCGGAAAACCGAAAATCAGAGAGAATAATATCGATAGAATGAATCCACGATGTGGCCACAAAGCGGATATCAAGCAGAAGGCACTTTCCATATCATTACTTCGAAAATATATATCATATAGTACCCTTTCAAATCACTTTCAAATATCATACTTATATAAAGTCCATTACATATAGGATTCCCTTTTTCCCAAATCGAATACTTTCCAAATCAATAGTAGATCAAATCATACTTATATAGACTTCGATTATATAAAATCTCTTTCCAAATTGAGTACCTTTCAAATCAATAGATTTCAAATCAACTTCATACTTATACAATCCATTTTATATAAGTTCGACCACTCCCAAATCAAGTGCTTAGTAATCTAAGGTTCTCAATTTCAAATCATTTCAATATCAATTCAGTTTCAAAATCATATATGATTTCACCAAATTTTCTTCCGAATTAAATATCTAATATTTCAAAGTTCCCAAAAAAATAGGTTTAGAAAATTATCCCATTTTCCAAATTAAAGTAAGTCAAACAGATTCATTTCCAAAAATCACCATATAAGTACTGGTTTTTGATTCCAATTTAATTTCAAAACCAAATATTTTCCCAAAATTAATTATACTCAAAATGGTTTCCAAATTTATAATTATCCTTTTTTTTTTACTTTTAAACTATCTATTTCTATGTGAAATATCCAATTTACCTTTTTGAAAACCATTATACAACTTTTTTTTTCAAAACATTTCAAAACTAAATTTATATTCTTTATCAAACATTTTATACTCTTCGAAATTGCTTAGCTTTGAAAATTTTAATCTCGATTTGGAAGTGTTCGAACATTCAAAATAGTTAGGGAAATCAAATTTTAAATTCAAGAGTTGAAAATCAACAATAAATCAATTATTAAATCTGAAACTCGAGGACTGAACACCGGTCTCATTTTAAATTGTTTCAAATATATACATATATCTTTCGAAAATATCAAATTATACTTCGGAATTTGAAATCATAACGGCTTTACAAAATCACTCGCATAGCGAGCTATTAAAGTGGCCTCTCCCCCACTCTGAAACTCGAAAATCAATGTCGATGATGCGTGCACTCATCACCGAAATTATTTTCCAGCGACATACGTGAGTTCTGGACTTCTATTTTCTTGAAAACTTCTTTGAAATTTCTTCAAAATTATTGGAATTTCTTTGAACTCATTTGAAACATTTCTTATTCGGAAAAATACTTTTAAATCGTATTATTTTTATATATATTTTCCAAAATCTTAAAACCAATTTCAAAATACCGGAATTCAATTCTCGAATTTCAAATTTAACGCTTTAGTTATAAATCATTTTTATATAAATCGGTTTCTTATAATTTTTCAAAATTTCAAATCCCTTCAAAACTTTTTTATATATAGAATAACATTTCTTATTTGTTTTGTATATAGGTATATAATCCTTATGGAAAACATTTCACTTTTATATATAGAATAAAATCATAGTTATCAAAATAATAATTTTGATATTTAAAACAATTTCAAAATGCAAAGATACCCGATTTTCAAAGGATAATTTTAAGAATAAATTTCAAAACAAAGATAGAGATTTGAATTAGAGGAACTCCAATCCATAGAATTCTGATTCGAAGATAGACTCGATCGAAGATGAGATAATTAAATTACAAAATAGAAGATGGATATATTTCTACAAATCGCGGGCGACCTTAACCGGGTCAATCGTGATTTCAGGAATATGATCGATGCGGAATTCAAAGGCAAATCGACATTCGATCGCCCGATATAGAATTCAGCATAAATAGATATAGCAGCATTGTACACCGAGGATACATGAATCTTCGGTGAATCAATGCCAACTGAAAAGGAGTTTCACCCCTTTTACAAATCATTCAGTGGAGTTATGGAATACTCCAGAATCAAACGAATATAAATAGGGAGAGACAAGAATGAATTTCGAAACCGAGGGACATTCCAAAATTCAAAGGAAATCGAGTCAAAAAGGAAGAGATCCAACTCGAATGAAAGTGATTCTGTAAATAAATTTACCATATATGCTAAGTTTTGCCTAGAGCCAAAGCTCTGATACCAACTGTAACAACCCGCTATTTTGGACCATTCAAATCGACAATAAAACCGTACATGTCCGACTTGAATAATTCAAAATACCGAATTGTTAATAAAAATTTGGCAAAACTTAAAATATACAGTAAATAAATCAATCATAGATCACTTACACAGAGTAATACAATGCAGCGGAATAGATAAAGAATAGTAGTTCATGAAGCTACTATATACATTGGAGATAGAAATAAATACAATTGAATATCTTAGATGTAGTGAAGTCTCCAATATGCGCAGATGACTTCTCTGAACAAATCAACAGGATGACTGAAAGGATAGATAGCTGGATCTTCAAGCAAGGCTCCAACTTCGAAGGTGAGTCTCAAATGTTGTATCACTCAGTCTGACCCGAGCGTAAAGCAAAACACAAAACACTCGAGTCAGGATTTACATTCTTATATCTATAAATCTAACTCAAGTGAAATATCAATTGAAATATAATTAACTTAGAGGATGTTTGGGATAACCATCCTCCAAGGGTCCATGGAACTATCTATAAGATAGAAATATACACTATAACACCGTAGTCTTTCAACTTAATTTATACTTCAAAACCAACTATCATTTTCACTTCAAAAATCTCTATACTTCCCAAATAGTATTTATATATATTAAATAATTTATACAGTAAAGAAATTTCAATTCCCTCAACTTAACAAATCGTTTAACATCAACCCGACCACCCCATTTAAATCTATTTCAATCTCAATTTATTAATTTAAATTCAACTAAATTTCTAAAATAACCACTTCAATTTTATCGATTTCAAATTCGGATTTGAAATCACAAAATACGCTTTATGTTCAATATATTTCAAAACTTTAAGTATTCAACGTTTCAAACTAACTTTTTAATCAATTTAGTTTCTAAATAAAAAAATTCAACTATACTGATTTCAAATACATATCTGAATCTCAAAATAAACCATTTAAATCCCAATATAGTTCAAAGCTTTAATATTTAATTAAATGTTCAATTTAATAGTTCCATATAGATCTCGATTTAACCTCATTATTATCTAGTCTTAAAATAATCCCTCATTAGATACAATATCATTTAAGTACCCTTAAATTACATTTTACTCAATATTTTCTTTAATTTATTTAAACGTGAAATATTCATTAAATCACTTAAATAAAAATCCAGTTACAAAATCATACCCTTAAATTTCCCATTCAAAAATTTCAAATTGATTTAATTGAATAAATCCTTATTTAAATACCATTTAGATAAACCCACATTTATCTCCCAATCTTAGTAAATTTCAGAATACTTTTTGGAATAAAATTTACATAAATATTTAACATAATTTATGTATTAAATCAAATTTTGACTAAATTAAATATTATTAAATATATATATCATTACCCTTTATATATAAAAAAATTTAAGGATTAACATTTAATAAGACCATATATTTCTTTCCAAAACAATGAATTAAATTTCAAAATATTTATATATATGGACCAACGATGTCTGTATATATTTCTTATCATATGGTCAAGTGTTACGGATATTTATCATTTCAATCCGTACACTAAATGTATACGGGTGGATAGCATTTCAACCCGTAATCCCAATTCAATTAAATGAAAATCGCTTGGGTTTATCATTTCAACCCATAACGATTTTCTCCTATTCTAAAGTCTGTTCGGGTATGTATCATTTCAACCCATAGTGATTTCTATACTAACAGGGAACTTGCAGAGTGATAACAGATATGTAAATAATAATAACAATAGGCATATATCATCAAAATAAATATATAAAAAAATAGGATATGGTGTCATATCTCATAAGTGAACAGTTACAGATAATAGCATATATAACAAATTAACATTAATAACAGCAGCATATATTCAATTGTCGTTTCAATTGAAATCAAATTTAATAAATAAAAGAACGTTAATCGTGAGTGATTGCTCACCTTTCGAGGCTAGAGAGGAGATAGACAACATAACAAGCTATGATTTGAATTGCGAAATGACTGATCCAATTGACGATTTTCAAAGCAAGTCAAAATTGGCACGAATTCGAATGGACAACCAAGCTGATCAAAAGGAATTGATAAAATGAATCAGAACTATCTTGATATAGTTTGAAACAAAATATATGTTATAAATTGCTCAAAAACCAAATTTTTAACCATATATTTAAAATAAGAGATATATATATATATATTTTATTTCAAATTACTAATTTAACTTTAACACCATTAGAACAAAACATATGTTGTGTGTATATATATATATATAAAATAACTTTCTCTAACCCCAATTTTTACAAACATATATTAAAGAATATTTGAAAAAAAAAATTATTAATTAATAAACTTCGAAACCCAAATTGCACATTTTTGAGATTTATGTACATTTAAAACTTAATGCATATCCAAAGTTATTTCCTTGAAAGTTTACATAAACTAAACCATGTATATTTGAAACCATGTATATAAAAACTGTTCAAAATCATGCAACATACAAAAATGTATCTATGCGAGTTTTTTTTTTTTAACAACATAAATGCAGACTGGAATTATAAACATATTATATATATTAGAACACACGACAGCAATATGTATATATATGAAATAAATAAATAAATAAATAAGACTGGTTACTAGCTTTATAATATAATATATATAATACTTATTTATAATATAAACTTACATCTATACACATTATATATTTTAAAACAAATACTTAAATCAATACATATAACCAAAATCGCATACTCTTAAAAATATATAAAAACAAAAACAAAAAAAACAAAACAACTTAAAAATTCTTTATTCTGTAACAATAACTGCAAACAAAAACTATAAACAAAACAAACTTTGAAATATTAAAACTGTAAACACAAAACTATGAAAGAAAGAAAACAAAACTCATACTTATTAAAAATCTAAACTGTATATAACGTATAACTATACATATATATATACACACGTACCCACGAGATCACCAACTATAGATATATGTGTGCCTCAATAAAAAGATTGCCAGAGACGCACAGGTGAGGACACGTGGTTGTGGAGGGGTTCACTTGCACGGGGCTGCTGACGTGGGGGAAGGTTGCAGGCAGAGGCGGTAGTGTTTGAGAGGAAAGGCAGGAAAAAGAATAGTTTGTCTCAATTGAAGTCCAGATCCAAAAGAAAAGAGGGGAGAAAAATAAAAGAGGAAAGGAGATGAAGTAGGAAATAAATAGGCTAGAAAAAGTAACGGCTACAGGGGAAAAATAAGAAAAAGGAAACGTAAAGGAAAATAAAAGAAATGAATGTATGCGTAAAGAACGTATAGCATTTTATACGTTTCAAAATCAACGGTGCAATTAAAGCAATTTTTATTATTTGTCAGGTTATATGTTTTATATTTATTTCTTTCCTAGATCTCAATTCATAGCATATTAAACTACGCAGATTAATTATTTTTATCAACGTTCAAAACGTTATCACCCAAAATACAGCAATGACATAGCAAATGTCTAGAAGCATTAATTTGAAAACTTAATAAAGCAATTTATTGTTTACCTTGGGTAGCACTTTCAAATTTGAAACTGAAGGAAGAATGAATAAGAAACGGCTACAGATCAATTAAAGAAGGAGAGGAGTGTGGATTTGTTTGAAAAGAAGAAGGATATTGTCATTTTTTTTTCTTTTGAAAACAATTTTTTTTTTTTTTGGAAAAGCAACAGTGTATATATATAATTTAGTGGATAGGAGAAATAGAAGGGGAAACATCTATCAATAAAATAACGTATATACTTTGCCTTATATATAATATTAAACAAGTGGATAAAAGGAAAATTCAATGGTGAATATTGTAACTTATGGAATAAATGTTAAAACGAAAGCAAGTGAAACTAGGAAATCAATTAAAGCATAAAGGAAAGTTATAAAGTCAAAAGAGCCGTTAAAAATCCAATAAATGCAACGTATAAAATTTTCAAATTTCGAAACTGATGGATATAAAGACAGTCATAAATGCATTGTAACAGCTGGAAATAAACATTAGTGGCTGTTTTATTGGATCAAATTTGGAATAGAAGGCAGTTGGACGTGAATCAAGGAGTAACCAAGGTAAGCTACTGTTTTAATTAAAATCTTTCTTTTAACCGGTGGAAATAATATGATGGGTGGCTGTGACAGAGGGAAGAAGAAGCTTGATTTATATATACTTTTTTTCAGGATGGAGTGGGAGTAAAAACAGATCCGAGAGGAAAATGCGAGAGGATAATATAATGGAAGAATGAGAAGTTTAAGCAAATGAAACGTATAGAAATGAATGCGCAACAAATAAACCAAACAAGGTAATGGTCCATTCCCTTGATTTGGGGAAAATAAATGTTTTCTGCAGTTTCATTCGAAAGAAGGAAAAACGTAAACATGTTTCAAAAGGGAAAGATTGAAGAAAATGAAAATTTGGAGCAGGTCACAGCAAATATATATTATTTTTGTTGCTGAGAAGAAGAAAGGATTGAAACGTCTCAATAAATAAACACGCGAATTAATGGGAACAGTAACAATCAACCCCTAAATTATGGAATAATAGAGGCAACGGCTATAAAAGCAGTAATTAAAATATGGCAAGTTATATACAAAATAAAGGAGAAAATAAAACTTTCAGAGGAAAGTTTGAACAGTAATAAAGAATATGGACCACGTTATACATGTAAAATTAAATGAGATGATAATAGGCAGAAGTGAAGTTGGTTTTCGGAGAAAAATGTACAAATATATTTATTGCCTCAAACGTAAAACGCGAAATGACAATGGATAGAGAAAGAAAATGAATCACTGAATAATGAATTGAAATGATGGGTTTTGTAACAGCTTTGCATTGATTGAGAAGTTATTAACTGATTTGAATGAGGTAGAATTTCTAAATAAATAAACCTCCATAAAATAAATTGAAAATCTATCATCTGCTACGTACAATTGAATGTAATCCAAATATTAAATTTTTTTTATATCAAAATATTATTTTTAAAGTTCTCAAAATTTTAATTAAATACGTAAAAACATTAAAAATTATTAAAATTTTACGGGTCGTTACAGAAATAAACATATAAGTTTATTACTCACCTAACTATAGGGCCTTATGGGTTTGGATATGGATCCTAAAGCAAAGTGTTGGTAAGATAAGTGTTGTTATTTCCTTCTTATTTCATTTATTTACACTAATCAATATTTCACAAAATCACAAGTTAATTTCTCAAATTTAACAAGACCAAATTAACAAGATTAAAACACTCATTTATAATAATATTAAGATATTATAAAATGTTAAATATGACTACTAAAATAAAATAAAATTATTCTCATTATTTTTAAAAATAAATCCCAATATTAACAGTTAATTGAATTTACATTATTTCCAAATTTATCTTAGGATTTATTAAGATAAACAAATCAATTATTTACAAAAATAGGTTTAGTTTGATAATTAAATTTCACAATTATAATTTTTTGATTTAAACTACAAATCGCAATATTAACATTTCACTCTAATTACCAAATTTTATATAATTGTTTTAATAATATTCCAATTTAAATTCAAATTCTTTATTTAAGAAATAAAACTTATTCCTTAAATAAATCCAACCAAATATTCTCAAAATATGTTTTAATTTCACAATTAAAATTCACAAATCATAAATTAAAATTAATCATTCCTAATTAAATTAATTAGTTAATTTACACTAGGGTTGTTAGATAATGCATATGTGTAGACTTAGATCTACTCTATTCTTATGGTGCACAATGGAATGCATGCCCATAAAAGTATTAAAAGGGTTAATATATGCTTTTAATAATGTCCTTATCTTGAAAATGTCAAGTGAAGTATAGATGGATACTTTTATCTATGCGATCACGAATGTTAGTGTGAGTTGGATCGACTCTATAATATGTTTTTTGTACAATTCTTATGATGCGTTTTTGCTGTTACTTGCTGTTTTGATAATAAAACCATCAACATCTGAAAACCTTGTCATTTTTACTAAATAAAAATTGCATCAATTGAGATATTAGCAAAAACTGTTAGCCATAATAGATCTTCTCTATTCAAGGGAGATGGTGATGATTTCCAGACTTGACAAAATCAAATGTTGTTCTACCTAACTAAGCTGGGTCTGCAGGAGTATCTTGAAGAAGAGGAACCTGTGCCAAGATTAGGCGAAATTAAAGAAACACACAAATATGTGATTCTAGCTGTTGATGCACGGAAATAGTCAGATAGCCTACGTAAGAATTACATTCTAAACTATCTGAACAAGATGCTATATATAGTGTATCAGCCTCATTAGACACCAAGTCTCTCTAGAATGCATATGCCGTAGAATACAGGACACATAGTATCAGTCTGAAGAAATTCATCGTAGACAAATTCATGGGCTACAAGATGATAAATCCAAATGTGATTGCTCAACTGCATGAACTACAAATTATCATTCATGAACTTGAACCGAAAACCATTAAGTTGGAGAATCTTTCTTGGTTAAAGCAATACCAAGAAAGCTGCCTCCATCATGGAGAGACTACTGCGACAATTGAAGTATAAAAAGAAGGAGATTTCTTTACAAACTCTCATTTGTTACAGAAGGGTCAAATAAAAGGACACTTCAAAAAAAATAAAAAAAGGAATTTCCCATAGAAGAGGAAAGCGCTAGAAAAGAAATCAAATGAAAATAAGCAGTCCAAGAAGTTTAATGACAACTGCTGGGTTCGTGGCAATATGAGACGTGCTGCTAAAGTTTATTGGTAAAAGAAGGAGAACAATTCAGAGGCAAATATGTCGGACAACATGGAAGTGGATGAGTCCAACTTTTCTGAAGTTATGTTAGAATGCAATTTGGTTCAGAATTCGACACAATATTGATTTAATATAGGTGCTGCTCGACATGTATGCTCCGATAAATCATGTTTTCCACTTACAGCAAACTCGATTAGGAAGATAAACTCTACATGGGTAATTCTACAGTATCCATGATTGTAGACATCCACAAGAACCTGATCTCCTAATCTGTACTATCAATAAAGGGATTCAGAATGGTCTTCAAGTCAGACAAGACGGTTATGTCCAAGGCTAGAATTTATATGGGAAGGGGATATTTATGTGATGACTTGCTTAAGGCAAATGTAGCCGTAGTTAGCAAAAATACTATATATTCTGAATATGCAATGAATAAAAATAAAGCCTCTTATTTGGTCGTGCATGAAACTCTATAATGGCATGATAGATTAGGGCATATAAATGTTTGAAAAATGAGAAAACTTGCAAACCAAGGATTAATTCCAAAATTTCAAGTAGATAAAAAAATACAAATGTGAGATGTGTAGAATCGAAAATTATCAACAAACCATTTCATATAATTGATAGGAGTACTGAACCATTAGGAATGGTTCATACTGATTTATGTTATTTCAAGTCATTACCTACAAGTGGTGGAAAAACATACTTTATCAAATTCATTGATAATTATACATGATATTGCTATGTATGCCTTTTAAATAGTAAAGATGAAGCAATTACTTCGTTTATAAAATACAAAGCTAGAGTAGAAAATCAACTTAACAAATAGATCAAGATATTGAGATCAGATCAATATAGATAATATAAATCACCATTTGAACAAATATGTGCTGAAATGGAATAATTTATCAAAGAATAACCCCATATTAACCACAAAAATGGTATTGTCAAGAAAAAGAATATAATGCTAAAAGACATGGTTAACGCTATGCAACTAACATCTGGCCAACCAACGAACTTGTGGGGGAAGCCCTAAATATGTCTATTCACATACTAAATAGGGTTCCACATAGAAAAACATGAACAATTCCATATGAGTTATGGAATGGACATCTACTAAGTTTCAAATAGCTCAAAGTGTGGGGGTGCTTAGCAAAAGTTCCAGTTCCGCCTTCCAAGAATGTCAAACTTGGACCAAAAATTGTAGACTGCTACTATCTAGGACCTACTGAAAATAGTAGCACACAAAGATTTTTAGTCTTCGAGTCTGATATAAATGACATCTGTATAATACAATCATTGAGTCAAAAGATGCATCATTCTTTAAAGATTTGTTTCCACACAAAAAGAATGATCGGACATTTATCCCTAATAGGACAAGAGAAGAAATGAATGAGCCATACGGAGATCAAACTCATCGTGAATGGATGAAATGAACCAAGAAGAAACATAAGGGCAAGAATTTCCAAGTCTTTTGGCTTAGAATTCTCAGCCTACATGTTAGTGCATGAACCTATAACTTACAAAGAGGCAATGCCATCTTTAGAATCTTCATGTTGGAAAAAAGCAGTCAAAAGTGAGACTGATTCAATTCTAAGCAACTAAACTTGGAATTTGTTGACATTCCATCTAAAATAAAACCAATTGGTTGTAAATGGATCTTCAAGAAGAAGATGAAGCCGGATGGATGTATTGACAAATATAAAGCCAGACTGATAGCCAAATAATATTGTTAAAAAGAAGGTGTAGACATCTTTGATACTTATTCACCGGTTACACGAATAACTGCTATAGGTATGCAAATAATGATTGCATCCATCTATAATAGAAATTCATCAAGTGGATGATAAAAGCAACATTCTTAAATGAAGCTCTCAATGAGGATATTTACAAAGAGCAACCTAAAGGTTTTATTTCTAAGGGAAATGAGAAGAAATTCTATACATTAGTCAAATCATTATAGGACTCATACAAGCTCCAAAACCAATGGCATGAAAAAAAATACATCTTCATGATGAAAAATCAATTTCATATATATGAATGTGATAAATGTGTTTATTACAGACTAATTGGACAATCATGTGTGTTGATTTTTCTATATGTGGATATGCTAATCTTCAGTCACAACATTAAAGTTATAGAGACCATAAAGAAAATGTTAACCAAAATTTTGTATATGAAAGACTTAGGGGTTGCAGACAATATTTTGGGAATCAAAATAATAAAAATACCTAATGGAATTGAATTATTTCAGTCATGCTATGTGGAAAAGTGATTGAAAGTTCCAGCCAATGGAGGGGGGTAAGAACATCTTTTAATCCATCGAAAGTACCGCACAAAAACACTAATGAGAGCGTAAGGCAACTGAAATACTCTCGTGTAATAAGATGTTTAATGTATCTTATGATATTGCTTAGTAGTAAGTCAACTAAGTAGGTATGCAAGTAACCAAGGAAAGAAATACTGGAAAGCACTACTTAGAGTGTTGCGATATTTAAAGAGTACCATAAACTTTTCATTAAATTACAGAAAATATCCTACCATCTTAAAAGGATATCATGATGAAAACTGGATATCAAATTCAAAGGAATTTAAATCAATAAGTGGTTATGTCTTTTCTCTTGCAGGAGTACCTATGTCATGGAATTCTCTAAACAAACATGCATAGCTCGATCCACTATGGAATTTGAGTTCATCGAATTAGGTAAAGCAGGCTAAGAAGCAGAATGGCTTCGTCCATTTTAGAAGATATTCCATTTTGGTCTAGAGCTATAACAGCCATATGTATTCACTGTGATAACCAAGCAGTGTTAAGTAGAGTGCAAAACTTTGTGTATAATGGTAAATCACATTACATTCGTCGATGCCATAACAAAGTTAGACAGTTACTCTCAAATGGAACTATTTCCATTGATTATGTAAGAAATAATGATAACCTAATAGATCCATTTATTTAAGGCTATCAAGAGAGAAAATTGAATGCACATCGAGAGAAATGGGTTTAAAAGCCTAAACCAAATATCTTATATAGAAATTTATCGCGGCGACTAGAGATCGCTCGGACTAGGATCAATAGGCAAACCAGTTCTGAGTAACTCAAGAAGCAATGCATTTTTTTAGACTTAGTCTTACTTCATTCCTATGGAGCACAATAAAATACATGGCTACAAAAGAATTAAAATGGTCAAATACTTGTTAACCGAGTTTTTAAGCTAGCAGAATTCAATAGGAGTTAGAACATTCCGGCTAAGCTAGAATGGCATGAGACTTGACCCAAAAGCCTAAAACAACTAGAAGGTGGACTCTAAGAAATATGGGACCAAAATACATAATCTTTTCGAATTGGCATCGATCCGATCCAATTGGATCGGTACGATTTGAAATATAGAATGGTGGTTGCTCCTAACCACTTGATTGAACTCCCATCTCTCTGTAGCATAGCTATCAAATTTTGGTGACATTCTAAGAATCCAAGTTCAAAAGCAAAGACTTATCTGATTCAGATTACAGTTAAGTCAAATTCATAGGTGAGTCACCATCAAAACACGTCAACAAGCTACGAAATTATGTGGAAAGCATCACAACTAAGCAAGGAAGCTATATGAATAGAAAGTTTACAAAAATTATACAACTATTCAGATCGGTACTGATCCGAAAGTTTGTTCCTATAGTACCCAATATTCCTGAGCAACTTTTACATGATAGATAAGGGCTTCTGGTGGAACGAATTTGGCCCAAGTGCTCTCCAACTCCTATAAATACCATCCCATCTACAATAGAAAAAGGACCTAATCTGATCTCTATTGAACCAACAACAACAACTCTGCCTTTATTTCTTCACTCTTCCTCTCCCATACAACGACCATTAAGAGGCAACTGAGATCCTTTCGGTTGTCTCTAACAACGATGGCTTGATCTAACTTATGAAAGAAGAATCATATTATAATCCAAAATCCATTGTTGCAGTAGTTCATCAATAAAAGCCATAAAGTGGACGTAGGCTTTATTAACAGCTGAACCACTATAAAAATCTCTTCTCTCTTCACTATTTTTGCTCTTTTTATATTTATTTTCTATATAATTTGCTCTGAGAAATAGGGCTCGTGCTTTCACTCTAAATTTAGGGTGTTGATACTTTTTTTGGGGTAACATTTTGGTGCTTTTACCGAGAACTCAGTAAATTCGGGCATAGATCTAGCTTTTATCTTTGAATCCGCCAGATCCATCAAATCAGCTTTAGGAAGTTTAAAGCTTGCCGTTGAAGATCAATGGCAAGAAGAAGGAGAACTGCTACCGAAAAATCCATAGGATCTGTTGTAGCTAGAGAAGATACCAATCTCCAACAAGTTGAAGTCAGCATCACGAATAATCTGTTAATTTGAGTGAATTATGGAGCTAACATCGAAGATCGACCGTCGAGATCTTTTACCCAGCATGAGGTCATCACTAAAGGCGAATAGAGCAAGATAGTTAATGAAATTAACCAAAAGATGGAGATCATCCAAAAAGCTCTTATAGACAAATTAAATGCCCTCCTATTCTTACAATCACTAGCTACTCCAAGAACCATACTAGAACCCGCAGCTACCATAGAGCAGGAAAACTCTTCCGTTTCTAGCCTAAACATTAGAAATGGAAGGTAGAAGCAAAAAGGAGTAGTGGGTGGAGCTGCAAGAACCTTCATAGAAGGAAATGCAAGCACTCCACCAACTACAAAGCCTGGAATCGCTAGCTTTAGGATGAAAAGGTGATCCTCAATGTTGCAACCATCGATGGGTTTGAATTAAAAACTCAAGTGCTAATCGGAGATGAGCCTAAAGTCCTTCATGACATAGCGATCGCGCTTCTAAGAGAGGATCTGGCCGCTAAGTATTCGAAAGCCCGAGAAGGATCCGGGAGTGAACACCGTAAAGTTGGTTTCGAAGTGCCTCCAGCTTCTCAAACTAAGCCCTCTTCCTTTGTTGATCCTCCAGTCATCCTGGAGTATGATCTTGACAGGCCGCATCTCTCTCCAATCATTGAGCACAGCTCGGAATGCCTATCGGCTCAACTTGGTAGCAAACTCGAGGAAGGTATTTTGGACACATCCCTTATTCCTCAAAATGCAAGAGCACTATCAGATGATATTACTAATATATTCTCTTATCTTTATTCAATCTTAGATTCTACACCGGCCGACCCTCCTGCAACTTAAGAAGTTCATCACGAGCAGGAGGCATTAACAATGTAGGCCACAACTGCAATAATTACTTCTTCGGTCGAGGAGGCACTGTAGGATCGATTTCACCCTAGAGGGGGTGAATATGGTGATACTATTAATTATTAAAATTTATTACGGAAGTATATAAAATAATTTCAGCATAGATAATAGTCAGCAGCACAGATCATCGCAGAATAATAAAAATGCAGAAATAGAACAACACAAAATTTATCCAGCTTTGGCAAAATCCTGCCTATGTGCTGCCCCCAAGGTTTCAACTAGAAATTAAGCAGTCAGACGCTTACACACGTAAACTCGCGACATTTGCTATCAGCTAGCCTTAACTCTACAGTCAAAACCCTGCCATAACTCAGCCACTAAGTTGCGAATTCTCAAACTACACCATCGTAGTTCGTCCCCTAGTCACACGACTAGACAATACACAAGTTTAAAAAGGAAAAATAACATTTAAAGCAATTCAAATAACAAAAACCCTAATTTAAATATTCTAAGCCCAAAAAGTAAACCGGCCCAAACAAAATACAATAATAATTCCCTTTCTTCTATTATTTTGTTCGGCCCAATTTGCTCTGTAATAAAATGGCGATTTCTTTTGCTCGTTCATCTTCATTCATTCCTCTTTCCACAAATTTTAGGGTTTCTGTAAAATTGAAGTCGCCGCTCGAATTAACTGCTGATGCTTCAAATTCTTTCTTCTATTAGTGGTTGCTTTCGGCTACTTCAATTCGACCGAGTGCGAATTACAATTGGTATGTTATTTTCCTTTTTGGTTTTCTGGTTGATACGCTTAAACTCGATCGATGATTCGAGTTGTATGATTATTGTTCTCTATTTAGCTCGAATTCGAATACTTTAGGCCAATGATGTATTAGGGTTTATATAGTATTTGAATTCCTATTTCTTCGTTCGTCTGATAAATTTCTCGGCCACTTGATTTTGCATGAATGCTGTGATTTGCTTCTGACTTGTTCAATTCGTATAATTTTGTTTCTTGATTGACATGGTGTTGATTTTTTTCGTGGCCACCACGGCTTCGATTTCTGACCTGTTCCACTTCGGCACTGACTTGTTCAATATCAGCTATAACACTGCTGTTGGCATTATTTGATTCTTGTTGCCTTGGTCATCACGGCACTGTCATTGCTTTGATTTTTCTGGTGACTTCGGCCTTTGATCGCAGTTGATTTTGAGATGATATTTTGACTTTGTTTAAAACAAACTGTTACATGACTTCTATCTTCGGCACTGTCACTGCTAGTATAACTTCAACATTGTTTCTTTGACTTGGTTCATGTTGACTCCGGTCATTTGAATTTATTTGTTGCTAGTTGACATTTCACAGACATGTGTTCGTGTTGCTGTAGCCACGAGCTACAGTCTTCACTGCACCCATATTATCCTTGTATATGCATGCTGTATTCATATGTGACCTGTTTACAATGTTGTTTCATTTGTTATGTTGAGGCCTGATCTTTGTGTTTCAGTGATGCATTGCATTTTTGTCTACTGCCGTGTAGCTTCATGACTTCACTTGATGCATTTATCGACTGGTTCGATATTGATTTCATTGTTGTTTTACTATGTACATGTACATTTGTTTGTACTTAATGTTGTGACAAATGGTAGCTGCTTCATCGACTTGGCTTTTGACATCACCTAACTTTGATAATTTATTACCATGTTAATATTTGACATTGTCACTGACTATATGCATACCACTTGATCTAGTTTGATTGCTTCATGACATGTACGCATGTATACATATGTGTTTGTGAGAAAATACTTGTTGCATCCAATTTACTGCATATATACTAGAGACTGTACATTTGAGTCTTGTGCCTTGTCTGGTTCATCTAGTTACAGTACTATGGTTTGTTTGTCTAGTGGCATTTGATCTTGCACTACTTGCATATCCATATAAACTTGTTGTATCACCGTATGTACACATGCATATACTATGTGTACATGTTGTCGATGTACTTGTCTATATGAGTCTGCTGGGTCCATGAAGCTTGTTCAGACCAGTTCATTGATCTGTTTGACTTGAGTACATATGTATATGTGTTATTTTGCTACATGGTTCATTCCATTTGATCTGAGCATTTTTGATTTGTAGCTTGTTGTGACCAGACTTGAGTTTTATTCATGTCTATGCTGAGTCTGAGTTTCTCCCAACCGTTATTGTATTTGTACATTTGGATTTTTGTCGAGGCTTGTTTAGTTGTCTTGACCATTTTCATGAACTTGTACCTGTGTTGAATCCATCTTATAGCTCGGGTTTGACCTTGTGCTCGTGTCGTGACTTTATTTGTATTGCACTTGAGTTGAAACCGGCTTTTCATTTGGGTTTGACCTGTGCTCACCTGTCCCTGTAATTTTATCAAGTGTATATCAGTATGCACGGCCTTGTGGCATGTACAGCGATACACTGTGCATGTCACAAGCTGTTCGTGTATGATGAATTCAAATTTAAATGATGACAAACAACCCCAATAACCGAGGAAAATAATATTTTCAAAATTACATTTTATTTCACACTGCAAAAATATTTTCTTTTCAATTTTATTGCGTTAGTGAATATTTTTGCAGATTGGTCAGATGCTGGATTCAAATTGGAATGAAGTTGAAGATCAATTTTGAGTGAACGAGTGATATATAGTGAGGTGCATATGTAAATGATAATCGTGATGCGATTGAAATTGTATTGTGATTGAAATTGTATTGTGATTGAAATTTTATATATCTATATATGTAGTGAGAGCTTGAATTTGTATTATTCAAAATTGTAATAAATATTTCTTCGAATAAAATATCCGTTTGAATTCAAATTCTGTGTTATTTATTTCATTAATAAAATATTTATTTAATTATGTGAAAAATATAATAGTGCATTAACAAATGCATTTAAATGAATATATATATGTTTATTATCATCAAGCAAAAATCATACACTCGCATATTCAACAATCTCCCCCTTTTGATGATAACAAACATATATTTAAGGTTTTGAATTTATTAAATGTATTTGATTATTCAATTTGCTCCCCCTATTTGAATGCTCCCTCTCTACACAAAGCTCACCCTTTATATATGCATGTAAATAAAAATATGCAAATAAGCCTAGATGCAAATAGAAAATATTTGACCTTTATTTGTCAAAATCTTAACTTTTCTCTCCCCCTTTTGTTATCAGCAAAAGAGTAATAGTGTTAGAAAAATAAAGGTAAAGTGATAGACATTAATACAACATTAAAACTCAGTCGAATATAAATATTAAATTTCAATAAAAAATCAAACAAAAATCATAAATACTCTGTTAGGCGCATATTCCACTTTTAGAATGACATGGATGATGTCATCATATAAAACCATACGGTTGTGTCTATTTCTGGTATATTTATTTCAGGAATTTGGATATCTACTAACCATGCATAACCGTTAGGACTTTTAAATGAGATTAGTAGTATTCCAATTTTTTTACAGAAAAATGAACTCAAGTATCTTCTAACCACGCATAACCTTTAGGACTTTTAAATGGGATTAGAATCAACTTATCTACTAAATCAATCAATTATGATATGCGTTCCATACATACATAAGCATGAGGATTTTTAAATGAGCATGGAAGCACATAATTAAAAATCCAAGTAATTCACCCACGCATAACCATGAGGACTTTTAAACGAGAGTGAATAATTTGGATCGTTTTAAAAAAAATATAAAATGAAAAAACGAATGATTTTCTGTTTCAAATACCACATATTGACAAACTGTATTGAATTTTGATGAGTGATGGTTCATAAAAACATGATAGAAATAGAAATTTTCAAGGAATTTTTGCCAATAAGAAGTTTTTATAACTCTTGTTCAAATTTCTAAAGAAATTTACTAAATATACCGTCTCAAGTTATAATATATGATCAATATCAACACTCATCACTTTTTCAATCACTGTTTATCCATTTGATAATTAGTGGGGAGTCAGATTAGTCAATTTAATGATTTAAGATCAAATCCAAAAATAATTATAAAATCAAATTTTCTAAGATGATTAATCTGAAACAAGGTCAAAAATTATTTTGCAAAAGGGGTTTTATATGAAAATTTCTGCTATTTGAAAATATTTGAAATGAAAAATATGCAGATATTTTCTTTGAAAAAAACGATGCAATTACTGGATGTCTTAACATAAATCACGGTCCACTAGTAATTTTTCTATTAACTAGATTACCAGTGTAATCTGCATCTGAATTTTTCTTTCACTCTAGATTATCATTAGTTGGATGTATAGACCAGACCGTGATGTTGCAACAAATTCTTGAAGACCTTTTTAAATGAAATTCTTTTCAATTTTAATTGAAGCCGTGTAAATAAAAAAAAACCATAAATATAGAGTCAGCCACATGTATTATCATCAACCAATAAAACACCATCATCAATCCAAGTTCATCTATATGAAGTATTTCAAGGATTGTAGTGTTCTCAACATAAAAGAATAATTGGCCAACAATTTTGAAAAAGTCAGAATCATTATCATCATTCATTTCTTTATCAATAACTGGCTGAATAAAATTATGGTGCAGATTATCACATTTAATATACCGTTCAAAAAAATATACCATTACCTGTTTTACCTTTATGATAATATTTCGTTGTAGCCCATTGTGATTCTACCGCCTTTGTACCAGGCTAAGAAATCTTTGCTTTGTCTCTCATTGTGTGTCTGGAACAGCTAGAATCCAGATAACACTTTTAGTTGTTGTTCCTTAGCCACCACACCTACATGATGAAAGATTTGTGACCTATTTGTTTTTATAGGTCCATGATTGTTAGTGGTAATTGATTTTTCAAAATAAGTTTGTGGAGACCCAAAACTATTTATATATGTTCCTTTTGGCATCCAGATTTGTTTAACTTTAAGGGATTTTATATTTGTGCCTTTTGGAACCCAAGTGGGTATAATTTTCACGTGTTTGGGTTTATACCAGGAATTGTTTTGTTTGCATCCATATTTTCTACAAATTGTGCACATAGAATTGACTTGATTAATTTCATTTCAAACATTTTCAGATTGATTATGTCCAAATCCTTGTCTAACTGTATTAACAATTTGTTTCTTTGATAGCATATTCAATGATTTTTGACTTTTGGAGAATTTTTCTAAAGTCACTGACAGTTGTTGGACTTGTGTTTTAAGTGATTCATTTTCGTTCAATAATTGTGTGCACCTTTTAATGGAATTTTCTCTCCTCGTGTTTTCGCTTTCTTTTAAAATCATAATTTCATTTTCAAATGATTTTATTTTAATTTCTGATTTTTTAATCTCCTCTTCGAATGATGGACACTTATCACATTTAGGGATCCTACTTTGATAGTTTTTAACTAATTGGTCAAGTTGTTTATTTAAATCTATCAAAGCATCTTTTTGTGATTCAAGTTTGGCATACTTCTCCCTAAGTCATTCAAAACAGTCATTTACTTCGTGGAAATATATCAGTAATTCCGAGTGAGTGAGTTTTGATACCTCGCTTGGCTCGTCATCGTCACTATCAGTTATATCTCCTCATAGGCTCAGTTTTATTCTTTCACTCTCACTGCTAGTGCTTTTACCATCATCGCTTTTATTCCACATGGCTGCAAGACTTTTCCCTTTTGAATTCTTTTCTTGACCGTGTTGAATCCGAGGATAATTGGGCTTGTTATGACCGGGTTTGTTGCACTTGTGACAAATGATCCCGTGTTCTTCTGAGTTGTCTAGTGCTTTGATTATTCTGCTTTTCGATTGTTGATTTGGAGCTGGATTTCCGTATTTGTGGTTCTAATTATTGAATCTCTTTATTAGTAGCACCAACTCAGCTGCTTCATCCTCATCATCCTCATCACTACTGCTTTTTACCAATCCTATTAAGGTCGTTTCTTTAACTGAGTCGATTGAGGATGATTTCTCATTGTTGTTGACTTTTGCACCATATATTGTATTAAAAGCATTCCAGATTTCCTGTGCATTTTCATAATGAGAGATAAAGTTAAAATTATCTCGATTAATATAAGAATATAATATTTGCATAACAAGGGCACTAATCGAGATAATTTTCTCGTCTGTTACATTACACCATTTTCAATAATATCCAAACATATAACATTAACAGATTTTAAATAAAATTCCATTTTCAGTTTCCAATTCAAAAAATCCGTTCGATCAAAAGTAGGAGGGATAATACTAGACCGGCCCTCAGCAAAAGTAGCCATTTTAAAACTTCAAATTTGTAAAAAATTGGACTTTGAAAAATCAAACTTTTTAAAACAAGAATGACTTTTGTTCCTAGCTCTGATACCACTTGTAGGATCGATTTCACCCTAGAGGGGGGTAAATAGGGTGGTACTATTAGTTATTAAAATTTATTCGGAAGTATTTAAAATAATTTCAGCACAGATAATAGTCAGCAGCACAGATAATAGTAGAATAATAAAAATGCAGAAATAGAACAATGCGGAGTTTACCCAGCTTTGGAAAAACCATGCTTACGTGCTGCCCCCAAGGTTTCTACTAGAAATTAAGCAGTCAGACGCTTACACATGTAAACTCACGACACCCGCTATCGACTAGCATTAACTCTACGCTCAAAACCCTTCCACAACTCAGCCATTGAGTAGCAAATTCTCAAACTATACCACCGTAGTTCGTCCCCTAGTCACATGACTAGACAGTACACATGTTTAAAAAAGAAAAATACAATTCAGAGCAATATAAATAACAAAAACCTTAATTTGAATATTCTAAGCCCAAAAGGTAAACCGGCCCAAACAAAATACACTGATAATTCTCTTTCTCCGTTTATTTTGTTCAGCCCAATTTGCTCTGTAAAAAATTGGCGATTTCTTTATCTCATTCGTCTTCGTTCTTCCACAACTTTCAGGGTTTCTGTAGAATTGAAGTCGCCCTCGAATTAGCTGCTGATGCTTCGAATTCTTTCTTCTATTAGTGATTGCTTTTGGCTACTTCAATTCGATTGAGTTTGAATTACAATTGGTATGTTAGTTTCCTTTTTGCTTTTCTGGTTGATACGCTTGAACTCAATCGATGATTTGAGTTGTATGATTATTGTTCTCTGTTTAGCTCGAACTCGAATACTTTAGGCCGATGATGTATTAAGGTTTATATAGGGTTTGAATTGTGACGACCTGCATTTCTATATCCCGAAAGATGTATCATCAATAAGAAAGAAAGAGGTAGAAATAGAAAAGAGAAGAACGAAAGAACAACAACAACAGAATCTCACAGCGGAAACGGAATAAAATATAATACATCACATAATAATTACATAGTTTGCATATATCAGAGTTGTACAATATTATACACTTGAAATTTTTATATACGTCTGTCACTACATACATCTCAAAATACAACATACTCTAACTAACACAGAAGAACTATATAGATATCTACATACGTCTGGGCTCCTGCTCCAAGCTCCTCCAGAACTCAACAATCCAAGAACCTATCACTTGGCTACTCGTAAAAATTTGAGTACCCAAGAGTTTATGAAAACACAAAATATAAACTCCGGGTCAGACATGGGTCTGGTATGAGTAAACGGTTTAAAGTTGTTTAACTTTGAAAAACATTGGGAAAGAAAGGTATCACGTAAGACTCCCCACACATAAATACGGGTAAGTTTTTACCTTACGCTAACCAAAACATCTCATAGGAAATTCAGTGATATTATAATAGTTTCTAGGGTTTTCAAGTAAATAGAAAATAGCCGAAATTGTTACATTATTAAATTCCAGCTACTAGCCACAAAAGTGGGTAATACAATCAAAACCGTTGGCACTTATTAGAAAATGGGTTCCATACAATGGCAGGGCTACTGTGGTACCGTCCGTCACAGTACGGGGCCTAGATCACCGTACCGAGAAGTACGCCCGCTCCCCTGCAACACAAGGCCGGAACCATTCCTTACTGAACAGTCCCGAACAAGATAACCCTGCAGTTGGCGCGACCAACCGCTCACTAAGCCGAATAAAAAAGGGACATCTAGACTAGGGAAAATCTTGTCCTGCTTGGGCATGACCCACCTAACCTTGCTGCATCTCCCTTATTTTAGCCATTCCCGGTTGATGAGGCTTGAAGTCACGATTACCTTTAGAGAACGTATCCCTTAGAATGCTCATCGTTCGCCTAACGATGTGCTGAAAGCATTCAATCCATACAAGTTCGTTCCGGGTTCGAACGAAACCGAAGGCATTATCCCGTTACACTCATTTTGGAATATCCCTCAGAGTTAACGATGACAACCCTTGCACTCTGAATCTTCATCTTCACTTCAGATTCACGACCTATCGTTAATTTGGATCGATGTGGTTTTCGGATGTCCAAATATGGAAACCCGATCCCGGTCTCATCGAAATCCAAAACGTGTCTTTTAAGGCCAAGTTGTTTTAAAGTTTAAAACAATTCAATTATCCATATACACACAGATAGATAATTCACAATATCACAATAGATAATCAACATTTTCATCACAACAGATAATCCATATTATCATCATACTTCAATCAAAACATACATTTCATGTAGCATCATTTATCTCATATTTGAGATCTTAAACCATTCAAAGTAGACAATATTATTCATTCATACATAAGCAATCATATAAGCTATAATTAATTTAAAATGAATTAAATTAATTACTTGCATTCCTAATTAATTTAAAGTAAATTAAATTAATTACCTCAACATTATAAATCTTGCTTACATAACTATTAATAAATTATCGAACAATTAATTTATCATCATCCAATTATTCAATTTAATTAGCCATCCTTGTATAACTACCTTTAATTACATTCAAGTATTATCCTTTAACTTATCTCCACAAATAAATTATCTTAACTAAACATAGAAATTAACCTTAATTTATCAACATTACATTCTTCTTAATTACACTAATTAATTACTCTTTAATCTCTTATTATTAATTATATTTATTAATGATTACTAATTACCTTTTAATTTCATTATCATGTATTAAATTAATTACCTTAAGTAATTACATCTTAAATTAAACTACATTTATTAATCACTCCTGATTAATACTATTCAGTAATCAACCACCTTTAATTTAATTACACCTCAATTAATTTCCTTTAAATTAATCCCTTGATTAATTGCCTAAAGTAATTATACTCAAATTAGTTTCATTTTTAAATCATCCTCAGCCAATTGCATCCAATCATTATCATTAATTACTTCTCCAAGTAAGTATACTTATCACATCATCAATAATTATTTAAATTAATTAAACTTAATTAATTAACTTAAACATTTCATATTTAAACTTCATTAATTACAATAAGTAATTAATTCCCTAATTACTTAATCAATTTGTTCCTCACTATTTAATTTATTACTTCCTAATCAATTTGTTTAACCTTAATTACTTAATTAACTATTCTTTAATCATAAATTAACCTCTTAACAAAACTTAATTATCCATTTATTAATTACTAATTACTTAGTTAATTGTTAATTTATTCTTAATTAGATTACTTAATTCATTAACTATTAATTCATTCATTAATTATCATAAGTAGTTAATTACACTTTATTAATTACTTAATCATCAGTTGATCCATCACAAATTACAATTAAAAAGTAATTATTTTTATTTACTATCTGAAATCATCAATTAATATTAATTATTCGACATAATTAACATTGTAATAATAAAAACCTTCATTAAATTTGGAAATCAATACGTTTGCTAACTACACTTAATTGTTAGTTAACATAATTACTGGATTAAAATAATAATTAAGAGTTTAAACATTTTAAAGCATTGATTAAAATAATTAACTAGTATCTAAACTTTCAACTCTAAAACTGTTAATGTAACGACCCAAAATTTTCAAAACCGAAAATTCCAGATAGTTATGGAAAAAAAGAAAGAGATAGAAGAAAAAGAACAGAAACACCAAACATCTCACATTCGCAGCGAATAAGATATAATAATAAATAATAATAGCTTACAAAGAATACTATATCTGTCGATTAAATTTGAATACATCAGAGTTTCACATATATACAAATGTTGTCATATACAATCAATTTATCACAGAATTACAATAACATAATTACAGCGGAAAATATTCTACGCGTTCTTGCCAACCAGCTCGCCTCCAGAGCTCCAAAACGTCCTACCTGAAAATCTGTAATACTCGGTCTGACCCGAGCATTACACCAAAGTAACACCCGGGTCAGGCTAGAAACCAGCGTGAGTAAACCCAACTAACATGGAATACCAAAGCAAACAACTTATATAATCCCGGGTAACTTATATCAATTTAACCAATTCACAATTTGCTGTAGACAACTCTTATTTCACATATAAATTTCTAAGTACCAAACTTAGATAAAATAAATCCGATTTACTTAAATCGTTTCATTTCATCGTATTGATTTCACAAATCAATTTATATAAATTTGAAGTGGTTTCGGGTATTTCCTAATACACGACCCCGATCTCTTCGAAACTCATGTTATCCTAACCCAAGTTATTCAAACGAAATACACAACATTCATATCAGGGATATCAACTCAATCAAAACATTCAATACCATTCAATCATCCATAAGCAAAGCTTAATCACATACAAATCAATTCAATTGATTTTAATTGAATTTTCAAACCTCAATTACTTAGATTCCTTCATTAAATATTAATTTCAAATCAATTAATTAACCAATCCTCCATTTTTCATCTTAATTAATCACACTGGATTAATTATCTTCAATTACATTCAAGTAATTATCTTTAATTAATTTTACGATATTGATTCTTCTTAACCAACATCGATAAGTAATCTTAATTACTTCATGAATTAATTAACTATTTTAAATTTCATTAATCCTTAATTACTTATATTAATTAACTTCTCATAAGTCACTTATATTGATTTATTTTCTTAACTAATCAATCTCCATTTACATCATTGATTATATAAATTGATGATTTCTCATTCACATTTCAATTTATTCTATTCTAATTAAATTTCTCTTTTTACAATGGAAGCTTAAAAGAATTCAAAACCAAATCTATTTTTAAATTCAATTCGGTTTACAATTGCACTTTGACATTCAAGTTATTAAAGCACTTAATGTGTTAAAACTTTATTTGTTAGATTTTTAACTTGGATCTAGAACTTGTTTAAACCTCTACTTTATAATTTAACTCCAGTTTTAAATATCACTTTTATTTCTTTCCAATTCATTTTTTTTATTCTATAATTATTTCGCTTTCAAATTTCGCCCTTATATTTCTTCCAAAAATCCAATTATATATATATTGATAGCTTAAAATACTGAATATTCAACCTAACCACATCATGCAAACTTCCAAAAACCAATAATATCCATCACAGAATATCAATCACCCCATATATATTATATACTACCATATATAATATAGCACATCAAAACAAGCCAATCATTTAAATTTAACCATTTAAATTTAAATAGAAATCCAAAGGCGTGAGGTTTACTCACCTTTGATTTTAATTTGCAATCCATCCAGGCCAGCTTGTCCATTTCCATTTTTTGACCTTGAATATGCAATTTATATGGTTTATTAACATTTAGATAAATCAATTAGTGCTCATAGATTTAATCCATTATTTAATTTAAAACTAAATTTCTTTAAATAAATTAATTAGCTAACAATTTAATTTTAACTAAATAATTTATTTCTTATTTATTTTATATATTTCTATCTCCCTTTTCTTAATCTTATCTAAAAAAATAATTTCTAAAAATTATTAGATTAACTCAGATTTTAAACTAAAGTACTATCAATTGTAAAAGTGCTCAAAATAATGTTCTAATATATTGCAATTTATAACTGTGTGTATATTGTTTAAATATGTTTTCAATATATATATATATATATATATATATATATATATATATATATATATATATCACTGAAACAAATAAAAGTTCCTGTATAAATATTCACATGTATATTTAATATTTAAGAGAACAAATTATACTTTTATAAAACTTACTGTAAATATTCGATCTCTATCATTTTATTTTATTTTCCTGATTCTGCACTTATATAATTATATAAATGAATTTTAAAGAAAATACCTTACTGCACATTGACGATCCAAGCTACCACCTCCTGTGTTGCCGCGAGCCCAACACCATGCGATCAGCCTTCATCTATAGGTTGCGACCAGAAATGACGACGATTCCCTAATTCGAATGCAATCCCTACCTTGCACTGCCTCACAAACCCCATCACCATCGAGAATTCGCGGCCACGAGCTCGTGCTTCATCGCCGCCGCGACACCACATGTTCGTCGCCGACCGAAAACTCGTCGCGGCCTTGCCTCCAAATCCTAACCACACACGCGCTTGCTCACTTCCACCTCATCGACCCTAAATCGATCGCCTTCCTCCACCCTCACGCGCTCCATGAACGCGAGCACACCGCGGCTACCCAGTCCCCCTTCTTCGATCGCGACCCAATACGAACATGGCTGCGGCCTTTTTTATTTATTTATTTATTATGAAACTGATTCATGAAAAACAAACGATGAGAGAAAACGCAACCCAATTCGCTTATCATTCCTTTGGTCGCCATTACTTATTTATTTTTATTTTTTTGTTTGAATTGATCTTCAGATTTCATTTTTTTTGTTAAAAGAGGTAGATATCGGATCTGGAAGCAAGAGGGAATGAAAACGTGATAATAAAGGTGTGAATTGGCTTCTTGAGTACGCCTGATTTATAATATTTAATTTGAAAATATCTCGGGTTCCATAACGCGAAATCCCGAACCCCGAATCAGACATGCCGACAGACGTTTATACGGTTTTACCCGCATTCCGAACACAATGGAACGTGTTTCGGAGGCTAATTTGATCATATGTGCGAGTTACGGAAGTAAACATTCAATTTTAAGCTAAATCGATTAAAGTATTTTCTAAGCGTTTTGAGCTGCCGGGATCAGACGACAACTCCGATTGCCACAAAAATTAAAATCCGATAATAACTAACTATTACGGATCCAATAGAACTGGTTTCGTCAAATTCCAAGACTGTGCCTCGGAAGGCTATTTTTAAATTCAATTTAAACGATATATTTTCAAAACGGAACAAAACACCTTTAAAATTTTAATTTCAACCATTCTATTATCTTCAGTGTCATCATTATAAATTTTATAAGCCTTCAAATTATTTTAAACAGGCTTAGAATCTCAGATTCAACAATTTACCCAATTTCAATTATTAAATTCGATATTTAAACTATATAATTAAATAATTTAATTATCAAGTAAATATTGATATCTTGAATTCAAGTTAAAATTAACTTTTAAATATTTTAAAATCGATTAATTATTTCAATTTAATTTGTTAAAATTTGCGGGTCGTCACATTCCTCCCCCCTTAAAAGAATTTCGTCCCCGAAATTACTAATTAGGAAAAATGGTTCAAAACCCGTTTGCCTTTTCCCCCAAAACTCACAATTCAACATCCTACCAACTATCTTCTATTAAAGACCCACTATCACCATAACCAACTTCCCAAACCTTCCATAGTTTCAAACGACATTAATTTACTTCACTTATTCAAGTTTAAGTTTAAAATCAAATTTTGAATTATCGAAATTTCTCAAAATTTTCTAACTCCCTAAATTCCCGAAAATTTTGCCAGCGTCTCCTTTGCGCGGCTAGCCCGGTACAACTACAAAAGGCCTCTACGGGCTCCCAAATTCCAAAAGAAAACAAAAGCCAAATGGCTACATCAAAAACCCAATCCAATTCATACAAAAATTAAAATACATACCTTTTTGCCGGGCAATTCAAATTTATTTTCTGATATCAAATCCAATTTCCTTTTTGCTTATAATCCCTGCATATCTTACTTAACAATAGTATCCGATCGTAACATTTCCAATCATTCCATACATTTTCTTACATAGGTTTCATATCTATTTCAATTTAGTTTTTCCCATTTCATATGAATTCCATTTATCTTCACTTCTGAGTATTTAATTTTACCTTTCATTTATAACCGATTCATGTTAGTTTCATCTTCTAATTTACATTAGTTTTTAATCTGAAATCGTTTTGTCGTTAACCAAAATTTTCTCAAAATTTACTAACTCCCAAAATTTTCAGAAAATTTTGGCAGAGTCTCCTTTGTACGGAGGAGCTTTTGCAGTTTGACAAGAGATATAAATATATATACATCGATCCACCCGGTCGGAAAAAGCAAAAACAGTTTATATTTTCTAATTTTATTGCGTAGACGTACCTTATTTAGCATTTTAAGCTTGCGGCTTGCTTATTTTAGCAATTAGTGCATCCAAATCCAGCCAAACGGCCTTCAGGTACCTGTACTTACTCAATTTAAATATGTAAGTGCCATATATAGAAAATTTATTAGCATTTCACTTATATTCAATAGCTAAACACATGTATATCATAAGCAACAAGCACCAAAACACTTTCCATAAGCGATTTATACAACTTTAAAGCTGATTCAATTGTTTTCAACCAATTCATATGCCATTGCATCCAATTTTAATGGCTTGCAACTCAATTTCTTATATTCAATTGATTTTTAATCCAAACAGGCTCATATTCACTTCAAATGATTCAGATCCGATTTTATTTAATCTCTATCAACTCATAGCATTTTAATTACTTTTATTTACGCTTAACGACAACTATTTTTATGCAATTTCGACGATATTCATTTAATAGAGTATCTATTTCAATTTATAATTACTTAAATTAATTTCAACTTATACTGTATTCAATTCTATTTCATTTCTAATTTATTTACCAACCATTCATTAGCATTTCATTTTGTTTCAGCCTTGGATTCATCCAAAACAATTTATTAGGCTTTCCTCATTTAAACTTATAAATTAACGACCATTTCCAACTTAATTTAATCCAAGCTTTCATTTAATGGGCTTTCACTCTTTTCGAAGCCAAGCTTCCATAAATTTTAAACTTAAGTTGATTTACTTTAGTTTATTCCGACATCAAACTTAAGTTTGCTTTTATTTGATTCTCATCAATCCATTTCCATTAAATTCAGTTAACCCATCCATTTTAAATTTAATTTCAAATTCACCTTCTCAATTTTTTTCAAAATAATATCCAAGCACCTACTTAACTCATTTATGCTTCAAATTAATATACCACCAAATTTAAGTTCGGTTTGATAATCCAATTCCAATCACAACTTGATTTAGTTTTTTTATTCAATCAGACTTCATCCATTTAATATTTAACTCAATTAACTCGTTTTAAAATTTTAATTTACTCACTTAATTTGTTATCGAATTTATTTTATTAATACAAAGTCATTCTCTATTTATTTCTATTCACTTGGATTTTGCTTTGCAACTTAAACCATTTCTATTATAATCACTTCCTTTACATCCAATTTACTTGCAACTTCCGTTAATTTTTTTTTATCACACTTGAATTTTATTTATAATTCAAACCATCACATTTTTCAATCCCACTCCATTTTATTTTTATTTCACAACATCTCCTCTTATTCAATTCATTATCAAAATTTAAGTCGAATTCTATTAAAATTCGAATTCATTCCCAAACCCTATTATTAATTTACAATCCATTTGTTTAACCAAGTTAAATTTTCATTAACATACTCCTTCAAATAATTATTTAACCAATTAGCTATTTTCCAATTTTTAAATCAATTACAAAAATCACTTCATTAAATTTTCCTAAGTTCAAATTTTGTCTTCCATATTTCCAGTTTGGATTTATTTCATCTTTCACAATTCCAACATCTTTATTTAAAAATTTAGAAATGCCTTTAAATTCAGATAATACTATTTAAAATAGCTTTTAATAAAAATACTTTTATAACTCGATGCCTCAACCAGTCCATCCTTGTTCACAGAAATTCAGTCATACGTTGATCAGGCGTAGGACTGAAAATCTATAAGTACTTGGTAAACCCGTTTTCAACACCCAGTGAAAATATTTGAAAAAAATAATTTTATTGAAAATATAGAAAACAGTTTTGAAAATAGAGGAAGTATCTTTGGTGAGAATGCTCCGGAAATCATCACTCCCATCCATGGTCGTAGTTAACCCGATGGTTACGTTGCCATACCGACAAAATACATAGATAACTGTAGGCCTCCGCGCCCCACGATTACACCATGGAACCCATGACAGATCGCAGCTACAACCGGGGTTACGTAGCTATCACAACAAAAACCCATATAACTGTAGGCATCAGCGCCATCGAATTTCGCTGCCAAAAATGAAACTTCTCCACTCCACTTGACCATAGATCGCAGTCTACCGATGTTGCGTTGCCTTCCCGGCAAAATCAAGTGTAGACCGTTGGCACTCATCCTCCACACGATTTCGCTATGGTCCCCACAGTAGATCGCAGCGACATCGAGTTACACTGTCATCACAGCATAACCCAAATGCCTCTGTAGGGATCAGCGCCATCGACTTTCGCTACCCAAAAATCCTCAGGAACTAGTTTTGTCCGGACTCCTCACAGGATCAACTTTAGAACCCCCCCTTGGGGCTCAAGGCAGCACCACCCGGTGGCACTCTTGAGAAGTTCATTTCAAAGGTGCGCCTTTTTCCCCAGAGCCATCATCAAAACATTTTATACTATACACATATAGTATCTTAAAATCATACACCTAGTATAATATCATACAAAGCTCCTTTACACAAAATCGATTATCCCAAATCGATAATTCTCAAACTAGGCTTTCCAAATTCAATATTAGTTTTACCCAAAAATCAAAAGCCTTTCCAAATCCAATGGTTCTCAAAACCTTTTCCAAATTCCTCATAAGATCCTTTATATATATATATATTCAGATATATAAAATTTGAAAACTTGGATCTTTTCAAACTTGTATAATCTCCTTTTATACTTCAAACACCTTCAAAAATCCTTTTTTCTGGCTATAGATTTATCAAGGGGAGTTTTATCTCATATAACAAAGATATATAGGTTCATTTATTCAAAATCAAATATTCAAATTTGACTTCTCTTTCCAATATCAATTTCATTCACTTATCCACATTTACCTTAGTCCCCATTTGGATTATCACTTCAATTCTCATCTCAGTTGGGTATTTTACCAATAACAGTTTGAACTCCGACCAGTTTATATTTAGGAAATAGCTTGAAAATTTTAAAAATAGATAAGTAGTTGAAAAATAATTATTAGTTTACAAAATAACTATAAAATAGTTAACTAATTGTAAAATAGTTGAAAAATAGTTGAATAGTTTCAGAAATTTTAAATAATTGCAAAATAGTTGTAAAATAGGAATTAGTTTGTGAAATAGTTGAAAAATAGTAATTAGTTTAGGAAACAATTGAAAAATGTTTAAATAGCTCCAAAATAATGGTAAAACAAATATATAATAAGTTAGTTTTAAAATGAAAGGTTATATATATATATATATATATATATTTAATAGCTTAGAAAAATAAGTTTGTATTAAAACAATTTATTTAAACTAGTCAAGAGTCAAACTGTTCACTACCCTAATAATTCAATGTACACTTCCATTAATTGACTCAATTCTAACTTGAATAACTTCAATTTCTGTTGAAATTTATTCCCAATTCAAGTTGAATCAATCTTGATTCCTTCCCCAATTTAAATCAAATTCTAGTTGATTTTAATCTTGTTCAACTTAATTATAATTTCAAATTATTCCAATCAATTTGAATTATTATCAATTGAACCCAATTCAAATTCAAATCGCTTCAGTTTAATCCAATTAAATTTTCCCATTCAAATTCTTAAACTTTTACATCTTCAATCACCAATCCAATTAATTCAACCAAATTCGATTTTGAACTAATTCAATCTAAATCTTGAATTTAAACTATCTCGAATTATATGGATTCGAGTTAAATTCTCTAAGATTGGTTTAACCTTTTTTTTAACCAAATTAACTTTTAAATCAAAGTTTTTAATCATTTTAATTTCTGAGCCCAATTTCTCAAAATTCCCACTTTAAATTATTTTTACTTATGTATTTCAAGGTTCAAATAAGAATTCAATACAATTTTATTTTAAAAAATGTTAATTTCTTATTCAATTTTTATCTTCCAGTTTGAAGCTAGTTCTTAAACAAGTATATTTTACAATTCAATTATTCAAATTTATTTTATTTATACAATACCATTCACAATTTAAAATTTTCTATTAACAATAGGATGGTATCATCTAATTTATTTTAAAATGTCCATCCATTTTCAATTTTTAAATCTCAAACCCGTTTTGAGATCACACAAATTCCCAATTCAAATCAACCATTTAACTTTCCAAGTTCAATTCCAATTTCATCTTGAAATTTCCAATGCGGGTTGCTTGTTAACTTATTTAACTTTCCCAAAGTTAAATTTCAACTTACTTAATCCAATCAACCCTACTCAAGTTGAATTCCCACTTCAAATTTCAAAATTCTTTCCCTCTTATAAGTTCACAACTTATATCACTCTAGGTTTTGTATTTTTTTTTTTACATCATACTTCAGGGAAAATCAAAACTCAACCTCATAGAGTTTATTTCAAATTATCTTTCATATCATGTATATCCATACATACGTACATATTTATTTCTTGGCCCTCCCAGCCATGTTTTAAAATTTTAAACCACCCTTGGTTTTAAATTCAAATCAAATTTCAAACAACCCATTGTTTTCAACAAGTCCTAGTTATCCAAATAATACTTATTTATTATTTTTTTATTACTTTGAAACAAAATTTCCGAATTCTGGGACCAGATTTAGAATTTCATTTTCAATGCATTAAATTTTAATTTGATTCTATTTCTATTTTCACTTAATTTAATTCCAATTCAAGACTTCAATTTCAGTTTGAATCCATTTCAAACTTATCTTTATTTAATTTTAGTTTGGTTGTATTATATTACTTCTTAATTTGATTCTAATAATTTAACAACCAATCACTTTAATATTTATTAGAAGGAAATATTGCTTTATATATCAAAAAAAATATTTTTATATAAAATCATTTAAAATATTTATATAAGAAAATAACAAGTACGCGCTCATATATATACACTCAACTCATTCTACAGTACTACAGACTCTATTGAATGAGTAACTCCCACCAGAGCCAAGGTTCTCACTTAACCTTTCAGCTCTGATACCACATGTAACGACCCGAAATTTTCAAAACCGAAAATTCCAAATAGTTATGAAAAAGAAGAAAGAGATAGAAGAAAAAGAACAGAAACACCAAACATATCACATTCGCAGCGAATAAGATATAATAATAAATAATAATAGCGTACAAAGAATACTATATCTGTCGATTACATTTGAATACATCAGAGTTTCACGTATATACAAATGTTGTCATAGACAATCAATTTATCACAGAATTACAATAATATAATTACAGTGGAGAATATTCTACGCGTTCTTGCCATCCAGCTCGCCTCCAGAGCTCCAAAACGTCCTACCTGAAAATCTGTAATACTCGGTCTGACCCGAGCATTACACCAAAGTAACACCCGGGTCAGGCTGGAAACCAGCGTGAGTAAACCCAACTAACATGGAATACCAAAGCAAACAACTTATATAATCCCGGGTAACTTATATCAATTTAACCAAATCACAATTTGCTGTAGACAACTCTTATTTCAATATAAATTTCTAAGTACCAAACTTAGATAAAATAAATCCAATTTACTTAAATCGTTTCATTTCATCGTATTGATTTCACAAATCAATTTATATAAATTTGAAGTGGTTTCGGGTATTTCCTAATACCCGACCCCGGTCTCTTCGAAACCCATGTTATCCTAACCCAAGTTATTCAAACGAAATACACAACATTCATATCAGGGATATCAACTCAATCAAAACATTCGATACCATTCAATCATCCATAAGCAAAGCTTAATCACATACAAATCAATACAATTGATTTTAATTGAATTTTCAAACCTCAATCACTTAGATTCCTTCATTAAATATTA
The DNA here is from genome assembly GCA_030765085.1 of Allium cepa. Taxonomy (NCBI): domain Eukaryota; kingdom Viridiplantae; phylum Streptophyta; class Magnoliopsida; order Asparagales; family Amaryllidaceae; genus Allium; species Allium cepa. The sequence continues at coordinate 671,400,262 of CM060943.1, read as the reverse complement.
ATTTCAAATCAATTAATTAACCAATCCTCCGATTTTCATCTTAATTAATCACACTGGATTAATTATCTTCAATTACATTCAGGTAATTATCTTTAATTAATTTTACGATATTGATTCTTCTTAGCCAACATCGATAAGTAATCTTAATTACTTCATGAATTAATTAACTATTTTAAATTTCATTAATCCTTAATTACTTATATTAATTAACTTCTCATAAGTCACTTGTATTGATTTATTTTCTTAACTAATCAATCTCCATTTACGTCATTGATTATATAAATTGATGATTTCTCATTCACATTTCAATTTATTCTATTCTAATTTAATTTCTCTTTTTACAATGGAAGCTTAAAGGAATTCAAAACCAAATCTATTTTTAAATTCAATTCGGTTTACAATTGCACTTTGACATTCAAGTTATTAAAGCACTTAATATGTTGAAACTTTATTTGTTAGATTTTTAACTTGGATCTAGAACTTGTTTAAACCTCTACTTTACAATTTAACTCCAGTTTTAAATATCACTTTTATTTCTTTCCAATTCATTTTTTTTATTCTATAATTATTTCGCTTTCAAATTTCGCCCTTATATTTCTTCCAAAAATCCAATTATATATATATATTGATAGCTTAAAATACCGAATATTCAAGCTAACCACATCATTCAAACTTCCAAAAACCAATAATATCCATCACAGAATATCAATCACCCCATATATATTGTATACTACCATATATAATATAGCACATCAAAACAAACCAATCATTTAAATTTAACCATTTAAATTTAAATAGAAATCCTAAGGCGTGAGGTTTACTCACCTTTGATTTTAATTTGCAATCCATCCAGGCCAGCTTGTCCATTTCCAGTTTTTGACCTTGAATATGCAATTTATATGGTTTATTAACATTTAGATAAATCAATTAGTGCTCATAGATTTAATCCATTATTTCATTTAAAACTAAATTTCTTTAAATAAATTAATTAGATAACACTTTAATTTTAACTAAATAATTTATTTCTTATTTATTTTATATATTTCTATCTCCCTTTTCTTAATCTTATCTAAAAAAATAATTTCTAAAAATTATTAGATTAACTCAGGTTTTAAACTAAAGTACTATCAATTGTAAAAGTGCTCAAAATAATGTTCTAATATATTGCAATTTATAACTGTGTGTATATTGTTCAAATATGTTTTCAATATATATATATATCACTGAAATAAATAAAGTTCCTGTATAAAAATATTCACGTGTATATTTAATATTTAAGAGAACAAATTATACTTTTATAAAACTTACTGTAAATATTCGATCTCCATCAATTTATTTTATTTTCCTGATTTTGCACTTATATAATTATATAAATGAATTTTAAAGAAAATACCTTACTGCACATCGACGATCCAAGCTACCACCTCCTGTGTTGCCGCGAGCCCAACTCCACGCGATCAGCCTTCATCTACAGGTTGCGACCAGAAATGATGATGATTCCCTAATTCGAATGCAATCCCTACCTTGCACTGCCTCACGAACCCCATCACCATCGAGAATTCGCGGCCACGAGCTCGTGCTTCACCGCCGCCGTGACACCACGTGTTCGTCGCCGACCGAAAACTCGTCGCGGCCTTGCCTCCAAACCCTAACCACGCACGCGCTTGCTCACTTCCACCTCATCCACCCTAAATCGATCGCCTTCCTCCACCCTCACGTGCTCCATGAACGCGAGCACACCGCAGCTACCCAGTCCCCCCTTCTTCGATCGCGACCCAATACGAACATGGCTGCGGCCGTTTTTTTTATGAAACTGATTCGTGAAAAACAAACGATGAGAGAAAACGCGACCCAATTCGCTTACCATTCCTTCGGTTGCCATTACTTATTTATTTTTATTTTTTTGTTTGAATTGTTCTTCAGATTTCATTTTTTTTTTGTTAGAGGAGGTAGATATCGGATCTGGAAGCAAGAGGGAATGACAAACGTTTATACGGTTTTACCCGCATTCCGAACACAATGGAATGTGTTTCGGAGGCTAATTTGATCATATGTGCGAGTTACGGAAGTAAACATTCAATTTTAAATTAAATCGATTAAAGTATTTTCTAAGCGTTTTGATCTGTCGGGATCAGACGACAACTCCGATTGCCACAAAAATTAAAATCCGATAATAACTAACTATTACGGATCCAATAGAACTGGTTTCGTCAAATTCCGAGACTGTGCCTCAGAAGGATATTTTTAAATTCAATTTGAACGATATATTTTCAAAACGGAACAAAACACCTTTAAAATTTTAATTTCAACCATTCTATTATCTTCAGTGTCATCATTATAAATTTTATAAGCCTCCAAATTATTTTAAACAGGCTTAGAATCTCAGATTCAACAATTTACCCAATTTCAATTATTAAATTCAATATTTAAACTATATAATTAAGTAATTTAATTATCAAGTAAATATTGATATCTTGAATTCAAGTTAAAATTAACTTTTAAATATTTTAAAATCGATTAATTGTTTCAATTTAATTTGTTAAAATTTCCGGGTCGTCACAGTTAAACATCTCAAGAATAGAAGTGTTTACAGTTTGTAAAAAACTATTTGCTTAACTTACCTTTAAAACAAAATACAAATCTACAGATATGAAGGAATCCGAGATTTACTTACTAAAAACTCGAGTTGCACTTCGAGTAAATCACTAAATCACCCGAGTACTTTCTGTACGTCCTTCTTCTTCTTCGTCTCTTTTTTATTATTTGATTTCCTGTAGTTTAAATTTATATAAAGGCTATAAAAACAACACAGCATCAGGAAAACTCGTTCGAAACTAGGTTTAACTCGAAGCTACCCTCCTACGTACTCGAGCACGATTCGAGAAACGCCACAGTCACGACGCCATCTCCCTTCTCCATGCCGTGCACGTGCACAGCGGCACCAAAGACCTCCGGCGAACACCCACGTCTCAGACACACCACAAATCACTCGCATACTCGAAACCCAAAATCGAAATGCCTTCAAAAAATGTCGAAACGAAAAACAACAGTACGACCGAGATGCAGAGCTTAACCCAATTCAACTTCATCACCTCGCCACCGCCACACAAAGCACCAGAGTTGCCTAAACTTCATCCACACAATGTCAACACCCCATATAACCACCCACCAGAGTTTCGGACAACTCGATCATGAAGAGATGATGAACTCGTCGCGTTTACAGGCATGTCAAAAACTTGAACAAAAACCCTAAATTGATCTCGTGCTCGAATTTTACGAAATAGAAAAATTAATTGACATTTTTCTCAGGATCACAGTAGTTAATACTACCCTCTAACCAAGTTTCAACATTTTAATCAAATTAGATTTTCTGAATTTGGAAAAATTGCATTTCTTGTTCACAAACGAACTGCTCTTAGGATTCAAAGCTAAAAAGCTTCATTTTTGTCTTAAAAATCATAAATTGTAGTGATACTTCAAGATATAAACTTGAACTAAAGTTTTACAACAATCGAACTTTATCAATTTATCACTTGGTTGCCTGTAAACAAAATTTACAGTGTATATTTTCTAACAAACATGATTTGATCAGTTTTTAAATCTAGATTTAGTTGTACCATCTTGTTTTAGTTGAAAAACTTAAGCTTTACAATAATCTGATGAGTATAAATTTGAGTTTGAAGAAAAATTTCAACCCTGTAACAAATCACAGAGAAGATCAAAGCACACAGAATTATATTCAACAATCACATATGCAAACAATAATATCAATAAATCTTGAACTGTCTTTGATTGAACTTAAAGATTTATATTTAATGTTTACTCACCAGTAAAATCTTTGAACAGAAAGCAAACTCCTTGTTTTAAAAACCTATTGTTGAAATCTGTCTGTTAATTTTTCCTGTTCTTTTGATTTTAAACTTGAGCTTTGTTTGCTTCATTTTTTTCCTTGTTCTCCTGGTTTTGCTAAGTTATAAACAAATGAAGATAAGAAGTTATGTATAAATGGAAAGAAGTTTAACCAGGTTAGGTGTTATCTGCTAGTACACTATTCAATTTTGTTTTATCAGGCAAGATTTTCAATGGGGCTGATAAAATCTTTGAATTCGGCCTAATGTTTTGCTGAGAAAATAAGACATTAAATGCTAATGTACCAAATGTCTACACTTAATCTTATTAGTACATAAATATTTTATTAACTTGCCTTACATAATCATTTACAGGTTACACATATTCTTACTTACTGGCAACTTATGCTTTATGTACATACTATTCTTTGTTTATGTATGTTGATCAGATCTTATCACTGCAAAATAAAGATTTGTACATATCTTAAATAGACAAAAATATGTGCTCGAACAGATGAGCATTAAATGTTGTGTTGCTTAATTAGTTTACATAGTTATGTTTAACTGAGAATATAGATTTGGTATGTAAAAGTACATTTGCAGGTAAGCTTGTAACTGAAGATACTTGTAAATGAGGATTATTTCTTTTAGAAACATTTGTTTTATTATTTTATACTTCATGTTTAGATTTACATGTGAAGATATTGTGTAAAAAAAATGTTTTATTAATTGCTTGCTTGAATAATGAATATGTTTGGGTCAGATTTATTTTTACTTTGGTTTGCTTTGAAAATAATTTGTTTCATTATTTCTAACTTGAATAATTTATATACATATAGTTGTTGTCATTCTGTTATGAAAAATATTTTGTTTTGTTAACTTCTAATTTACATAATTTATACACAAATGTTTGAGTTTGGTTTTATATTACATTTGATTTTGTTTTACTTTATACTTTGTGTTTTTATACCTTGTTCTTATTTTAGCTTTGTTTACAAATTGTTAAGTTATGTTGTATGCAATCTTAACTAATTAATTCTTATTTTAAATTTTACATTTGTATTTTATATTTAACTATCAATGTTTAAGTTATATTCAATATGGTTTACTTACTTATATTTGTATTTATTTCTATTTGTACTTTACTATCACTATTTAAATTTTATACATATGTTTGACTTATATTTTACATTTATATTTTATATTGTTAGAATTAGATTTTAAATTTAAACCTTATCATCCATATGTATATTTCCAAATGTAAACAAAGTAAAGTATTTTATTTAAATTTCCAGAATCAAATTTCCTTTTAAAATACAAATTTATATAAACAAATGGCAATTATTTCCAAAATCAAATTCATCTGAAAATAATCAGTTCACATTTTATTTAATCAGATTAAATATTTATTAAAATAAATAGGGCCAAAATCTAGGGTCGTTACATCCTATTTCTTCACTCGTTTGATAAATTGCTCAGCCACATGATTTTGCATCAATGCTGTGATTTGCTTCTAACTTGTTCAATTCGTATAATTTTGTTTCTTGATTGACAAGGTGTTGATTTTTTTTTCATGGCGACCAGGGCTTCGATTTCTGACCTGTTCGACTTTGACGCTGACTTGTCCAATATTGGCTATGACACTGATATTGACATTATTTGATTCTTGTTGCCTTGGTCATCACGTCACTGTCATTGCTTTGATTTTGCCGGTGACTTCGGCCTTTGTTCGCAGTTGATTTTGTGATGATATTATGACTTTGTTTAAAAAAAACTGTTACATGACTTCCGTCTTCGGCACTGTCACCACTAGTATGACTTCGACATTGTTTCTCTGACTTGGTTCATGTTGACTCTGGTCATTTGAATTTATTTATTGCCAGTTGCCATTTCACAGACATGTGTTCGTGTGGTCGTAGCCACGAGCTACAGTCTTCACTGCACCTATATTGTCCTTCTATATGCATGCTGTATTCATTTGTGACCTGCCTGCAATGTTGTTTCATTTGTTATGTTGACGCCCGATCTTTGTGTTTCAGTGATGCATTCGATTTTTGTCTACTGCCGTGTAGCCTTCATGACTTCACTTGATGCATTAATCGACTGGTTCAATATTGATTTCATTGTTGTTTTACTGTGTACATGTACACTTGGTTGTACTTAATGTTGTTGTAACGACCCAGAGTTTTTGTCAATTAAAATTTGTGTATTTAATTAATTTTAAATATTAATAAGTGAAATTGATAAGTCAAATAAATTTTATTTCGAATAATTGGATTTAATTGGATAATTAAATCGATAATTTAACACTGAGAATACAGAAATAATTGAAAATTGGGTTTAATATTGATTGAAAATGATTTTTAAAATTTTATTTAATCATGTTGGAGTTATAATGATGTTATAGAACTTTTAAAATCGAATTAAAAGTTAAATTGTGAAAATTGAATATTTTAATATGTAATTGACGAGTTAAAATAGCCATTTTTCAAACAGTCTCGGATTTCGACGAAACCAGTTTCATCGGATCCGTAATGTGATATTATTGTAAGGTTTCAAATTTCGTATTTATCGGTGTTGTTTTGTGAGCATACGACACCTAAACCGTTGAAATTTGAAATCCGGTAATAATTCAATATTACGGACCCAATAGAACTGGTTTCGTCGAATTCCGAAACTGTGCCTCGGAAGGCTATTTTTAAATTCAATTTAAATGATAAAATTTCAAAACTGAACAAATCACTTTCAAATTCAATTCTGAAGCTTCTATTATCTTCAGTATTATCAATGTGAATTTTCTAAGCCTTTGAAATATTTTTAAATCAGCTTAAAATTGAAGATTCAAATTTGTATTCAACTTTCAATAGATTAAATTTTATAATTAAATCGCTAAATTCATAGTTATATTGAAAATTCAATCTAAACCATCATTCAAATATTTAAAATTTATTAAATATTTTCAATTTAAATTGTTCAAAATTCAGGGTCATTACAATCATTAACTTTCCAAAACAAACCATTCAAATTGGATTTTACAAATCTCTTAAGTGTTTAACTTTTCCAAAATTCATAGTTAAACCTCTTACAAAACCTTTACTAAGTTTCCAAATCCAAACTTAGTTTTCAAAAATTTCCCAATTTTCTCAAAAATATTCTAACGCCTTAAATTTTCGGAAAAATTCGCCATAGTCTCCTTTGCGCGGCTCGATCCGAAAAAAAAATGACAGTATATATATCACAAATATACATCTCATCAAGTGATGAGGCATCCCGCAGGGAAAAAAGTGTAAAAGTACGGTATGTAATCCGAGATATGTACCTTATTTATTATTAGCGAGCAAATACGGCTAATATAGCGCGAAAGCGAGCTCCAAATGCGAAGCAAGCGCAATCCGCACCTACTAAACACTCAACAACAACATTAGAACATGTATATATGAAAGTAATATCAATATACATCATATAGAAACACAACAACTACATGGAACTGGAGATTGCAAACTTAAATAGTAAATGCACATGAACATGATGGCAACATAATGCAATAGTGGACATAAAAGTGTTGCAAGACCAGTGCAGTGAAGTGGTTGAGAAAATAAAGACACGGGTGGTACAATAGAATGCACTAGTAAAACATAATGACGCAACATCAATATTTACAGATGCAAAAATCAAAATAAATGCAACAGTGGATAAGGCTGCACAGTGCAAATGGTATGCAAACCCAAGGCTACCAGGTGATTATAATAACACTGCACATGGACAAATGAATCAGAGGTACAACATGGAACTGCATATGGCAGTGGTACACAACAACAATGAAATGAAGCCCATGTGCCAAAAAGGTTAGAGGTAATGTAAATGCAGACTGCACATAAATGAAGATCCCATGAGCTCAATGCATCCCAAATACTAAATGAAACAATAAACCAATATCAACTTCAATTGACACAGGCTAGAACAATATATATAGATTTCAGGTAGACCAGAGAACTGCAGCAGTGAACTACAAAAGTGCTTGACAGTACCGCAACCTTATCAGACCAGAATGCTCAAATACAATATGAACTAATGAACACTACAGGACAGTAGTGAACCCATACAAAAGACAGAGAGTACAGACATAATTATCAAGCTACAACTCAAATGACTCAGATGAACACATGGCCGAGAAACAACATCCAGACCAGAATGCATATGAAACCAACATGGCCAAGATGAAATACCAGTAAGCATTACAGTGACATATTACATGAACAAATGACTTAGGCTACAACTTCAATACTATAAAATACTTACACACGCATATAGCTAGGAAGACTTACACACGCATGCAGTATCAACTATGGTCTGTAACAAAATAATATGCACTCAATATTCCAGGAGCAGAAGATACATGCATATACAAGTCGATGCAAACAGTTCGAAGAAGACTACAAGATGAACCACACCAGTACACATGAATGCACAGTGCAAATAAAATGCACAAATATAATTTACATATAAATGCAGACCAAATAATTAATATCGTCAAATGAAATCAAGAGCGTGTATGCAATTTACTTCTAGCTAGCACTTGAGTTGTTTGGATTTGTTCTACTTGTTGCTGTTAGCTTTGGCTTGTGGTTTTTTGCTTGTTAAGGCTGCTGCTCGTATGCTCTAACCTGATGCATATTGCCTGACCATTCAGTTTGCATACATGTTATATCTTTGTTCATGTCTCTCTTTTGGGTTGTGATTCACTTGCAATGCTGAGTTTGTCCTCTGTGTTTGTTGTACATATGAAATTAATTCATATGTATGCTAAACATTGCTTCTCGGTGACATTACTTGCATTCATATGCTTAAATGTTTTGGGTTGTTGCTGTGTTGACTTTGGCCTGCTGTTCCAATGGCAGCGGCATTGATATTTGAAGTGTTGCATATCCGTTGCCTTGGTTCTGACCAAGTTGCACTATAATCTGGTTTGGGTTTAAGCATCACTGACCTGATATACATTGGATTTGTTTTTCTAATTACACTTGAGTTGAATCCAGCTGAAATGCTCGGGTTTGACCTTGTACTCGTTTGGAACTTCCGTTGATCTTTTGTGCATTTCATACTGTAGTGGCGAGGCAGTACACGCGTGCGTGAACTGCAGCCACACCGTATTGTTTTTGTCGGTATTCCTTTTGCTTTTGATGCGTTGATCTTTTGGGTACATCATCACTATAGTGGCAAGGCAGTGCACGCAAGCGTGAACTGCAACCATACCGATTTAACGTTTTAAATGTGGCGAGGCCGTACACGCGTGCATGTACTGCAGCCCTACTAGATCTAATGTTTTAATTGATGTTTTCTATTGCTAGAATTGTTTTATGTTGCCAATTCAATATGTTTTGAATCGTATTTTGATTTGGTTTAAATTTGATGATTTTGTTGTTAATTGTCGTTTAGGCAATTATGTTGTTTTCTAAATTATCTTCATTGACAATCCTTTCATATATCTTCGTTGATCATTTGAATCTACCGATTTGTTGTTAAACACTGTTAAGTGTTATATTTACCGTTATCCGATTTCTTTATAAAAAGGATCGGCTAGGTGAATTTATTTTGACTGTCGAAAAAAAAAATTCATTTTTGTGAAATATTATTATTCTGTGTTTCTGTGGATGATTCTGTTTAAACTCTATAAACTGAGCTTTGTATAAACCAAAGCTCTGATACCAAATTGTAACGAACTCGACTTTTTGATGCTCGAAAACCGACATCAATACATCCATTGTATCAACTGCCGAGCAATCGATTGCCGGAAAACCGTACCGTTATGGTTAAAGAAGAAAAAAGATAGAAGAAGAGAGGAAAAAAAGAAGAAACAGAAAGAAACTACAGAACAATATCAGAATCTCACAATCACAGTGGAACAACATATAATAGGTAAATGAATAATCTTTAAACAAAAGAATTATATCAGTTGTTACATTACATCATATTTCATTACATTACATCATCAGAGTGTACAACAACAAACAACAACAAACAGCGGAAAAGAAATACTATATACTACTGAATACGCCATGCCATCCAGCTTGCCTCCAGCACCTCCTGAATTCCAGAATATCCTGATAAACTGACTCTAGACTACCCGTGTGGAAATTGGTTGGCACCCAGAGTTTAGGAAGGAAAACAATAAACTCCGAGTCAGTAATGTGACTGGTGTGAGAACCAAAACAGTTTATCTTTAAAACAAAGTACAGGATAATTTTAAAATAAATTTGCAATGCTTTTTAGAAAATGAGACTACCAAAAGACCTCCCGCACACACACACGCACAATGCAAACGCAGAATCGGAGGAGATTTCTCCTTATGATAGTCAAAGATGCTTGATACGCATTAAAAAAACATTTGATATTATTACTGGAGCATAGTGTAGGAAAATTCATTTCGAAAATAAAGATATAAATCTTAGCCAGCATAGGCATTCCGCACTTATGCCTACTATAGCTACCATCCAAACAGTGGGGCGCCACCATAGGTGAATGATAGGTTCTACAACTAAAACCGTACAAGATCGTATTGTTTCTTTGGATTTCCAACAAATGGTCAGGCCAAGGAACTTCCCATTGCCACATGGGTACGCCTTTGGAAAGACGACCCGAGAACCTAATCGGATCTCTGCCGACACAAGGCTGGGTTACCCCTAACTGGGTAACTACTGACACGAATATGTCATTCCTCGATCGTAACCGATCTATATCCGAGGATCCTCGATTTCCAACAACCACAAAGCAATAAATTAGCAGCAACAACATAGGTTAAGTATCTGGGCTCCATAACATGATACCACCTCTATCCAGAAGGAATGACATACACTAATGGGGCGCTACCCCCTAATAACCTTGCTGCATCCTTCCTGTTTTGACCATTTCCGGGGTGTGAGGTCCGACGAAGTCTCATCAACAAAGCCACGCTTTATACAAAAGTTGTGCTTTGTTTAACAAATGCTCAACAACACTTCGTATGCCACATTACCAATTTGGGAATGTATCACTAGTAACCATCAACTACATAACCTCTAGGGTGTTAAGCTAAGACAATAAATTCTCCGCCACCAACGGAAATATATTTGATAGAAACAAGCTTTACATCTCAAATTGTAACGTCATACACACATCCATACAAGTCTGTTCCGGGCTCGAACAGAACCGAAGGCACTTACAAGGAAGTCCTTGCAATCCGGATATTCACTAATCACGACCGGACTTCCCATCACAAAGGGTAATAAATTTCTATATCGGAGATCAGCCGATGCAGAAACATTCGACGGTAATCCTTCCGTTTTCACAAATATCCGGTCTTCAACACCGGTCATCAAATGCAATCTATAACGATGTATCACATATTCGGAATGGGTTATACGATCCCAAGGTCCTTTCCCGGCTAACCCGAATAGTGAGCGCTTATTCAAAAATAAGTGTGGCATTCAAATTCAAGAAAATCACAACAAATACCTATTTAAAGGTAAATATTGATAATCGGTTATTTAACTATCAATAGGCATGCTCAACATCACCAGATTCCAAATAATTTTGCAAATTATTTATTTTCCAAAATATCTTTACTAGATATATAATTTCCACACTTCAACCATTTGAAAACAATTTTCAAATCACTTTTCACCTTTACCACTTTTGAAAACAAATTTCAAACATTTTCCTTACACGGAAATACTTTCATTTCAACATGGTTCATTTAAACCAATTAAATAAATCCTTAACGATTTACTTTATATTTACGTTCCAAATCCGTAAATTTATTCCCACAGTTCAAAAATAAATCAACATTTATTTTTAAACAAATTTCCCTTTCTTTTATAAATTCCATAGTGAATTTAAAATTCCAAAATATCTATGAATATACGATTTCATATCGATTTCTAATATTCATTTTCAATTTATCTTTAAAAGATAAAATCTCAAAATATTCACTTCATATTGGAAAACACTTCCATACTTATTTAATAATAAGTAACTCACAAATCTATTTATTTTCAACACTTGGAAAATATTCAATATAATTAAATCGAAATTAAGTATATATTTCATTCTTTAAGAAATCATTTTCTTAAACACATTTGTTTGGGCCAAAACGAATGTTGCGTAAAATATCGTTACGACAACCCAAAATCACTAGTATAGGGATTCGAAATTAAAATAGATATATAAATCCCAATACTATACAAAACATTTCCTTTCGGAAATCATTTACTATAAGAATAGTGTTATAGTCCACCATTTCCTTATTTCTCGAAAATGTCTATTTCAACAATGAATGTTGAAATCTATGTATTCGACTCATAATACATTTTAAAACATCTTTTTAAAATAATTAACTTCATTTTATAATATAGCTTTCCCAAAAATAACCATTTTATTTAATAATATATTCACTGTCTAAAATCGTGAATGTACTTCACTAGCCAAATTTCAATATTTATGCACATTTTATATAAAGAATAGTTCGCTATCCAAAATCGCGAATATACTTCTTTTAATAAATTTCTATATTCAATTAATCCAATTCCATTGATTTCGAATTTATAAACAATGTCTATAAATTCCATTTCTATTTACAAACTTCGATCTATAAATCTCCTTTATTAATCCAATTCAATTTATATATCTCAAATATATACCAAAAGTCCATATTATAAGTTAAATACTTATAATTCATTTATTTACAAAATCGTTCTTTTTAAAACTTCTATTACTTATAAGATTCATTTATATTTTATAACAACTTCAACTTATAAAATCTCCTTTATTAACAATTTCTATTAATATCCCATTTAAATGCCCAAAATCCAGTTTATAAGTTAATTACTTATAAATCTTTTATTTTACAACATCTATTCATTTTATAATCTTCACAATTTATGAATCTATAAATTTCTAATGAAATCCATTTTATACTTCATTTTAACACTTAATAAACTCGTTTTATAATTCCAATATTATATATATATATATATTATAAATATCAATGTTAAAAATCTTTTACATACATCCTTTATAATAATTCAAAAATCTAAATTTAAACTATTTTATAAATCTATTTATTTTAAAAATCACCTTTTGGTTATATTTCACAAAAATCTAAATTTTTATAACTTTAAAATTTTAACGTTTATTTATTTAAAATGAATCAATTCAAAAGTTTAATAAAACGTATACTTTGAAAAATTACTTTAAAATTCTTTTTAAAATAAAAAATCATTATTTTAAAACTTTAAAAATGGATCCGATGATGCAGCAGCACCAAATAGTCAACCACGACATCCAAATATCATATATCGATATGATAATCAAGAAACATCCCAATATCTGTAATCAAATAAATACTGGTGAGGAATCCAGTTGGATCCCTCCAACCTGTTTCCCTGCATCCACAAACATTAGCACAATACCAATTCCGTTCAAAGAGGAATATCGCGGTATATAGGATTCATAAAAATATTATCCGCTTAATAGACGGCGCAATAGGGTCTCATCCGCTATATAATGCGGGAAAATCAACTACAAGTACATATATAATACCAATTTCACTTTGCAGTGAAATATTCGCGGTATATGTTTTTAATAAATAACGTCCGCTTACTAACGGCGTATAATGTCTATTTTAACAATCAATAGATAACAATCATCATTCAACATACAATCAATAATTTTAAATCTAATTATTTAAAATTTAAATCGAAACCGATTCGATTGAGTAAGAAGTTCTCACCTTGGTTTTAATAACAGTTGTAGCGGTTTATTTCGGATAAAATTAAACGTGTTGTAATGACCCTGAATTTTGAACAATTTAAATTGAAAATGTTTAATAAATTTTAAATATTTGAATGATGATTTAGATTGAATTTTCAACATAACTATGAATTTGGCGATTTAATTATAAAATTTAATCTATTGAAAGTTGAACAAAAATTTGAATCTTTAATTTTAAGCTGATTTAAAAATATTTCAAAGGCTTAGAAAATTCACATTGATAATACTGAAGATAATAGAAGCTTCAGAATTGAATTTGAAAGTGATTTGTTCAGTTTTGAAATTTTATCGTTTAAATTGAATTTAAAAATAGCCTTCCGAGGCATAGTTTCGGAATTCGACGAAACCAGTTCCATTGGGTCCGTAATATTGAATTATTACCGGATTTCAATTAAATATTTGAATGAAGGTTTAGATTGAATTTTCAATATAACTATGAATTTGGCGATTTAATTATAAAATTTAATCTATTGAAAGTTGAATAAAAATTTGAATCTTCAATTTTAAGCTGATTTAAAAATATTTCAAAGGCTTAGAAAATTCACATTGATAATACTGAAGATAATAGAAGCTTCAGAATTGAATTTGAAAGTGACTTGTTCAGTTTCGAAATTTTATCATTTAAATTGAATTTAAAAATAGCCTTCCGAGGCACAGTTTCGGAATTTGACGAAACCAGTTCCATTGGGTCCGTAATATTGAATTATTACCGGATTTCAAATTTCAACGCGTTTAGGTGTCGTATGCTAACAAACAACACCGATAAATACGAAATTTGAAACCTTACAATAACATCACATTACAGATCCAATGAAACTTGTTTTGTCGAAATCCGAGACTGTTTGAAAAATGGCTATTTTAACTCGTCAATTAAATATTAAATATTCAATTTTCACAATTTAACTTTTAATTCAATTTTAAAAGTTCTATAACATCATTATGACTCCAACATGATTAAATAAAATTTTACAAATCATTTTCAATCAATATTAAACCCAATTTTCAATTATTTCTGTATTCTCAATATTAAATTATCGATTTAATTATCCAATTAAATCCAATTATTCGAAATAAAATTTATTCGACTTATAAATTTCACTTATTAATATTTAAAATTAATCAATACACAAATTTTAATTGACAAAAATTCCGGGTCGTTATAGTTGTCACATATGGAAGCTGCTTCATCGACTTGGCTTTTGACATCACCTGACTTTAATCATTTATTACTGTGATAATATTTGACATTGTCACTGACTATATGCATACCACTTGATCTGGTTTGATTGCTTCATGACATGTATGCATGCATACATATGTGTTTGTGAGAAAATACTTGTTGCATCCACTTTACTACATATATACTTGAGACTGTACATTTGAGTCTTGTTTCTTGTCTGGTTCATCTGGTTACAGTACCGTGGTTTGTTTGTCTAGTGGCATTTGATCTTGCACTACTTGCATATCCATATAAACTTGCTGTATCACCCTATGTACACATGCATATACATGTGTGTATATGTTGTTGATGTACTTGTCTATGTGAGTCTGTTGGGTCCATGAAGCTTGTTCTGGCCAGTTCATTGATCTGTTTGACTTGAGTACATATGTATATGTGTTATTTTTCTACGTGGTTCATTCCATTGATCTGAGCATTTCAGGTTTGTAGCTTATTGTGACCAGACTTGAGTTTTATTCATGTGTACACTGAGTCTGAGTTGCTCCCGACCGTTATTGCATTTGTACATTAGGATTTTTGGTCGAGGCTTGTTTTAGTTGTCTTGACCATTTTCATGAACATGCACCTATGTTGAATCCAGCTTATGGCTCGGGTTTGACCTTATGCTCTTAACGTGACTTTATTTGTATTGCACTTGAGTTGAACCCGGCTTTTCATATAGGTTTGACCTGTGCTCACCTGTCCCTGTAATTTTATCAAGTGTATATCGATGCACACGGCCTTATGGCATGTATAGTGATACACTGTGCATGTCACAAGCTGTTCGTGTATGAAGAATTCAAATTTAAATGATGACGAACAACCCAAATAACTGAGGCAAATAATATTTCCAAAATTACATTTTATTTTACACTGTAAAAATATTTTCTTTTCAATTTTACGGCATCAATGAATATTTTTGCAGATTGCTCAGATGCTGGATTCAAACTGGAATAAAGTTGAAGATCAATTTTGAGTGAACCAGTGATATGTAGTGAGGCTCATATGGAAATGATAATCGTGATGTGATTGAAATTGTGTTGTGATTGAAATTGTATATATATAGTGAGAGCTTGAATTTGTACTATTCAAAAATGTAATAAATATTTGTTTGAATAAAATATTCATGCATTTAAATTCTATTTTATTTATTTTATTAAGCAAATATTTATTTAACTATGTGAAAAATATAATAGTACATTAACAAATAAATTTAAATGAATATATATATATATATATCTGTGTGTGTGTTTATTATCATCAAACAAAAATCATATACTTGCATATTCAACAGGCACATGATAGTGGCTATGTCTTTGATGACCAATTGATGGAAGCACTTCTCGCCCAACGAGATGCCTTTCAATGTGGATGAAGATGTTTTTGTCATAGGCTCCTTGGGTCTGACCAGCAGTCTCTAGATAAGTGAGTGTGTGGATCGAGAGGAACAAATAGTGGAGGTGATTAAGGTTGAGATTGAGCAGGCTCGTAGAGCCAGTGGAGGTATGGCGGCCCTGGTCCTACCCCAATCCTTGTGCTCTCTCCGGGTGGCACCATTGTTGAAACTGGAGCATCTTATTCTTCTAGTATCGAAAGTGTCACCTTCCCATTGGTTCCACACACATAGGATACGTCAGTCCCTGTGTGCTCTTAAGAAGAGATTACGTTGATTCCCCAAGCTAGAGACAAGCCAACTGGAGCAAAACGGGGAGGCAAAGGTTCAAAGAGACCCCCGGGTGGTAGCTCGAGTAGGTCTACGCCAAAGAAAGTCAAGAAGGACAAGAAATTGAAGGTGTAGATTTGCACTTTTGCTCCTTCTTTTGTGGATGATTAGAATAAGCCACTCCTTTTCTTTTTGTAGGCCACGTATAGATGTGTGTTTGGCCCCTTCTTATATGGATTCTTTGAATAGATATTGTAATTACTTTCTCAAAGAATGTAGTGAATAAAATTTCTCCTTTGTTTGTAGCATAACTATGTGTTTATTTGTCTAAGTCTTTAGCAGTCACATTTTCGTTCAATGTACTTGTGAAGCTTTAGTTTCTGAGTTGAACTTTAGTCCAGTCTTTAAGTCCTAAGGTCATGGCCTTGGGTCACAATCGAACGTTGAGTCAAGACTTAACGTTGTACTATCTCGGTCGGCGGCTAGAACTTGAGTTATGTAACAACCCTGTATTTTGTGACTATTTTAATGTATATTTTAATTATTATAATTGAATTCCTAATTTAAAAACTTTATATTATTTATTAAAAAGAATAAATTTTTTTATTTTAAATATAAATTTTGATTTGATGTAAATTAGTATTTCAAACATGAATAAATAGAATATTTTCCAAAAAAGTGGATTTTAGTCAATTTGGTCGAACTTTGACTTTAAAATTTAAAATTTTAATATTTGAATTTTTGAATTTTATCTTTTATTATGAAAATAAATTAAATTTCAAGAATACCGCTTTTCGTTTCGTTGAAATCTGATTTATATTGTGAAAGTTATGCTTTTTACAATATTGTATGTAAATTGCTTCATTTAACAAAATTGTTTATTTTAATTTATATAAATAATATAATTTTGTTCTAATTTGTGTATATCTATGTAACATGGCATGTTATGCATATATTTTATTTTTAAAACATTTTTAAAGTGTTGTAATAATTTTTCCAATGTTAATTGTATATTGTTTATATTTTTAACGTCTTGTTTCAATTATTAAGCTATTTTCTATATTTATTTTCTACTTTTCCTTAAATTATTTATTTATTTTATTTTCATTTTATTTTTTTCTTTTTTCTTTTTATTTACTAAAATTTTAATTAGTTTTTTGGATTAAAAGAAAAAAGAAATACAAAGAGACTTAGACCTTTCATTTCCATTGACTTTTCATTTACCTTACCTTTCCATTGGTCTTTTGGATTTTCATTTTTATCTTTAGCCGTGCAATTTTTTTTGATAGCCATGACTTCCTCACTTCAATTTCACGTGAAATTATCTCTCTTCCTCATCTAAAACTCACGACAAGAAAAAAATTAGTCATGGCTTCTTTTTTTATTCTTTTTTTCCTCTTTTCACATGATTTTGCCTTCCTCTTTCACCTAGCTTGCTTGGCAACTAGCCTCACCACCTTCTCCTCCATCAGCTCCACGATCACCTCCTCCATCAACAGCAGCCATCAGCCCCTTCTCTGACCAAAATCCAAGACGAGACCATCCATTTGTTGCTAGCTTCACAAGTTTGCACAAAACTCCACAAAACATGCAAGTCGAGCCACATATCTCCACCCTACCCTCCATATCTTGCTTCGGCCACCTCCTTAGCTGCCGCCACCTAATCTACACCACCTCTGATCTTCAACTTCAGATATGTCTAGATCTGACCTGACACTTATGGAGCATGGCCGAGCCTGTATGTGGTCATAACCGAGCCAAAAATGCACCAAACTCCACTATTTTGCTTTATTCCTATGCATTCTTCATGTGTATCACTCTTACCCACCTTCGTACCCATTTTTCCATGCCTACATCATGCCATACTTGAGCTTAACACACATCATGGATGAGCAAAAGAACCCATTGGTCGAGCTCTTGAATGGTTAAAGAAAGGTCGAATCACTTTGTCCTTTGTTGCTTTTTATTTCAAGTCATTTCGATATTGTTTTGTGTTACATATTTATGTATATATTGTCTTGTTTTGGGTTGTTTATAAGATCATCATATTGGCTCTCTCTCTCTTGAATCAATTGTCATGCTGTGTCGTGCCGTATCATGCCTTCTGCAATTTATTCGGTGTGTTTTGATTTGCTGACTCCAGCTTGAAAAGGAGAGTCTTTCTCACTCTGACATGTTTACTTATGAACTAGTGAATTGATGACAAGTGTTTAGTAATGTAAAAATGTTATGCAAGTTAATGATGATTATATCGTATGCTATGCCTTATTATTACCATGTTAACTCTGTTAATTATCACCTGACATATGATATATGACATTATATTGTGACATTGACATTGTTTATATTGTTTATGTATATGTTCGCACTGCAAGTTCCCTGTTAGAATAGAATCACTATGGGTTGAAATGATAAATACCCGAATGGACATTAGAATAGGGAAAAATCATTATAGGCTGAAATGGTAGGCTTGAGCGATTTTTATTGCATTTTATTTGACTTGGGATTAGGGGTTTGAAATGATAGAACCCGGTTTTCTTTTTAAATTGCGGATTGAAATGATATATATCCATATCACTTAACCTTTATATACAGACCCCGTGGTATATTTTTAAATGATTTTTATATAGATATGTATTTTTAAAGTATGAAATTTTTACTTAAAAATATATATTTTATGGTTTTTAAGAAAGCTAAACATTAAGTTTTGAATTTGTGAATTTAAGTACGTAAATTTGAAGTAAATGTGATTTTTGACTTTAACTTTATATTTTTAAAATGTAAGTAAATAATGAAAATTTAATTTAAAGTATTGAAATGATATTGAAGTAAAATTTTAGGTTTTATTTAATTTATAAGTTAAGAAAACAGTGAATTTTTGACTTAACAAACGAATTGAGTTTTAAATTGGATATTTAATTATAAAATTTTGTTGTGATAAATCGTATGTTAAAATGATTTAAATATGTAATTTAGAAGTCTAGAAATATGATTTATAAATTTAAATAGATTTTTTTGAAGTTTTATTGTTTTTGAAAAGTTATAATAAATCTGAAATTTTATTAATAGCATTTCTAAAATGTTGTAGCCTTATGACAACATTTTAAAATGCTGTTGTTTTGAATTTAACTAGGTTTGAAGTAACTAAATATCTATTATGGCATTTTTATACATGCCGTTGTTCCTAAACTAAATTATTTTGGAAACTATAAGCTATGGTAGCACTTTATAAATGCTGCCGTTGCTATAATTTGTCAATGTTTTGAAATGTTATAGATTTTAACACTATTTGAGTTATATTGTAAAGTGTTAAATGATTTAACTTTCGGAAATTGATTATTAATGAAATATAAGGAGTTTTGAAAATAATTTAATATTTAAATTTGAACTTCAATTTAAATAAGGTTTACTTGGTTATGTGGAATAAAATGTAATGAGATAAATGAATTTTTGAATGAAGTTTTGAAATGTATTTTGTAATAATATTTGGAATAATAAATAAATGAAATATCTGATTTTAAAATGATATTTAAATTTGAATATTTGAATTTGAATACAAATAAAGATTTGATAATGAGGTTTTGAAAGGATATGATATTTTGATAATTGAAACGGTTTGAAAATGATTTGATCTTTATTTTTATAAAGAATATGAATATGGAAAGATATTTGATTTTGATCTATTTGATAAATGAATATTTAAAGTTTATATTAGTATGAAAGATATTTAGTTTAGTTTTAATTCTAGTTATTTAAATGATATTGGATTTATGAAATGATCATTTCAAAACTAAGTAATAATGAATTTAAATTTGAGATATATGAAAATTTAAAATTTAGCTTTGAAATAAGGTATTTTTAAAGCTTTGGATTGATGGTTTGAATTGAATTAGATTGGAAATTTCAAAATTTCAAGTGTATGATTTTGAAATATTATGATTTTCAAAGTGTAATGATTTCAAGTATTTTGGGTTTCGAAAGAGTTATAGCTTTGAAACTATTAGAACTACTGAAAGATGAATATATGTTTGAAACGGAATGATAAACTATTTTGATTTGAATATATAGTTTTGAAATAAAGGTGGTTTTGGTTTCGAAGTATAAACTATTTTGATTTGAATATAATTTTGAAATGAAACGATTTGATTTCGAAGTATGAACTATTTTGAAATGACCACGGCGTTATAATAACGTTTGGTTGTTAAAGAGACCGGGATCGGAAGTTGTCGTACTCTCTGCCAACTCTGAAAACCACTTTATCAATCGTGTATGCGGTGGAGATTCCAGAATGAAGTAGGATGGTGGCGACATTCTTGAGGTATATTGCGTGGACCCAACTCCCGTGAGTTGGCACAAGGTGGCTAAAACAGGAGCGATCTCGGGTCAAGTGAGGTCATTCCTCCGACCGAACACATTTCTTCGATACTATATTCTTACTTGTGGTTGATTTGATGGCCATCCTCCGATTTTGATTTGGGAGTGTGTTCCGAGGTGGGCGTATGTGGCTGCTACATTACCAGCAACCCGAGTGCGTAATTGGTATATCTACCCTGGCATTGCCTTGTGTGCCGTGTCACCTACCATACCGAGCCTTACTACGAGTTTGTTTTTCTCCTGTAGCCCATGGAGTATTAGTGTAGTCTCCCGATCTGGAGATATGCTGATACTGGATGGAGTACTGGGACTATTACGTGTTGGGGGCTATATAGGTAACCCTTCAACGCTATTTAAAAGTAAGTTTATTTTACTGTAGACACTATTATAATAGTGCAATATTACTACATAGTAAATAGTTTAACGGATCTTTAAAGGATGGGAGATCCCAAGCATCCTTTAAGTTACTGATGCATTTTTGTTACTGTTCACTTGAGTTGATTTATAGTTCATACGTATTTATATCCTGACTCGAGTGTTTTGTGTTCTGCTTTATGCTCGAGTCAGACTGAGTGATTCAGCATTCAAGACTCACCTTAGGAGTTGGAGATTTTCTTGAAGATCCAGCCATCTATTTTGCTTTCGGTATAGAGTGACTTCAGTGATGTATTCTGATTTGTACCGGATGTATCTTGTTACTCTTTTGTTGTATCTTGTTTAACCCTGATGTATCTTATTTTTATATAGTAGCTTCATGAACTACTACCTCTTTTAATTCCGCTGCATTATTATTTACTCTATGTCTGTGATCTGTGATTATTTATTTACTGTATATTCTGAGATTTGCCAAATTTTATTTACAACGCGTTATTTTGAGCAATTCAAGTCTGTGACGACCCGGAATTTCTAGCAATTTAAAATTTGAATAATTAACTGATTTTTTAAAATATTTAAAGGTTAATTTTAACTTGAATTCAAGATATCAATATTTATTTGATAATTAAATCATTGAATTATATAGTTTAAAAAAAAATTGGGTAAATGGTTGAATCTGAAATTTCTAAGCCTGTTTAAATAATTTGAAGACTTATAAAATTTATATTGATAGCACTGAAGGTAGTGAAAGTATTGAATTTTAATTTAAAGGTAATTTGTTCAATTTATCGGATTTCAAGGTTCGTAGCAATCGGAGTTATCGTTTGACCCTGACAGCTCAAAACGCTTAGAACTATTTTAATCGATTTAATTTAAAATTGATCGTTTACTTCCGTAACTCGTGCATACGATAAAATTAGCCTTCGAATCATCTTTCATCGTGTTCGAAACGCGGGTAAAACCTTGTAATCACCTAACGACATTGCTTTAGAGGAGTTTAAAATTTTATTTGGCAATTAATGAGACATCTTGGGAGTTTTATAATATAACATAATAAATAGTCAAAGATATTTACTCACAATCGTTCTCAGGAAGCTTCTCGACCCCTTTACATTATCCTCGACATCTCTCTCTAACCTGGAACAGATGGAGCGCATGAAGAAAAGATTAAATTTTGTTAATGGACTCATGGCCGAAGCCTTCATTTCTAAAACTCAATAGAAATCAAAAAAATAAATAAATCAAATGGCCGAGTTCAGATCTTCTTCAAAAACCCCCTCTCTTCAATTCGAATTCATGGCCGTGACTCAGTCTTGTATCGCAATCGATTCAAGCTCATTCAATTCGACAAAGGGAAAGTCGCGCTCGTGCCGCGTTGGGTTTAAGGATCGCGACTCAGGAGGTTCGACTTTGCTTCTGGTTTTCGCGCTTCAGCTAGGGCTCGCGGTTGTTGGATGTGGACGCGGCGTGTGTGCGCGGCGTTGAAGAGACCGAGTATAATAGAAAAAAAAAGGGGAGAATCGCGTGCGCAATCGAACGCGGGGAGAAGGGTGCGAGGCGGCGCTGGTTACGAGCTTGATCTCTCATTAAGGAAGGGGGAAATCGAATCTCGACTTGATGTCTAGGCAGGCGAGAAGAGGCTGATGTTAGGTTCGTTCGTGTGGAGCAGGGACTAGGAGGCCATAGTTTCTATCGAGATCTATGGAAGGGAAGGGCTTTGGGATTCGTAAGGCAGCGACGACAAGAATATGCTCGTACTTGAGCGTGGTAGCGGCGTTTCGAAGGGGGAGTTGCGAGCAGCGTGAGCTTTGTCGAGATGATCCAGACGAGTGCAGAAAATAGTGAGGTATATTCAATTTATTCATTTCAATTTAATATATCTGCATAAATATGTATAGTGAAACAGAAAATAAAATAAAATAAAATAAAATATATACATAAATATATACATCTCAATTTCAATCATGTTCAACTTAGTTCAATTAAATCCGTATTTGAAAGTAAATCATCGGTTAAAATTTAATTGTTAATTAATTAAACTTATGAAACAAAAATTTAATTATTTGATTTGATTCAAATATTAAAAAAATCATATAATTATTTATTCAAGGTCAAATCGAAGAAACCGAGGCCAATTTGATGTGGATTGCAACTAAAAGCAAAAGGTGAGTAAATCTCACTCAGCTGTGTTTTATTTAAATTTTAATGGTTAATCTAGATAATGGATGAAATGATTGAATTGATTTGATATGCACTGTGAACTGATGTTCGGGTGACCTTGGTTTTGGATGATTCGTGAATTGATTGTTGTTTGACCCGAAATATTCGGGTTTGAATAGTTTTAAACTCTAATCATTGAATTTAGAAATCAAAGGGTTGAAATTAATTAATTTATGAAGTGTAGGTAATTCAGAATAATTATTGAATAGTTTGTTAAGTTAAGTAATTACTAAATGTAATTAATAAAAATATAATCATTTTGCGAAACGGATCAAGAGATTGATTAAGAGGAATAATTAAGGAATAATTGATTTATTTAATGGAATAAATAAAAGATAGTTAATTATAGTTTGGGATTAATCGAAATGGTAAATACGGTGGTTTAAATTAAAGTAATTTAATCTGATTAGGATAAGTTATAATATAATTGGAATCCTCAGTTTATATAATTAATGATGAGATCAATGATCGATTAATTCAGATTGATAAATCCATAATAAGTGACTTAGGTGAAATGAATTAATAAGTAATTAAGGATAAATGAAATTAATATTGTTAATTCAATTTATGAAGTAATTAAGATTACTTATTGATTTTGGGTTAAGAATAATTAATATCGTGTAATTAATTGGAGATAATTACTTGAATTCAATTGAAGGATAATTAATCCAGTGTGATTAATTAAAATGAATAATGAAGAGTTGATTAATTAATTAATTTGGAATTAATTAATACTGAATGAAGGAATCTAAATGAATGTGGTTAGAAATTCAATTAGAATCAATTGACTTAAATTGTATGTGATTAAGCATTGCTTATGGATGACTGAATGGTATTGGGTGTTTTAAATGAGTTGATATCTCTGATATGAAATGTTGTGTTCTCCACTTGGATAACCTTAAATAGGATGGCATGAGACTCGAAGAGTCCGGGGTCGGGAATTGGGAAATACCCGAAACCCCTTTGAATCTTTATAAATTGCTTTGTGGAAGAAATAGACAGGAATGAAATGTTTGAATTGAATTGGATTATTTTATCTAAGTTCGGTACTTAGAAATTTATATGTGAAATAAGTGTTGTCCATAGCAACCTGTGAATTAATATAAGTTACCCCGGGTTTTATATAAGTTGTTTGCTTTAGTATTCCATGTTAAATGGGTTTACTCACGCTGGTTTCCAGCCTGACCCGGGTGTTACTTTGGTGTAATGCTCGGGTCAGACCGAGTATTACAGATTTTCAGGTTAGGACGTTCTGGAGCTCAGGAGGCGAGCTGGATGGCAATATCGTATAGAGTATTTTCCGCTGTATTTATATTATTGATAAGCTGAGACACGATAATGGTATATATATTCAGTGGCTGTATATATGTAACTCTGATGTATATTAATGTAACCGACAGATATAGTACTCTTTTGTAAACTGTTATTATTTATTATATTTATCCGCTGCGAATGTGGGATGTTTGGTGATTCTGTTCTTCTTCTTCTTCTATCTCTTTCTTCTTTTTCATAACTATCTGGAATTTTCGGCTTCGAAAATCCCGGGTCGTTACATTTGGTATCAGAGCTGAAGGTTAAGCGAGAATCTTGGCTCTGGTAGGGATTACTCATTGAATAGAGTCCGTAGTACTCTAGAATGAGTTGCGTATATATATATATATATATATATATATGAGAGCGTACTTGTTATTTGCATATAAAGATTTTTAATGATTTTATATAAAAATATATTTTGATATATATAGCAACATTTCCTTTTAACGAATATTTAGGTGATTGGTTGTTAAATTATTGGAATCAAGTTAAGAAGTAATATAAAATACGACCAATGTGACGAGACGGATTTTGCCCGCTCGAAAATCGACATCCATACTTCAAATCGTATTCGAATGCCATAGATTCGATCGTTCAAATCCGATTCGCCGGAGCTTATAACAACATTAAGTAAATAACACAGCGGAATAAAAAAATAATACATTGATATACAGCTTTAATACAATATCTGATACAACAGATGATCCAATAGATATCAATATACATCAGAGATATGATACAATAAATAGCAGCGGAAAAGAAAATAGATGACATCTAGCAGCGGAACAATATAACTCTAAGATAGTCTTCAAGGAAGAACTCCAAAACTACAACTCCATCTCCAAGAATCAATCCAGCAATAGCTCGAACTCCCAATAACAATGCACCAAGCTAGGCAAGACTGGTGCGATCCAAATACTGAACTAACTCCAGATAATCTACTGAACCTAGCTATCTGAAAAACCCAACTCTAGACTGCTCGTGTAGAAAATAATGAGCACCCAGAGTTTAGGAAAGAGACAATAAACTCCGGATCAGTCGTGGGACTGGTGTGAGCAACAAAAACAGTTTATCCTTTAAAACATTCAACAAAAGATTTTCAAAGTCAATTCGCAATGCTTTTTAAAAATGAGACTACCATAAGACCTCCCGCCACACACACAATGCAAACGCAGACTTGGGGGAGTTTGCTTCTTATGTCAGTCAAAGATGCTTGATGCGCATTAAAAAGAAACATTTGATATTATTACTAGTGCATAGTGTAGAACAAATCATTTCGAAAGTAGAATATAAATCTTAGCCAGCATAGGTATCATTATATTATGCCTGCTATAGCTACCTCCTGAGGAAGCAGGTTCTACAACTAAAACCGTACAAGATCGTATTGTTTCTTTGGATTTCCAACGAATGATCAGGCCAAGGAACTTCCCATTGCCACATGAGAATGCCTCTGGATGGACATCCCCGAGAACCAAACCGGATCTCTACCAACACAAGGCCGGGTTACCCCTAACTGAGTAACAACTGACCGAACATGCCATCCCCCGGTCCTTTGGGACCTTTCAACCGAGCGCTCGCAATCAATTCACACAATCATAAAGTGTTTTCAACATGAGTAAGTATCTGGGCTCCATACCATGATACCACCCTTTTCCAGAAGGAAATGCACATATCCTAAAGGGCGCTACCCCTCATAACCTTGCCGCATCTTTCCTGTTTTGACCATTCCGAGGTGTGAGGATCGACGAAGTCACGTCCACAAAAACATACTTTATACAAAAGCCATGCTTTGGGTCAACAAATGATCATAGAAATGATCACCAGGATAGACGATCAAATAAATGATCCTATCACAAATAATCAACACAATGATCATTTCACAGCAACACTCAGCATGTCACATTACCAAATTGGGAATATATTGCTGATAACCTTCAACTACATAACCTCTGAGCTCGTACGTCTCAGAGAAGGGTGTTAAGCTAAGAGAATAAATTCTTCGCCACCAACAGAAATATATTTGAAAGAAATCAGCTTTATATCTCAAATTGTAATGTCAGACATATCAATCCATACAAGTCTGTTCCGGGCTCGAACAGAACCGAAGGCACTTACAAAGAAGTCCTTGCAATCCGAATATTCACTAATCACGTTCGGACTTCCCATCACATATGGAGTCTCTATACCGGGGACCAGTCGATGCAAAGACATTCGACGAGTTGTCCTTTCGCTTTCAAAAATATCCGGTCTTCAACACCGGTCTTCAAATGCTATCCATAACGACATATCACATATTCGGAATGGGATATATGACACCAAGGTCCTCTCCCGGCTAAACCGAATAGTGAGCGCAATATTTACAAGAAATATATGGATATTGGGATTTCAATTAAGTCACAACTTATTACCCAAAACTTTCTTACAAATGGTTTAAATCAATTACCATTTCAAATCTTTATACTACAAAAAGATTTATTTCACAAAGATCAATTCATAGACTTCAAAACAATTTCCATTCCAATTGGATTAACTCAATAAATCTTTAAATCAAAGATTTAACTCATAGTTTTCAAAATTCGATTAACTTGTTGAATCTTCAAATCAAAGATTCAACTTATAGCTTTCAAAATCATTTCAATTCTATTTCAAACCTGAAACCTTTTCAATATAATTTGGAGATCCTTTCTTTAAAATGAAAGCTATTATTATTTGAAAACAAGTAGTTCTCGTTTCGAAGGAATTCAATCTCATTTATACAAGTTAAAATCTTTGGGTTAATTCAAATTCCCAAAAAAACAACACCTTAAAATGGTTTAAAACCCATATAAACCGGTATACCATTTAATATCATAAATACTGAATATAGAATTCAATTTCAAATATTGAATTCAAATTTAAATCAAAATATTTAAATTTCAAAACTCAATCAAGTTATTCAAAATAAATTTCATCTTTGAAATTCCATTTCAAAAGCTTCTCACTTTAAACCCAACCCATTTCCAAAACATTTGAATTCAAATATTCAAATTTAAAACTATTCTCAAAAATCTGTGACTTAATCGATTTCCTCGTGAAATCCATATTGGTGTGTGTATAAGTGTGGTCCATGGGTTTTACACAATAGTGCAACATCATCAATCATCACAGATTAAAACATAGAATCATAGTTGATAAGCGATATAACGCTTATCTTCCATTCACAATTCACAGATAATATGCAGATGTATCATCAATAAATGAATAAAAAACTCAGTTCAATCCACAAAACAAAATGTCACAGATCAGTTAGGGCAATCAATTCAAGGCATCTCATGCAATACATCATTCATAAGTAAGGTCAAGCATTTAATAGTTATTTATAAGCAGGATTAATTTATTACAAATCATTTGATATAAATTAATCAATCAACTTAATTAATTACATCAATTAATCAATTCCTTAATTACTCGTTAAATAAATTAATTGTTCCATAATTAATTATCTCCATTAATTTCACTAAGTAAATTCACCTATCCAATTATCAAATAATTTTCTTAAATTAATTAAATTATTCTTGATTAATCATATCGATTTAAATCAATTCTTTTAAACCAATTTCATAATTAATTAACCAATTTATTAATTATTTAAGAAATTAAACCTTAATTAATAAAGTTAAACTTACAATTACAAATTAAATTGATTCAAAACATTAATTATCCATTCTAACTAATTTAATAATTAATGTAATACAATTCATTCAATCTTTATTAAATTTAAGGTGAACTTATTCGTACTAGTGATTTAAATATCATTTGCAAATATGTTTGAAATCTTTTAATTTCAAACTTAGCTTCCTAAATTTCATTTTAAACCCAAGATTTTAAAATTCCAATTTCAAAGCCCAAGTTATATTTATATCCTCTTAAATACTTAAACACAGTTAGTAGACTATTTAATAATGAAGGCTTAGTTAATTCCCTGATTTAAATATTAGTTCTAAGCTTGCTTTAAAACTTTAAAATTTAATTTAAACTTCAAATAGGAGCAGATTTTTGTTTTAAAACCTGAACAAAAGAAAAACTACCCGAGGCTCTTCTATTTTACTTCGAGTTGCACAAGCCTTCACGCGAGACCCAACCCGATGGAACATCATCCCTTCCCCTGGACTTCTTCTTCCTTTATTTTTTCTTTTACTTGGTTAAATTTAAAACTGCGGCACTAGGCTATCCCATACGAGCACATACTCGAGCAAAGCGATCATTTTCCCGAGTCGATCACGAGCATAATCCTGTTGTTCGTCTTCTTCCCCAACCAAAATCATCCGAGCACCAAATGTGCACATGCACGTGTACACCCGACCGAACCATCTCCGACCATCTTTAAGACCTCCGACATGTCACACTCAACCCATAAACCAACTCCGACCACCCAGACGATCCCATATGGCAACAAGTCGAAATCGAGTACGACTCGATCAACTCCGAACAGACCTCCAACCAAAGAAACGCCTTGACACCGCGACTTCAACCACGTGAGGTCACTAGCCTCCAGCCACGAACTCGATACACCCTCACCTAACTCCCCTTGGAAGGTCGTGCAGCTCGATGCACGAGAGGAGGCGCGGCGACCCAATGTTCAACCCCTCAAAAATTTAGGTTTTCGAAAGAAAATCGAACGCCACTTTCGCCACCAAGATCGAGGCCACCTCCGGTCATTTTTCCCACCACCACCGTAGGCTCGACCACCTCCTCACACAACCCCGACACCTCCAGTTCATCATATCACCGGCAATTGGCCAAAATACCCATTTTGATCATCTTCGAACTGCTATTGAACCACGCAACTAAAAATCATCAAACCACGCTTAAAAATCATAACTTTTAGTATAGATTCAAGTTATATTCTTGAATTAGTGATTCGTGATAGACAAAATTTCTAGAAATTTAAGTTTTTACTGTAAAAACCTGATCTTTCATTTTATATACATATATACTTCATGAAGACATTTTTAAATTGTAATCCATACTTAAATACAACTAACTTGTTTTAAAATCAAAGCTTAATATTGATTAGGAGAGAAGAAATTGAATCTTCTTGGGTTGTTCTATGTCCTGAGACCAAACAGAGAGATACACTAATACATATGCGTAGATATTCATACACAGAAAAATGGCAACATACATTCAAGTTTAAACAGCTATAAGCTACTCACAATATACCCAAATATCAATCACTGATATCAAAATATATAAACAAAACCAGAGGGTAGTTAGCTCACCAGGCATGAAGACAAAGCACAGTGAAACTGGAATTTCTTTTCAAATTGAAGCTTTGCTTTCCAGTTAATGTTTGCTTCCATTTTTTTTTCTTTTTCTTTCTGGCTTTACTTAGTTATGTTTTGAACGAACTGAAGTTATATAAGTTGATATATAGGAGAGAATGTACAGAGCGTGTTATCTGGTATTACATGTTTGTACAGGATATTGTTACCCTTTCTTTGTACTAAAATTATGGCATTCATTAATTGCTAGAGGCATGTTGCATTAAATGCTTTTACTTTATGAACATATTTTATTTTTATTTTCATACTAATGTTTTGCTATATTCCAGGTTGTAGCTTGCTTTTATATTTGTACTTTGTTAGCTGGTTTCCATTTTCAGGTTGATGCATTTTGTTTTCTTTATATTTTCATTTGTTTGTACCATACTTGAATGTATGCTTATCCTTTCTTTTGCTCTATTGAATATATTTACATTTTTCTTTATTTGCCAGGATTGCCCTTTTTCATTTATACTTCATGTACAATATACTTTGTTTTGTATTTTTTTATTATTTTCTTGCCTACTCCTTTATACTTCATGTACATAGGTATGTATAGTCTTGTTCTGATTTGGTGACTGCAGATCTCTTGTTCTGGTGGCTGGAGATATCTTGTTTGTACTAAAGAGGTAAAATGTTGTGCTTTGTTTATGTTCATGCAGTATTTATTTTACTTCTACTTTACTGCATACTAGAAATATAAAGTCCTATTGTTTGTGAATATAGTTGTACTGTTTGTAGATGTTATGTTCACTTATTTTCTTTGTTTGTTATATTTTACTTTGTTTTGTTTCTTATTTATTTATTTGTTTATTTAGTTAGCTTTGTATTTGGATGTAGTCTTATTTTTAACTTGCTTTGAACTTTGAAATTGTTTGTTTATTTTACTTTGTTTTGTTTACTTTGCTTATTTAATTCTTTCTTTAACTTAAATTGTTTACTTTACTTTAATATTTATTGTTTTATAATAAATTTATAAATTCAAATTATTATTAACCATCAATTGTAATACTTATTATTATCAACTGTTATTATACCATTCATTTACAATTCATATCTAATGTATATACATATATATTTCTATATTAATTTTTAAAACCATTTATTTAAGATTTTATTTCAAATCCAATTTAAATATATATTCACATATATACTAATTGTCAAATCCATATGACTTTATATATTTTCTAGTCGAATCGGGGAAACTCGCTTCCATTTAAATCAATTTACCTTACAATTTTATTCAAAAATTCATTTAATTATTAATTTAAATTAAATTAAAATCTAGGGTCGTTACAAATTTCCCCCCTTAAAAGAATTTCGTCCTCGAAATTCGCAGGCACGAAAACAACACAGAGATAGACTTAATCTTTACAATTTCTCAAATACAAGATATGGATTCCAAATTCAAGTCGGAATATCTCAAAATATATACCAATTTGTCCCTCTTCGGACTTCGACTAACCCAAGAAATTACAACATAATTTCAAAATTTGGTTTTAAACGAAATTGTTTTATCGATACAATTCAAATTATCTTTCATATTCTATTAATAAATTTTAACTCAATTTAAAATTTCCAATTTATTTAAAATTCCCAATTCATTCAAATTTCAAATTCATATTCATTAAAGTTTAAAATCAAAAACTGAAAAGAAACTGATGAAATACGAAGTAAGAATCTTCTACAACGATTCGTAGAGCCACCATCACACTGAAACTTCTTTCTGGAGCTGTCACGAAGTAATCAAAAGAATTTTGGAAACGAATCAAAAGAGATTGAGAAGAAAGTTGTTTCCACTGTTGTTACAGAGTATTGACCAATTATAGTCGCATTTCCCCGTCCCCTATCTCGTTCTCTTCTTGCACTCATACTCACTATCACTGGATAGTAAGAGAATTTACTGAGCATTCAGACGGATATCTTAAAGATTACTCATTCTAGGGTATACTTCACCCTATCTCTAATGAGCTATTTAATGTGTTATACTCCTGAGCTAAAGTTTCACCTTAGCTCTGATACCAAATGTGACGAGACGGATTTTGCCCGCTCGAAAATCGACATCCATACTTCAAATCGTATTTGAATGCCATAGATTCGATCGTTCAAATCCGATTCGCCGGAGCTTATAACAACATTAAGTAAATAACACAGCGGAATAAAAGAATAATACATTGATATACAGCTTTAATACAATATCTGATACAACAGATGATCCAATAGATATCAATATACATCAGAGATATGATACAATAAATAGCAGCGGAAAAGAAAATAGATGACATCTAGCAGCGGAACAATATAACTCTAAGATAGTCTTCAAGGAAGAACTCCAAAACTACAACTCCATCTCCAAGAATCAATCCAGCAATAGCTCGAACTCCCAATAACAATGCACCAAGCTAGGCAAGACTGGTGCGATCCAAATACTAAACTAACTCCAGATAATCTACTGAACCTAGCTATCTGAAAAACCCAAATCTAGACTGCTCGTGTAGAAAATAATGAGCACCCAGAGTTTAGGAAAGAGACAATAAACTCCGGATCAGTCGTGGGACTGGTGTGAGCAACAAAAACAGTTTATCCTTTAAAACATTCAACAAAAGATTTTCAAAGTCAATTCGCAATGCTTTTTAAAAATGAGACTACCATAAGACCTCCCGCCACACACACAATGCAAACGCAGGCTTGGGGGAGATTTCTTCTTATGTTAGTCAAAGATGCTTGATACGCATTAAAAAGAAACATTTGATATTATTACTAGTGCATAGTGTAGAACAAATCATTTCGAAAGTAGAATATAAATCTTAGCCAGCATAGGTACCATTATATTATGCCTGCTATAGCTACCTCCTGAGGAAGCAGGTTCTACAACTAAAACCGTACAAGATCGTATTGTTTCTTTGGATTTCCAACGAATGATCAGGCCAAGGAACTTCCCATTGCCACATGAGAATGCCTCTGGATGGACATCCCCGAGAACCAAACCGGATCTTTACCAACACAAGGCCGGGTTACCCCTAACTGAGTAACAACTGACCGAATATGCCATCCCCCGGTCCTTTGGGACCTTTCAACCGAGCGCTCGCAATCAATTCACACAATCATAAAGTGTTTTCAACATGAGTAAGTATCGGGGCTCCATACCATGATACCACCCTTTTCCAGAAGGAAATGCACATATCCTAAAGGGCGCTACCCCTCATAAACTTGCCGCATCTTTCCTGTTTTGACCATTCCGAGGTGTGAGGATCGACGAAGTCACGTCCACAAAAACATACTTTATACAAAAGCCATGCTTTGGGTCAACAAATGATCATAGAAATGATCACCAGGTAGACGATCAAATAAATGATCCTATCACAAATAATCAACACAATGATCATTTCACAGCAACACTCAGCATGTCACATTACCAAATTGGGAATATATTGCTGATAACCTTCAACTACATAACCTCTGAGCTCGTACGTCTCAGAGAAGGGTGTTAAGCTAAGAGAATAAATTCTCCACCACCAACAGAAATATATTTGAAATAAATCAGCTTTATATCTCAAATTGTAATGTCAGACATATCAATCCATACAAGTCTGTTCCGGGCTCGAACAGAACCGAAGGCACTTACAAAGAAGTCCTTGCAATCCGAATATTCACTAATCACGTTCGGACTTCCCATCACATATGGAGTCTCTATACCGGGGACCAGTCGATGCAAAGACATTCGACGAGTTGTCCTTTCGCTTTCAAAAATATCCGGTCTTCAACACCGGTCTTCAAATGCTATCCATAACGACATATCACATATTCGGAATGAGATATATGACACCAAGGTCCTCTCCCGGCTAAACCGAATAGTGAGCGCAATATTTACAAGAAATATATGGATATTGGGATTTCAATTAAGTCACAACTTATTACCCAAAACTTTCTTACAAATGGTTTAAATCAATTACCATTTCAAATCTTTATACTACAAAAAGATTTATTTCACAAAGATCAATTCATAGACTTCAAAACAATTTCCATTCCAATTGGATTAACTCAATAAATCTTTAAATCAAAGATTTTACTCATAGTTTTCAAAATTCGATTAACTTGTTGAATCTTCAAATCAAAGATTCAACTTATAGCTTTCAAAATCATTTCAATTCTATTTCAAACCTGAAACCTTTTCAATATAATTTGGAGATCCTTTCTTTAAAATGAAAGCTATTATTATTTGAAAACAAGTAGTTCTCGTTTCGAAGGAATTCAATCTCATTTATACAAGTTAAAATCTTTGGGTTAATTCAAATTCCCAAAAAAACAACACCTTAAAATGGTTTAAAACCCATATAAACCGGTATACCATTTAATATCATAAATACTGAATATAGAATTCAATTTCAAATATTGAATTCAAATTTAAATCAAAATATTTAAATTTCAAAACTCAATCAAGTTATTCAAAATAAATTTCATCTTTGAAATTCCATTTCAAAAGCTTCTCACTTTAAACCCAACCCATTTCCAAAACATTTGAATTCAAATATTCAAATTTAAAACTATTCTCAAAAATCTGTGACTTAATCGATTTCCTCGTGAAATCCATATTGGTGTGTGTATAAGTGTGGTCCATGGGTTTTACACAATAGTGCAACATCATCAATCATCACAGATTAAAACATAGAATCATAGTTGATAAGCGATATAACGCTTATCTTCCATTCACAATTCACAGATAATATGCAAATGTATCATCAATAAATGAATAAAATACTCAGTTCAATCCACAAAACAAAATGTCACAGATCAGTTAGGGCAATCAATTCAAGGCATCTCATGCAATACAATCATTCATAAGTAAGGTCAAGCATTTAATAGTTATATATAAGCAAGATTAATTTATTACAAATCATTTGATATAAATTAATCAATCAACTTAATTAATTACATCAATTAATCAATTCCTTAATTACTCGTTAAATAAATTAATTGTTCCATAATTAATTATCTCCATTAATTTCACTAAGTAAATTCACCTATCCAATTATCAAATAATTTTCTTAAATTAATTAAATTATTCTTGATTAATCATATCGATTTAAATCAATTCTTTTAAACCGATTTCATAATTAATTAACCAATTTATTAATTATTTAAGAAATTAAACCTTAATTAATAAAGTTAAACTTACAATTACAAATTAAATTGATTCAAAACATTAATTATCTATTCTAACTAATTTAATAATTAATGTAATACAATTCATTCAATCTTTATTAAATTTAAGGTGAACTTATTCGTACTAGTGATTTAAATATCATTTGCAAATATGTTTGAAATCTTTTAATTTCAAACTTACCTTCCTAAATTTCATTTTAAACCCAAGATTTTAAAATTCCAATTTCAAAGCCCAAGTTATATTTATATCCTCTTAAATACTTAAACACAGTTAGTAGACTATTTAATAATGAAGGCTTAGTTAATTCCCTGATTTAAATATTAGTTCTAAGCTTGCTTTAAAACTTTAAAATTTAATTTAAACTTCAAATAGGAGCAGATTTTTGTTTTAAAACCTGAACAAAAGAAAAACTACCCGAGGCTCTTCTATTTTACTTCGAGTTGCACAGGCCTTCACGCGAGACCCAACCCGATCGAACATCATCCCTTCCCCTGGACTTCTTCTTCCTTTATTTTTTCTTTTACTTGGTTAAATTTAAAACTGCGGCACTAGGCTATCCCACACGAGCACATACTCGAGCAAAGCGATCATTTTCCCGAGTCGATCACGAGCATAATCCTGTTGTTCGTCTTCTTCCCCAACCAAAATCATCCGAGCACCAAACGTGCACATGCACGTGTACACCCGACCGAACCATCTCCGACCATCTTCAAGACCTCCGGCATGTCACACTCAACCCATAAACCAACTCCGACCACCCAGACGATCGCATATGGCAACAAGTCGAAATCGAGTACGACTCGATCAACTCCGAACAGACCTCCAACCAAAGAAACGCCTTGACACCGCGACTTCAACCACGTGAGGTCACTAGCCTCCAGCCACGAACTCGACACACCCTCACCTAACTCCCCCTGGAAGGTCGTGCAGCTCGATGCACGAGAGGAGGCGCTGCGACCCAATGTTCAACCCCTCAAAAATTTAGGTTTTCGAAAGAAAATCGAACGCCACTTTCGCCACCAAGATCGAGGCCACCTCCGGTCATTTTTCCCACCACCACCGTAGGCTCGACCACCTCCTCACACAACCCCGACACCTCCAGTTCATCATATCACCGGCAATTGGCCAAAATACCCATTTTGATCATCTTCGAACTGCTATTGAACCACGCAACTAAAAATCATCAAACCACGCTTAAAAATCATAACTTTTAGTATAGATTCAAGTTATATTCTTGAATTAATGATTCGTGATAGACAAAATTTCCAGAAATTTAAGTTTTTACTGTAAAAACCTGATCTTTCATTTTATATACATATATAATTCATGAAGACATTTTTAAATTGTAATCCATACTTAAATACAACTAACTTGTTTTAAAATCAAAGCTTAATATTGATTAGGAGAGAAGAAATTGAATCTTCTTGGGTTGTTCTATGTCCTGAGACCAAACAGAGAGATACACTAATACATATGCGTAGATATTCATACACAGAAAAATGGCAACATACATTCAAGTTTAAACAGCTATAAGCTACTCACAACATACCCAAATATCAATCACTGATATCAAAATATATAAACAAAACTAGAGGGTAGTTAGCTCACCAGGCATGAAGACAAAGCACAGTGAAACTGGAATTTCTTTTCAAATTGAAGCTTTGCTTTCCAGTTAATGTTTGCTTCCATTTTTTTTCTTTTTCTTTCTGGCTTTACTTAGTTATGTTTTGAACTAACTGAAGTTAAATAAGTTGATATATAGGAGAGAATGTACAGAGCGTGTTATCTGGTATTACATGTTTGTACAGGGTATTGTTACCCTTTCTTTGTACTAAAATTATGGCATTCATTAATTGCTAGAGGCATGTTGCATTAAATGCTTTTACTTTATGAACATATTTTATTTTTATTTTCATACTAATGTTTTGCTATATTCCAGGTTGTAGCTTGCTTTTATATTTGTACTTTGTTAGCTGGTTTCCTTTTTCAGGTTGATGCATTTTGTTTTCTTTATATTTTCATTTGTTTGTACCATACTTGAATGTATGCTTATCCTTTCTTTTGCTCTATTGAATATATTTACATTTTTCTTTATTTGCCAGGTTGCCCTTTTTCATTTATACTTCATGTACAATATACTTTGTTTTGTATTTTTTTATTATTTTCTTGCCTACTCCTTTATACTTCATGTACATAGGTATGTATAGTCTTGTTCTGATTTGGTGACTGCAGATCTCTTGTTCTGGTGGCTGGAGATATCTTGTTTGTACTAAAGAGGTAAAATGTTGTGCTTTGTTTATGTTCATGCAGTATTTATTTTACTTCTACTTTACTGCATACTAGAAATATAAAGTCCTATTGTTTGTGAATATAGTTGTACTGTTTTTAGATGTTATGTTCACTTATTTTCTTTGTTTGTTATATTTTACTTTGTTTTGTTTCTTATTTATTTATTTGTTTATTTAGTTAGCTTTGTATTTGGATGTAGTCTTATTTTTAACTTGCTTTGAACTTTGAAATTGTTTATTTGTTTTACTTTGTTTTGTTTACTTTGCTTATTTAATTCTTTCTTTAACTTAAATTGTTTACTTTACTTTAATATTTATTGTTTTATAATAAATTTATAAATTCAAATTATTATTAACCATCAATTGTAATACTTATTATTATCAACTGTTATTATACCATTCATTTACAATTCATATCTAATGTATATACATATATATTTCTATATTAATTTTTAAAACCATTTATTTAAGATTTTATTTCAAATCCAATTTAAATATATATTCACATATATACTAATTGTCAAATCCATATGACTTTATATATTTTCTAGTCGAATCGGGGAAAATCGCTTCCATTTAAATCAATTTACCTTACAATTTTATTCAAAAATTCATTTAATTATTAATTTAAATTAAATTAAAATCTAGGGTCGTTACAAATTTCCCCCCTTAAAAGAATTTCGTCCTCGAAATTCGCAGGCACGAAAACAACACAGAGATAGACTCAATCTTTACAATTTCTCAAATACAAGATATGGATTCCAAATTCAAGTCGGAATATCTCAAAATATATACCAATTTGTCCCTCTTCGGACTTCGACTAACCCAAGAAATTACAACAGAATTTCAAAATTTGGTTTTAAACGAAATTGTTTTATCGATACAATTCAAATTATCTTTCATATTCTATTAATAAATTTTAACTCAATTTAAAATTTCCAATTTATTTAAAATTCCCAATTCATTCAAATTTCAAATTCATATTCACTAAAGTTTAAAATCAAAAACTGAAAAGAAACTGATGAAATACGAAGTAAGAATCTTCTACAACGATTCGTAGAGCCACCATCACACTGAAACTTCTTTCTGGAGCTGTCACGAAGTAATCAAAAGAATTTTGGAAACGAATCAAAAGAGATTGAGAAGAAAGTTGTTTCCACTGTTGTTACAGAGTATTGACCAATTATAGTCGTATTTCCCCGTCCCCTATTTCGTTCTCTTCTTGCACTCATACTCACTATCACTGGATAGTAAGAGAATTTACTGAGGCATTCAGACAGATATCTTAAAGATTACTCATTCTAGGGTATACTTCACCCTATCTCTAATGAGCTATTTAATGTGTTATACTCCTGAGCTAAAGTTTCACCTTAGCTCTGATACCAAATGTGACGAGACGGATTTTGCCCGCTCGAAAATCGACATCCATACTTCAAATCGTATTCGAATGCCATAGATTCGATCGTTCAAATCCGATTCGCCGGAGCTTATAACAACATTAAGTAAATAACACAGCGGAATAAAAGAATAATACATTGATATACAGCTTTAATGCAATATCTGATACAACAGATGATCCAATAGATATCAATATACATCAGAGATATGATACAATAAATAGCAGCGGAAAAGAAAATAGATGACATCTAGCAGCGGAACAATATAACTCTAAGATAGTCTTCAAGGAAGAACTCCAAAACTACAACTCCATCTCCAAGAATCAATCCAGCAATAGCTCGAACTCCCAATAACAATGCACCAAGCTAGGCAAGACTGGTGCGATCCAAATACTGAACTAACTCCAGATAATCTACTGAACCTAGCTATCTGAAAAACCCAACTCTAGACTGCTCGTGTAGAAAATAATGATTTTGAAAAATCTTTCCTTGTTAAATCTATTGCCGGAAGATAAGGATTTTGAAAGTGTTTAAAGTATAAAAGGAATTTTGTACAAGTTTAAAGAGATCCGAAGTTTTAAAAATTATATATATTTGTATATATATATATATATAAAGGATCTTATGAGGATTTTGGAAAGGGTTTGGGAACCTTTGGATTTGGAAAGGCTTTTGATTTTTGGGTAAAATCAATATATGGAATTTGGAAAGCCTATTTTGAGAATTATCGATTTGGGATAATCGATTTTGTGTAAAGAAGCTTTGTATGATATCATACTAGGTGTATGATTTGAAAGATACTATATATGTATAGTATAAAATGTTTTGATGATGGCTCTGGGGAAAAAGGCGCTCCCTTGAAATGAACTTCTCAGGAGTTCCACTGGGTGGTGCTACCTTGAGCCCAAGGGGGTTCTAAAGTTGATCCTGTGAGGAGTCCGGACAAAACTAGTTCCTGGAGATTATGAGTTGAGTATACCATAGTGAAGGTCGTGTGTGCCGCTGAGAGCCAACAGTCTGCGTTTGATTTTATATCGGCAGACTGCGACCTATGTAGGAGTGGAGAGGCTTCATTTCGACAGCGAAATCAAAGGCCGCGGAGAGCCTGCAGTTACATGGACTTTTGCTACGACAGCAATGTAACCCTGGATGTAACTGTGATCTGTTGTGTGGGATCCATGGCGTAATTGAGAGGCCGCGGAGAGCCTGCAGTTACATGGACTTTTGCTGCGACGGCAACGTAACCCTAGAATGTAACTGCGACCATGGATGGGGGTGATGGTTTCCAGAGCATTCTCACCAAAGACATTTCCTCTCTTTCAATATTTTCAATAAAATTATTTTCCAAGTATTTTCACTGGATGTTGATAATGAGTCTGCTAAGTACTTATAGATTTTCAGTCCTACGTCTGATCAACGTATGACCAACTCTCTATGAGAACAAGGATGGACTGGTTGAGACATCGAGTTATAAAAGAGCTATTTTATTGGTCTGATTTGAATTTAAAAGCATTTCTAAAAATTTTAAATAAAGATGTTGGAATTTTGGAAAATAAAAAAAAGAAATCCAAATTGGAATTTTAATGAAGTGATTTTGTAAGTATAATCGAATATTGATTTAGAAATTGGAAATAAGCTAATTGGTTAAATAATTGTGTGATTGAGTATGTTAATAAAATTCGACTTTGGTAAATAAATGGATTGTAAATTAATAATGAAGTTTGGAAATGAATTAGGATTGTAGATAGAATTCAACTTAGATCTAATAATGAATTGAATAAGAGGAGATGTTGTATAATAAAAACAAATAAAATAGAGTTGGATTGAAAATGTGATGGTTTGAATTACAAATAAAATTCAAGTGTGATTTGAATATAAATCAGTTATAATGGAAGTGATGTCGTATGAAATAAAAAAATAAAATAGATATGGTTTGTGTTGCAAACCAAAACCCCCAAGTAAATAGAAATAAATTGAGAATGGCCTTGTATTAATAAATAAATTCGAACATGAATTAAGTACGTAAATTAAAATTTTAAAATGGATTAATTGAGTTAAATAATAAATGGATGAAGTCTGATTACATAAAAACTAAATCAAAGATGTGATTGGAATGAGATTATCAGACTGAACTTAAGTTCGGTTGC
The DNA here is from genome assembly GCA_030765085.1 of Allium cepa. Classification (NCBI taxonomy): domain Eukaryota; kingdom Viridiplantae; phylum Streptophyta; class Magnoliopsida; order Asparagales; family Amaryllidaceae; genus Allium; species Allium cepa. Next base: position 671,359,143 of record CM060943.1, on the reverse strand, counting down.
CTATTAATTTGAAGTTCAAATGAGTTAAGTATGTGCTTGGTTATTATTTTGATAAATTGAGAAGGTGAATTAAAATAAAAATAAAAATTAAAGTGGATGGGCTAACTAAATTTAATGGGATTTGATTAAATGAGAATCAAATCGAAGTAAACTTAAGTTTGATGTTGGGATAAATTAAAGTAAATTAACTTAAGTTTAAAATTTATGGAAGCTTGGCTTCGAATAAGAGTGGAAGCCATTAAATAAAGGCTTGGATTAAATTAGTTTGGAAATGGTTATTAATTTATAAATTTAAATGTGCCATGCTTAATAAATTGTTTTGTATGAATCCAATGTGGGAATGAGATAAAATGCAATGTACGGTTGGTAAATAAATTAGAAATGAAATGAAATTAAATTCAGAATGAGTTGAAATTAATTTAAGTAATTATAAACTACATGAATACTCTATTAAACGAATATCGTCGAAATTGCATAAAATGGTTGTCGTTCATCGTAAATAAAAGTAATTAAAATTCTATGATTTGATAGAGATTTAAATAAAATTGGTTCTGGATCATTTGAAGTAAATATGAGCTTGTTTGGATTAAAATCAATTGAATATAAGAAATTGAGTTACAACTCATTAAAATTGAATGAGATGGCATATGAATTGGTTTAAAGCAATTGAATCAGCTTTTAAGTTATATAAATCGCTTATGGAAAGCGTTTTGGTGCTTGTTGCTTATGATATACATGTGTTTAACTATTGAATATAAGTGAAATGCTTGTGATTTGCTATTAAAGTAAATGAAATGCTGATAAATACTCTATATATGGCACTTACATATTTAAATTGAGTAAGTACAGGTACCTGAAGGCCGTTTGGATGGATTTGGATTGCACTAATTGCTAAAATAAATAAGCTGCTTGCTTAAAATGCTAAATAAGGTACGCCTACGCAATAAAAATAGGAAATATGAACTGTTTTTGCTTTTTCCGACTGTGTGGGTTGATGTATACATATTTATATCTCTTGTCAAATTGCAAAAGCTCCTCCGTACAAAGGAGACTCTGCCAAAATTTTCCGAAAAATTTTAGGAGTTAGAAATTTTTTTGAAAACTTTGAAAAAAAAATTTTGGTTAACAACAAAACGATTTCAAATTAAAAAAAACTAATGTAAATTAGAAGATGAAACTAATATGAATCGATGATAAATGAAAGGTAAAATTAAATACTCAGAAGTGAAGATAAATGGAATTCATATGAAATGAGAAAGCTAATTTGAATCGAAGTAGGTATGAAACATATGTGAGGAAATGTATAAAATGATTGGAAATGTTACGATTGGATATTATTGTTAAGTAAAGATATGCAGGTATTGTAAAGAAAAAGGAAATTGGATTTGATATCAGAAGATAAATTTGAATTGCCCGACAAAAAGGTATGCATTTAAAATTTCTATATGAATTGGATTGGATTTTTGATCTAGCCACTTGGCTTTTTGTTTTCTTTTTGGTATTTGGGAGCCCGTAGAGGCCTTTTGTAGTAGTACCGAGCTAGTCGCGCAAAGGAGACGCTGGCAAAAAATTTCGAGAATTTAGAGAGTTAGAAAATTTTGTGCAAAAAGGGGTATAGTTTGAAATTATAGAAGGTTTTGGAAGTTGCTTAAGGAAATAATGGGTCTTTAGTAAAGGATAGTTAGTAGGATGTTGAATTGTGAGTTTTTGAAAAAGTAAAGGGTATTGGGCCATTCTTCCTAACTAGTAATTTCGGGGACGAAATTCTTTTAAGGGGGGAGGAATGTGACGACCCGGAATTTCTAGCAATTTAAAATTTGAATAATTAACCGATTTTTTAAAATATTTAAAGGTTAATTTTAACTTGAATTCAAGATAACAATATTTATTTGATAATTAAATCATTGAATTATATAGTTTAATTTTTTTTTTGGGTAAATGGTTGAATTTGAAATTTCTAAGCCTGTTTAAATAATGTGAAGACTTATAAAATTTATATTGATAGCACTGAAGGTAGTGAAAGCATTGAATTTTAATTTAAAGGTAATTTGTTCAATTTATCAGATTTCAAGGTTCATAGCAATCGGAGTTATCGTTTGACCCTGACAGCTCAAAACGCTTAGAACTATTTTAAGCGATTTAATTTAAAATTGATCGTTTACTTCCGTAACTCGCGCATACGATAAAATTAGCCTTCGAATCATGTTCCATCGTGTTCGAAACGCGGGTAAAACCTTGTAATCACCTAATGACATTGCTTAAAAGGAGTTCGAAATTTTATTTGGCAATTAATGAGACGTCTTGGGAGTTTTATAATATAACATAATAAATAGTCAAAGATATTTTACTCACAATCATTCTCAGGAAGCTTCTCGACCCCTTTACATTATCCTCGACATCTCTTTCTAACCTGGAACAGAATGGAGCGCATGAAGAAAAGATTAAATTTTTTTAATGGAGTCATGGCCGAAGCCTTCATTTCTAAAACTCAATAGAAATCAAAAAAATAAATAAATCAAATGGCCGAGTTCAGATCTTCTTCAAAAACCCCCCTCTCTTCAATTCGAATTCATGGCCGTGACTCAGTCCTGTATCGCAATCGATTCGAGCTCATTCAATTCGACAAAGGGAAAGTCACGCACGTGCCGCGTTGGGTTTAAGGATCGCGACTCGGGAGGTTCGACTTTGCTTCTGGTTTTCGCGCTTCAGCTAGGGCTCGCGGTTGTTGGATGTGGATGCCGCGTGTGTGCGCGGCGTTGAAGAGACCGGGTATAATAGAAAAAAATGGGGAGAATCGCGTGCGCAATCTAACGCGAGGAGAAGGGTGCGAGGCGGCGCTGGTTACGAGCTTGATCTCTCATGAAGGAAGGGGGAAATCGAATCTCGACTTGATGTCTAGGCAGGCGAGAAGAGGCTGATGTTAGGTTCGTTCGTGTGGAGCGGAGACTAGGAGGCCGTAGTTTCTATCGAGATCTATGGAAGGGATGGGCTTTGGGATTCGTAAGGCAGCGACGACAAGAATATGCTCGTACTTGAGCGTGGTAGCGGCGTTTCGAAGGGGGAGTTGCGAGCAGCGTGAGCTTTGTTGAGATGATCCAGAGAGTGCAGAAAATAGTGAGGTATATTCAATTTATTCATTTCAATTTAATATATCTGCATAAATATGTATAGTGAAACAGAAAATAAAATAAAATAAAATAAAATATATACATAAATATATACATCTCAATTTCAATCATGTTCAACTTAGTTAAATTAAATCCGTATTTGAAAGTAAATCATCGGTTAAAATTTAATTGTTAATTAATTAAACTTATGAAACAAAAATTTAATTATTTGATTTGATTCAAATATTAACAAAATCATATAATTATTTATTCAAGGTCAAATCGAAGAAACTGAGGCCAATTTGATGTGGATTGCAACTAAAAGCAAAAGGTGAGTAAATCTCACTCAGCTGTGTTTTATTTAAATTTTAATGGTTAATCTAGATAATGGATGAAATGATTGAATTGATTTGATATGCATTGTGAACTGATGTTCGGGTGACCTTGGTTTTGGATGATTCGTGAATTGATTGTTGTTTGACCCGAAATATTCGGGTTTGAATAGTTTTAAACTCTAACCATTGAATTTAGAAATCAAAGGGTTGAAATTAATTAATTTATGAAGTGTAGGTAATTCAGAATAATTATTGAATAGTTTGTTAAGTAATTACTAAATGTAATTAATAAAAATATAATCATTTTGCGAAACGGATCAAGAGATTGATTAAGAGGAATAATTAAGGAATAATTGATTTATTTAATGGAATAAATAAAAGATAGTTAATTATAGTTTGGGATTAATCGAAATGGTAAATACGGTGGTTTAAATTAAAGTAATTTAATCTGATTAGGATAAGTTAAAATATAATTGGAATCCTCAGTTTATATAATTAATGATGAGATCAATGATCGATTAATTCAGATTGATAAATCCGTAATAAGTGACTTAGGTGAAATGAATTAATTGGTAATTAAGGATAAATGAAATTAATATTGTTAATTCAATTTATGAAGTAATTAAGATTACTTATTGATTTTGGGTTAAGAATAATTAATATCGTGTAATTAATTGGAGATAATTACTTGAATGCAATTGAAGGATAATTAATCCAGTGTGATTAATTAAAATGAATAATGAAGAGTTGATTAATTAATTGATTTGGAATTAATTAATATTGAATGAAGGAATCTAAATGAATGTGGTTAGAAATTCAATTAGAATCAATTGAATTAAATTGTATGTGATTAAGCATTGCTTATGGACAACTGAATGGTATTGGGTGTTTTAAACGAGTTGATATCTCTGATATGAAATGTTGTGTTCTCCACTTGGACAACCTTAAATAGGATGGCATGAGACTCGAAGAGTCCGGGGTCTGGAATTGGGAAATACCCGAAACCCCTTCGAATCTTTATAAATTGCTTTGTGGAAGAAATAGACAGGAATGAAATGTTTGAATTGTATTGGATTATTTTATCTAAGTTCGGTACTTAGAAATTTATATGTGAAATAAGTGTTGTCCATAGCAACCTGTGAATTAATATAAGTTACCCCGGGTTTTATATAAGTTGTTTGCTTTAGTATTCCATGTTAGATGGGTTTACTCACGCTGGTTTCCCGCCTGACCCGGGTGTTACTTTGGTGTAATGCTCGGGTCAGACCGAGTATTACAGATTTTCAGGTTAGGACGTTCTGGAGCTCCGGAGGCGAGCTGGATGGCAATATCGTATAGAGTATTTTCCGCTGTATTTATATTATTGATAAGCTGAGACATGATAATGGTATATATATTCAGTGGCTGTATATATGTAACTCTGATGTATATTAATGTAACCGACAGATATAGTATTCTTTTGTAAACTGTTATTATTTATTATATTTTATCCGCTGCGAATGTGAGATGTTTGGTGATTCTATTCTTCTTCTTCTTCTATCTCTTTCTTCTTTTTCATAACTATTTGGAATTTTCGGCTTCGAAAATCCCGGGTCATTACAAAGTCTGACATGTGTGGATGCGAATGGATGAAAATATTGGGTCGTTACATTGGTATCAGAGCTTTGGTAGCTCTAGGTAAAAATCAGCATGTATGGTAAATGTATTAAAGAATCACTTGCATTCGAGTTTGAATCCCTTTCTTTTTGAATCGATTCCTTTGAATTTTGGAATGTTCTCTGCGGTTCCAAAATCCATTCGTGTCCCTCACTATCCGTTTTCTTTTATTCTGAAGTATCCCATAACCGCATCGAATGATCTTTATAATGAGTCGGCGGTCTCGCCAATCTCAAATTGATTTGTAAAGGGGTGAAACTCCTTTACAACGGCATCGATTCACCAAAGATTTTTACATCCTCGGTTTAGATGCTAGTATCTCTTATAATTTTGAATTCTATCTCTTGAGATCGAATGTTGATTTACCCCAGAAATCCACTTCGATCTAATTCTTTAAGTCACAGTTGACCCGGTTAAGGTTGCCCGCCATTTATATAAGCTTATCCAACTTCCTTTTTTGTTATTTAATCATCTCATCTTTGTTCCCAACTTGTCTTCAAATCATTCTTGAAGTGTATTTGTAAACTAATATTTAAAATGTTTTATATATTGTGTTGTTTGAGTTGTTGATGTTGATTTGGGTTTCTGATCGATTCATTTGATCAACGCCATCGATAAGATTTCCAAAACACTTGAACAGAGCAAACTGACACAATATGTTTTTCAAATTTAGTAATGAACTAAATTTTGTAACTATATTATAAATCTTTTTCTAGATTTTATTGAATTGGTTGTTAAGAAATAATATTTTATTTTATATATCATTTTCTCTTGTTTCATATAAATATTTGAATATTTGAACTATAAATATGGTTATAAATTTATTTGGAAATTTAAAATAAATTTAAAACAAGAATTTGAGAATTCAATTTTCGATGGTTTCAAACCTCGTATTTAAAGTTTTAAAAGGATATATTATTTAAAGTATTTTCTAATAGAAATTTGTTTCTAAAGAATTTTAAGTCTAAAATTAGTGCTTTTCTCTTTGTCGCTGGAAAATAATTTCGGTGATGACTGCAGCATCATCGACATTCATTTTCGAGTTTCGAAGTGAAGAGACCGTTCTGTAGTCTTGCTACAATTTTGTTTTAGGGAATTTAATTGATTTGAATTTCTAAGTAAGACTGGATTTATAACATATGCTGATATATGATTTAAATTTGAATGGATATATATATATAGTATATGTGCATTTATTTATCTCTAAATAGTTTGGAATTTTATCAGAAATTTAATTCCTAAATTTAATCTTGAAGGACAATTTCAAGTAAAATTTCAAGATTTGGATAAATATTCAAGCTTGAAATGATTAAATTGAAATGTTTTATTTGTATAATACACAATTTCATTCTAATATAACTTACCTTAATTTTCAGAAGTTGAATATGTAATTGGATAATATATAATATAAAAAGGATTTTTATAAATAAAATTTGAGTGGTTATATTAAATGTTATACACTTAAATTTTAGTTATAAAAAGATTAACAAAGGTAAATAAAGAAAAAGGCAATAGAATAATTTACAATATAAAATGATGTTAAAGGAACTAAGAATAAATTTAAAGCGGTTGTAATAAGTGTAAATATGTTTAACATAGGTGATAAAATATATTGATAGGAATAAATTCAATTATAATTAGGAATAAAGAAGAATTAAATTTATTGAGTACATTATGAGTATATTAAATGATTTTTCTTTCAAATCCATGATTTTAGAGATTGTTTATTTAAGATAATTGGATGATAAGATAATGAAATTTGAGATAGTTAAGATTTATTTAACTTATGTAAAATTAATTTTCAATTTAAATTGCAATTTTCATGGTTTCAAATTTATTATCTCATTTTGTTTTTTTTCAGACTATCTTTTGGTTGTCCTTACTTCCCTTATCTTGCTACATAATGGGGAGGCTATTGCTTATACCAGTCTGTTTGGAAACCCTGCTATAATTTTTGATAATCTTTGGTATTCAATTTTGAATCTGAGCACTGCTTGCCATTTACAGGCCGTCGGTCAAATGGGAAGGGTGAATCAGATTTTAGAAGATTTTTCGTGCTTGTGTTCTTGATTCTGGAGGATCTTCGGAAGATCATCTCCACCTCATTAAGTTTACCTATAACAACAGTTATTCGGTATGATTTCAATCTTCTTGTCATCTTTTCTTAATTTTTTTATTCTATCTTTTTCTGTGCTTTCCCGTGCCTCATTCCTTTTCGGGGACGAAAAGTTTTGAGCGGGGAAGAGTGTAGCAACCCTGTATTTTGTGACTATTTTAATGTATATTTTAATTATTATAATTGAATTCCTAATTTAAAAACTTTATATTATTTATTAAAAAGAATAAATTTTGTTATTTTGAATATAAATTTTGATTTTGATGTAAATTAGTATTTCAAACATGAATAAATAGAATATTTTCCAAAAAAGTGGATTTTGGTCAATTTGGTCGAACTTTGACTTTTAAATTTAAAATTTAAATTTTTGAATTTTATCTTTTGTTATGAAAATAAATTAAATTTGAAGAATACTGCTTTTCGTTTCGTTGAAATCTAATTTATATTGTGAAAGTTATGCTTTTTACAATATTGTATGTAAATTGTTTCATTTAACAAAATTGTTTATTTTAATTTATATAAATAATATATTTTTTGTTCTAATTTGTGTATATCTATGTAACATGGCATGTTATGCATATATTTTATTTTTAAAACATTTTTAAAATGTTGTAATAATTTTTCCAATGTTAATTGTATATTGTTTATATTTTTAAAGTCTTGTTTCAATTATTAAGCTATTTTCTATATTTATTTTCTACTTTTCCTTAAATTAATTAATTATTTTATTTTCATTTTATTTTGTTTTCTTTTTTCTTTTTATTTACTGAAATTTTAATTAGTTATTTTGATTAAAAGAAAAAAGAAATACAAAGAGACTTAGACCTTTCATTTCCATTGACTTTTCATTTACCTTACCTTTCCATTGGTCTTTTGGATTTTCATTTTTATCTTTAGCCGTGCAAATTTTTTTGATAGCCATGACTTCCTCACTTCAATTTCATGTGAAATTATCTCTCTTCCTCATCTAAAACTCACGACAAGAAAAAAATTAATCATGGCTTCTTTTTTATTCTTTTTTTCCTCTTTTCACATGATTTTGCCTTCCTCTTTCACCTAGCTTGCTTGGCAACTAGCCTCACCACCTTCTCCTCCATCAGCTCCACCATCACCTCCTCCATCTATAGCAGCCATCAGCCCCTCCTCTGACCAAATCCAAGCCGAGACCATCCATTTGTCGCTAGCTTCACAAATTTGCACAAAACTCCATAAAACATGCAAGCGAGCCACATATCTCCACCTTACCCTCCATATCTTGCTTCGGCCACCTCCTTAGCCACAACCACCTGATCTACACCACCTCTGACCTTCAACTTCAAATGTGTCGAGATCTGACTTGACACTTATGGAGCATGGCCGAGCCTATATGTGGTCATAGCCGAGCCAAAAATGCACCAAACTCCACTATTTTGCTTTATTTCTATGCATTCTTCATGTGTATCACTCTTACCCACCTTCATACCCATTTTCATGTGCCTACATTATGCCATGCCTGAGCTTAACACACATCATGGCCAAGCAAAAGAACCCTTTGGTCGAGCTCTTGAATGGTTAAAGAAAGGTCGAATCACTTTGTCCTTTGTTGCTTTTTATTTCAAGTCATTTCAATATTGTTTTGTGTTATATATTTATGTACATATTGTCTTGTTTTGGGTTGTTTACAAGATCATCATATTAGCTCTCTCTCTCTTGAATCAACTGTCATGCTGTGTCATTCCGTATCATGCCTTCTGCAATTTATTCGGCGTGTTTTGATTTGCTAACTCCAGCTTGAAAAGGTTAGTCTTTCTCACTCCGACATGTTTATTATGAACTAGTGAATTGATGACAAGTGTTTAGTAATGCAAAAATGTTATGCAAGTTAATCATGATTATATGATATGCTATGCCTTGTTATTACCATGTTAACTATGTTAATTATAATCTGACATATGATATATGACATTATATTGTGACATTGACATTGTTTATATTGCTTATGTATATGTTCACACTGCAAGTTCCCTATTAGAATAGAATCACTATGAGTTGAAATGAGGGATACCCGAACGGACATTAGAATAGGAAAAAATATTATGGGATGAAATGATAGGTCTGAGTGTTTTTTATTATATTTTATTTGACTTGGGATTGCGGGTTTGAAATGATAGAACCCGGTTTTCTTTTTAAATTGCGGATTGAAATGATATATATCCGTATCACTTGACCTAGGTTAGAAAATTATATACAGACCCCATGGTATATTTTTAAATGATTTTTATATAGATATGTATTTTTAAAATATGAAATTTTGATTTAAAAATATATATTTTATGGTTTTTAAGAAAGTTAAGTATTAAGTTTTGAATTTGTGAATTTAAGTATGTAATTTGAAGTAAATGTGATTTTTGACTTTAAATTTATATTTTTGAAATGTAAGTAAATAACGAAAATTTAATTTAAAGTTTTGAAATGATATTTTGAAGTAAAATTTTGAGTTTTATTTAATTTATAAGTTAAGAAAACAGTGAATTCTTAACTTAACAAATGAATTGAGTTTATATTGGATATTTAATTATAAAATTTTGTTGTGATAAATCATATGTTAAAATGGTTAAAATGTGTAACTTAGAAGTCTATAAATATGATTTAAATTTAAATAGAATTTTTTTTGAAGTTTTATTGTTTTTGAAATGTTATAATAAAATCTGAAATTTTATTAATAGCATTTCTAAAATGCTGTAGTCTTATGACGACATTTTAAAATGCTGTTGTTTTGAATTTAACTAGGTTTGAAGTAACTAAATATCTATTACGACATTTTTATAAATGCCATTGTTCCTAAACTAAACTATTTTGGAAACTACGAGCTACGATAGCACTTTATAAATGCTGTCGTTGCTATAATTTGTCAACGTTTTGAAATGTTATAGATTTTAACACTGTTTGAGTTCTATTTTAAACTGTTAAATGATTTAACTTTTGGCAATTGATTATTTGTGAAATATAAGGAGTTTTGAATAAAATTTAATATTTTAATTTTAATTTTAAGGAACTTAAATTGAATTTGAATTTAAATAAGGTTTACTTGGTTATGTGTTAAATGGAATAAAACATAATGAGATAAATGAATTTCTGAATGAAATTTTGAAATGTATTTTATAATAATATTTGGAGTAATAAATGAATGACATATTTGATTTTAAAATGATATTCAAATTTGAATTTTTGAATTTGAATTCAAATAATTATTTGATAATGAGGTTTTGAAAGGATATGATATTTTGATAATTGAAATGGTTTGGAAATGATTTGATCTTTATTTTTATAAAGAATATGAATATGGAATGATATTTGATTTTGATATATTTGATAAATGAATATTTGAAGTTTATATTAGTATGAAAGATATTTAGTTTAGTTATAATTCTAGTTATTTAAATGATATTGGATTTATGAAATGAACATTTCAAAACTAAGTAATAATGAAGTTAAATTTGACATATATGAAATTTTAAAATTTAGCTTTAAAATATGGTATATTTAAAGCTTTGGATTGATGGTTTGAATTGAATTAGATTGGAAATTTGAAAATTTCAAGTGTATGATTTCGAAATGTTATGATTTTCAAAGTTTAATGATTTCAAGTATTTTGGGTTTCGAAAGAGTTATAGCTTTGAAAGTATTATGACTTTTGAAAGATGAATATATGTTTGAAATGGAATGGTAAACTATTTTGATTTGAATATAGTTTTGAAATAAAGGTGGTTTTGGTTTCGTAGTACAAACTATTTTGATTTGAATATAATTTTGAAATGAAATGATTTGATTTCGAAGTATGAACTATTTTGAAATGACCACGACGTTATAATAACGTTTGGTTGTAAAAGAGACCGGGATTGGAAGTTGTCATACTCTCAGTCAACTCGAAAACGACTTTAACAACCGTGTACGCGGTGAGATTCCAAAATGAAGTTGGATGGTGGCGACGTTCTTGAGGTATATTACGTAGGCCCGACTCCCGTGAGTTGGTATAAGGTGGCTAAAACAGGAGTGATCTCCGGCCAAGTGAGGTCATTCCTTCGATCAGACACATTTCTTCGATACTATACTCTTACTTGTGGTTGATTTAATGGCCATCCTTGGATTTTGATTTGGGAATGTGTTCCGAGATGGGCGTATATGGCTGTTACGTTACCACCAGCCCGTGTGCGTAATTGGTATATCTACCCTAGCATTGCCTTGTGTGTTGTGCCACCTACCATACCGAGCCTTACTATGAGTTTGTTTTTCTCCTGTATCCCATGAAGTATTTAGGGTAGTCTTCCGATCTGGAGATATGCTGATACTGGATGGACTACTGGGACTATTACGTGTTGGGGGCTATATGGGTAACCCTTCAACGCTATTTAAAAGTAAGTTTATTTTACTATAGACATTATTATAATAGCATAATATTACTACATAGTAAATAGTTTAACGGATCCTTAAAGGATGGGCGATCCTAAGCATCCTTTAAGTTACTGATGCATTTTTGTTACTATTCACTTGAGTTGATTTACAGTTCATAAGTATTTATGTCCTAACTCGAGTGTTTTGTGTTTTGCTTTACGCTCGAGTCCGACTGAGTGATTCAGCATTCAAGACTAAACTTAGGAGTTAGAGCTTTTCTTGAAGATCCAGCCATCTATTTTGCTTTCGGTATCCATTGACTTCAGTGATGTATTCTGGTTTGTACATGATGTATCTTGTTACTCTTTCGTTGTATCTTGTTTAACCCTAATGTGTCTTATTTTTATATAGTAGCTTCATGAATTACTATCTCCTTTAATTCCGCTGCATTATTATTTACTCTGTACCTATGATCTGTGATTATTTATTTATTGTATATTCTGAGATTTTTCACATTTTATTTACAACGCCTTATTTTTAGCAATTCAAGTCCGACATGTGCGGATGCTAATGGTTGAAAATATCGGGTCGTTACAAGTTATGCCTCCATTTTTGGGAGAATTGAAGCAGTTAGTTGGCAGTCGTCCTTCACCTTCACCAACTTTGATTTAATTTAGTCGAAATAAAATTAAAGTGACACGAGTTTGAGTGGTTGGATCACACTCGCTTACTTGCTGCTATTTGCATCAGACTCTGAGGATTTAGACTTATATGCCGATGGTCAGTCATGCCCGCTCATGGTTTAGGATTACATCTGCTCTTCGAGGTCATAAGTTATTTTGTGGGTGGTCGAACATACTCTTTTAATGTTTATACTCTAGTCCACACTCCGGGGATTTAGAATCAGTTGACAGACGATCGATCACATCTGTTTAAGTATTAAGATCCTATTCACACTTTGGGAATAAGGAGTTGGTCAAGGTTGTGGATGGTCGGATCACATCCTCCTTGAGTTGATAAGCGAAGTCGTAAATGGACAGATTCATCTTCTTCAAGCTTGAAAAAAGAAAATGAGGATGTGGATGGACGGATCCATCCTCCTCCAGCTTTGGAAATAAGAAAGGTCATGGATGGATGGATCTAACCTCCTCGAGATTTGGAAATAAGTGTGGTCATGGATGGACGGATCCATCCTCCTTGAGCATTTGAAATAAGTGAGGTCGTGGATGGACGGATCCATCCTCCTCGAGCTTTGGAAATAAGCATGGTTGTGGATGGATGGATCCATCCTCCTCGAGCTTACATGGTCAATTCACGTCCTAATTTTAGTGTTTGCACTCCATCTCGCACCTTGGGAGCTGGATTTAGTTGGAGAGTTTCCATGTGTCAATTCTCTTTTAATTGATCATTGTTTGCCCCCCCCCCCCCCCGAGCTCGGGGTTTCATCTAGCGAGTGACCAGTCAAATCGCGATCACTCTCTATTTGAACAAGTCCCACATTAAGATTTAACTCAGCTCTTCGTACATCATGGCGGTTGCATGACGCATATAGGAATCATTAACTTGGCTTTGTGGGTCTGCGCTTTATTGTTGAAACAAGAAATCAGGGCAAAATTAGTTGCCTTATTTCAAATACAAATTCTCAAACTGCATAAACAAACTTAAAAAGGAAAGCAGACTAAATGAATGAAAGCCAATCATATGTAATAGTGATGGAGACTCTCGCCATTCCATGCTCTCGGTAGAGTGAGACCATCAACAGTCGAAAGCTTGAATATGTCGTCTCTAAGCCTCCATTCAATGACATACGGTCCTTCCTATGTCGGTCGCATGTGTGAAGGGACTAGATGGACCGGCTTGAGTACAAGATCGCCAACTTCAAAGGTTTTCGGTCGGACTTTAGCATTGTATAATCGGGCGACTTGTTTGCGATGTGTGACTGCCCTCAAATCAGCCTCTTCACGCTTCTCATCCGGTAAATCTAGAGATTTTGCAAGTAGGATGGCATTTGTCTTTGGATCGTAATAAGTCAAATGGTGAGAAGGAATCCCTAGCTTAACTGGAATAACGGATTTAGAGCCGTAGGAAAGTACAAATGGAGTATGGCCGATCGTGGATTTATGGGTAGTTCGATATGCTTATAAGGCTATAGGAAATTACTAGACCCACTTACCTCCAGCCTTCTCCACTCATTTCTTCAAAATAGACTTGATGACTTTGTTGACAGCTTTGACTTGTCTATTTGCTTGAGGGTGAGCTACAGCCGAGAACTTCTTCAAGATGCGATAGCATTGGAAGAAATTCTTAAACTCGACACTATCAAATTGGGCCCCGTTATCAGTTACAATTGTACGCGGGAGGCCAAAATGGGAAATGATGTTGCACACAACAAATTTGATTACTTTCTTCATCATGATAGTAGCAAGGGGCTTAGCTTCCTCCTATGTAGTAAAGTAGTCAACTGCTATGATGGCGTACTTCGCATCACCTTTGGCTGGAGGAAGTACCGTATTATATCAATACTCCATGTGGCAAACGGCCATAGGCTGACCAGCTGAGTAATTTCGGTTGGCGGGGCACTTGGAATTCTGGCATTTTTCTGGGTCCTATCACATCTCTTAGCATAATTCAATGGGTCTTGGTTTATGGTTGGCCAGCAATACCTGTATCTGTGTACCTTTTTGCAAAAGCTTTCCCCCGATGTGGTCGCCACACTCTCCCTCGTGCACATCATGTAACACTCATTTGATCTCATCATGGGCGATACACCGGGGTAAAGAAACCGAATATCCTCTTCTATATAGGACTCCATCCAGGATAACAAATTGTGGAGCCTTTCGGAGAACCTATCTTTTTCCACTCCTGCATTCAAGTTGTGTTCTATGATTAATGTAAATTTTGATCGTAGTCATCCATAACTCTTTCTTGGGTGTTGCCTCGTGCACCCAGTCTATCTCCATCTGATCGATACTGGAGCGGTAAGTGTTTCCACATAGACAAGTCCCATCCGTTGTGCTTCGCCAGTACTGGCTAGTTTTGCTAAAGAATCGTCCTTCTAATTGTACTCTCAGGGTACACAATGGATAGTATAATAGTCAATATAGTTCAATACTTTTTGGACTCGCATAAGGTAGGAGACTAACCTTTAATCTCTGGATTGATACTCTCCTCGAACCTGGTATGCTGCCAGTTGTGTATCGTAGTAAATTTTCTCAACGACGACTCCCAAATCCTTGGCAAGCCTTAGTCCAACGAGTAAGGCTTTGTATTCAGCTTCATTGTTAATCGCATGAAAGTCAAATTTCAAAGTATAGCATACAGATCACCCCTCTGGGGTTTGGAGCACCACTTTGTTGCCTGAGCACCGGTCGTTTGATGCGCCATCGGTGTACAACTTCAATATACATTTAGGAGGTTCACTGGCTTTAGGCAAATCTTCTAGTATGGTGAATTCAGCTATGAAGTCTATCAGAACTTGTCCTTAAATAGCTCACCTTGGTGTATAAGTGATATCAAATTGACTCAGCTTGGTGTTCAACTTGAGCAACCTACTCGACATCTTAGGCCGTGTCAAGATCTTTCATAACGGCTGGTCGGTGTAAACAATGATGAGATGAGCTTGGAAATATGGGTGGATCTTTCTCGAGGCCACAACGAGACAATAAGCCAGCTTTCTCTATCTTCGGGTAGTTTCTTTCCGCCCCCGTCATTCATTTGCTAACATAGTAGGCTGGTCGTTGGATCCGATCCTCTTCTTGAACTAGTGCAGCACTAATTGCGTTTACCGAAACCGCCTGATAGACATACAACTTCTCGTGATCAATCAGCATTGACAAGATGGGAGGTGTTGCTAAATGTTGTAATAGTGCCCTAAATGCACCCTCGCACTCCATCGTCCATTCGAAATTCTGTTTCACTTCTTTGATCAGATCGAAGAAGGGAATCCACTTGTCTATGGATTTGGAAATGAACCTGCTCAAAGCTACCAACTTCCCATTTAGATGTTACTTCTGCTTTATGGTTCTAGGACTTTCGAGATTTTTAATCGCCCAAATCTTTTCAGGGTTTGGTTCAATCCTTTGGCACTGAAAATAAAACTAAGGAATTTTCCAGAAGCGACTTTGAAATGACAGTTCAACGGATTGAGCTTCATTCTGTACTGTCGAAGTATGTTGAACATCGTCCCTAAATCATTGATATGGTTGCTAGATAGTTGCGATTTTACGAACATGTCATTTACGCACACCTCTATATTTTTCCGATCTAGTTTGCAAACATTCGGTTTACGAGCCTCTGATAAGTTGCTCCAACATTTTTGTGTCCAAACGGCATCACCTTGTAAAAATAAAGTACCAGATAGGTGATAAAGCTAGTATGCTCCTGGTCAGGAAGGTGCATTGGGATTTGATTATAGCCGGAGTATGCGTCCAAGAAGGATAAGAGCTTATGTTCGGTTGTCGAATCCACCAGTTGATCGATTCTGCGAAGGGGTAAACTGTCTTTAGGGCAGGCTTTGTTCAGATTTGAATAGTCCACATACGCCTGCCATTTCCCATTCGACTTTCTGACAAGCACTGGATTCGATACCCACTATGGGTATAAAGCATCATGAATAAACCCATTAGCCATGAGTTTATCCACTTCTTCCTTCAAGGCAGAAGATCTCTTTAGATCTATACCGCGCCTTTTTTGTTTCACTGGGACGTACCGTGGGTTGATATTTAATGCATGGCTCATGATATTCGATGAGATCCCACACATGTCTGAATGAGTCCAGGCAAACATATCGAGGTTTTCCTAGAGAAAATCAACCTGCTCTTGTCCCATCATAGGGCTGAGCTAAGATCCAATCTTCACCACTCTAGGATCATCATCGCCATTGACCAGGACATCAATTATCAACTCTGCTGGGGAAGCTTGGTATTCTTTGACTTCCCTTTCATTATCATTGCCTCTACGATCAATATCTTTAGGAAACTGGTCGTGGCGCTCGAGCCTCATCTCATACGTTAGTTGTTAATCCTCTATAGAGCGGACACAAAGAGATTCCTTGACGCCCTTACCTTTTACCTTTCGATGCACATCCCGTAGTTACGTAACATAACAGGCTCGTCCAACTACCTGATCATTATGTACGACCGCAACTCCGTTATTAGTGGGGAACTTCAGGGCTAAACGCTAAGGGACAATCGCTACCCTAAACTCCATAAGGGTTAGTTGGTCCAGGAAAGCATGATAAGGAGAATTAATATCCAAAACAGCAAACTGTAACTTCCGTACTCTCTGGCGATCACCAATACCCAACTAAATAGGTAACTCCACCATCCCAGCTGGTATGGTTGCACTTCCATTGAAACAATGTACATGTAGCTGACAGGGTTTCAGATACTTTGCTTCCATTAGCAATTGGTTGTAAGCACATTTAAAAAGTATGTTTACAAAACTTCCACTATCAACTTAGATCCTCTTCATCCAACCAGAACCTATCTTGGAAGGTCTAACTAATGGATCAATAGTGAGGGCCTCGAACCTGTCGGCATCACGGTTTTTGACAACAATGTCATCTATCATCGTCCACTTTTGCTTAGTCGGGGCGCTTCATCGGTACCACTACAACAATCAAAGTCAACATGCCTAATCGAACTAGCGCATGACTCCATTTTCCACCAGCTCCGATCAGCTGGACGAGGACCACCACTCATAATATTAGTCACCAGCCTCGAGCTAGTATGTTCGGGTTCTTCGGGCCAAGCCTGGCCTTGGCCCTGATTGGGATTAGATGGGCCCGCTCCGCCATCCTGTAGAGCCTGGCGAACTACTCCAACTTTCTTTCTCTAATCAACTTTTCAATAATATCCTGCATATGACGACATTCATCAGTGTTATGGCTGTAACAATTATGGAATCTACAGAGCTTTTCGGTTTAAATCTGTTTCCCGGATGTTGGTTTCAGAGAGGACTTCTTTTACTGCCTTGTATTGCAAGTTTGAAGATAAATCTTCTGTAGCAATGAGTTCAAAGGAGTATATCGATCGAACATAAGGGCTTTGGATCTCCTACGATGAAGGTCTATCTTCTTTCCTTGACCTCCATCACCCTTCTGCTGACTCTGCTTATTCTGAATATTCAATTGTACTTTACCAGAACTTTCCCCTGTCTGCTTCCTAAACCTTCTAGCTTCTTCTCTTCTCAAAAACCAAGCTGCCTTTGCATAGAAACAGTCCAACGAAGCGAGGGGTTTCCCAGCCACCAATCACCAAATTCGAAATCAAGATCGATCCCTTTAGTCAATGCCATAAGAATATAGTTTTCATTGGGATTACAAACTTAGGCACAAGCAGCACGGAACCTTTCTAGATAATACCTTAAAGTCTTTCTTGGAGCTTGAGTAACATAAGATAAGGTATTGACATCCTTTGGCCTTGTAGCATGCATACGGAACTGCTCAGCAAACTTAGAAGCTAACTATTAAAAACATGAAATGGATCTAGGTGGTAGATGGGTGAACGATATAGTTGCAATGCCCCCCAAGGAGACATGGAAGCTTCTAAACTTAATCGCATCGTCATCTCGAGCGGCATTCATAAGCCATTCATATTTTAGAAAATGTTGATTGGGATCCGAATTTCCTCCGTACATCGGCCAGGTCGGCATCCTAAATCAACGTGGCGACTTCGTATGGAGAATGTCACTAGCGAAAGGGGAGTGACTTCTAGAGATTCCCCAGTCATCATTTGTAAGGCATTGACTCTCTCTAATCATATGATGTATTGTGGTTGGAATGTCAGGCATCTGGATATTCGAGGCCAAGGCATGGTCGGGTTCCATGTTATGAGGATGGTCTTGTCGCTGTCTATGGTCTGTTCCACACCTCCCCAGCTCCCGGTATTCATGATTGTGAGGATCCTGAGCAAGAATATGGTGATGAGGGGCTAGATCTGGTTGGTTCTACATCCCGGCATCCAGGGCTATAGCATCGGTTGTTGCATGGTCATGAGTAGTGTTGTAAGGGACTATCCCTCCTCAGGAGTAGGCCGCAGCTTGATTCCCCATGGAAGGACCTATTCCAGCCTATCCGGGATTCACAGCATATTGATGCCCAAGGGCTTCCATGTAATTTCCATCCAATTGAAGACGTGTAGATCTGTGATCGAAGTCAAATGACGTCGAGCATTCAGTCAAAGAATAAGAGGCATGCTCTCTCCTAGATCTCCGCTGCCTTTCCTCGTTTAGCTGGTTCTGAGTTCCATATTGGCACGGATCTGCTGAGTGAGTTTCTGACGTCTTTGAGCAACCTCCTGCATAAGGGTCTAAAATTCCTCTCTAGTTACTGGACCAAGTGGATGTGGAACTCCAACTGATGTTTGGCCTATTGTGGTCATCTGTGCGGGATTTTGCCTATCCCTTCCTTCCAGATCAGCAGCATTAGAAGCGGTTCTGGTAGTGCACACCATGTTGAATGTAGTTCTTCTTAGATTTGGAACAATCCAAATAGAATAAAAGGAACCATTGGAAGATAGATCTGGATCTCTTCTTTAGATTTTAGCAATCCAACAACAGTAGGGGATTCACAGAATCAGAGAAAAGTGGAGTTTTCTCAATGAAAGCACCAAAGTATTTGTATCAAAAATGGGCCCAACACTCTTCGGATGTAATTGAAGAGATTAGAATGAAAAATGAGGCTAATCTAACAATCACACCAAGAAAAATGAACAGTAGTAAAAGAAGACAGGAATTTATAGTGGTTCGGCTTTGTAGCCTACGTCCACTTTGAAAGACTTTCTGTTTATTGCTGTTATAAAATGGATTACAACAAAACAATGGCTAGCATTCAAGTTACAATGGAGTTTCAGCAGAGCAGCAACATAAAGTCCTTTTCTAGTTGCAGTTGAGGTGCTATTTATAGGCGTAGAGCTGGAAATATTTGCCTTGAATCTTGAAATACTCTTTCTCATGCGTAGGTGGGCCCTCATAATAGATCTGGGGTCGTTTGGGATCGATCGTTGATTGATCCATGCTATCTTCATATCAAACGAGAAATGGTCCAATCAAGCTGCGATTGATCATCGTTGTTCTTGAGTTGATATGCAAGCCTCTATGAAAATTTCATGACATTTGGACAAGTAGTTAGAGTGATATGATAGATTCAAGGTTGAGTTTGCTAGGGAGGCTGAGACTTTGTATCGATGGATTCATACCCATCAGCTCGTATCGATGACGTGGTACACATGCTTCGCGAATATCCTACATTCATGCATAGCGGTCGCTTCCTTTACGTTGAACGCTTCTTTTATATCCATCCAATACTTTATCGCTTGTAGCAGTGCTCTACCTCTGTTTTCATATCGATCATAGGCATTGTCTTTCGTATTGATCAAATAGGTGATCGATATGAAACATTTAGCTGTTGTGATCAATCTAGGGGGTTTTGAAGTCCGTTGATATAGGCTCGAATCCTATGGATATGAATGATGTGCGTCGAGTATTTGAGTCATGTCTGTTTCGTATCGATGCAAATTGATATGAAATGATGGATACTGACGATGGAGGCTAACAAATGGATGAGAGATGGATTGATACGGGCGATGGATACAAAATAGGCGTATTTCACATGGATCTTGATAAATTCATAACTCGAGCATTCAAACTCCAATTGACACGAAATTTGGAAGGTTACCTTTCATAGCTTTGCTTGTTATACCATGATAATTGTGGCTTGATCCGAACTTGGACCAGGTTTTCTTGAATCCATCGTGAACCTATAGATAATTGATTCCTGGAGCGGATTCTCTTCAATCTTTAGTCAAGTCCTTGGTGTCACGACTTTGACAAAAGGCGAGACAACAAGCTTCACACGACACAGCCAAAAGACGTGATGTCCTTCTCTGTCCTTTCCAAGGATGAAATAAATATTTGAAATCCTTCATGAGTTGGTTCAACACCATGGTGATTGGAGTAACTAGACCAGATAAAGATATGTTCTTCATGACCTTGGTCCACCTATCCACCTTGACACTTAATTCGAAAAATGGATCAAAATGAAGCAACCTACCACTAGGAAGGACTTTAATTGAAAAACAATCCAGGACTTAGGATTAGAAGAGCCAAGGAGCTAGAAGAAAAACTTGCTAACCTACAACCAACCAACACTGGCTAGAATAACATGGTAGCTAACCAAGGCGTAAACAACTCCAGAACCACTGCAGGAAATGCGGGAAAGGATGGGAACTAGAAAAGGAAGAACCAGAATTCCAATAAGCGAAATGGAGGTGACAAGCGACTAAAAGTGCTGGTGCGGATCGTGCTATATGGAATTATAATATACTAGTGCGGAAATAAAACAAAGTTACTGTAGTAGAGTAAATAAGAAAAAATAAAGCAAACACACCAGGAATTTTGATACTGGTTCGAACTTCCCGTTCTACGTCCAGTCCCAGACTCCTTCTGGAATTTCACTAACAACAATCCTCACTTAACCCGGAGGAACAGGTTTACAACAACCCTTGAACAGCCGAACAAGGGACCTGAGCAGTAGAACATGATTTCGCCTCAACAGCCGAAGAGGACTTCACTTGCCTGAACAACAGAACAGGACTTCAACTTATGCAGAAAGTATATGACACAGTGTGTTCTCAATAACACGAATTTGTCTTTTGATAGTACAATCTTCCTATAATCTTCTCCTTTTTATATATATGTGTGTATGTGAAGAATATGGAAGTAAATGAATGATTATGTAGAAATTTGAATGCTCAAAATGTTAGAATCAGTGTAGTATATAAATAGAAAGCTTTTGATCAATTCGGCGAATTAAACAAATGATTCTAATATGTTTATATAGAGTATAAAGAGTTGTAATCATTCGTAAAAAGTTATCATGAAAGAGTACGGATGCATCTCTTAGTAAAAGGTTGTAACTCTTCATGAAAATGAAATGTCTTTTCAAAAATATAGCAGTTGAAGAAGTTCAGCCGTCTGAAAATAAATTTCAGACTTATGAAATTTGAAACGTGCAAACCAGAAAAGAAATAGGCTATTTTTGCATAGATTCAGACGTCTGAAATGGTAGATTCAGACGTCTGAATTTGACCTTTAACTAAAAACTACCATAGCTCAAATGGTTAGAGCACTTGCCTGCTTAACTAGTGACCTAGGTTCGAGTCCCGCTCCATGCAATTTTTGAAAACTTGATTTTTCATTTAAAATATGAATGTATATGTGTGTATACCATTTGGAGAAGATTTTAACATTTGTAAACTCTAGACATGACAATCTATGACTAATAATACTTTGTTTGTCAACTTTGTCTTGTCTCTATCATATATATCTCTTCTTGTATCTCCATATACATTCTTTTATTCTTTTGTACTGTGTATCTTCATTTTAAATGTATTTGATTATCTCTTTTTGATGCCCATGTACCTGCAAATTAGCTTAGAGATTCTTTGATATAATTGTATAGTTGTTGTCATTAAAATCCAACAATTGAGGTTCTAACATTCTCCCCCTTTTGATGATGACAACTATACAATTTTTAAAAAATATTCATTCTATATAAAAAATAATGTTAATTTGTTTAAAGCTCCCCCTAAGTATAACATCTCCCCCTAAGTATAATATCTCCCTCTATTAATATGCATATGAATTTCTCCTCCTTTGTCATTATCAAAAAGAATGAGGGAATATATAAAATTATATAAAATATCTTGTGTATAACGAGGTAAACTCATTATTAATTATGAAGGAAAAATAAAATATATTTTACCATATTTACTGAAGTCCTTATTTTATTGTAAGCATGTAATTCTATTAAATGTATGGAACATTCTTTAGAATTCCAAAATCTATCCTTTTCCTTTTGTTTCTCTGAGTACCTGCAAAAATAATAATAATTTTCGGTACAACTTACTATGTTAGGGTCCGGGGGGTTAGGTCTTTGGAAACCATACCCATTTGGGTGTGGTTGAACCTTTATAAATATATTTTTCATTACAAATTACATTCTTATAATAGTTGCTAATATAAAGTTGTTTATCATGATCAATCATATTAGTTGGAATCCATATCTTAATACTATTAGTCATTAGCTTAGTACTTGAAGAACAATTTCTATCATTTCTAAACAAAGTACTATTATGACTATAACCGGTTTTAAAACTATCTTGATTACTAGTACTAGCACTAAATTTAGTATACAAGAATGCATATCTAGTACTATTTTTACTTTTAGCTTGTTTATAGCCTAAACCGCTTTTATCATTGTGAGCTTTTGAATTCTTAACATAACCTAATCCCTTCTTATTTGAAGCGGGTTGAGAATTTTCAATAATTTTGGATAAATTTTCTCTCCCTTTATTAAAATTGGAAATATTTTTAGTAATGTCATCAAGCTTAGTTTTGAGACTAGTGTTATCTAACTCAACAATTTTAATTTTTGTTTTTAACTCATGATTTTCAGAAGCTAGAGCATTATTCTTTTCTTTTTGAGCTTCTATTTCTTGACTTAATAGAGCGAGTTGAGAATTGTCTGAATCTTGAATTTTCTCAAGTTCTTCTTTTAATATTCTCTTCTCGTCTTTTGATACCAAATGAAAGTGCTGGTGCGGATCGTGCTATATGGAATTATAATATACTAGTGCGAAAATAAAACAAAGTTACTGTAGTATAGTAAATAAGAAAAAAATAAAACAAGCACACCAGGAATTTTTATACTGGTTTGAACTTCCCGTTCTACGTCCAGTCCCAGACTCCTTCTGGAATTTCACTAACAACAATCCTCACTTAACCCGGAGGAACAGGTTTACAACAACCCTTGAACAGCCGATCAAGGGACCTGAGCAGCAGAATAGGATTTCGCCTCAACAGCCGAAGATGACTACACTTGCCTGAACGACAGAACATGACTTCAACTTATACAGAAAGTATATGACACAGTGTGTTCTCAATAACACGAATTTGTCTCTTGATAGTACAATCTTCCTATAATCTTATCCTTTTGATATATATGTGTGTACGTGAAGTAAATGAATGATTATGTAGAAATTTGAATGCTGAAAATGTTAGAATCAGTGTAGTATATAAATAGAAAGTTTTGATCAATTCGGCGAATTAAACAAATGATTCTAATATGTTTATATAGAGTATAAAGAGTTGTAATCATTCGTAAAAAGTTATCATGAAAGAGTATGGATGCATCTCTTAGTAAAAGGTTGTAACTCTTCATGAAAATGAAATGTCTTTTCAAAAATATAGCAGTTGAAGAAGTTCAGCCGTCTGAAAATAAATTTCAGACTTCTGAAATTTGAAACGTGCAAACTAGAAAAGAAATAGGTTATTTTTGCCTAGATTCAGACGTCTGAAATGGTCAATTCAGATGTCCGAATTTGACTTGTGACTAAAAATTACCATAGCTCAAATGGTTGGAGCACTTGCCTTCTGAACTAGTGACCCGGGTTCGAGTCCCATTCCATGCAATTTTTGAAAACTTGATTTTTCATTTAAAATATGAATGTGTATGTGTATATACCATTTGGAGAAGATTTTAACATTTGTAAACTCTAGACACGACACTCTATGACTAATAATACTTTGTTTGTCACCTTTATCTTGTCTCTATCATATATATCTCTTCTTGTATCTCCATATACATTCTTTTATTCTTTTGTACTGTGTATCTTCATTTTAAATGTATTTGATTATCTCTTTTTGATGCCCATGTACCTGCAAATTAGCTTAGAGATTCTTTGACATAATTGTATAGTTGTTGTCATTAAAATCCAACAATTGAGGTTCTAACAACGACTAAAATGCTTTAGGCCTTAAGATTACACCCTACTCAATGATACTCCAGAAAACATCTACCTTGCGACATAAGGAATAGAGGAGTACAAGATGCCACCAAAAAAGGAAGCAACTGAACAGCAGAAGTATTTCATAAATTACTGCTGCTACCATGAAATGCATAGTCACATTATAAATGAGTGTCGAAACCTGAAGAACCTGATTGTAGAGCTGATTCGGAAGAACTAACTTTAGCAGTATATGAAAAACCTACAGAATTTTGAACAGCCTGCTGCACCTAAAGCTCTTAATACTCGAGGAAACTAAGTTGAAACTAGCAAATAGGGATCTAGATGGGCCAACCAAAGGCTCATCATAAGAATAATATATAGAGGACCTCATCCGGCGCAAAAGAGTTAGGGAGAGACGAAGCAATATCCAAGCTCGTTGAAACATGCCCCAAAAGATTTGTGCTTTGCGATTGAAGACTTAACTCCTACTAAGCAGCAGTGAACCCTGAATGACGATATAGTATTTCAGAACCAAGATACTAAAGGAATAAAAGCTCCATGGTCCTAAAGGTAGGATTTGAATCAGCGTGGTACGATGAGTATCGGTGGATAGTGATAGCTCTTTCAATATCCTATTCAAACACACATTTTATCAGATAGAGATCAATATGAAAGATATATTCGCTTACCAAACAAAGATCCAAAGAATCATCGGTGAACCTAAGTATCCTATCAGAACAATTTACTCACCCATGGAACATGAGAAAGGCAATCGAAGAGTAATCCTCATCCAGACCTTTGTGATCATAGATTAAATGTCCACGTACAATGCTTTCTTGGGTTGGCCTGCTTTAGCAGATTTAAGGATTGGTTTAGCCCAGTGGCGTCTAACCATGAAATTTCCAATGTAGAATGGAGTTGGAGTGATAAATAAGACTAAAGTGTCGCTAGAGAATGCTACATCGCAGAACTGCGTGAGCCTAGAAGAAAAGAAAAAGGAAAGAATGTGGGGAAAACTCTCTACATTCGTGAGCCTACCACATAGCAATTACAGAGCTACCCCTGGCCTAGGGACCATAGTCGATTCGACAAGGCTTTGGACCATAGAAATAAGATTTCAGGGGAGGGTTGGGCAACACTGGCAGAATTGACGATGCCTATCCTAGTCGATATGAATGACCCAACTCGATTCTCGAGAATCGGGTCACATCTTGGAAACAAGAAGCGACAGGAATTAATAAAAAAATTCTACGCCAACATAGATGCATTCACTTGGACACTTTTCGATATGTGCAAGGTATAGTTGGAGATTGCATGCCACGTGCTCAATATCGATCCTAAGAATACACCAGTAAGGCAGAAGTGGCTCAGCCTAGGATTCAAACTGTAAAAAGTGCTAAGAGCTAAGAGAAGAAGTTGATAAGCTAATGACAAATGGTTTTATCCATGATGCAACCTATCCCGTATGGGTATCCAACCCCGTTTTGGTCAAGAAAACCAATCGAAAATGGCAAATTTGTATCGATTACTCAGGTTTAAACAAGCTTTCCTAAAAGACAGCTTTCCACTATGTAGAATCGACCAGCTTGTGGACGAGATAGCTGGACATAAGTTGTTATCATTCATGGATGCCTACTCAGGATACAACTAGATCATGATGCATGAACCTGACCAGCAAAACACCAGTTTCATTCCTAATCTAAGACTATACTGCTACAAAGTTCCATTTAGCTTAAAGAACGCTAGTGAAACTTACCAGTGACTAGTGAATTCCATGTTCAAACATCAAATCGAGAAGACTGAGGAAGTCGATATAGATGATATGTTAGTTAAATCACGCATAGCTGCAAATCACTTAGACAACCTCACTGAAATATTAGAAATACTCCACAAGTATAGAATGAAACTCAATCTACTTAAATGCCACTTTAAGATAGCCTCTGGTATGTTCTTAGGATTCACTGTAAGTGCTAGAGGCATCAAGTGAATCCTAAACAAATTACGGCTTTACGAGAAGTTGAGGCCCCAAGGAACAAGAAAGAGTCACAAAGCTTGAATGGAAAAGTTGCAGCGCTAAGCCAATTCATCTAAAAAGCAATCAACAAATGTATACCATTCATTGACACACTAAAAAAGGGAAAGAAGAACTTTGAATGGAATCAAGCTTGTCATACCGCCTGTGAGGAACAACTGCGACATATAGAGATTCCGCCAATCCTATCCAAGCCAGTAGACATAGAAGACTTATTTATCTACTTAGCAGTCTCGCCCCATGCATTATGTGCTTCACATATATGTGAAGAAGCTAGGGTCTAGTGACCTGTATATTACATCAGTAAATGGTTTACTGGAGTTGAGACGAATTATCCAAAGTTGTAAAAACTAGACTATTACCTCTTGATTGTATCCAGAAAGTTACGACCATACTTCCAGGCGCACCCGATCAAAGTGCTAACAGACCAACCCTTTAGGCAGATGTTATACCGCCCCAAGACCTCTGGACGTCTTATCAAAAGGAACATTGAATCGAGTCAATATGAAATCACTTAATATCCTCGAAGGGAGATCAATGAGCAGGCACTGGCAAACTTTATTATCGAGTTTATAATACAATATAAAAAGGAAGAAGTTACTCCAAAAGTGGAGACATATTGGAGATTGTTCGTCGATGGTGCATCTAACAACTTTTGCTCAGGGGCAGGAGATGTGCTCGAAACTCTCAAAGGATGATCATTTGCTATGCTTTATGCTTGGAATTCCCTACAACAAACAATGAAGCGAAATATGAGGCATCGATAGCTGGACTGAAAGTTGTAGAGGAACTAGGATAAAGTTCATACATACCTATAGCGACTCTCAGCTAGTCGTCTATTAGGTAAGAGGAGAATATCAAGCCCGGAGAGAGAACTTTGCTCCATATCTATCCGAAGCACAAAAATTGTTGAATGATATCAAGCATTGTACCATAACTCATATCCCAAGGGAACAAAATATGAAGGTGGACAATCTAGCTAAACTGGCCAACCAAGTAACCACGAACATGGATGACACTGATCAAGGACTATCTACTTAGAGGAACACTCCCAATAGATAGGAATCAATGAAAAAAGTTCCTTCAAAAAACTCTATGGTTCATAATAATGGAATATTCCATCGAAGGGGATTCTCTACCCCATTGGTAGGTGTGTGACCAATGACGAAGCTTGAAGAATCCTCAAGGAAGTTCATGGAGGCGATTAAGGGTGATCATATTAGGGGGCAAACCCTTGCAAAGAAAGTTCTCAGATATGGTATTTTTGCCCAATGGTCAACCACGATGCAGAAGATTATGCCAATTGCGCGACCAATGCCAAAGATTCGACAAGATTAAAAGAACTACTTTAACAAAGTTAACAAAGTGGTCAGCCCATGGCCATTTGCAATCTGGAAACTGTATTGCCAATGGCCAAAGAAGGTGCCAAATATGTTATCATTGATGTTAACCTCTTTGCCAAATGGGCTGAAGTGGAATCCCTATCCACTTTAACTACAAAGAAAGATGTTAAATTTGTCACTAAAAACACTATTTGCAGGTTTGTAGTGCTATAAAAATCATCATGGATAATGGGACTCGGTTCTAAAGCATTGAATTCAAAGACTTTTGCAAACGCTTCTGAATCAAGAATAGCTTTTCCGCTGTTCACCATCTATAGGCAAATGAGCAAGTAATGGCAGTAAATAAGATCATTAAGTCCACCATTAAAAAGTGGCTAACTAAAGCCAAATGGAGATTGGTTGATGAACTTCTACTTGCATTATAGGCTTACAAAACAATGCACAATTTTGCAACTCGACACTCTCCGTTCGTCCTGGCATATGGTTTAGAAGCAGTGATCTCAGTTGAACGGGAACTTCCCTCTCATTAAAGGCGAAACTTCAATCAATGATAGAACGAGCAATTTCTACTCGAATTGCTTGATATAGTCGATGAGAAGTAGGAAGAAGCCAAGCTAAGGACCGCCACATATCAGTAAAGGGTTGCATGACATTACAAATTTAATGTCTATAGCCGTACTTTTGAAGTAGGAGACCTTGTCCTCAAATCGATCTACCTTATATCAGGAACATTCAGACAAAACTGGGAGGGGTCCTATGTAATCGGCCAAATACTAGGGGATGACACATTCAAGCTAACAACCATTGATGGAACCCAAATTCCCCATGCTTGGAACAACGAATACAAGAGGCATTGTAAATAGGTAGAACTTGCCCGACTTTTAATTCAATTAATGAAATTGCTTTGCTTGTTGAATCGATAAAACTGCGTTCACATAAGTAACCTACCGAGTCAACGGGATCAAATCAAGTAAAAACCATCTGATCGCTACTTGAGATAGTGGAACAAAACTCAACTATGCTCTATCTACCTATCGAGTTGACGGAAGCAAATCGAACCAAACCTTTGATCCACGAAACTCGATCCCTGGATTCTAAGAATCAAATTGCTCCAGTGACACCGGGAAGGCCCAAATCAAAGCCGTGCATTTCAAAGAACGTTCATTCTCCAACCGCTGATCAACGAAACTTGATCTCTGCCTTCTAAGAAATGGTGTTTCTTCGGTAACACTAGGAAGGACAGAGTCAAAGCCGCGCATTTCATAAGCTGTGCACTCTCAAACCATTGAATCGACAAAACTCAATCCCTGCCTTCTAACAATCGGTGTTGCTTTTGTGACATCAGGAATGCCCGAATCGAAAGTGCACATTCCATAAGCCGTCCATAGCCTCTTGTATTGTGGAATCACGTCCAAGCAAACATAATTCCTTAAGTGCGCATCTCATAAGCAGCGCACCGCTTCTTGGTTCGCAAAACTACGATCGAGCATGCAACGATCCAACTGTGCCTATTTTGTAAGATGCACATCACTGCTTGGATCAACAAAATTGCATCCAAAGATGAGGAACTCTCATATTGCAAAAAGCCATGCATTACCTCCGAAGCCAAGGAAATAGAACTTCACGATGCAACACATATGCACAATAGCTTAAATGTCAACATCGCGATGGAATCACTTAACAGTATTTCAAGAAATCGGTGTTGCTCAAGCATCACCAATCACTTGGTGAAATTCTTAAGTGCATAAAACGCTCGTCGTTACGCCGCTGAAGAAATTGACGAATAGCTCCAGTTGGAAATCAAAATGCGATAGCTAAAAGGAGGACAGTAAAACTAGAAGTTCCTAAAGATAGAAGTTACAGTATAAACATGATTAGGGGGATCCGGAAGACTACGAGGGGCCCTAAGTCTCGTATCAAGTGTTTGAAGTAAAAATTCCCATGAATTAGATGGCACACATATACCAAGACACAACCAAAATAGCAAATGCTACATAATTCGGTTACCCCAAATAAAGAATTTTGGTAGTAATTAGGGGCTAAATAAAATAGTATAGGAAAAATATCAATGACTACTTACCCATACAAAATCATGCTGAATAAAAAAAATGGTATATAAAAGGCAAAAGTGTATGAAATATAAATAAGGAAACAAGTGAAATTACAATCAAAATTTCAAAAAATTTATCACTTATAATATTTTTCATATATAGCAACAAACAGTAGGGGCCATAACTACACAAGAGCAGGAAAAAACAAACATCGGCACTTGGACAAAAAGCATCCAAAAAAGAAAATGCTCCGCTTCATGACTACACGAACAGATAATGGCTTCTTGCCACTACCTCCCATGCCGCGTTTCCTGCCTTTGATCGGCAACTTCTTAAGCTTCTCCAAATACCCTCCTAGAGTGATCTCACTTTCTAAAACATTACCACCAGAAGACCCACCTTTGCCTTTGTGCTTGCGAGATTTGTGAGAACACTTCGATGACCTTTTTTGCCCTTCAACCTTCTCCTTCTTCATTGCTACCATCTACTGCTTAGTCATTGGATGCTCAGTCTCCACTTTGTCTAGTTGGCAAGCTTGATATGTCTGCTCCCACGTGTCAGCAGTTGCAAGCCCTCCTCTTGAGATACAAAAAGGTCATCCAAATCATGCGGCACTGCAATTGCTTGGAGTGCAGACCAGGCTACGAGCCGGTGTGGAGACGATGGTTGATGCAGTAAGAATAGCATTAGATCCAATGCCATGAGGAAGAGGTCGCTCGGTAGGAAGAGAGGGCTGATCTTTAATATCAGAATAAAGGGCGGTTATCTCAGTAATTTCATCCGGCGTAAACTGAAATCTTCGAAAATGGGAGAGATAAGAAAATTACTTGCCATAGGGTCTATTCGTACATCACAACTTCGAAGCCCTCTTTTTATAGCTGCATAATTACATAAGAAGTATGAATGATCCCTTCATCAGCACAAGGATGTGAAGACAACTTACCATGGCCTGAAGGAAACTGGCCGGCTAAAGCCTTAGCGGTGGCCACAGCGTCACTGGCTAATCGCTTCCCCTCTTGTCTCAAGATCTCCCGGTCCTCCCTTAAAGCTTGATGGTATTCTTCATTCAGATATGCTTGAACCAAGTCCTCTTCAGTGTAATCATTGCCTATGTCTTCAAATTGGGCCAAAATCTCTTCCCAAACCATGGTGAGCATACAAGGGAACAACGGGCGTAGATAACTAAGATTCCCCTGTTGCGGCACGGAGTTGATATAGATGCCCAAAATCAAAGCATCCAAGCCCTTTGTCTTCTTTGTGAAGGCACATTGAAGATCTGAAAAGCTAGCATCCATGTTAGTCTTCTCTACCTTCAGCTGTTTCTTCTCAGCATCCAAGTTCGAGACTTGTTCGTGAAGTGAGGCGATCTCTTGAGCTTGCTCAATGATGGTTTTCTTCTACATCTCAACCATCACCTTGGTTATCTTTAACTAATCTTTTAATGCCACCTTATATGTATGTCACTTCTTTATCTCATCTCAAAATATGATTGCGGCTCGATCAGTGAATTCTTTTAGCTCCTTAAGAAAAGAAGCACTTTTGCTCTCTCCTTTGAGGGCATCTTCTCTTTCTTTCTTTAACCTCTCGATCTCCGCATCGCATTCTGCAAGCTACGTTTCATTCACATCCTTTTCAGACTCAAACGAGAGGATTTCCTGGTAGTTGTTCTTGTTAACAGTAGACAGTTGTATATATAATTTTCCCCATCCTTCAGCTTGCTCCAGACCGCTCTAAATTGCATGGAAATGGGGTGAATATAATTCGACATGAACTGACTTCAGATTGGGCTTATCAAATACAATCCCCTTTAAGAAAAAATTAAGGAATGCAAATTGTAGACATAGGGGACTAGCAGGAAGAATGTAAGGTATATGCCTACAAATCTAGGGAGTGGCAGTCGTGATAGTACGGGTGAAAGAGATCATGGCACCAGAAGCAGAAGGACATTTATCCCAGTGGAAGCAAAAGGCCGTGAAGCAGATTCACATTCTTGATCTCTTTTCAGCCTCTTCGATGAATCTCCCCAATCAGTCGTCTTTTCCTCTTTTCGTAGTAGCCTCTCCTATCTCTACCTTAATCTCTCTCATCACAGAGATACTCTTTTGCCTCTTTCGTTCCATCTTTTCATCTCCTCATTGGCCTAGTACCTTGAAGAGTCTCTCAACGTACGCTGAGACTACAAAACTCAATCAAGATCATTGTAAAGACCACGGGACATGATTCCTACAAGAAATAATAACATGGCTTTAGGAAAAGTCGTTCGATGGATTAAAACATCTTAAAGAAAAATAATATAAACTGTGTGATCCTAGTAAAGTGTGTGTTGTAATTTGACGACCCTAGTGGAATACACAAGCCATATTGGTCATCAACTAATGTCGGAATATTGCGTCCAGCAAGGGTGATCTGGGTAGACTAGGGAAGCGGCCCTTCCAAAGTAAAGTCGTCCATCAACTCATCCATATTCACAAAAATGTTACTTATATCTCCCAAATCAATGTCAACATCTCTTGGTAGAGAGATGGGCATAGGCTCAGTCTTGGAAGAAGCTTCCTCGATAGGCTCTTTCAAAGAAGGTGATAGTGCATAACTGGGGCTTAATTTGGGGCCTTATCGCCTAACTTGACATCATCCTCATCAGTATCCCAATCTATTTCTTCCTCATTTAGAAGATGCTCCTCGCCGATTTCTCCTTCTTCCTTCTCTTCAATAAGCAGAGCCTTGCCCTTTCATTGAATAAATTCTTCCTCTTTCTCTTCTTAAACTTCTTCTTTCTCTTCTTAAAGGGCATTTTGGGTGGAGTGTCGACTCTGATTTGAATTTCAACCTCCTCAGGGGTCTCCTCTGACCCAACGAATGGGCCACTTTCCTCTTCATCATCATCATAATCCTCACTAGAGTCATAGGAAAAGGAAACAGAATGGGGTCGGTCTTTAGAATGGAAAGGAGCACTAACAAATTCGACGGATTCCCCATGGTATAAAATACCATATCGGCAAAGGTTCTCATCCGTGAGCAAGAATCTAATCATGCGCTCCTGAGCATCGACTACTTTCAAGGTGCCACGAATGGTGCTGAGTGCTAGGTCCTTGTTAATTTTCAGAAGACCTGTAGGGAATATATTACCGTTCAAAAATCTTATAGCAATTAAAGGAAACTCCAAGCACGATAAAGGAGACCTACCTCCCATTGTCCATAAATGGGTTAATCCTTATGGACACTTAGAGAAATTGGACTGATTCTTAAATGAAGGGTTATTGCTAGGAAGATTAAGTATAAACTTCTGGCTCCATTGCACTTCAATATAAATAAGCGATGGATTAGCCTCTTTCTTCTTGAACAACAGAAGAAACCACGGCTCAGCGAAGCTTGGGGTGCGGTTAAGATCTGCATGAATAGAACGTACAAGCACATCAAAACGTTGTGTCCATTCGGAAGAATATAGAAGGGGGCTAATCCTATGTTCACAAGGGTGGGCAACAAGAAGTGGTTGAAGAGAGGCACCGCTCCGTACATGCACATATATAGATGGCAGCCCACATACCTAGGAGGCATTCTATGGGCAAACTCTTCTCTTGAGGGCAAAAGCACGTCGACCTCCAAAATACCATATCGTGAGCAAATGCTTTGCAACATCTTATGTGTAATAGGTGTAGTAGACTTTTTCAAAGGATCGAGTAAGGATTTCAAATTAGGAGGAGTAGTCAACGATGGGCCTAATCAGAATCAGATTGCCATATTGACCTGCAGTCGAAGGAGCGGTAGACCCAATTGGGATCGTTGATGACTTCGCTTCAGAATGAGGTAAGTTTCCTTCAATTGATTTGCACTGTAAAGATTTATGCACCATTCTACACAACATAGAGTATGTTAAAAATGGTCAAGTACGTCTAATCTCTAAACTATAAACCCTTATGCGGTCGACACTTGAAACCAAATGATGATTGACATGTCCCAACCAATCGGATTTGAAGTATTAGCTAGGAGATGGTGTAGTGTGTAATCTAAGTGAGAATAGGTCCAGTGTCATGAACACTAAAAATGATTCATCTCGTGTAGATAGTCCATTCACGCTAGGAAAAAAGATCTGTATCGTTCACTTAATTTATTATTTCTATACTTATTATCGATAATGGATCCGTTGTCTAAAGCTACACGGAAAGCTCTTCATATTTCAGGAACACAAATGTGCAATAATAGGACTGTTCTAGTGCAAGCAGCTACCGATCAATGCATCCAAACTAAATGAAAATCTTTAGCATTGTCGACTTTAGATTTCTGAAGGAGGATAACAACATAAGCTATATATAATACAATAGGCCAAGCTATTTCACTCTCCCAAGAAAAAAATTAGTCTGCATTCACCACTATCTCCACTTCCAGTTCAAGTTCACTACTAATCTCTACAAAATCAATCTGTAATCACCACTATCTCCAATGCAATCCAAGATCACCGCTAATCACCACCAAAATATCAAAACCATGTTGCCAACCTTTGAATTAGAGAAGATAATTCGATCTATAGCTCAGAGAAATCCAAGTTAGGGCTAAAATCGGGTCGGATTGGTAATCTTCATGAAGTTAGGGTTTGGTGGAGGTTCCTTGCTCCAATCGTCGGCAATGGCTATAGGCGGCAGTGGATGATGGCGTTGGTTGGAGATCGACAATGGTGGCTCCCTGATGGACGGAATGCTCAGAGCGACTCGGCTGATGGTTTGAGAACTCGGATCTATTAGAGGTTGGGTCGTATGAAAATGGAAAGTGAAGTGCAAAGGTTGGATCATCTGCATATATGAGGCTGAATTTTTTATGAAAATTGCTCAAGCACTAGATCGGTAGCGATCCAAACCAACTGCATCAGTACCGACCTGAATTATTCTACCCTACCTCTCCAAGCTTCTCCGGCACGACCTTCCTGATGTTTGTATGCATCCTAGAGATTATCAAATTAAGATCACTTCGTAATCATGAGCAATGAAGATTCATACTAGAAACTGCGTAGATAACTGGCATATCACAGAAAAATTCTCCAAATAATTCAACACAATCATCAATACTCTCTAAAACAGGAACCCAGAGATATCCGGTTCAAGAGCACGCCTTGTTTCCAATGAAGGTATACTCTACGGGGCAAATGTTAACTAGGTTTTTTACACGGTAGAATTCAATAGGAGTTACAACATTCAGATTAAGCCAAAATGACATAAGACTTGAACCAAAGGACTAAAACAACAAGAAGATGGACTCTAAGAAATAAGAGACCAAAATACACAATCTTTTCAGATAAGCATAGATCTGATCCAATTGGATCGGTATCAATCCGAAATATTGAGTGATGGTTACTTCTAACCACTTGCATTGTACTCCCATCTCTCTGCCCAACTTGTCTACCAAATTTGGTGACATTTGAAGCATCCATGTTCAAGAAGCAAAGACTTATCCAATTCAGACTATAATTCAGTCAAATACATTGGTGAATCACCATCAAAACAAGTCAACAAGCTACAAAATTACATGGAGAGCATTAAAACAAGCAAAGTAGCCATCTGAATAGAAAGTGTACAATAATTGTGTAACTATTTAGATCGGTACCGACTAGAATAGTTTATTCCTATGAAACCCAATTTTCCTGAGCAGCTTCTACATGATGG
Source organism: Allium cepa (assembly GCA_030765085.1). Lineage (NCBI taxonomy): Eukaryota > Viridiplantae > Streptophyta > Magnoliopsida > Asparagales > Amaryllidaceae > Allium > Allium cepa. Next base: position 671,323,690 of record CM060943.1, on the reverse strand, counting down.
ATTTGGTCTTATGGTGAAATGACTTTGACCCAAGTGCTCTCCAACTCCTATAAATACCATCCCATCTGCAATAGAAAAAGGTTCTTATTTAATCACTACCAAACTGAAGGCAACAGCTCTGCCATTGTTTCTTTACTCTTCTTCTCCCACACAACAACCACTAAGGGGAAACTAAGATCCTTTCAGTTGTCTCTAATAGTGGTGGCTTGATCTAACTTTGGAAAGAAGAATCATATTGTAATCCAAACTCTTTTGCAATTGCAGTTGATCAATAAAAGCTATAAAGTGGACATAGTTTCATTAATAGCCGAACCACTATAAAAACCTCTTGTCTCTTTACTTTTTATGCCAATTTTACATTTATTTTCTACATTATTTGCTTTGAGAAATAAGGTTGGTCCTTTCATACTCAAATCAGGGCGTTGATCCATTTTCTATGTTAACAATGCTTTTAATGATGTCCATATCTTGAAAACGACGGGTGGAGTATATGTAGGATACTATTTATGGATATAATCACCTATATTAGTGTGAGCTAGGTCGGCTCTATGAGAATAATAGGTCTTAAATTCTCTAAATACACTCATAAAACCAAATTTGTTCGGGACCAAAATGAAAATGAACATAACCAAGAGATTGGACATAAAGGAAAACAATACTTTGTAAAGCTTATTATCTAGTTATAAAATAACAGTTAATGGTACAAGGGGAAATAACTCAATTTGATTAGCCAAGTTTATCTGCTAAGTTTCAACTAAAGAAAGTTCAAAGTAAAATATTTACTAATCCTTGATATAGTATTTTTCCATATGTACCCTATGATATTCTCCTTTATGTGGAGGAGACACATATCGCCATTCATATTGGGGTTGTTAGAGATCGTTGCATAGGTGAATGAAGACATAGTCCCACATCATCAAAAACAAAGAAGTTTTTAATGTTTACATAATCCTTCCTATCAACCTATATTGGCCCATAGGGTCAGGTAATTTGGTGCGAGGGGAGGACCTATATAGCCATGGTTCAAACAAAAGCCAGCGCACATCGCCCGCCCGTCCAGTCGACCGGCCGGTTGGGTATGGGTTTGGGTTTAGGTCTAATGTGTTACTACCATTTTTTATGAAACAAAGCCTGTTTTGAACAGTATTTTTCAAATAGATGCAAATAATGATGAACAGACATGACTTCTTCAAATAGTGCGACTATTGGTGATGGATGGATGCGACTGTTGGCTCAAAACAGAAACAACTGTTGGGCATTGCAAATGACAAACGAACAGAAACAACTTTTGGACATTGAAGACAAATAGAAACGATTGTTGTTGTTGTAGATGGCTTTTTAATTCAAAAGAATAGACGCAACCTTCTGAGTGGACACAACCATTGAAGGTTATAAAAGGCGGGAATATTGATCACATTCCTCTTTTTTTTCTGTCTTCTTCTTCATCTCCATTATATGCTCAAATCAAAGCATTATTAAGTCACAAAGTAGACATACTCATCATAATCTTATGTGGATTATTCTTCTTTATCTTGGGAAACTTTGCAATATAGTTTTAAGGATATTGCTAAGGCAAACGTCGAATTCCTTATTGTTTTATACCAGTATCTTAATTTTGTGCATTTGCACACATTTTTCATATAGTTCTTACACTGTGTTTTTGATGTTACTTACTATTTTGGTAATACAACCATTTACATTTTAAAACTTTATATTTTTTACTGAAAAGAAATGGCAACAATTGAGTTATCAGCAAAAATCACTACCCACAACAGACCAGATCTGTTTAAAGGAGATTTTGATGATTTCCCAACTTAGCAAAATCAAATGTCGTCAAATCAAACTACGCTGGGACTGCAAAGGTATCCAAAAGAAGAGGAACCTGTGCTAAGATTAAGTGAAACTAGAGAAACACAAAAAGGTATGTATCTGGCTATTGATGCATGGAAACATTTATATGTCCTATATAAGAATTACATTCTAAACTGTCTAGACAAGAAGCTGTACAATGTGTGTGAACCTCATCCGACAGCAAGGCTCTTTGGAATGCACTTGTTGTAAAATACAAGACACTGAATGTCAGTCTAAAGAAATATATTGTAGACAAATTCATGGACTAAAAGATGATAGACTTCTAATCTATGATTGTTCAACTGCATGAACTACAAATTATCATTCATGAACTTGAATCAGAAGGATGTAAAGTTGGAGAATCTTTCTTGGTTAAAGTAATAACGGGAAATCCGATTTCATGGAGAGAATACCACAACTATCAGAAGCATAAAAAGAAGGATATTTCTTTACAAGACCTCATAATTAGATGGAAGATAGAGACAAATAACTATAGGATTACACAACAAAAAAGCAAGGTGACATTTCTTGTAGAAAGGTCAAAGAAGAAAGGACACTTCAAGAAAAACAATAAAAGAATTTTCTCACAGAAGAGGAAAGCACCAGAAAAGAAATTTGATGAAAATAAGCAGCACAAGAAATTTAATGGCAGCTGTTGGGTTTGTAGCAAGATGAGACATGCCATGAAAGCTTGTAGACACAAGAATGAGAACAACTCAGAGACAAAAATGGTGGATAATATGGAAGTGGATGAGTCCAACTTTTTTAGAGTTGTGTCAAAATGCAATTTGGTTTAGAATCCTACACAATGGTGGCTAGATACAGGTACTACTTGACATGCATGTTCTGATAAATCGATGTTTTCCACATACAACAAACTCAATCAGGGAGAAAAAATCTACACTGGTAGTTCTAGCATATCCATGATTGACGGCAGTGGCATAATCATGCTAAAGTTCACCTCTATGAAAACTGTTACATTGAATGATGTGCTTCATGTTCCAGACATCTACAAAAATCTAATCTTTGGATCTATACTGTCAAAGAAGGGATTCCAATGGTCTTAGAGTCAAACAAGATGGTTTTTTCTAAGGATGGAATTTATATAAGAAGGGGATATTTCTTTGATGGCCAGTTTAAGGCAAAGTAGTCGTAGTCGGTAAAAATATCGTATTCCGATTATGTAATAAACAATAATAAAGTTTCTCACATAAGTTCTTTAAAAATGAGAAAACTTGAAAGCCTTGGATTAATTCCAAAATTTCAAATAGATAAAAAATATAAATGTGAGACATGTGTAGAAGCAAAAATGGTCAAAAACCCAATTTATACCATTGGTAGGATTAATGTATCATTGGGTATGATTCAAATTGGTTTATGTGATTTCTAGTTATTACTTGCAAGAGGTGGAAAAAGGAACTTTATCACATTCATTTATACATGAATTTTCTATGTATATCTTTTAAATAGTAAAGATGAAGCAATTACATCATTTATAAAATATAATGCTGAAGTAGAAAATCAACTTAACAAAAAGATCAAGATATTAAGATCAGATCGAGGTGAAGAATATGAATCACCATTTGAACAATACTATGCAGAAAACGGAAGGATTCATTAAAGAACAGCCCCATATTCACCACAACTAAATGGTTTTGCCAAGAGAAAGAATAAAACGCTAAAAGACACGGCTAACGCTATGTGATTAACTACTGGCCTACCAATGAACTTATGGGGGGGAAGCCCTAAATATGTCTATCATGTACTAAATAGGGTTCCACATAGCAAATCAGGAACAATTCCATATGATTTATGAAAAGGACACCTACCAAGTTTCAAATACCATAGTGTGGGGGTGCTTGGCAAAAGTTCTAGTTCTGCATCCCAAGAAAGTCAAACTTAGACCAAAAACTGTAGACCATTACTATCTAGGACCGATCGAAAATAGTAGGCATATAGATTTTTAGTCTTTAAGTCTGATATAAATGACATTAGGATAAATACAATCATGGAGTAAAGAGATGCCTCATTCTTTGAAGATGTGTTTCCGCACAAAAAAATGATCGAACATTTTACCTTAAAAGGACAAGAGAAGAGAGGGATGAACCACATTATGATCAAACTCATCGTGAAAAGGACAAAATTGAACGAAGAAGAAACATAAGCGCAAGAACTTCCAAGTCTTTTGGCTAAGAATTCCTAACCTACATGTTAGAACATGAACCTAAAACTTACAAAGAGGCAATGTCATCTTCAGAATCTTCATCATGGAAAAAAGCGATCAAAAGTGAGATTGATTCAATTCTAAGTAATAAAACTTGACAATTAGTTGAAATTCCACCTATAATAAAACAATTGGTTGTAATGGATCTTCAAGAAGAAGATGAAAGTAGAGGTCTCTATTGAAAAATGTAAAGCCAGATTGGTAGTCAAAGGATATCGTTAAAAAGGTGTAGACTTCTTTGATACTTACTCACCGGTTACACGAATAACCTCTATAAGAATCCTAATAGCAACTTCATCCATCTATAATCTTGAAATTCATCAAATGGATCTAAAAATAGCATTCTTAAATGGAGATATGGATGAGGATGTTTGTATGAAGAAACTTGAAGGTATTATTCCAAGGAAAATAAGAACAAAGTCAGTAGATTAGTCAAATCATTATACAGACTCAAACAAGCTCTGAAATAATAGAATGAATTTTTTTGATAGTGTCATGATGGAAAATGGTTTTTGTATAAATTAATGTGATAAATGTGTCTATTACAAACAATTTAGATGATCTTATGTGATGATTTATCTATATGTGGATGATATATTAATATTTGGTCCAAACATTAAAGTCATAGAGACTATAAAGAAAATGTTAATCAAAAAATTTGATGTGAAAGATTTAGGAGTTGTATGCATTATTTTGCAAATCAAAGTAGTAAAAATACCAAATGAAATGAATTATCTCAGTCACAATGTGTAGAAAAAAGCGATTACACATTTCCAAAATTACGTAATCATAGGAGCAAGAACACATTTCAATCCATCGGAAGCACTGCACAAAAACACTAACAAGAATGTAATGCAACTTGAATAGTCTCGTGTAATAGGATGTTTAATGTATATCAAGCTTGCTTATTTAAAGAGTGAGTCAACTAAGCAGGTATACAAGTAACCCACGGAAGGAATACTGGAAAGCACTACTGAGAATGTCGCGATATTTAAAGACTACAATAAACTTTTTGTTACATTACGGAAAATATCATGCCATCTTAAAAGGATATAGTGATGCAAATTGGATTTTAGATACGAAGTAATCTAAATCAACAAGTGTTTATGTCTTTACCTTCGCAGGAGCAACAGTGTCATGGAAATCTATTAAACAGATAGCTCGATCTACTATGGAATCTGAGTTCATAGCATTAGATAAGTAGACGAAGAAGTAGAATGGCTTCGTCCATTTGTAGAAGATATTCCATTTTGGTCCAAGCCTGCAACGGCCATAATTATTTGCTGCGATAATCAAGCATCGTTAAGTATAGCACAAAAATTTGTGTATAATGGTAAATCATGACATATTCGTCGACCTTATAGCACAGTTAGGCAATTACTTTCAAATGGAACTGTTTCCATTGATTATATAAGAACTAATGATAACCTAGCAAATCCATTTTGCGAAAGTTATCAACAAAGAAAATTGACTGCATATTGAGGGGAATGAGTTTAAAATCCTAAATTAAAAAGAGTTACCTTATACAAAAATCTTTCCCACGACTGGAGATCCCACGAACTAGGATCAATAGGAAAACCAATTCTAAGTAACTCAAGAAGTAATGCATTTGTTGGACTTAGTCCTACTCCATTCCTATGGTGCACAATAGAATGCATACCTGTAAAAGTATTAAATAGTTTAGATATGCTTTTAATGATGTCCGTATCTTGAAAAATTCTAGTGGAGTATATGTAGGATACTCTTTATGGATGCGATCACCTATGTTAGTGTGAGGTGAGTCGGCTCTATAAGAATATTAAGGCTTAAATTCTCTAAGTACACTTGCATATCCAAATTTGTTTAGGACCAAAATGAACACAATCAAGAGATTGGATGTGAAGGGAAACAATGCTTTATTAAGCTTATGTTGGGTTATTCACTAACGGCTGATGATTCAAGATGAAATAATTCTCGATTATCTAAGTATATCCTATAAGTTTTAACCAGGGAAAGTTCAAAGTGAAATATCAACTTATCCTTGATATATTATTTTTCTATATGTACTTTATGATATTCCCATTTGTGTCGGGGAGACATATATCATCATTCATATGGGATTATTAGAGATCCTTGCATAGGTGAATGAAGATATAGTCCCACATTACTAAGAACAAAAAAGTCTTTCATGTTTGCAAACTCCATCCCGTCATCGTATATTAGCCCATAGGGTCAGGTAATTTCTTGCAAGGGGGGACCAATATGGCCATGGTTCAAACACACGCATGTGCAGCCAACCCATCCGGACAATCGGCCAGTAGGGTTCGATTTTAGGTTTGGGTCTAATATGTTACTACTTTTTGCTAGAAAAAAGCCTACTTTGAATAGTGGTTTTTCAAATAGATGTAAACAATGATGAATAGACACGACTATTTCAAATAATGCGACTGTTAGTGATGGATAGATGCGGCTGTTGGCTCAAAACAGAAACAACTGTTGGGCGTTGCAAATGACGGACGAATAGAAATGACTATTGGACTTTGCAAATGACCAACGAATAGAAATGACTGTTGGACGTTGCAAACGACTGACGAACAGAAATAATTGTTGGGTGTTGAAGAAGACTCTTTGATTTAAAATAATAGACACAACCTTCTCAGAGGACGCAACCGTTGAGGGCAATAAAAGGAGAGAAATATTGATCACATTCCTCATTCCTTTTTCTTCATCTTAATCTTCATATTTATTCTATTCTCAAACCAAAGAATTATCAAATCACAGAGTAGACATACTAATCACAATCTTGTGCATATTGTTCTGCTGTATCTTGGGAAACTTTGCAAATAAAGTTTTAAGGAGATTGCAAAGGCGAGCCTCAGAATCCCTTACTATTTATATCAGTATCTTAATTTTGTACATCCATATGCATGTTTTTGTATGGTTCTTACACTATTTTTTTGCTGTTACTTACTGTTTTGGTATTATGACCATCTACATCTTAAAACATTATTGTTTTTACTGAAATAGAAATGACAACGATTGAGTCATCCAAAAAACCGCTACCCCTAATAGACCTGATCCTTTCAAAGGAAATAGTGATGATTTCCAGACTTGGCAAATTCAGATGTTGTTCAATCACCTATGCTGGGTCTGCAAAGGTATCTCGAAGAAGATGAACCTATGCCAAAATTAGGTGAAATTATAGAAACACACAAAGATGTGCTTCTAGCTGTTGATGTATGGAAACATTCAGATTTCCTATGCAAGAATTACATTCGAAACTATCTGGACAAGATGTTGTACAAATAGTGTCAGCCTCATCAAATATCGAAGGCTCTTTAGAATGCACTTGTCGAAAAATAAAAACATAAAGTGTCAGTCTGAACAAATTCATCGTAGTCAAATTCATGAACTACAAGATGATAGACTTCAAATCTGTGATTGTTTAGATACATGAACTATAAATTATCATTCATGAAATTAAATTAATAGGACATAAAGTTGGAGAATCTTTATTGGTTAAAGTAAGAACAGAAAGCTTCCTCCATCATGGAGAGACTACTACAACTATATGAAGCAAAAAAGAAGGATGTTCCTTTACAAGACGTCACAACTAGACTGAAGATGGACTCAAATAACCATGGGATTACATAATAAAAAAGTGAGGAGGCATTTTCTACAGAAGAGTCAAAGAAGAAAGGACGCTTCAATAAAAATAAGAAAAAGAATTTCTAACAGAAAAAGGAAAGCATCAAAAAAGAAATCCAATAAAAATACGCAGTCCATAAAGTTTAATGACGACTATTGGGTTTATGGAAAAATGGAACATGCTGTTAAAGATTGCGGACAGAAGAAATAGAACAATTCAATGTAGATATATGGGCTAACATGGAAGTGGATGAGTCTAACTTTTCTGGAGTTGCGTTAGAATGCAAATTGACTAAGAATCCTACACGGTGATGGCTTGATATAGGTGCTATTCGACATGTATGTTCTGATAAATCCATGTTTTCCACTTACAACAAACTCGATCAGGGAGAAAAATTGACATGGGTAATTCTATAGTATCCATGATTGAGGGCAGTGGCACAATCATCCTAAAGTTCACCTCTGGATAAACTATTACATTGAATAATGTGTTTCATGTTCCAGACATCCGCAAGACCCTTATCTTTGGTCTGTACTATCAAAGAACGGATTTCAAGTGGTCTTCAAGTCAGAAAAGATGGTTCTGTTCAAGGCTAGAATTTATATAGGGAGGGGATATTCATGTGATGGCCTGTTCAAGGAAAATGTAGCCATAGTCGGTAAAAAAATACTATGTATTCTGATTATACAATAAACAAAAATAAAGTTTCCTATTTGTTTGTGCATAAAACTCTATTACGTTATGATAGATTAGGACACATAAGTTTTCAAAAAATGAAAAATCTTGAAAACATAGGATTAATTCCAAAATTTCAAGAGATAAAAATACAAATGTGAGATATGTGTAGAAGCGGAAATGGTCAAAAAACCATTTCATATTATTGATAGGAGTACTGAACCATTGGGAGTGGTTCATACTAACTTATATAATTTTAAGTTATTACCTACAAGAGGCAAGAAAAAGTACTTCATCACATTCATTGTTGATAATACACGATATTGTTATGTATATCTTTTAGATAATAAAGATGGAGCAATTACATCATTTATAAAATACAAAGCTGAAATAGAAAATCAACTTAACAAAAAGATTAAGATATTGAGATCAGATTGAGGTGGAGAATATGAATCACCATTTGAAAATTTCCATGCAGAAAATGGAATAATTCATTAAAGAACAACCCATATTCACCACAACAAAATGGTATTGCCTATAGAAAGAATAGAATTCTAAAAGACACGGTTAACTCTATGCTATTAACTTCTAGCCTACCAACTAACTTGTGGGGGAAAGCCTTAAATATGTCTAATCACATACTAAATAGGGTTTCACACAGAAAAATGGAACAATTCCATACGAGTGATTCGAAATGACACTAATCAAGTTTCAAGTACCTCAAAATGTACGGGTGCTTGGCAAAAGTTCTAGTTTTGCCTTCCAAGAAAGTCAAACTTAGAAAAAAAAAACTATAGACTTTTACTATTTAGGACTTGCCAAAAATAGTAGTGCATACAGATTTTTAGTCTTCAAATTTGATATAAATGATACCAGTATAAATAAAATCATGGAGTCAAAAGATGCCTCATTTTTGAAGATGCGTTTCCATACAAAAAGAATGATCGAACAGTTGACCCTAAAAGGATAAGCAATAAACAAGATGTTCCACTTGACGATCAAACTCATCGCGAAAAGGATGAAATTAAACCAAGAAGAAGCATAAGGGTAAGAACTTCCAAGTCTTTTGGCTCGGAGTTTTTAACATAGATGTTAAAACATGAATCTTAAACTTACAAGAGGCAATGTCATCTTTAGAATCTTCATGTTTGAAAGGAGCAATCAAAAGTTAGATTGCTTCAACTCTAAGTAATAAAACAAAGGAATTAGTTGACATTCCAAGTGGAATAAAACTAATTGGTTTTAAATAGATCTTCAAGAAGAAGGTGAAACTAGATGGCTTTGTTGACAAATATGAAGCCAGATTGGTAGCCAAGGGATATCGTCAAAAATAAGGTGTAGACTTCTTTGATACTCACTCATAGGTTACACGAATAACATCTATAAGAATGGTAATAGCGATTGCATCCATCTATAATGTAGAAATTCATTAATTGGACGCAAAAACAGCATTCTTGAATGGAGATCTCAATGAGGAGATTTACGTGGAGCAATCAGAACGTTTTATTTCCAAGATAAATGAGAACAAAATCTGTAGATTAGTCAATTCATTATATGGACTCAAGCAAGCTTTTGAATAATGGCATGAAAATTTTGGTAATGTCATGATGAAAAATGGTTTTCCAATAAATGAATGTAATAAATGTGTTTACTACAAACAAGTTGGACAATAGTATGTGATGATTTGTCTAAATGTGGATGATATGCTAATCTTTGGTCCCAACATTAAAGTTATAGAGATCATAAAGAAAATACTAATCAACACTTTTGGTATGAAAGACATAGGAGTTGCAGAAGTTATTTTGGGAATCAAAATAATAAAAACACCAAATTGAATTGAATTGTCTCTATCACGCCATAGAAAAAGTGATTGGTAAATTCCAAAATTAAGGAATTAAAGGGGTAAGAACACCTTTTAGTCTATCAAAAGTACTACATAAAAACACTAATAAGAGTGTAATGGAACAAGAATACTCTCATGTAATAGGATGCTTAATGTATGTCGTGAATTGCATAAGACCAGATATTTCTTAAGTCGACTAAGCAGGTATACAAGTAACTCACGGAAGGAACACTGGAAAATACTACTAAGAATGTTGCGATATTTAAAGAGTGCCACAAACTTTTCTTTACATTGCGGAAAATATCCTACCGCCTTAAAAGGATATAGTGATGCAAACTGGATTTCAAATTTATAGGAATCTACATCAACAAGTGGTTATGTCTTTAACCTCGTAGGAGCAGCAATGTCATGGAAATCTATTAATTAAACATGCATAGTTCGATCCACTATGGAATCTAGGCTCATTGTATTAGAGAAAGCAGGTAAAGAACAAGAATGGATTCATCCATTTTTAGAAGATATTCCATTTTGGACGAAACCGGTAACAACCATATGTATCCTCTGTGATAACCATGCAGTGTTAAGTAGAGCTCAAAACTTTGTATATAATGGTAAATCTGGGCACGTTCGTCGAAACCATAACGCAGTTAGGCAGTTACTCTGAAATGGAACTATTTCCATTGATTATGTAAGAACTAATGCTAACCTAGCTGATCCATTTACTAAAGGTTTATCAAGAAAGAAAATTGACTAAGCATCGAAGGGAATGGGTTTAAAAGCCTAAACCAGAAGGAGTTACCTTATACAAAAACCCATCCTAGTGATTGGAGATCCTATAGACTATGATCAATAGGCAAACCAGTTCTGAGTAACTCAAGAAGTAGAGCATTTGTTTGGACTTCATTCTACTCCATTCCTATGGTGCATAATAGAATGCATGCCTACAAAGGGATTAAAAAGGTTAATATATGTTTTTAATGATGTCCATATCTTAAAAACATTAAGTGGAGTATACGTAGGATACTCTTTATAGATGCGATCGTCTATGATAGTGTGAGCTGGGTCGACTCTATGAGAATTTTAAGGCTTAGATTCTCAATATACACTCGAGGAACCAAATTTTTTTGGACCAAAATGAACACAACCAAGAGATTGGACATGAAGGGGAACAATGCTTTGTAAAGCATATTGCCTGGTTATACACTGGTTTATGGTTTAAGATGAAATAATTCACCGATTAGCCAAGTGCATCCTATAAGTTTTAACTATGGAAAGTGTAAAGTGAAATATCTACCTATCCTCGATATAGTATTTTTCCATATGTACTCTATGATATTCGCCTTTGTGTGGGGGTGGCATATATCGTCATTCATAAGGGGAATTGTTTGAGATCCTTGCATGGGTGAATGAAGATATAGTCCCATATTTCCAAAAACAAAGAAGTTTTCCTATTTATATACTCTTTCCCATCAACCAATATTGGCCCTTAGGGTCTGGTAATTTTGTACGAGGGGGAGGATGTAATGCCCCAGCTCTATGGTCACAATAACAAAGAGTATTAAAAGAAATACTGTCTGTTATTATGAAGAATAAGGCTGGATAGGAGCGGCCATCAGTAGTTAGGCCTTACACTAGTATTGCTTATCGCGATAGGAGTGGTATATATTTTTATTTTTCATCTCATATTTATTTACTCCCATCGACATACCCAATTCTAGTATAAAACGAACTACGATGGTTCATAATAGTTTAGGACAATATATATAATAATAACACAGATAAAGTAAATGCGGAACACAAATATAACAGAAAGTCTCATATATATATAACTGATGTCAGTTGATATACATGTGATACAATACATATGATACAACTACACTGTTGACTCTGGAAGTTACATATACAAGTACATTATCGTGAATAATATACATGGATATACAACATCCTATACAAATAAACTGACTACTAAACATGACGATGACTACTCCATAAGATATGAAGAGACTTCATAGCTCAAGCAGCAACTCAAAGTAAGATATCAACAACCTGTAAATACTTGGTCTGACCCGAGTATTGAATGCAGAAGAAAATAATACACGGGTCAGTCTAATTCAAACTCAGTTATTAGTGTACAGAAGCAATAATAATTAAATATGAATAGATGACAGTCACAATAAATTCCGTCTATCCAACTCTTCTAGGAGAGAATCGGATAACGGTAAATATAACACGTAATAGTGTTAAACAACAAATCAGCAGATTCAAAATATCAACAAAGATAAGTGAAAAGACTATCAATGAAGATAATTTAGAAAACATCAGAATTGCCTAATTGGCAATTAACAAAAAAATCTAATTATTAAATAAATAATTAGAAAATCAGAATCTAATTATCAAATAGATAATTAGACAACAACAAAAGCATTGAATCAATCCAAATCAATTTAAACTACTGAAATGCCACTTAAAAACATCAAAACCGATTGGCTGCAGTACACGCACGCGTGCACTGCCTCGCCAATACTGTCTATGAAATACGCAGAAGATTAATGGATCAAAAGTAAATAAAGTGTCAATGAAAATCAATGCTATGTGGCTGCAGCACACGCACGCGTGCACTGCCTCGCAACTACAACGTTTATAATGGTTTTCAGCACAAGGTCAAACCCGAGTTTTTAAAACTGGGTTCAACTCAATGTACAAATCAATGTACAAGTAAAGGAAAATGGTCAAGACATCTAAACAAGTCTCGACCAAAAATCAGCGATTCAAGTCAAGCTACTCAATATATCAAGTTCACAAAGGTAACTACACAATATAAATGAACCTGAACCAAGACATGCCAAAGTAGGCACGAAATATGGCATACACATCTTGACTCAAATGAAGGTCAGGTCAGAATATATAAAAACATCAGAATACACCGATGAATCAAGGCAGGGTATTGAAGTGAAAGTATTAACTGCCACTCAAAAGAGCAGACAATTTCCATCCCAAAATACATAACCAGTGACACGATAATTGTCAAATCACAGACACAAGTGCACCAAGGCCAGAAATCCAACCCAATGCGAGCCAGACCAGAAAATAGTGAGGTGATCAGAGATGCAGGCTCGGGTACAACAGGCAAAGGCGAATGAACTCGACAGTAAATCAGCCCAAACAAGTAAATACAAATGTGAACCAACAGAGGTCACAACAAGTGATGTGACATGTGTGTAACAGTGAAACTGAGCAGTGCAATCTTCAAAAATATCAAACCCCATTACATTCTCAGGAATACACATTAAGTATGCATCCTGACCCAAAGCAGTGTATTAATATGCACTACTACATGCACAGTGAACTTAAATGTGCAATTTAAAACATTGAAGGATATGAATACAAGAGATCGTCACTGAGAAGTAAGGCTTTGCATACACATGAACCAAGTTCATATATACAACAAACACAAGAAACAAACTTAACAATGCAAACGAGGCAAGGCTACAAATCAAATGAACAACAATACCAGTTTCGAACAAATATGCATCAGTAAAACAATTCCATACTTGCACATAACACCAAGGTGTACAAGTGTATTTGCATATTAAATATGCGAACAAAAGTTGTAATGAACAACAAAATGCTCTCAAGTGTCTACATATTAATATGCAAAATCAAAGTTGCGGTGAAACAATCAAAAATTCTCTAGTGCTATCAGAAGTCAAGACCAAAGTCACAAAAGAGTCAGCAACACCAAGTGATCAAACATTATCACATAACAAGACAGGGTCGAAATCAAATAGCTTCGAAGGACCGAAGTCATTGAAGCAACAAGTAAAAATCGAACAAGTCAAGTATGCTACTGGGTTGAACGTACAACCAAAAGTCGCCAGCAAAATCAAAGCCGTCAGAGAATTCAAAACGACAGATTCAAACCAAAATCAAGAATCAGGTTATATGAAATTGGCAAAGTTAGGGAAAGCAAAATCAACTGTCACAAAAATGCCAAGGCCGATTTTTAAACAAGTCAGTGCCCAATTCAAACCAATTCAACATCCAAAAATCAAGTCTAGGCCGAAACAATGAAACGCAATAAGCAAACGAGGTCAAAGAATTTGAATTAGATGTGAGTATAAATTACTCACTTTTGGCTGACGCGAAATGAAGCAGTCGCAGTGAGCAACGAGGGATCGATCGAGCAAGGCCACACGCGAATGATCATTGATTCGATCGGCAGAGGCGCGACCACGAAGAATTGAAGAAGTCGATTGCCGAAGCCCTAATTTCGAAAAGAGGAATAAGCGAAAGGAGTGGCCGCCATTTTTGTTTGCTCGGTGGTTAGGTTTTGGGTTATGGAAAAATGAATGAACGGGTTTAAATTGAAGATGGGAGGAACGGTTATACCCTTAGTTAATTATCACTACCCAAACAGAGAAACATGACCCGAGATTCAAATTTACAAAGCTCAACCCTTAACCAAAATTTTCAAAAGAATATCAACTTGATTCAAAACTTCAAATAGCAATCAGTCAACAGATTAATTGTTAATGACGATTATAAATTGGGAAAAACCCCGGGTTGTTACAGACTCCCCTCCTTATAAAAATTGCGTCCGCGCAATTTTCATAATTAAAGTCGTCAATAACAATTATTTTTCTAACATAAACTGGTTAAGCTAGAAAAATAAAGTCGGAAATACAAACACCAAAGAAATCTTTTGAATTCAATAAAAGAAATTCAAAAATTCTCAACAAAATCTAACCATCGAAAAGAAAATCAGAAAACAACAAAACTGAAGAAATGCAATCATCAGCAATATTCAATTATCAATTAGATAATTAAAATTCAGAAATCACAAAACAACAATATCTAATTATCGATACGATAATTAGAAACCAGCAAAATCTAATTATCAACAAAGGTAATTAGGAAAACAAAATTCGCAAATCATATCTAGTTATCCAACAGATAAATAGAAAACACGAACTTCATAATTAGCAAACTCTAACTATCAACAGAGATAGATAGAAAACAGCAATTCAATATAATCAACATAATCTAGAATCAATTAGAAACTAGAAAATCTTGTAATCAGTAAATTTAGCAATTACCTAATTATCAAAACGATAATTAGAATTCTCAAATCAAAAAAATATTTAATTATCTCAAGCGATAATCAAATCTCAAATCAACAAATATTCGATTATCAAAAACGATAATCAAATCTCAAATCAACAAATATTTGATTATCAAAAACGAAAATCAAATCTCAATCAACAAATATTCGATTATCAAAACGATAATCAAATCTCATATCAACAAATATTCGATTATCAAAAACGATAATCAAATTTCTCAAATCAACAATTATTCGATTATCAAAAACGATAATCAAATCTCAAATCAACAAATATTCGATTATCAAAACGATAATCAAATCAACAAATATCTGATTATCAAAAACGATAATCAGAACTCATATCAACAAATATCCGATTATCAAAAACGATAATCAAATTTCTCAAATCAACAATTATTCGATTATCAAAAACGATAATCAAATCTCATATCAACAAATATTCGATTATCAAAAACGATAATCAAATTTCTCAAATCGACAATTATTCGATTATCAAAAACGATAATCAAATCTCAAATCAACAAATATTCAATTATCAAAACGATAATCAAATCAACAAATATCTGATTATCAAAAACGATAATCAGAACTCATATCAACAAATATCCGATTATCAAAAACGATAATCAAATTTCTCAAATCAACAATTATTCAGTTATCAAAAACGATAATCAAATCTCAAATCAACAAATATTCGATTATCAGAACGATAATCAAATCAACAAATATCTGATTATCAAAAACGATAATCAGAACTCATATCAACAAATATCCAATTACCTGCAGATAATTGGAAATAACAAATATCTAGAAATCAATTAAGATAATCTAGAAAATCAACATAAAAGGTTGGATCGATCCCATCAGATGGCGAGTTTTTAGCTACGCCGCACGTGCATCTCAGAGTGGCCGAAGCCTACCAAGTACTATAAGTTTCGGCGCCCATCAGATTGACCCGGAGGTCCGCAGAGTGACCCGAAGGTCTAGTACTGGTATTTGACCTGAAGTTCCGCAGAGTGGCCCGAAAGCCCAACAAATGACCCGAAGGTCCAGCAGAGTGGCCCGAAAGCCCAACAAATGACCCGAAGGTCCATCAGAGTGGCTCGAAAGCCAAATAAAATCATCAGAATCATCAAACAGCAAATATTTCAATTAACGAGTCCGAAGTTAACCAAAATAGTAAACGCACATGTCCCATAACCACGTGTTTTACTAAATTGTTTAAATCTCTTCATCGTTTCCTTGAAAGTGCAAAATGGTGTATTTTAAATAAATAACATTTCACATTCTCAAACGGACAAGTCCGGAATTAAGCGAATCAGTAAAGGAAAGGGGTCATAGTCCTCGATTTTGCTGAAATGTTTAAATCGCTTCCTCTTTCCTTTGAAAGCGCAAAATGCAAAACTTCTGAAAACAATTTCATTTATTTCATAAAAATAATAATTTACATTATCAAACGGACAAGTCCGGAATTAAGCGAATCAGTAAAAGAAAGGGTTCATAGTCCTCGATTTTGCTGAATTGTTTAAATCTCTTTCTCATTCTTTTGAAAACGTAAACTGAAAAATTTTGAAAACAATTTTTATATATATATTTTTTTAAAACGCTTTTTTTAATCACGTGATCAAATCAGCAACATAAGTAGCAATTCGATAATGAAATTGTACTACTCAAAACACCATAAAAACAGATCTCAAAATCAGCATTGCGGAATAACCGCTTGAAAATCCACTTTAAAATTTGACGGTTACTGAATTCAAAGTGACAGTAATTTTTAAACGTCAAAATCTCATCAAAATAATTCACATCAAAATATAATATCAGTGAATTTTCATTCATTAAAAATGTCAACAAAACACCTTGCTTCAAAATATAGCATTGGTGTAAAAATCCCGTTATAAGAATAACGGCAACAAAATACGTTTCATAACCAAGCATCGGCTCAAAGTAAAATTAGTGCAGTCACGTGCAACTCAAATTTGCACGTACACTACAAAATGAAGAAAGAAATCATTCAATTATATCTTCAATGAAGATATTTTAAAACAGCAAAAATCTACTCATGTATGATTAGCATCAAAGAAAACCAGCAAGAATTCCAACAAATCAAAACCACTTGTTAAACAACATAATGAAATTAAATTCATTTTTTTTTTCTTTTTGATTTTTAAATCAAAATAATTATCGGTTGTACTCAGCGAAGACAGTCTCACTGTTTCCGCTGCGCATTTTGATAAATAGAACAGAAATCAATCAATCATCAAAACACAATTACACTTTTATTTTTAAATAAAGATATTTAAAAATTTCATCTAATTTTCCAAACTTTAGTTTTGAATCAAAGAACAAATAAATCATCGACAAATAGTTGTAACACATGTTCCATCTAAGTTATGTTTTATATTATGTCCATAAACCCCAAGCTCTGATACCAACTGTAACGCCCCACCTCTATGGTCACAATAACAAAGAGTATTAAAAGAAATACTGTCTGTTATTATGAAGAACAAGGCTGGATAGGAGCGGCCATCCGTGGTTAGGCCTTACACTAGTATTGGTTATCTCGATAGGAGTGGTATATATTTTCATTTTTCATCTCATATTTATTTACTCCCATCGACATACCCAATTCTAGTATAAAACGAACTACGATGGTTCATAATAGTTTAGGACAATATATATAATAATAACACAGATAAAGTAAATGCGGAACACAAATATAACAGAAAGTCTCATATATATATAACTGATGTCAGTTGATATACATGTGATACAATACATATGATACAACTACACTGTCGACTCTAGAAGTTACATATACAAGTACATTATCGTGAATAATATACATGGATATACAACATCCTATACAAATACACTGACTACTAAACATGACGACGACTACTCCATAAGATATGAAGAGACTTCATAGCTCAAGCAGCAACTCAAAGTAAGATATCAACAACCTGTAAATACTCGGTCTGACTCGAGTATTAAATTCAGAAGAAAATAATACATAGGTCAGTCTAATTCAAACTCAGTTATTAGTGCACAGAAGCAATAATAATTAAATATGAATAGATGACAGTCACAACAAATTCCGTCTATCCAACTCTTCTAGGAGAGAATCGGATAACGGTAAATATAACACGTAATAGTGTTAAACAACAAATCAGCAGATTCAAAATATCAACAAAGATAAGTGAAAAGACTATCAATGAAGATAATTTAGAAAACATCAGAATTGCCTAATTGGCAATTAACAACAAAATCTAATTATTAAATAAATAATTAGAAAATCAGAATCTAATTACCAAATAGATAATTAGACAACAACAAAAGCATTGAATCAATCCAAATCAATTTAAACTACTGAAATGCCACTTAAAAACATCAAAACCGATTGGCTGCAGTACACGCACGCGTGCACTGCCTCGCCAATACTGTCTATGAAATACGCAGAAGATTAATGGATCAAAAGTAAATAAAGTGTCAATGAAAATCAATGCTATGTGGCTGCAGCACACGCACGCGTGCACTGCCTCGCAACTACAACGTTTATAATGGTTTTCAGCACAAGGTCAAACCCGAGTTTTTAAAACTGGGTTCAACTCAATGTACAAATCAATGTACAAGTAAAGGAAAATGGTCAAGACATCTAAACAAGTCTCGACCAAAAATCAGCGATTCAAGTCAAGCTACTCAATATATCAAGTTCACAAAGGTAACTACACAATATAAATGAACCTGAACCAAGACATGCCAAAGTAGGCACGAAATATGGCATACACATCCTGACTCAAATGAAGGTCAGGTCAGAATATATAAAAACATCAGAATGCACCGATGAATCAAGGCAGGGTATTGAAGTGAAAGTATTAATTGCCACTCAAAAGAGCAGACAATTTCCATCCCAAAATACATAACCAGTGACACGATAATTGTCAAATCACAGACACAAGTGCACCAAGGCCAGAAATCCAACCCAATGCGAGCCAGACCAGAAAATAGTGAGGTGATCAGAGATGCAGGCTCGGGTACAACAGGCAAAGGCGAATGAACTCGACAGTAAATCAGGCCAAACAAGTAAATACAAATGCAAACCAACAGAGGTCACAACAAGTGACGTGACATGTGTGTAACAGTGAAACTGAGCAGTGCAAGCTTCAAAAATATCAAACCCCATTACATTCTCAGGAATACACATTAAGTATGCATCCTGACCCAAAGCAATGTATTAATATGCACTACTACATGCACAGTGAACTTAAATGTGCAATTTAAAACATTGAAGGATATGAATACAAGAGATCGTCACTGAGAAGTAAGGCTTTGCATACACATGAACCAAGTTCATATGTACAACAAACATAAGAAACAAACTTAACAATGCAAACGAGGCAAGGCTACAAATCAAATGAACAACAGTACCAGTTTCGAACAAATATGCATCAGTAAAACAATTCCATACTTGCACATAACATCCAGGTGTACAAGTGTATTTGCATATTAAATATGCGAACAAAAGTTGTAATGAACAACAAAATGCTCTCAAGTGTCTACATATTAATATGCAAAATCAAAGTTGCAGTGAAACAATCAAAAATGCTCAAGTGCTATCAGAAGTCAAGACCAAAGTCACAAAAGAGTCAGCAACACCAAGTGATCAAACATTATCACATAACAAGACATGGTCGAAATCAAATAGCTTCGAAGGACCGAAGTCATTGAAGCAACAAGTAAAAATCGAACAAGTCAAGTATGCTACTGGGTTGAACGTACAACCAAAAGTCGCCAGCAAAATCAAAGCCGTCAGAGAATTCAAAACGACAGATTCAAACCAAAATCAAGAATCAGGTTATATGAAATTGGCAAAGTTAGGGAAAGCAAAATCAACTGTCACAAAAATGCCAAGGCCGATTTTTAAACAAGTCAGTGCCCAATTCAAACCAATTCAACATCCAAAAATCAAGTCAAGGCCGAAACAATGAAACGCAATAAGCAAACGAGGTCAAAGAATTTGAATTAGATGTGAGTATAAATTACTCACTTTTGGCTGACGCGAAATGAAGCAGTCGCAGTGAGCAACGAGGGATCGATCGAGCAAGGCCACACGCGAATGATCATTGATTCGATCGGCAGAGGCGCGACCACGAAGAATTGAAGAAGTCGATTGCCGAAGCCCTAATTTCGAAAAGAGGAATAAGCGAAAGGAGTGGCCGCCATTTTTGTTTGCTCGGTGGTTAGGTTTTGGGTTATGGAAAAATGAATGAACGGGTTTAAATTGAAGATGGGAGGAACGGTTATACCCTTAGTTAATTATCACTACCCAAACAGAGAAACATGACCCGAGATTCAAATTTACAAAGCTCAACCCTTAACCAAAATTTTCAAAAGAATATCAACTTGATTCAAAACTTCAAATAGCAATCAGTCAACAGATTAATCGTTTAATGACGATTATAAATTAGGCAAAACCCCGGGTTGTTACAGACTCCCCTCCTTATAAAAATTGCGTCCCCGCAATTTTCATAATTAAAGTCGTCAGTAACAATTATTTTTCTAACATAAACTGGTTAAGCTAGAAAAATAAAGTCGGAAATACAAAAGCCAAAGAAATCTTTTGAATTTAATAAAAGAAATTCACAAATTCTCAACAAAATCTAACTATCGAAAAGATAATCAGAAAATACCAAAACTGAAGAAATGCAATCATCAGCAATACTCAATTATCAATTAGATAATTGAAATTCAGAAATCACAAAATAGCAATATCTAATTATCGATACGATAATTAGAAACCAGCAAAATCTAATTATCAACAAAGGTAATTAGGAAAACAAAATTCGCAAATCATATCTAGTTATCCAACAGATAAATAGAAAACACGAACTTCATAATTAGCAAACTCTAACTATCAACAGAGATAGATAGAAAACAGCAATTCAATATAATCAACATAATCTAGAATCAATTAGAAACTAGAAAATCTTGTAATCAGTAAATTTAGCAATTACCTAATTATCTAAACGATAATTAGATTTCTCAAATCAAAAAAATATTTAATTATCTCAAGCGATAATCAAATCTCAAATCAACAAATATTCGATTATCAAAAACGATAATCAAATCTCAAATCAACAAATATTCGATTATCAAAAACGATAATCAAATCTCAATCAACAAATATTCGATTATCAAAACGATAATCAAATCTCATATCAACAAATATTCGTTAATCAAAAACGATAATCAAATTTCTCAAATCAACAATTATTCGATTATCAAAAACGATAATCAAATCTCAAATCAACAAATATTCGATTATCAAAACGATAATCAAATCAACAAATATCTTATTATCAAAAACGATAATCAGAACTCATATCAACAAATATCCGATTATCAAAAACGATAATCAAATTTCTCAAATCAACAATTACTCGATTATCAAAAACGATAATCACATCTCATATCAATAAATATTCGATTATCAAAAACGATAATCAAATTTCTCAAATCAACAATTATTCGTGTAACGACCCGCCGCTCTGACCGCCCTCAGTCGGTAATTAAACCAACTAGAAACGTTCAAAATGACGGATTGTTATTTAGTTGATAACATTTAAACAGAATCAGTCGCAGAATCTAGAATAATAATAACATTTCACATAAATGAACTTTTCTTTTTATATACAAATATCAGAGTTATACAATGAAATACATTTTTATACAGCGGAACAATTTTATTTAATTAAGTACAAGAAAATTTTTCTGAAAAGCTTTAGTGATGCTTTAATACCCCTCTCTCTCTAACTTCGCTGCGAGAAAATCTCCGAGCTGTAAAAATACTCGGTCTGACCCGAGCGTTTATTGCAAAACACAAAAACACTCGAGTCAGGACTAATCTTAATTCAAGTAATTGAATTTGCAATGAATTGAAATAAAATGGTAACAGCCCAAATTACAGTGTGTAAACTATGCAACAGAGATGATGAATCACATGAATCAATTTAAATCTATTATGGATTTCCATATTAATAACTTCAATTTTTAAAATCTGTCAATCCTGTGTGGCTGCAGTAAACACATATATTCATACACATGTGCACTGCCTCGCCAAATCGTGTGCACCAAACAAAAACACAGCTATCAGACCAAAACAAAGTCAGCTACATATCAAGTTCGAGTGTCATCAACCAAACAGTAGCAAAAGAAGTACAGTACGCAACAACAGCCAGTGCAATGAACAAAGAACACAAGTACAGGCAGCAGTCTCAAGTGACACAGTTGCAAACCACAAAATAACATTAAAGGCAAAGACTCAGCAATGTCAAAGCCAAGAAGAAACTACATGACAAACTCAATACAGTCCAGATAATCAAGCCAGAGCCACCCAAGTGCAGGGCAATTGCAAAGTGCAGTAGAACTACAATAGTGCATACAACAGAGACCAAAGACAAGCATACATGAATGTATGTATAAAAATGATCAGCAACTACAAAGTGCGGTGGAACTACAGAAATGCACCAATGCAACAAAATTCAAAAACTCTTAATGACAATCTTAATGATGACATATATGGTAGTGCAGACTATAATTGAGTGCAACAAAATAACCCAAATGCAACAGTTATACCAACATAGTGCAACAATGAAGCACTGAATAATATGCAGACCAGAAACATCAAGTCCAAATGCAACAGAATGGTACAAGTGCAACAGAACTCCACTGTGAATATTAACAACATGATGAGCAACGCAAGGGCAGTGGACAGTGCAGACAAAAATGAAAGATACCAGTGAATGGAAAGACATACATGAACATGAAGACTGGAACAACTACAAAGGTTCAAGGCTGAGACAAACCCAATGCACCAATGCAACAATATACAAGGTGCAGACAACTCAACTCACAGCAATGCATGCTACAACAACAGAGACCGCAGCTACTACACAACACAGCAGCAATCAAGATGGTGTTTACAACAATTGTTTGAAACAATTTAATTTTACACTTACTATCATACTTTAATAACCATAAAAATACTTTTTATTTATTTAAAATGATTGGCAAGTTAAGCTATGTTGCTTGGTGCCTAAAAATCAAAGCAATAAATCTATATTTCGAAAGCAGGCAATGTAAAACACTAAAATTGGAAGTAAATACATGAAACTTTGAAATATATATATACACTCATATTTGGTAAAAATATGCGCATCCAAGTTTTAACATAACTTTAAACTAGTAGTTATCAAGTAAAACTATGATAATATATGCCCATACGTACTAGCTCAAATTCTAATACACACACAAGTGCAAAGAACAGCTGATGTTTTAAAAGAAAAAGAAAAGGTGCTAGGCCTTTAAAATAAGCATGTACCAGTACTAGATAATAAGCTATATCATATAACAAACATGACAGCACACATCCATATTCCCTTCCATGGCAAAGTGGCTTTGTACCAAAGCAAAAGGACAAAGCAAAATAAAACACTATCTATGTAAGGACGCAAGCAATAAATGCAAAAGCAAAAATATATATGACCACTTTAAGCTATAGGTTAAGCTACAGGCAAAGATCATTGCATCAGTGTTAAAACAGCAAAATTTGCTACCATCACAAAATAAAACTTTGCACTTAAGCCCAAATTAATGTGTTCAATTGCGTTATGGTCTTGTACATAACCATTCATCACAATAAGGTAGGGAACGTGACTCACCAAAGCAACATGCTGATGTAGGACATAGCAATTAAATGCAACAGGGCAATGTAAGGCATGACAATTCCAAAAGAAACAAGGGACGTATCAGGCAATTTGAGGTGTGTACTTGAAATTCCCAAAGCAAATGGAACCAACAGTGAAATATGTACAAATTCCCATGGCTATAGGGTATTATGCGAACAGATTTTCAAGGCATTCGTGACTTATTTTCACAGCAACATGCAGTGAAGGATGAACAGAGTCAAGGCAACAAATTATGGAAAATTCAACAGGTAAGGGATGAAGCACATTCAAGGTAACTACCAATATGGGTGCGTAACCAATTTCAAGGTTGCGGTTAATTTACAGTGAGCACTGTTAACAGAGGATGAACTAAAAATTTGCAACCATGGAAACACAAAATTATTATCTCAATTCACGATCATTTATTATAAAACCAAATGCATACAGATCAGTACTTTACTAATTCATTACTGAAACACATATTACAGATATATTTAAGAATTTGATATGGTTTACTTGTTGAGCCTGATACTCATTTTCTAGTAGAAGAAAGAAAAACTTCAAAACTTGCTTTTAATTTTATTTCTGGCTCACTAGTGCAAGTTTTAAAACACCTTTCTCTTTTTTTTCCTTGCTTTGTAATCCAATTTTTCCTTTTCAACAGAAGATGGCAGGGTAACTTAAAAGCTTTCACTGTAACTAAATGTTACCGGGGAAAAAAAAGAACAAGGAAAACAGTGTTCCCAAGGAAAATCAAACATAAGCATACTATTCATTAAATTCGAAGCCATAGCATCCATGCAGAGATTCAAGCACAACAATCAATCCACAAGCCAAAACAACTCACTTTCAAGCAAATCTAAAACTTTACTTTAAGCATGCATCAAAACATAAATCAGATCAAGGTAAGGTTTGCTCACAAGTATCTGTTCTTATCAGTTTAAAAACAAAATTTATAGCATCTGTTCCCATCAGTTTGAAAACAAAATTTATAGCATCTGTTCTCATCAGTTTAAATCAAATTACCAGAGCAAATGATAGCAAATAACACCCAACAAACAAACATGCAGTGTTTTATCTGTTCTTATTAGTTTAAATTCAAATAACCGAGCAAATGATAACAAATGACACCCCAAATCATAGCATGCAACCAAGCACCCAAATCAAACAAATCTAAAAACTTGAATAAAAATTAATCGTGAGAAAAAAACTCACCTTAACTCGAATCGAACAGCCGAGGTGAGAATGAGCACAATCGAATGAAGATCGAAGCCCCCAATTGGATCGCAAGCCCTAGTTTAGCTTCAAAGAGAAACGAACGAGGAGAACACGGCCGCCATTATTTTTATTTTCTTTTTCTTTATTTTTTTTTCGTATGAAATCTGAAATGATGGAGGGAGGGCGAAAATAAAAAGAAGAGACAGCGTACGCGATGGCAAGCGTACAGAGTAGGGTGGCTGAAGGTACGCGATTTTTTTGTAGAGGAGATACATAGCAGTGTACTAGAGATTTTGTAATCTCCTTTTTCTCTTATTTTATTTCATTATCATTATCATTTTTATTTTATTTTCAAATACAATTTGTTATTTTATTTTTTCCAAATACAATTTGTTTTCAACACGAATTCTAACGCGTTTAGGTGCCGTTTGCTCACATATCAACTACGAACGCCACGAAAATTGAAATCCGATAATAATTCAATATTACGGACCCAATGGAACTGGTTTCGTCGAATTCCGAGACCGTGCCTCGGAAGGCTATTTTTAAATTCAAATTGAACGAAAAAAATTCCAAAACTGAACAAATTATTTTCAAATTCAATTTTGAAGCTTTTATTATCTTCAGTATTATCAATGTGAATTTTCTAAACCTTTGACATATTTTTAATCAGCTTAAAATTGAAGATTCAAATCTTTATTCAACTTTCAATAGATTAAATTTTAAAATTTAATCGCCAATTCATAGTTATATTGGGAATTCAATTTAAACCATCATTCAAATATTTAAAATTAATTAAATATTTACAATTACAATTGTTCAAAATTCAGGGCCGTTACAATCTCCCCTCCTTAAAAGAATTTCGTCCCAAAATTACAAGTAAGGAAAAATGATTGTTAAAATTTCACCGATATTTATATCCTACACAATTTTTTATCAAGTTCGAAACTTATTAAAAATAAATGAATATAGGATTCATTCTATTTGTTTTATCTCACTAGCTTTTTTCATTATCTCCTGGTTCATTAATCTCTACAATCAAGATGCAAAAGTCTTTTACCAAAAATTTCGACTTACAATACTCAAATTTAAATTTGAAATTCTTCATTTAAGAGATTTACATAATATATATTTTCCAAAGCTGTGGACTTTCAAAACGTTTCAAAAATCCTCTTCCTTAGTTCATTAGGTTGGAATTTTGAAATTTCAATTTCAGATTATTGATTTGCTATTCAAAGTTTGAAAATACTTGCTAACTCGAAATTTAACAAGTCTATTGTCGTTCTTACAGACATTAGGCATACGCTTGCCAGGCGCAAGTCTAAAAATCTCTAAGTACTAAATATACTTGCTTCAATTCCCAGTGAAAATACTTTTAAAAATTCTTTTAAAAATGGATATGGAAAGCACGTTCCCCCATGGATCACAGTTTACCCGGCGATTGCGCTACTATCCCAGTAGAATCGCTTGTAAACTATAGATTTCTCATCTCTTGAATTTCGCCATGGTTGTTGCATAGATCGCAGTTTACTTGGCGGTTGCGCTACTATCCCAGTAGAGTCGCTTGTAAACCTAGGCATCTCGCCTCTCGAATTACGCTATTTCATATCATCTAGATCGCGGTATACCCGGCGATTACGCTACTATCCCGGTAGAATCGCTTGTACCCATAGGCATCTCGCCCCTCGAATTCCGCTAGTTCCCGATCCCAAACACGATGATCCATCGTGGGGGATTTTAGTCCGAATGGACATTCCACATATGGAAATTCAACGTAGCTACGAATTTCAAATGGACACTCATATCGAGTTCCAATACCTTCTCCAATTTTAAATGGAAGGTACTTTTCCATATCCTCAGTTTGGAAAACATAATATCATACATACATAGTACTTCATTTCATAGTTCGTACATATCATACCTATGTGAACTTACATAAGTTTTCCATAACAATTTCTTTCCAAACCAATGGTTTTCGAATTTATCGTATTCTCATATATACGTTCTGAAAACCACAATATTTCATATCCATAACAAATAGAGGATTCACAAATTTTCCATTTCATTATCCATTTCAAATTTTCCTCTAAGCCGATTTGGAATTTTAAGGTTATCTCAAACCCAATTCACATTCATAATTCAATTTATTATCGACTTCACACTCGATTTGGATTTCACGTTACATCGTCAATTCTCAACACATAATTGATGTCTATCGATATATAACCTCTGAGCTCGTATGTCTCAGAGAAGGGTGTTAAGCTAAGAGAATAAATTCTCCGCCACCAACAGATATATATTTAATAGAGATCAATTGATATGTCATCAATTCACAATGTTAGACATACAATCCAAATCACCCATTCAAAATTAAAAGTTGAACTAATTGTTCAAATTTCCCAAAAATATCTTTACAAGATATATAGTTCTCCACACTTAACCATTTGAAAACAAATTTCAAATCATTTTTCACCTTTCAATCTCTGAAAACAAATTTCAAAGCAATTTCCTTAAACGGAAACATTTCCAAATATTTATCCATTTTAAACTTAAAATGGTTCACTTAAATCAATCAAATAAATCCTTGCCGATTTATTTTAAACTTACGTTCCAAATCCGTAAATTTATTTCCACACTTCAAAAATAAATCAATATTTATTTTTAACAAATTTCCCTTTCTTTTATAAATTCCATAATGAATTTACATTTCCAAAATATCTATGAATATACGATTTTCAAATCGATTTCACATATTCATTTTTAATTTATCTTTAAAAGATAAAATCTCAAAACATTCACTTTTCACTTTATCTTTAAAAGATAAAATTTCAAACCTTTCATTTCATATTGGAAAATATTTCCATACTTATTTAATAATAAGTAATTCACAAATCCATTTATTTTCAACACTTTGAAAATATTCAATATACTCAAATCATAATTAAGTATATATTTCATTCTTAAAGGAAATCATTATTTAAACACATTAACTTGAGTCAAAACGAAGGTTGCGTAAAACATCGTTACGACGACCCAAAATCACTAGTATAGGGATTCAAATTAAAAATAGATATATAAATCCCAATACTAAATAAAACTTTTCCTTTCAGAAACCATTTACTATAACAACAATGTTATAGTCCACCATTTCCTTTTATTTCTCTCGAAAACGTCTATTTCAACAATGAGTGTTGAAATCTATGCTTTCGATTCTTAATGCATTTTAAAACATCTTTAAAACCATTAACTTCATTTTCTACATGTTCAAATTCAAATTCATCACTGAATCTATTAAATCTATTATGGATTTTCATGTTGACAAACATCAAATTTGAAATCTAAATCCCATTTGAATTTTTTTCATTTGCTTTTCATTTCCAAAATAATCAACTAGTTCTTTAGTAAGCCATTCATCGACTTGGTTCCATTAGGTTCATATTTCCATATTAACTATTTTAGACATTAGTATAAACTTGAAATATAAGCTTTACATCAAAACTTTTTTTATTCATACAGTTAAGTCGACAATTAAATTTCCTATCAAAATTTGCAATCCTCATTAGCAAAGGTCGGATCATTCAATCATTTTCCCAAGACATATCCCTTTTTTTGTAATAATATATTCACTGTCCCAAAATTACGAATATATCTCCTTTAACAACTTTTATGTTCCATTTATCAAATTCAATTGGTTTCAAATTTATAAACAATCTTTACCAATTCCACTACTATTTATAAAACTTCGATTCATAATCTCCTTTTATCACTTCAATTCAATTTATATAACTCAGTTATATACAAAAGTCCATATTATAAGTTAAGTACTTATAATCCATTTATTTACAAATCATTCTTCAAAACATTTGAAATCAATTTTCAAACGAATTCAGAATCAAATCCCCAAGTTATAGTTCAATGATCCGCTTTGGCTATAATTAAATTTACATGTCATTTTATTTTCCAATTATTTCGGAGATATTCAAAATATTCGATTTAAACCAATTTAAACCAATTCGTTAATTCACTTAACTTATATTTCATTTTTCGTAAATCTCAACAAATTCGATAACGAGTTTTCGAACGATCGGGACTCAAATCTAAGGAGACCTCACCGAAGAGAAACTATCGCAAACCTAAATTTAGAGAGGGGAATCTCCGAAAATGATTCTAATTTTCAAAATACCTTTTATTTTAAAGAAAACAATTTTATACTTCTTTAGATTTGAAAACACTTTCTTTAAAGTGATTCTAGTAACTATTCATATTAAACGCCATAAACTAAGCTTTGTGTAAACCAAAGCTCTGATACCACTTTTGTAACGACCCGCCGCTCTGACCGTCCCCAGTCGGTAATTAAACCAATTAGAAACGTTCAAAATGACGGATTGTTATTTAGTATATAACATTTAAACAGAATCAGTCGCAGAATCACAGAATAATAATAACATTTCACATAAATGAACTTTTCTTTTTATATACAAATATCAGAGTTATGCAATGAAATACATTTTTATACAGCGGAACAATTTTTTTTAATTAAGTACAAGAAAATTTTTCTAAAAAGCTTTAGTGATGCTTTAATCCCCCTCTCTCTCTAACTTCGCTGCGAGAAAATCTCCGAGCTGTAAAAATACTCGGTCTGACCCGAGCGTTTATTGCAAAACACAAAAACACTCGAGTCAGGATTAATCTTAATTCAAGTAATTAAATTTGCAATGAATTGAAATAAAATGGTAACAGCCCAAATTACAGTGTGTAAACTATGCAACAGAGATGATGAATCACATGAATCAATTTAAATCTATTATGGATTTCCATATTAATAACTTCAATTTTTAAAATCTGCCAATTCTGTGTGGCTGCAGTACACACATATATTCATACACATGTGCACTGCCTCGCCAACTCGTGTGCACCAAACAAAAACACAGCTATCAGACCAAAACAAAGTCAGCTACATATCAAGTTCGAGTGTCATCAACCAAACAGTAGCAAAAGAAGTACAGTACGCAACAACAGCCAGTGCAATGAACAAAGAACACAAGTACAGGCAGCAGTCTCAAGTGATACAGTTGCAAACCACAAAATAGCATTAAAGGCAAAGACTCAGCAATGTCAAAGCCAAGAAAAAACTACATGACAAACTAAATATAGTCCAGATAATCAAGCCAGAGCCACCCAAGTGCAGGGCAATTGCAAAGTGCAGTAGAACTACAATAGTGCATACAACAGAGACCAAAGACAAGCATACATGAATGTATGTATAAAAATGATCAGCAACTACAAAGTGCAGTGGAACTACAGAAATGCACCAATGCAACAAAATTCAAAAACTCTTAATGACAATCTTAACGATGACATATATGGTAGTGCAGACTACAATTGAGTGCAACAAAATAACCCAAATGCAACAGTTATACCAACATAGTGCAACAATGAAGCACTGAATAATATGCAGACCAGAAACATCAAGTCCAAATGCAACAGAATGGTACAAGTGCAACAGAACTCCACTGTGAATATTAACAACATGATGAGCAACGCAAGGGCAGTGGACAGTGCAGACAAAAATGAAAGATACCAGTGAATGGAAAGACATACATGACCATGAAGACTGAAACAACTACAAAGGTTCAAGGCTGAGACAAACCCAATGCACCAATGCAACAATATACAAGGTGCAGAAAACTCAACTCACAGCAATGCATGCTACAACAACAGAGACTGCAGCTACTACACAACACAGCAGCAATCAAGATGGTGTTTACAACAATTGTTTGAAACAATTTAATTTTACACTTACTATCATAATTTAATAACCATAAAAATACTTTTTTTTTATTTAAAATGATTGGCAAGTTAAGCTATGTTGCTTGGTGCCTAAAAATCAAAGCAATAAATCCATATTTCGAAAGCAGGCAATGTAAAACACTAAAATTGGAAGTAAATACATGAAACTTTGAAATATATATACATACTCATATTTGGTAAAAATATGCGCATCCAAGTTTTAACATAACTTTAAACTAGTAGTTGTCAAGTAAAACTATGATAATATATGTAACGACCCAGAATTTTTAGTAATTAAAATTTTAATATTTAATTAATTTTAAATATTTATGAGTGGATTTATAAGTCAAATAAATTTTTATTTGAATTATTGGATTTAATTGGATTATTAAATCGATAATTTAATACGTTAAATTATGGAAATAATTGAAAATTGGGTTAAATATGATTGAAAATGATTTATAAAATTTTATTTTATCATATGGGAGTTAGAAAAATATTTAGAACTTTTAAAATCGAATTAAAAGTTAATTTGTGAAAATTGAATATTTTAATATTTAAATCGACTAGTGAAAATAGTCAATTTTTGAACAGTCTCAGAATTGAACGTAACCAGTTTCATTGGATCCGTAATAGTTAGTTATTATCGGATTTCAATTTTCGTGTCAATCGGAGTTATCGTTTGAGCGTGGCAGCTCGAAACGCATCGATTTATTTTTAATTTTAATTTGGCGAGTGAAAATAGCCATTTTTCAAAAAGTCTCGGATTTCGACGAAACCAGTTTCATCGGATCCGTAATGTGATATTATTGTAGGGTTTCAAATTTCAAGTCAATTGGATTTACCGTTTGTCCGGTACAAATTAAAACGCCTAGAAAATCGCTTAAATCGGTTTAATTCAAATTGAGCGTTTATAGCCATAACTCGCACATACTTCCGAATTAGCTTCCGAAACCTGTTCCATTGTGTCCGGAACGCGGGGTAAACCCTAGAAACGCTGGTTACGGCGCGTAAATCGGAGTTCGAAATTTCCAGGATGAATAGTGTTCGATATTTTCTTATAAATAGCCACCATTCTAAAAAAAATTAAAATAAAAGTTTCTAAACCCTAATTCATATTGCAGCCGCCACCCCATTTCCTACGGCCGAAATTTTCCCACTTTCCCCTCCAAATTTCTTCAAATCCGTGCAACGATTCGACGAACTTCCAACTAGAAACTTGTAGAGCACAACACGAACTAGAGATCCAACGGTTATGATCGAGTTTGGAGTTGTATTTTGAGGGATAGGAGGCCGCGTTCGTGCTCGTCTATGGCACGTTTTTCGAGATTTATATAGGGCCGAGCTTGCTCTCCTTGGGGCCGAAGGTGGAGGAGGGGGTGAGCTAGAAGTTGCACGTCCCTGATCGTGTTCTAGGTGTATGGATTGGATGCAAAATTAAACCCTAAATTTGAGCTTTGGGTTCTTGCGCGTGTTGAGTTCCTGTACGTGAACGTGGAGAGGGAAGATGAAGGGTGCGGTCCAGATGCAAGTGATGGAGATCACACGGCCCATATTAGTTTGGGTATAAAATTTTTAATTTAGTTGTAAATAATTATATTTATAATTGTACAAACTTTAAACTGTTGTATCTTGGTCATACGAGGTCCGTTTCGGACGAGATTTTTTGCGTTGGGATCGTATGGACGAGCACTACGCGATGGAGTTGGATTGGAGTAGTTTGGTGCTAGTGAGAATTTCGGGTAAAATTAAACTTCCGTTTAATTTTATTCGAAATAAATCGCTAAAACGGAATTTAAAATCAAGGTGAGAACTTCTCACTCAATCGAATCAGTTTCGATTTTATTTTAAATAGTTAGATTTAAAATATTTGAATGCATGTTTGAATGTTGATTGATATCTACTGATTGTTAAAATAGACATTATACGCCGTTAGTAAGCGGATGTTATTTATTAAAAACATATACCGCGAATATTTCATAAACAGTGAAATTGGTATTATATATAATATCAATATATATTGGCATATATATATATTGCAGTTGTTGATTTCCCGCATTTTTTGTTTAGCGGATGAGACCCTATTACGCCGTTATTAAGCGGATAATATTTAATAAGAACATGTACCGCGATAATTTCGTACTGGAGCGAAATTGGTATTGTGCTAATGTTTTTGGATGCAAGAAAACAGGTTGGAGGGATCCAACTGGATTCCTCAACAGTATTTATTTGATTATGGATATTTTGATATTCGTTGATTATCGTATACGATATGTGATATCGTTGTTGTCGTGATTGACTATTTGATGTGTAGCATCATTGGACCCAAATTTTGGGATTTTAAAAGGGTTTTTAAAGTGATTTTTGAAAAGATAAAATATTTTTGGAATTGATCCATTTTAAATAAATAAACGTTATAATTTTTAAAGTTATAAAAATTATAATTTTGTGAAATATAGTTAAAAGTTGATTTTTGAGAAATAGGGGATTTATGATTTTATAAAATAGTTTAAATTGGATTTTTGAATATATTATAAAAGTTTAAAAAATAGGATTTATAAAATTTGATTATTTTATAAATCAAAATGGTGAAACTATAAAGGAAATTAAAGACGTTTTAAAAGAATAATATAAATTGATTTATATTAAGAGATTTATAAACGGATATTTATAAATTGAAATATTGACTTATAAAACGAGTTTTTATAAGTGTTTGAATGAAGTGAAAATGAAATTCATAAATGAATGAAATTTATAGAATTATAAACTATGAAGTTATAAAAGAAATTTATAAATAGTAAGATTTATAAATTTGGTGAAATTATTTGAAGAATAGATTGGTTAGATAAATGGATCTTATAAGTTATAAGATTTATAAATTGGAAAGTCTCTAAAGGAACGATTTTGTAAAATAATCGTTTTATAAGTAATTAACTTATAATATGAACGTTTAGTTTATAATTTAGTTATAATCTGGAATAGGTTAATAAAGGAATTTATAAAAAGGAAGTTTTTATAAATAAATAGAAATGGAATTTATAAACATTGTTTTATAAATCCGCAAACAACTTATTTTGATAAGTTAATTGTCATAACTTATTTAATGGAGTTATATTCACATTTTTGAATAGTGAATAATCCTTTGAATTAAAATGAATAAAAGGATGAGATTTGTTAACGAAGCTTATTCACATTTTTGATTAGTGAATAACACGTTAAAGAAAATGTTTTGGATTTGGATGTTTTAAATAGAATTAAAACGATCTAACGATGTTTTAAAATATGTTGAGATTCGAAACCATAGATTTCAACATTTATTGTTGAAATAGACGTTTTCGAGAAATAGAAGGAGATGGTGGACTATAACACTGTTGTTATAGTAAATGATTTCCGAAAGGAAATGTTTTGTATAGTATTGGGATTTATATATCTATTTTAATTTCAAATCCCTATACTAGTGATTTTGGGTTGTCGTAACGATGTTTTACGTAACATTCGTTTTGGCCCAAATAAATATGTTTAAGAGAATGATTTCCTTAAAGAATGAAATATATACTTATTTTTGATTGAAGTATATTGAATATTTTCCAAGTGTTGAAAATAAATAAAATTTGTGAATTACTTATGAATGTATAAGTATGGAAATGTTTTCCAATATAAGGTGAATATTTTGAGAATATATCTTTTTGAAGATAAATTGAAATGAATTATTGAAATCATATGCATGGATATTTTGAAATGTAAATTCACTAAGGAATTTATAAAAGAAAGTGGGATTGGTTTAGAAAAATAAATATTGATTTATTTTTGAAGTATTGAAATTATATATCTTGTAAAGATATTTTGGAAAATAAATAATTTGGAAAATTATTTGGAAACTGGTGATGTGTGCATATCCGGTGATAGTTCAATAACCGACTATCAATATTTCCCTTTGAATGGGTAATTGATGTGATTTGTTTGAATGTGAATGCTACACTTATTTTTGAATAAGCGCTCACTATTCGGGTTAACCGGGAAAGGACCATGGGGTCGTATAACCCATTCCGAATATGTGATACGTCGTTATGAATTGCATTGAAGATCGGTGTTGAAGACCCGGTATTTGCGAGAGCGATAGGATGACCTGTCGATTGTCTCTGCACTGAGTTGCAGCGGTATAGAGACTCCCTAAGTGATGGGAAATCCGATCAGGATTGTGAATATCCGGATTGCAAGGACTTCTTTGTAAGTGCCTTCGGTTTTGTTCGAGCCCGGAACAGACTTGTATGGATTGTATGTCTGACATTACAAGTTGAGATATAAAGCCGATTTCTTTCAAATATATTTTTGTTGGTGGCGGAGAATTTATTCTTTTAGCTTAACACCCTTCTCTGAGACGTACGAGCTCAGAGGTTATGTAGTTGAATGTTATCAGCGATATATTCCCAATTTGGTAATGTGATATGCTGAGTGTTGCTGTAAATGATCATTGTGTTGATTATTGTGATAGGATCGTTTATTTGATCGTCTATCTTGGTGATCATTGTGTTGATCATTTGTTGACCCAAAGCATGGCTTTTGTATAAAGTATGTTTTTGTGGACGTGACTTCGTCGAACCTCACACCCCGGAAATGGTCAAAACAGGAAAGATGCGGCAAGGTTATGAGGGGTAGCACCCTTTAGGGTATGTACATTTCCTTCTGGATAGAGGTGGTATCATGGTATGGAGCCCAGATATTTAACCTATGTGGTTACTACGAATTTATTACTTTGTGGTTGTTGGTTTTCGGGATCCCGTGAGAAAGGTCGTTTACGATCGGGGAATGGCGTGCTCGTGTCAGTAGTTACCCAGTTAGGGGTAACCCGGCCTTGTGTTGGCAGAGTTCCGGTTTGGTTCTCGAGGATGTCTTTCCAGAGGCATTCTCATGTGGCAATGGGAAGTTCCTTGGCCTGACCATTTGTTGGAAATCCAATTCCCAATACGAAACTTGTACGGTATTAGTTGTAGAACCTGCTATTCACTTATGGTGGTCACCACTGTTTGGATGGTAGCTATAGTAGGCATACGATAATGGTCGTATGTTGGCTAAGATTTATATTCTACTTTCAAAATGAATTTTTCCCCTACACTATGCACTAGTAATAATATCAAATGTTATTTTAAATGCGTATCAAGCATCTTTGACTATCATAAGAAGAAATCTCCTCCGATTCTGCGTTTGCATGTGTGTGTGTGCGGGAGGCCTTATGGTAGTCTCATTTTTAAAAGCATTGCGAATTGAATTTAAAAATATCTCTCTATTTTGATTTTAAAGTTAAATAAACTGTTTTGAGTTCTCACACCAGTCACATGACTGACTCGGAGTTTATTGTTTTCCTTCCTAAACTCTGGGTGCCCACCAATTTCCACACGGGCAGTCAAGAGTTAAGGTTTATCAGGATATTCTGGAGTTGCTGGAGGCAAGCTGGATGGCATGGCGTATTACTAGCTATATAGTATTTCTTTTTCCGCTGCACTGTTTGATGTTGTATATTGTTGTACACTCTGATGATATGATGAAATGTAATGTACAAAATGTAATAACTGATAGTTCTTTGTTTAAAGATTATTCATTTATTATTATATGTTGTTCCGCTGCGAATTGTGAGATTCTGTTATTGTTCTGTTGTTTTCTGTTCCGTTCCATTTTCTATTCTCTTTTTCTTCTATTTTAAAAGTTCCTATTTTTCTTTTCCCTCTTCTCCCTATTTTCTGTTTTCTTCTCTCTATTTTCTATTCTTTTCTCTTCTCTTTTCTTAAATTCTTTTTCTTAAACCATAACATTTCGGTTTTTCGGCAACGAAAATCCGCAAACGTTACATTTGGTATCAGAGCTGATGGTTAAGCGACAACCATGGTTCTGTTGGGTATAATTCATTAGAGATAGAGTCAGTAGTACTCTAGAATGAATTTGAGTGTAATAATAGCTATGAGAGCGTATTTGTTAGTGAATATAAAATTGTTTTATATTGTGATGATTGGTTTATTGAGTGGTATATGAACCTTCGTCAGCACGGTATGTACAACTATGCCGAAGGGGTTTCTAAACACTTGAATAGAACAATTCGACATAATATTGTTTTAAATTAGGTAAATGAAATAATTTTGCCTTGATTATATTTTTATATATAAAGGAATAATTTTTCAAAATTATTAAAGTGTATATAAGTTGATTGTTTAGATGTTTGAATAATCTAAATAAAAGAATAATTGTATAAGCAAAAAGAATTATAAGAATTGAATTATAATTAATGTGATCTACAATTGTGAAATAAACTTATATATATAAGAAGTGAAACTATATGAATATAATTATGAATATGAATTGTAAATAAAAATGAATGTGAACTAAAGTTATGCAAATGAAATTCAACTTTTGTAATTGAATTGAATGAATGGATTGAATATTAATCAATTAAATGTGAATAATTGATATGAAATAATGAATGTAAGTGTTAATTCATTAAAATCTAATGTTATTAGAAAGTTGAATAATTGAATGAAAATCAATTAATTAAACCAATTGTAAGAAAAAGAATTTGGTTGTAATGAATATACTTTGGCTGATATATGATTGTTAGTTGATTGTATATAATTCATTAAGTGTTAATGAAATTGATTTAATAAAATTGGAAGCTAAAGTAATTGAATTCAAATTAGAAGTAAATAAATTTGAATAGAATTGAATTTGATTTGGAAGTGGACCAACTTGAATATGAATTAGTGAATATAAGCAAATTGAAAATGAATGTTAGTAAATCCACTGTATATGAATCAAATGTGATTAAATTGAAAAACCAATTCATTGAATATTAATGAGAATATAAATGAATATTTATTGGTTATGGATGTTAGTTGAATGATAGTTGGTTGATGTATGCATTCGTTGTTTGTTTCATTTGCTATGTTGGCATATATAGTTATTATGTTGCTATATGTTGTATATTGATACTATTCTCTATATGCATGTTCTCATGTTGTTTGTTGAGTAATTAGTAGGTGCGGATCGCGTTTGCTTCGCATTTGGAGCTCGCTTTTGCGCTATATTAGCCGTATTTGCTTGCTAATAAAATATAAGGTACATATCTCGGATTACATACTGTACTTTTACACTTTTTTCCCTACGGGATGCCTCATTACTTGATGAGATGTATATTTGTGATATATATACTGTCTTTTTTTTTTCGGATCGAGCCGCGCAAAGGAGACTATGGCGAATTTTTCCGGAAATTTAAGGCGTTAGAAAAAAATTTGAGATAATTTGGAAAAATTTTGAAAACTATAACTTTGATTTTGGAATTGAAAGTTAAATGATATAGTTTGGTTTTGAAAAGATAACTAAGTATGATTTGGAAAACTTAGTAAGTTATTGTAAGAAGTTTGACTATGAATTTTGAAAAATTAATAAATTCTGTAACTTTCTTACTTAATAATTTCGAGGACGAAATTCTTTTAAGTGGGGAAGATTGTAACGACCCAGAAATTTTAGTAATTAAAATTTTAATATTTAATTAATTTTAAATATTTATGAGTGAATTTATAAGTCAAATAAATTTTTATTTGAATTATTGGATTTAATTGGATTATTAAATCGATAATTTAATACGTTAAATTATGGAAATAATTGAAAATTGGGTTAAATATGATTGAAAATGATTTGTAAAATTTTATTTTATCATATGGGAGTTAGAACAATATTTTAGAACTTTTAAAATCGAATTAAAAGTTAATTTGTGAAAATTGAATATTTTAATATTTAAATCGACTAGTGAAAATAGTCAATTTTTGAACAGTCTCATTGGATCTGTAATAGTTAGTTATTACCGGATTTCAATTTTCGTGTCAATCGGAGTTATCGTTTGAGCGTGGCAGCTCGAAACGCATCGATTTATTTTTAATTTTAATTTGGCGAGTGAAAATAGCCATTTTTCAAAAAGTCTCGGATTTCGACGAAACCAGTTTCATCTGATCCGTAATGTGATATTATTGTAAGGTTTCAAATTTCAAGTCAATTGGATTTACCGTTTGTCCGGTACAAATTAAAACGCCTAGAAAATCGCTTAAATCGGTTTAATTCAAATTGAGCGTTTATAGCCATAACTCGCACATACTTCCGAATTAGCTTCCGAAACCTATTCCATTGTGTCCGGAACGCGGGGTAAACCCTAGAAACGCTGGTTACGGCGCGTAAATCGGAGTTCGGAATTTCCGGGATGAATAGTGTTCGATATTTTCTTATAAATACCCACCATTCTAAAAAAAATTAAAATAAAAGTTTCTAAACCCTAATTCATATTGCAGCCGCCACCCCATTTCCTACGGCCGAAATTTTCCCACTTTCCCCTCCAAATTTCTTTAAATCCGTGCAACGATTCGACGAACTTCCAACTAGAAACTTGTAGAGCACAACACGAACTAGAGATCCAACGGTTATGATCGAGTTTGGAGTTGTATTTTGAGGGATAGGAGGCCGCGTTCGTGCTCGTCTATGGCACATTTTTCGAGATTTATGTAGGGCCGAGCTTGCTCTCCTTGGGGCCGAAGGTGGAGGAGGGGGTGAGCTAGAAGTTGCAAGTCCCTGATCGTGTTCTAGGTGTATGGATTGGATGCAAAATTAAACCCTAAATTTGAGCTTTGGGTTCTTGCGCGTGTTGAGTTCCTGTACGTGAACGTGGAGAGGGAAGATGAAGGGTGCGGTCCAGATGCAAGTGATGGAGATCACACGGCCCATATTAGTTTGGGTATAAATTTTTTAATTTAGTTGTAAATAATTATATTTATAATTGTACAAACTTTAAACTGTTGTATCTTGGTCATACGAGGTCCGTTTCGGACGAGATTTTTTGCGTTGGAATCGTATGGACGAGCACTACGCGATGGAGTTGGATTGGAGTCATTTAGTGTTAGTGAGAATTTCGGGTAAAATTAAACGTCCGTTTAATTTTATTCGAAATAAATCGCTAAAACGGAATTTAAAATCAAGGTGAGAACTTCTCACTCAATCGAATCAGTTTCGATTTTATTTTAAATAGTTAGATTTAAAATATTTGAATGCATGTTTGAATGTTGATTGATATCTATTAATTGTTAAAATAGACATTATACGCCGTTAGTAAGCGGATGTTATTTATTAAAAACATATACCGCGAATATTTCATAAACAGTGAAATTGGTATTATATATAATATCAATATATATATATTGGCATATATATATATATATTGCAGTTGTTGATTTCCCGCATTTTTTGTTTAGCGGATGAGACCCTATTACGCCGTTATTAAGCGGATAATATTTAATAAGAACATGTACCGCGATAATTTCGTACTGGAGCGAAATTGGTATTGTGCTAATGTTTTTGGATGCAGGAAAACAGGTTGGAGGGATCCAACTGGATTCCTCAACAGTATTTATTTGATTATGGATATTTTGATATTTGTTGATTATCATATACGATATGTGATATCGTTGTTGTCGTGATTGACTATTTGATGTGTAGCATCATTGGACCCAAATTTTGGGATTTTAAAAGGGTTTTTAAAGTGAATTTTGAAAAGATAAAATATTTTTGGAATTGATCCATTTTAAATAAATAAACGTTATAATTTTTAAAGTTATAAAAATTATGATTTTGTGAAATATAGTTAAAAGTTGATTTTTGAGAAATAGGGGATTTATGATTTTATAAAATAGTTTAAATTGGATTTTTGAATATATTATAAAAGTTTACAAAATAGGATTTATAAAATTTGATTATTTTATAAATCAAAATGGTGAAACTATAAAGGAAATTAAAGACGTTTTAAAAGAATAATATAAATTGATTTATATTAAGAGATTTATAAACGGATATTTATAAATTGAAATATTGACTTATAAAACGAGTTTTTATAAGTGTTTGAATGAAGTGAAAATGAAATTCATAAATGAATGAAATTTATAGAATTATAAACTGTGAAGTTATAAAAGTAATTTATAAATAGT
The DNA here is from genome assembly GCA_030765085.1 of Allium cepa. NCBI lineage: Eukaryota > Viridiplantae > Streptophyta > Magnoliopsida > Asparagales > Amaryllidaceae > Allium > Allium cepa. Next base: position 671,282,603 of record CM060943.1, on the reverse strand, counting down.
AAGATTTATAAATTTGGTGAAATTATTTGAAGAATAGATTGGTTAGATAAATGGATCTTATAAGTTATAAGATTTATAAATTGGAAAGTCTCTAAAGGAACGATTTTGTAAAATAATCGTTTTATAAGTAATTAACTTATAATATGAACGTTTAGTTTATAATTTAGTTATAAACTTGAATAGGTTAATAAAGGAATTTATAAAAAGGAAGTTTTTATAAATAAATAGAAATGGAATTTATAAACGTTGTTTTATAAATCCGCAAACAACTTATTTTGATAAGTTAATTGTCATAACTTATTTAATGGAGTTATATTCACATTTTTGAATAGTGAATAATCCTTTGAATTAAAATGAATAAAAGGATGAGATTTGTTAACGAAGCTTATTCACATTTTTGAATAGTGAATAACACGTTAAAGAAAATGTTTTGATTTGGATGTTTTAAATAGAATTAAAACGATCTAACGATGTTTTAAAATATGTTGAGATTCGAAACCATAGATTTCAACATTTATTGTTGAAATAGACGTTTTCGAGAAATAGAAGGAGATGGTGGACTATAACACTGTTGTTATAGTAAATGATTTCCGAAAGGAAATGTTTTGTATAGTATTGGGATTTATATATCTATTTTAATTTCAAATCCCTATACTAGTGATTTTGGGTTGTCGTAACGATGTTTTACGTAACATTCGTTTTGGCCCAAATAAATATGTTTAAGAGAATGATTTACTTAAAGAATGAAATATATACTTATTTTTGATTGAAGTATATTGAATATTTTCCAAGTGTTGAAAATAAATAAAATTTGTGAATTACTTATGAATGTATAAGTATGGAAATGTTTTCCAATATAAGGTGAATATTTTGAGAATTTATCCTTTTGAAGATAAATTGAAATGAATTATTGAAATCATATGCATGGATATTTTGAAATGTAAATTCACTAAGGAATTTATAAAAGAAAGTGGGATTGGTTTAGAAAAATAAATATTGATTTATTTTTGAAGTATTGAAATTATATATCTTGTAAAGATATTTTGGAAAATAAATAATTTGGAAAATTATTTGGAAACTGGTGATGTGTGCATATCCGGTGATAGTTCAATAACCGACTGATCATTTGGTAATGTGATATGCTGAGTGTTGCTGTAAATGATCATTGTGTTGATTATTGTGATAGGATCGTTTATTTGATCGTCTATCTTGGTGATCATTGTGTTGATCATTTGTTGACCCAAAGCATGGCTTTTGTATAAAGTATGTTTTTGTGGACGTGACTTCGTCGAACCTCACACCCCGGAAATGGTCAAAACAGGAAAGATGCGGCAAGGTTATGAGGGGTAGCACCCTTTAGGGTATGTACATTTCCTTCTGGATAGAGGTGGTATCATGGTATGGAGCCCAGATATTTAACCTATGTGGTTACTACGAATTTATTACTTTGTGGTTGTTGGTTTTCGGGATCCCATGAGAAAGGTCGTTTACGATCGGGGAACGGCGTGCTCGTGTCAGTAGTTACCCAGTTAGGGGTAACCCGGCCTTGTGTTGGCAGAGTTCCGGTTTGGTTCTCGGGGATGTCTTTCCAGAGGCATTCTCATGTGGCAATGGGAAGTTCCTTGGCCTGACCATTTGTTGGAAATCCAATTCCCAATACGAAACTTGTACGGTATTAGTTGTAGAACCTGCTATTCACTTATGGTGGTCACCACTGTTTGGATGGTAGCTATAGTAGGCATACGATAATGGTCGTATGTTGGCTAAGATTTATATTCTACTTTCAAAATGAATTTTTCCCCTACACTATGCACTAGTAATAATATCAAATGTTATTTTAAATGCGTATCAAGCATCTTTGACTATCATAAGGAGAAATCTCCTCCGATTCTGCGTTTGCATGTGTGTGTGTGCGGGAGGCCTTATGGTAGTCTCATTTTTAAAAGCATTGCGAATTGAATTTAAAAATATCTCTCTATTTTGATTTTAAAGTTAAATAAACTGTTTTGAGTTCTCACACCAGTCACATGACTGACTCGGAGTTTATTGTTTTCCTTCCTAAACTCTGGGTGCCCACCAATTTCAACACGGGCAGTCAAGAGTTAAGGTTTATCAGGATATTCTGGATATTCTGGAGTTGCTGGAGGCAAGCTGGATGGCATGGCGTATTACTAGCTATATAGTATTTCTTTTTCCGCTGCACTGTTTGATGTTGTATATTGTTGTACACTCTGATGATATGATGAAATGTAAAGTACAAAATGTAATAACTGATAGTTCTTTGTTTAAAGATTATTCATTTATTATTATATGTTGTTCCGCTGCGAATTGTGAGATTCTGTTATTGTTCTGTTGTTTTCTGTTCCGTTCCATTTTCTATTCTCTTTTTCTTCTATTTTAAAAGTTTCTATTTTTCTTTTCCCTCTTCTCCCTATTTTCTGTTTTCTTCTCTCTATTTTCTATTCTTTTCTCTTCTCTTTTCTTAAATTCTTTTTCTTAAACCATAACATTTCGGTTTTTCGGCAACGAAAATCCGCAAACGTTAAAATATATGCCCATACGTACTAGCTCAAATTCTAATACACACACAAGTGCAAAGAACAGCTGATGTTTTAAAAGAAAAAGAAAAGGTGCTAGGCCTTTAAAATAAGCATGTACCAGTACTAGATAATAAGCTATATGATATAACAAACATGACAGCACACATCCATATTCCCTTCCATGGCAAAGTGGCTTTGTACCAAAGCAAAAGGACAAAGCAAAATAAAACACTATCTATGTAAGGACGCAAGCAATAAATGCAAAAGCAAAAATATATATGACCACTTTAAGCTATAGGTTAAGCTACAGGAAAAGATCATTGCATCAGTGTTAAAATAGCAAAATTTGCTACCATTCACAAAATAAAACTTTGCACTTAAGCCCAAATTAATGTGTTCAATTGCGTTATGGTCTTGTGCATAACCATTCATCACAATAAGGTAGGGAACGTGACTCACCAAAGCAACATGCTGATGTAGGACATAGCAATTAAATGCAACAGGGAAATGTAAGGCATGACAATTCCAAAAGAAACAAGGGACGTATCAGGCAATTTGAGGTGTGTACTTGAAATTCCCAAAGCAAATGGAACCAACAGTGAAATATGTACAAATTCCCATGGCTATAGGGTATTATGCGAACAGATTTTCAAGGCATTCGTGACTTATTTTCACAGCAACAGGAAGTGAAGGGTGAACAGAGTCAAGGCAACAAATTATGGAAAATTCAACAGGTAAGGGATGAAGCACATTCAAGGTAACTACCAATATGGGTGCGTAACCAATTTCAAGGTTGCGGTTAATTTACAGTGAGCACTGTTAACAAAGGATGAACTAAAAATTTGCAACCATGGAAACACAAAATTATTATCTCAATTCACGATCATTTATTATAAAACCAAATGCATACAGATCAGTACTTTACTGATTCATTACTGAAACACATATTACAGATATATTTAAGATTTTGATATGGTTTACTTGTTGAGCCTGATACTCATTTTCTAGTAGAAGAAAGAAAAACTTCAAAACTTGCTTTTAATTTTATTTCTGGCTCACTAGTGCAAGTTTTAAAACACCTTTCTCTTTTTTTTTTGCTTGCTTTGTAATCCAATTTTTTCTTTTCAACAGAAGATGGCAGGGTAACTTAAAAGCTTTCACTGTAACTAAATGTTACCGGGGAAAAAAAAAAGAACAAGGAAAACAGTGTTCCCAAGGAAAATCAAACATAAGCATACTATTCATTAAATTCAAAGCCATGGCATCCATGCAGAGATTCAAGCACAACAATCAATCCACAAGCCAAAACAACTCACTTTCAAGCAAATCTAAAACTTTACTTTAAGCATGCATCAAAACATAAATCAGATCAAGGTAAGGTTTGCTCACAAGTATCTGTTCTTATCAGTTTAAAAACAAAATTTATAGCATCTGTTCTCATCAGTTTGAAAACAAAATTTATAGCATCTGTTCTCATCAGTTTAAATCAAATTACCAGAACAAATGATAGCAAATAACACCCAACAAACAAACATGCAGTGTTTTATTTGTTCTTATTAGTTTAAATTCAAATAACCGAGCAAATGATAACAAATGACACCCCAAATCATAGCATGCAACCAAGCACCCAATTCAAACAAATCTAACAACTTGAATAAAAATCAATCGTGAGAAAAAAACTCACCTTAACTCGAATCGAACAGCCGAGGTGAGAATGAGCACAATCGAATGAAGATCGAAGCCCCCAATTGGATCGCAAGCCCTAGTTTAGCTTCAAAGAGAAACGAACGAGGAGAACACGGCCGCCATTATTTTTATTTTCTTTTTCTTTATTTTTTTCGTATGAAATCTGAAATGATGGAGGAAGGGAGAAAATAAAAAGAAGAGACAGCGTATGCGATGACAAGCGTACAGAGTAGGGTGGCTGAAGGTACGCGATTTTTTTGCAGAGGAGATACATAGCAGGGTACTAGAGATTTTGTAATCTCCTTTTTCTCTTATTTTATTTCATTATCATTTTAATTTTCACTTTTTTTCAAATACAATTTGTTATTTTATTTTTTCCAAATACAATTTGTTTTCAACACGAATTCTAACGCGTTTAGGTGCCGTTTGCTCACATATCAACTCCGAACGCCACGAAAATTGAAATCCGATAATAATTCAATATTACGGACCCAATGGAACTGGTTTCGTCGAATTCCGAGACCGTGCCTCGGAAGGCTATTTTTAAATTCAAATTGAACGAAAAAAATTCCAAAACTGAACAAATTATTTTCACATTCAATTTTGAAGCTTTTATTATCTTCAGTATTATCAATGTGAATTTTCTAAACCTTTGACATATTTTTAATCAGCTTAAAATTGAAGATTCAAATCTTTATTCAACTTTCAATAGATTAAATTTTAAAATTTAATCGCCAATTCATAGTTATATTGGAAATTCAATTTAAACTATCATTCAAATATTTAAAATTAATTAAATATTTACAATTTAAATTGTTCAAAATTCAGGGCCGTTACAATTCGATTATCAAAAACGATACTCAAATCTCAAATCAACAAATATTCGATTATCAAAACGATAATCAAATCAACAAATATCTGATTATCAAAAACGATAATCAGAACTCATATCAACAAATATCTGATTATCAAAAACGATAATCAAATTTCTCAAATCAATAATTATTCGATTATCAAAAACGATAATCAAATCTCAAATCAACAAATATTCGATTATCAAAACGATAATCAAATCAACAAATATCTGATTATCAAAAACGATAATCAGAACTCATATCAACAAATATCCAATTACCTGTAGATAATTGGAAACAACAAATATCTAGAAATCAATTAAGATAATCTAGAAAATCATCATAAAAGGTTGGATCGATCCCATCAGATGGCGAGTTTTTAGCTACGCCGCACGTGCATCTCAGAGTGGCCGAAGTCTACCAAGTACTATAAATTTTGGCGCCCATCAGATTGACCCGGAGGTCCGCAGAGTGACCCGAAGGTCCGCAGAGTTGCCCGAAAGCCCAACAAATGACCCGAAGGTCCAGCAGAGTGGCCCGAAAGCCCAACAAATGACCCGAAGGTCCATCAGAGTGGCTCGAAAGCCAAATAAAATCATCAGAATCATCAAACAGCAAATATTTCAATTAACGAGTCCGGAGTTAACCAAAATAGCAAACGCACATGTCCCATAACCACGTGTTTTACTAAATTGTTTAAATCTCTTCATCGTTTCCTTAAAAGTGCAAAATGGTGTATTTTAAATAAATAACATTTCACATTCTCAAACGGACAAGTCCGGAATTAAGCGAATCAGTAAAAGAAAGGGGTCATAGTCCTCGATTTTGCTGAAACGTTTAAATCGCTTCCTCATTCCTTTGAAAGCGCAAAATGCAAAACTTCTGAAAACAATTTCATTTATTTCATAAAAATAATAATTTACATTCTCAAACGGACAAGTCCGGAATTAAGTGAATCAGTAAAAGAAAGGGTTCATAGTCCTCGATTTTGCTGAATCGTTTAAATCTCTTTCTCATTCTTTTGAAAACGTAAACTGAAAAATTTTGAAAACAATTTTTATATTTTTTTTTAAAACGCTTTTTATAATCACGTGATCAAATCAGCAAAACAAGTAGCAGTTCGATAATGAAATTGTACTTCTCAAAACACCATAAAAACATATCTCAAAATCAGCATTGCGGAATAACCGATTGGAAATCCACTTTAAAATTTGACGGTTACTGAATTCAAAGTGACAGTAATTTTTAAACGTCAAAATCTCATCAAAATAATTCACATCAAAATATAATATCAGTGAATTTTCATTCATTAAAAATGTCAACAAAACACCTTGGTTCAAAATATAGCATTGGTGTAAAAATCCCGTTATAAGAATAACGGCAACAAAATACGTTTCATAACCAAGCATCGGCTCAACGTAAAATTAGTGCAGTAACGTGCAAATCAAATTTGCACGTACACTACAAAATGAACAAAGAAATCATTCAATTATATCTTCAATGAAGATATTTTAAAACAGCAAAAATCTAGTCATGTATGATTAGCATCAAAGAAAACCAGCAAGAATTCCAACAAATCAAAACCACTTGTTAAACAACATAATGAAATTAAATTCATTTTTTTTCTTTTTGATTTTTAAATCAAAATAATTATCAGTTGTACCCAGCGAAGACAGTCTCACTGTTTCCGCTGCGCATTCTGATAAATAGAACAGAAATCAATCAATCATCAAAACACAATTTCACTTTTATTTTTAAATAAAGATATTTAAAAATTTCATCTAATTTTCCAAACTTTAGTTTTGACTCAAAGCACAAATAAAACATCGACAAATAGTTGTAACACATGTTCCATCTAATTTATGTTTTATATTATGTCCATAAACCCCAAGCTCTAATACCAACTGTAACGCCCCACCTCTATGGTCACAATAACAAAGTGTATTAAAAGAAATAGTGTCTGTTATTACGAAGAATAAGGCTGGATAGGAGCGGCCATCCGTAGTTAGGCCTTACACTAGTATTGGTTATCTCGATAGGAGTGGTATATATTTTTATTTTTCATCTCATATTTATTTACTCCCATCGACATACCCAATTCTAGTATAAAACGAACTACGATGGTTCATAATAGTTTAGGACAATATATATAATAATAACACAGATAAAGTAAATGCGGAACACAAATATAACAGAAAGTCTCATATATATATATATATATATATATATGTATATATATAACTGATGTCAGTTGATATACATGTGATACAATACATATGATACAACTACACTGTCGACTCTGGAAGTTACATATACAAGTACATTATCGTGAATAATATACATGGATATACAACATCCTATACAAATACACTGACTACTAAACATGACGACGACTACTCCATAAGATATGAAGAGACTTCATAGCTCAAGCAGCAACTCAAAGTAAGATATCAACAACCTGTAAATACTCGGTCTGACCTGAGTATTAAATTCAGAAGAAAATAATACACAGGTCAGTCTAATTCAAACTCAGTTATTAGTGCACAGAAGCAATAATAATTAAATATGAATAGATGACAGTCACAATAAATTCCGTCTATCCAACTCTTCTAGGAGAGAATCGGATAACGGTAAATATAACACGTAATAGTGTTAAACAACAAATCAGCAGATTCAAAATATCAACAAAGATAAGTGAAAAGACTATCAATGAAGATAATTTAGAAAACATCAGAATTGCCTAATTGGCAATTAACAACAAAATCTAATTATTAAATAAATAATTAGAAACTCAGAATCTAATTATCAAATAGATAATTAGACAATAACAAAAGAATTGAATCAATCCAAATCAATTTAAACTACTGAAATGCCACTTAAAAACATCAAAACCGATTGGCTGTAGTACACGCACGCGTGCACTGCCTCACCAATACTGTCTATGAAATACGCAGAAGATTAATGGATCAAAAGTAAATAAAGTTTCAATGAAAATCAATGCTATGTGGCTGCAGTACACGCACGCGTGCACTGCCTCGCCACTACAGCGTTTATAATGGTTTTCAGCACAAGGTCAAACCCGAGTTTTTAAAACTGGGTTCAACTCAATGTACAAATCAATGTACAAGTATAGGAAAATAGTAAAGGCATCTAAACAAGTCTCGACCAAAAATCAGTGATTCAAGTCAAGCTACTCAATATATCAAGTTCACAAAGGCAACTACATAATATAAATGAACTTGAACCAAGACATGCCAAAGTAGGCACGAAATATGGCATACACATCTTGACTCAAATGAAGGTCAGGTCAGAATATATAAAAACATCAGAATACACCGATGAATCAAGGCAGGGTATTGAAGTGAAAGTATTAACTGCCACTCAAAAGAGCAGACAATTTTCATCCCAAAATACATAACCAGTGACACGATAATTGTCAAATCACAGACACAAGTGCACCAAGGCCAGAAATCCAACCCAATGCGAGCCAGACCAGAAAATAGTGAGGTGATCAGAGATGCAGGCTCGGGTACAACAGACAAAGGCGAATGAACTCGACAGTAAATCAGGCCAAACAAGTAAATACAAATGCGAACCAGCAGAGGTCACAACAAGTGACGTGACATGTGTGTAACAGTGAAACTGAGCAGTGCAATCTTCAAAAATATCAAACCCCATTACATTCTCAGGAATACACATTAAGTATGCATCCTGACCCAAAGCAGTGTATTAATATGCACTACTACATGCACAGTGAACTTATATGTGCAATTTAAAACATTGAAGGATATGAATACAAGAGATCGTCACTGAGAAGTAAGGCTTTGCATACACATGAACCAAGTTCATATGTACAACAAACACAAGAAACAAACTTAACAATGCAAACAAGGCAAGGCTACAAATCAAATGAACAACAGTACCAGTTTCGAACAAATATGCATCAGTAAAACAATTCCATACTTGCACATAACATCAAGGTGTACAAGTGTATTTGCATATTAAATATGCGAACAAAAGTTGTAATGAACAACAAAATGCTCTCAAGTGTCTACATATTAATATGCAAAATCAAAGTTGCAGTGAAACAATCAAAAATGCTCAAGTGCTATCAGAAGTCAAGACCAAAGTCACAAAAGAGTCAGCAACACCAAGTGATCAAACATTATCACATAACAAGACAGGGTCGAAATCAAATAGCTTCGAAGGACCGAAGTCATTGAAGCAACAAGTAAAAATCGAACAAGTCAAGTATGCTACTGGGTTGAACGTACAACCAAAAGTCGCCAGCAAAATCAAAGCCGTCAGAGAATTCAAAACGACAGATTCAAACCAAAATCAAGAATCAGGTTATATGAAATTGGCAAAGTTAGGGAAAGCAAAATCAACTGTCACAAAAATGCCAAGGCCGATTTTTAATCAAGTCAGTGCCCAATTCAAACCAATTCAACATCCAAAAATCAAGTCAAGGCCGAAACAATGAAACGAAATAAGCAAACGAGGTCAAAGAATTTGAATTAGATGTGAGTATAAATTACTCACTTTTTCCTGACGCGAAATGAAGCAGTCGCAGTGAGCAACGAGGGATCGATCGAGCAAGGCCACACGCGAATGATCACTGATTCGATCAACAGAGGCGCGACCACGAAGAATTGAAGAAGTCGATTGCCGAAGCCCTAATTTCGAAAAGAGGAATAAGCGAAAGGAGTGGCCGCCATTTTTGTTCGCTCGGTGGTTAGGTTTTGGGTTATGGAAAAATGAATGAACGGGTTTAAATTGAAGATGGGAGGAACGGTTATACCCTTAGTTAATTATCACTACCCAAACAGAGAAACATGACCCGAGATTCAAATTTACAAAGCTCAACCCTTAACCAAAATTTTCAAAAGAATATCAACTTGATTCAAAACTTCAAGTAGAAATCAGTCAACAGATTAATCATTTAATGACGATTATAAATTGGGCAAAACCCCGGGTTGTTACAGAGGACCTATATGGCTATAGTTTAAACAAATATGCGCGGGCACCACCCGCCTGTTCGATCAAATAGCCGGATCCGTGTTTGGGTTTGGGTCTAATGTGTTACTATCTTTTTGCTAAAAGAAAAAGCGCCTATTTTGAATGGTATTTTTTTCAAGCATACGCAAACAATGATGAACAAACACGACTATTTCAAATAATGCGACCATTGGTAAACGACGAATTCGATTGTTGGCTTAAAATAGAAATGACTGTTAGGCATTGCAAATGATGAACGAGCGGAAACGAGTGTTGGACGTGGAAAATGACAGACGAATAGAAATGACTATTGGGTGTTGCAAATGAAAGACAAATAGAAATGACTACTGGGCGTTCAAATGACAGACGAACGGAAACAGTTGTTAAATGCTTGCAAATGACAGATGAACATAAATGACTAGTGGGCGTTGCAAATGACAGTCGGACAGTTGTTAGGCAAGCCTTAGAGTTCCTTACTATTTATATCAGTATCTTAGTTTTGTGCATCCATATGCACATTTTTCATACAGTTCTTACATTGTGTTTTTGCGGTTACATATGTGAATAGGCGGAAGAGGGATCCTAAGTCTATCTTAATACTAGAAGTGGGGTGAATAGTGTTTAATAGATTATATGAATCATTTTCAAATTCTTTAAGATTCTACATGGAATGATGTAATTAACAATCACACGTACACTCACAAAATCAAAGTGCAGATAAAAGTAAATGTAGTAAAAGTTAAAAAGAAAAGAACACATCAGGATTTTGTACTGGTTCGAAGTTACCCTATATCTAATCCCGCACAATTATTATATGAATTCCTTTTCAATTAGTAAATGAAAATACAATCTTGATTTCAAGGTTACGAGAAACCCTCCAAAATCCTGACCTCTGGGTAAAGTTGCTTGATTTCTGGGCTACAAGCACACCCACTAGATTTATAGGCTACTAAGCTCACAAAATTGATTTTACGGGCTACTATCACACCCAAAATTATAGCAGTATGATTTAATAGAGTTTTACGGGATCTGATCTTCGATCTTGATTACAATTGATCCTATAACTCTTAAATAGTATTTTGTTCTTGGTTTGAGTGAAAGAGATGAGAGAAATTAGAGAGTATATGAAAAAGAATCAAACTAGATGATTGAATTTGATTCTAGTTGAATTTCGGCATAGTTTGTGTATATTCTGATTTATAAAATGAGTGAGTGGAAGGAGGAGAGATAAATAAGAAAATGATGATGAAAAATACGTTTGGAGTCTGGTATTTATAGAGGAACAATGGTCATATCCTTTCATGAAGAGATATGGCGAAAAGACACTTCTTTTGAAATTTAACATTATGTTGACATACATATATAGAGTATGTCAACATACTCTTTTTAAACTGAAAATACTTTAAAATATTATTTTGAAAACTCTTTGTTCCGTAAAAGAGTTTGATATTTTGTAAAATTATTTAAGCATAGTTTATAAAAAATTTAATCATAATAAAACTTAATAAACTTTATATAATAATTTTTAAAATTTTAATATAATGTAAATAATATATATAATCAATATAATTATAAATTATTAAAGTATAAATAGAAATTTGATATATGAATAAACTTAAAAATAATAAAATAATATCTTTATAAGCAAAAGAGATTGAAAATCATTTTGAGAAATATTTTGGAAAGATTATTTAAAAACCATGATATTTGAAAAACAATTTAAAACAAAATTAGAGAAGGAGAGAGATTAGAAAAGTGCTACCAAGGGTTAACATATATTCTACGACTCTATAACTTATCTGAAATATCTTGAATCTTGAGCTCTTCAATACTTATGAGTCTACATTCTCCAACTCTTGAAACTATATATCAGTATCTTGAATGTACTCTTGATATTGTATAGTCTTCTTAATCAACACATGTCTAATATCCTACACTGTATACTATATTATAACTTGATAAAACATTAGTATTTATACATTATATAATGTCATATGGTTGTTATTGTAACGACCCAGAATTTTTATTAATTAAAATTTGTATATTTAATTAATTTTAAATATTAATAAGTGAAATTTATAAGTTGAATAAATTTTAAGTTGAATAATTGGATTTAATTGGATAATTAAATCGCTAACTAAATAGTTGGAAATACAGAAATAATTGCAATTTGGGTTAAATATGATTGGAAATGATTTGCAAAATTTTATTATATCATATTGAAGTTATAATGATGTTATAGAACTTTTAAAATTGAATTTAAAGTTTATTTGTGAAAATTGAATATTTTAATATTTAATCGACTAGTGAAATTAGTCAATTTTCAAACAGTCTCGGATTTCGACGAAACTAGTTTCATCGGATCCGTAATGTGATATTATTGTATGATTTCAAATTTCAAGTCAATCGGATTTACCGATTGTCCAGTGCAAGTTAAAACGCCTAGAAAATCGTTTAATCGGTTTAATTTTAAATCGAACGTTTATTACCATAACTCGCGCAGATGACCGAATTAGCTCCCGAAACACGTTCCATTGTGTTCGAAACGTGGGGTAAACCTTAGAAACGCCAACCGGCACGCTTCGTTTGGAGTTCAGAAAATCCGGGATGAATAGTGTTCACGTATTTTTCTATATAAGCCCCCTTATTTCTCATTTTTGTAAAAAGATGCCAACCCTAGGGTTTCATCTTCAGGCCGCCGCCTGTATTATAACCTATGGCCGAAATTTAATCACCTTCTTCCTCAAATTTCTTTCAATCCATCAGTTATTAGCCAAAGTTTTCAACTAGAGAATGGTAGAGGGCATCGAGATCTAGGTATTCAACGGCTATGATCGTGTTTGGAGCTTTGAATCAACGACAAACCAAGCTGGAAGCCGTCACGTTCGACACGCAAATCGAGAGAGGAGGAGGGGCCGAGCTCCATGCCTTGGCAGCCGAAGGTGGAGTTCGAGATGCTCTATAAAATGGAAGCATCTGATCGTGGTGGAAATGCTTGTGGAAGCTCGAAAAATTAAACCCTAGAAGTTGAGATGGGTTTCATGTTGCATTCGGCCTGTAGAAAAAATCGCGTGAGGGAGGAGAAGCAAAAAGGACGGCCGTGATCTGGAAACAAGAAATTGGACGGCTGTGATATTGTAGGGTATAAAATTTATAAAATAAATTTGTAAATTTATGTATGTATAAATCGTGTAACTTTAAAAATTCGTATCTTTTTCATACGAGGTCGAAAACGCACGAAACCAGATGCGTTGGAATCGTATGGACGAGCACTACGCTATGGAATTAGATTGGAGTCGTTTGGAGTTAGTGAGAATTTCGGGTAAAATAAACGCACGTTTAATTTTATTCGAAATAAAACGCTAAAACGGAATTAAAATCAAGGTGAGAACTTCTCACTCAATCGAATCAGTTTCGATTTTAATTTTAAATAGTTATATTTAAAATTCTTGAATGCATGTTTGAATGATGATTGTTATCTATTGATTGTTAAAATAGACATTATGCGCCATTAGTAAGCGGATGTTATTTATTAAAAACATATACCGTGAATATTTCACAGTACAGTGAAATTGATATTATTTATGTACTTGGAATTGATTTCCCGCATTATATAGCGGATGAGACCCTATTGCGCCGTCTATTAAGCGAATAATATTTTTATAAATCCCATATACCGCGATAATTCCATACTGGAAGGGAATTGGTATTGTGCTAACAACTGTAGATGCAGGAAAACTGGTTGGAGGGATCCAACTGGATTCCTCAACTGTATTGATTTATTTACAGATATTGTGATATTTGTTGATTATCATATCGATATATGATATTTGGATGTCGTGATTGACTATTTGGTGCTGTTGCATCATCGGATCCATTTTTGAAGTTTTAAAATAATGATTTTGGTTTTTAAAAGAATTTTTAAAGTGATTTTTTAAAGTATACGTTTTATTTAATTTTGAATTTTTAAAATAAATAAACGTTATAATTTTATTTTCCCAAAAGTTATGATTTTCGGAAAATAATACTTAAGTATGATTTTGAAGTATATAAGCTTTAAATAACGATTTTTAAATTATTAAAAGAATAAATTTAGTTAAATTGGGATTTTTGAATTATTATAAACAATTTATATAAAAGTTGTATAAAATTGATATTTATAAATTAAAATATAGAAATTATAAAACGAGCTTTTTATAAGTGTTAAAATAAAGTTTAAACCTAGATTCATAAGTAAATAAGAATTTTTGATTTATAAATTAGTGTTGATATAAAAGAATGGATTTGTGAATAAATGAATTATAAGTAATTTACTTATAAACCGGATTTCGACATGTAAATGGAATATAAATAGAATTGGTTAATAAAGGAGATTTCTAAAACGAAGTTGTTATAAAATATAGAAATGGACTTTATAGACATTGTTTATAAATTCGAAATCAATGGAATTTGATAAATTGAATGTTGAAATTGGTTAAGGAAGTATATTCACGATTTTGGACAGTGAATATATTATCAAATAAAATGTATATGCTTGGGAAAATGAATATTTTAAATTGAAGTTAATCATTTTAACGATGTTTTAAAAGGTGTAAACATCGAAAACATAGATTTCAACATTCATTGTTGAAATAGACGTTTTCGAGAAATAGAAGGAAATGATGGACTATAACACTGTTGTTATAGTAAATGATTTCCGGAAGGAACTGTTTTTGTATAGTATTGGGATTTATATATCTATCTAAATTTCAAATCCCTATACTAGTGATTTTGGGTTGTCGTAACGATGTTTTGCGCAACATTCGTTTTGGCACAAATAAATATGTTTAAGAGAATGATTTCCTTAAAGAATGAAATATATACTTAATTTCGGTTTAAGTATATTGAATATTTTCCAAGTGTTGAAAATAAATGGATTTGTGAATTACTTATTAATAAATAAGTATGGAAATATTTTTTCAATGTGAGATGAAACGTTTTGAGAATTTATCTTTTTGAAGACAAATTGAAAATGAATATTAGGAATCGATTTGGGAATCATATATTCATAAATATTTTGGAATGTAAATTCACTATAGAATTTATAAATGAAAAGGGGAATTTGTTTAAAAATAAACGTTGATTTATTTTTGAAGTGTGGGAATTAATTTACGAATTTGGAACGTAAATATAAAGCAAATCGGTAAGGATTTATTTAATTGGTTTAAATGAACCATGTTGAAATGAAAGAAATTCCGCGTAAGGAAAATGATTGAAATTTGTTTTCAAAAGTGATAAAGGTGAAAAGTGATTTGAAAATTTGTTTTCAAATGGTTGAAGTGTGGAAAAAATATATATCTTGTAAAGATATTTTGGAAAATAAATAATTTGGAAAATTATTTGGAATCTGATGATTTTGAGCTTGCCTATAGTTAAATAATCCGACTATCAATATTTACCTTTAAATAGGTATTTATTGTGATTTGCTTGAATTTGAATGCCACACTTATTTTTGAATAAGCGCTCACTATTCGGGTTAGCTGGGAAAGGACCTTGGGGTCGTATAACCCATTCCGAATATGTGATACGTCGTAATGGATTGCATTTGATGACCGGTGTTGAAGACCAGATATTTTTGAAAACAGAAGGATTACCATTGAGTTACTCTACATCGGCTGATCTCCGATATAGAGGTTTTATCACCCTTAGTGACGGGAAGTCCGGACGTGATTATAAGTTATCCGGAATGCAAGGACTTCTTTGTAAGTGCCTTCGGTTCTGTTCGAGCCCGGAACAGATTTGTATGGATTGTATGTCTGACATTACAAATTGAGATATAAAGCTGATTTCTTTCAAATATATTTCTGTTGGTGGCGGAGAATTTATTCTCTTAGCTTAACACCCTTCTCTGAGACGTACGAGCTCAGAGGTTACGTAGTTGAAGGTTATTAGCGATATACTCCCAAATTGGTAATGTGACATGCTGAGTGTTGCTGTGAAATGATCATTGTTTGATCATTTGTGATATGATCATTTGTTTGATCATTTATCTTAGTGATCATTACTTTGATCATTTGTTGACCCAAAGCACAGCTTTTGTATAAAGCGTGGCTTTGTGGACGAGACTTCGTGGGACCTCACACCCCGGAAATGGTCAAAACAGGAAGAATGCAGCAAGGTTATTAGGGGGTAGCGCCCCTTTAGTGTATGCCATTCCTTCTGGATAGAGGTGGTATCATGGTATGGAGCCCAGATACTTAACCTATGTTGTTGCTGCAAATTTATTGCTTTGTGGTTGTTGGAAATCGAGGATCCTCGGATAGATCGGTTACGATCGGGGGATGACATATTCGTGTCAGTAGTTACCCAGTTAGGGGTAACCCGGCCTTGTGTTGGCAGAGATCCGGTTAGGTTCTCGGGACGTCATTCCAGAGGCGTTTTCATGTGGCAATGGGAAGTTCCTTGGCCTGACCATTTGTTGGAAATCCAAATAAACAATACGTTCTTGTATGGTTTTAGTTGTATAACCTGCCATGGAATGTGACGGTAACCTGCTATTGAACATGGTAGCTATAGTAGGCATAAGTGCGAAATGTCTATGCTGGCCAAGATTTATATCTTTATTTTTGAAATAATTTTTTCCTACACTACGCACTAGTAATAATATCAAATGTTTCTTTTTAATGTGTATCAAGCATCTTTGACTATCATAAGGAGAAATCTCCTCCGATTCTGCGTTTGCATTATGTGTGTGTGCGGGAGGCCTTATGGTAGTCTCATTTTTAAAAAGCATTGCGAATTGACTTTAAAAATATTCCTCTATTTTGATTTTAAAGAAAAAATAAATTGTTTTAGTTCTCACACCAGTCACATGACTGACTCGGAGTTTATTGTTTTCCTTCCTAAACTCTGGGTGCCCACCAATTTCAACACGGGCAGTCAAGAGTCAGGCTATCAGGATATTCTGGAATTCAGGAGTTACTGGAGGCAAGCTGGATGGCATGGCGTATTACTAGTATATAGTATTTCTTTTCCGCTGTTTGTTGTTGTTTGTTGTTGTACACTCTGATGATGTAATGTGATGTAATGTAATGTAATAACTGATATAGTTCTTTGTTTAAAGATTATTCATTTATCTATTATATGTTGTTCCGCTGCGAATTGTGAGATTCTGATGTTGTTCTGTTATTTCTTTCTATTCTATTCTATCTTTTTTCTGTCTTCTTCTACCTTTTTCTTCTTCTTTAACCCTAATGGTTCGATTATTCGGCTTTCGATTGCTCGGCAGTTGATACAGTGGACGTATTGATGTCGGTTTTCGAGCGTCGAAAAATCGCGATTGTCACATTTGGTATTAGAGCATATGGTTAAACGACAACCATGGCTCTGTTGGGAATTACTCATTAGAGATGGAGTCAGTAGCACTCTAGAATGAGTTTGAGTGTAATAATAGATACGAGCGCGTATTTGTTAGTGAATATAAATTGTTTTATATTGTGATGATTGGTTTGTTGAGTGGTATATGGATTTTGGTCAACACAAGTAATTAACGTTGTTGATAGGGATCTCTAAACACTTCTTCAGAACAATTTGACACGATATTGTTTTAAAAGCGGGTAAATGAAATAATTTTGCCCGAAAATTATATTTTGATATAAAAGGAATAATTTTCTGAAAATATTATATATCTTTGGATGTTTGGTTGTTAATGAAATAATCAAATATAAGAACTTAGAGTTTGAAAGGGTTTATAACCAAATAAAATTCTATAAGTATGATTTATTCAAAGGAAGAATAACTAAATTTGATTTAAAACAGAATTTAAATCCCGGGAATTTTGAAAAGTGTTTTAAATGTAATGAAAACAAAGGTTTTGAGATTTAAAACTCTTGGGAATGTTGAAATGTTTTCCAAAGTATTGAAGGAAACGATTGAATATTATTTTAGGAAATATTTTTGGAGGAAAATTGTTTTAGAATGAATTTGTGGAAGTGAGGAAGCACTGAACTTACTTCGGTCGCTGGAAAATAATCCTGATGATGATGGCCACATCATTAGAATTCATTTTCGAGTTTCTAAAGTGATGGATTGCTTCCATAGGAAATTGGATTTGAGTTGATTATAATTTCAAAATGGTTTTGGAGTAAAAAATGGGTAATTGAATTCTGGAAACTCTATCTAGATAATGTGAAACGTTAAAATGAACCAACTATTGAACCTATTAAGTGATGTTGATATTAATAAAATAAACAAATGATGTTTTAAATGGAACATAACTTAAGTGAAGTTGAATGAAGTTGATTTTGGTGTCAAAGTAAATTAACAATGAATTAATGAAGTGAAGTCATTAAGAATTTGGATTTGAATTTGAGTTATATAAATGAAATTCAACTTTATATTGTTAAAGGAATTAGCAATTGAATTTAACTAATGAATTGAATGTAAATTGAATAATTTGGTTATGTTAAATAAAGATTGGTTGTTATTTGATTGTTAATTGATTGTATACAAATTCATTAAGTGTTAATGAAATTGAAATAGCGAAATTAAAAGCTATGTGATTGAATCCAAATTGGAAGTAATTTTTTTTGAATAGAATTGGATTTGATTTGGATTGAAGGCGAATTAATGTGAATAAATTAGTGAATGTAAACTAACTGAAATCGAATGAATGAACATTAGTAAAATTCCAATGTTAATGAATCAATTGGAAAACCAATTCAATGAATATTAATGAGAAGTGAATTTATATTGATTTTGGTGGTTGCATTTGTTGCTTTAGTTGCATTTGCTATATTATGTAGTTGTTATGTTGCTATATGATGTATACTGATATTATTGTCTATATACATGTTCTTATGTTGTTTGTTGAGTGTTTAGTAGGTGCGGATTGCGCTTGCCTCGCATTTGGAGCTCGCTTTCGCGCTATATTAGCCGTATATGCTCGCTAATAAAAAAATAAGGTACATATCTCGGATTAAATATCGTACTTTTACACTTTTTTCCCTGCGGGATGCCTCATCACTTGATGAGATGTATATTTGTGATATATATACTGTCTTTTTTTTCGGATCGAGCCGCGCAAAGGAGACTCTGACGAATTTTTCCGAAAATTTAAGGCGTTAGAATATTTTTGAGAAAATTGGAAATTTTTGAAAACTAAGTTGGATTTGGGAACTTAGTAAAGAT
Organism: Allium cepa; assembly: GCA_030765085.1. Lineage (NCBI taxonomy): Eukaryota > Viridiplantae > Streptophyta > Magnoliopsida > Asparagales > Amaryllidaceae > Allium > Allium cepa. The sequence continues at coordinate 671,263,357 of CM060943.1, read as the reverse complement.
GTTGTAAGAAGTTTAACTATAAACTTTGGAAAAGTTAAATACTTAAGAGATTTGAAAAATCTAAATTGAATGGTTTGTTTTGAGAAGTTAATGGATTCTGTAAATTTTTTCTTACTTGGTAATTTCGAGGACGAAATTCTTTTAAGGGGGGAAGTATGTAACGACCCAGAATTTTTATTAATTAGAATTTGTATATTTAATTAATTTTAAATATTAATAAGTGAAATTTATAAGTTGAATAAATTTTAAGTTGAATAATTGGATTTAATTGGATAATTAAATCGATAATTAAATAGTTGGAAATACAGAAATAATTGCAATTTGGGTTAAATATGATTGGAAATTATTTGTAAAATTTTACTATACCATATTGAAGTTATAATGATGTTATAGAACTTTTAAAATTGAATTTAAAGTTTATTTGTGAAAATTGAATATTTTAATATTTAATCGACTAGTGAAATTAGTCAATTTTCAAACAGTCTCGGATTTCGACGAAACCATTTTCATCGGATCCATAATGTGATATTATTGTATGATTTCAAATTTCAAGTCAATCGGATTTACCGTTTGTCCGGTGCAAGTTAAAACGCCTAGAAAATCATTTAATCGGTTTAATTTTAAATCGAACGTTTATTACCATAACTCGCACAGATGACCGAATTAGCTCCCGAAACACGTTCCATTGTGTTCAGAACGTGGGGTAAACCTTAGGAACGCCAACCGGCACGCTTCGTTTGGAGTTCGGAAAATCTGGGATGAATAGTGTTCGCGTATTTTTCTATATAAGCCCCCTTATTTCTCATTTTTGTAAAAAGAAGCCAACCCTAGGGTTTCATCTTCAGGCCGCCGCTTGTATTATAACCTATGGCCGAAATTTAATCACCTTCTTCCTCAAATTTCTTTCAATCCATCAGTTATTAGCCAAAGTTTTCAACTAGAGAATGGTAGAGGGCATCGAGATCTAGGTATTCAACGGCTATGATCGTGTTTGGAGCTTTGAATCAACGGCAAACCAAGCTGGAAGCCGTCACGTTCGGAACGCAAATTGAGAGAGAAGGAGGGGCCGAGCTCCATGCCTTGGCAGCCGAAGGTGGAGTTCGAGATGCTCTATAAAATGGAAGCATCTGATCGTGGTGGAAATGCTCGTGGAAGCTCGAAAAATTAAACCCTAGAAGTTGAGATGGGTTTCATGTTGCGTTCGGCCTGTAGAAAAAATCGCGTGAGGGAGGAGAAGCAAAAAGGACGGCTGTGATATTGTAGGGTATAAAATTTATAAAAGAAATTTGTAAATTTATGTATATATAAATCGTGTAACTTTAAAAATTCGTATCTTTTTCATACGAGGTCGAAAATGCACGAAACCAGTTGCGTTGGAATCGTATGGACGAGCACTACGCTATGGAATTAGATTGGAGTCGTTTGGAGTTAGTGAGAATTTTGGGTAAAATTAAACGCACGTTTAATTTTCTTCGAAATAAAACGCTAAAACGAAATTAAAATCAAGGTGAGAACTTCTCACTCAATCGAATCGGTTTCGATTTTAATTTTAAATAGTTATATTTAAAATTCTTGAATGCATGTTTGAATGATGATTGTTATCTATTGATTGTTAAAATAGACATTATGCGCCGTTAGTAAGCGGATGTTATTTATTAAAAACATATACCGCGAGTATTTCACAGTACAGTGAAATTGGTATTATTTATGCACTTGGAATTGATTTCCCGCATTATATAGCGGATGAGACCCTATTGCGCCGTCTATTAAGCGGATAATATTTTTATACATCTCATATACCGCGATAATTTCGTACTGGAACGGAATTGGTATTGTGCTAACATCTGTGGATGCAGGAAAACAGGTTGGAGGGATCCAACTGGATTCCTCAACTGTATTGATTTATTTACAGATATTGTGATATTTGTTGATTATCATATCGATATATGATATTTGGATGTCGTGATTGAATATTTGGTGCTGTTGCATCATCAGATCCATTTTTGAAGTTTTAAAATAATGATTTTGGTTTTTAAAAGAATTTTTAAAGTGATTTTTGAAAGTATACGTTTTATTTAATTTTGAATTGTTAAAATAAATAAACGTTATAATTTTATTTTCATAAAAGTTATGATTTTTGGAAAATAATACTTAAGTATGATTTTGAAGTATATAAGCTTTAAATAACGATTTTTAAATTATTAAAAGAATAAATTTAGTTAAATTGGGATTTTTGAATTATTATAAACAATTTATATAAAAGTTGTATAAAATTGATATTTAAAAATTAAAATATAGAAATTATAAAACGAGCTTTTTATAAGTGTTAAAATAAAGTTTGAACCTAGATTCATAAGTAAATAAGAATTTTTGATTTATAAATTAGTGTTGATATAAAAGAATGGATTTGTGAATAAATGAATTATAAGTAATTTACTTATAAACCAGATTTCGACATGTAAATGGAATATAAATAGAATTGGCTAATAAAGGAGATTTCTAAACCGAAGTTGTTATAAAATATAGAAATGGAATTTATAGACATTGTTTATAAATTCGAAATCAATGGAATTTGATAAATTGAATGTTGAAATTGGTTAAGGAAGTATATTCACGATTTTGGACAGTGAATATATTATCAAATAAAATGTATATGCTTGGGAAAATGAATATTTTAAATTGAATTTAATCGTTTTAACGATGTTTTAAAAGGTGTAAACATCGAAAACATAGATTTCAACATTCATTGTTGAAATAGACGTTTTCGAGAAATAGAAGGAAATGATGGACTATAACACTGTTGTTATAGTAAATGATTTCCGGAAGGAAATGTTTTTGTATAATATTGGGATTTATATATCTATCTAAATTTCGAATCCCTATACTAGTGATTTTGGGTTGTCGTAACGATGTTTTGCGCAACATTCGTTTTGGCCCAAATAAATATGTTTAAGTGAATGATTTCCTTAAAGAATGAAATATATACTTAATTTGGGTTTAAGTATATTGAATATTTTCCAAGTGTTGAAAATAAATGGATTTGTGAATTACTTATTAATAAATAAGTATGGAAATGTTTTTCCAATGTGAGATGAAACGTTTTGAGAATTTATCTTTTTGAAGACAAATTGAAAATGAATATTAGGAATCGATTTGGGAATCATATATTCATAAATATTTTGGAATGTAAATTCACTATGGAATTTATAAATGAAAAGGGGAATTTGTTTAAAAATAAACGTTGATTTATTTTTGAAGTGTGGGAATTAATTTACGGATTTGGAATGTAAATATAAAGCAAATCGGTAAGGATTTATTTAATTGTTTTAAATGAACCATGTTGAAATGAAAGAAATTCCGCGTAAGGAAAATGATTGAAATTTGTTTTCAAAAGTGATAAAGGTGAAAAGTGATTTTAAAATTTGTTTTCAAATGGTTGAAGTGTGGAAAATGTATATATCTTGTAAAGATATTTTGGAAAATAAATAATTTGGAAAATTATTTGGAATCTGGTGATGTTGAGCATGCCTATTGATAGTTAAATAATCCGACTATCAATATTTACCTTTAAATATGTATTTGTTGTGATTTTCTTGAATTTGAATGCCACATTTATTTTTGAATAAGCGCTCACTATTCGGGTTAGCCGGGAAAGGACCTTGGGGTCGTATAACCCATTCCGAATATGTGATACGTCGTAATGGATTGCATTTGATGACCGGTGTTGAAGACCGGATATTTTTGAAAACGGAAGGATTACCGTTGAGTTACTCTGCATCGGCTGATCTCCGATATAGAGGTTTTATCACCCTTAGTGACGGGAAGTCCGGACGTGATTAGAAATTATCCGGAATGCAAGGACTTCTTTGTAAGTGCCTTCGGTTCTGTTCGAGACCGGAACAGACTTGTATGGATTGTATGTCTGACATTACAAATTGAGATATAAAGCTGATTTCTTTCAAATATATTTCTGTTGGTGGCGGAGAATTTATTCTCTTAGCTTAACACCCTTCTCTGAGACGTACGAGCTCAGAGGTTACGTAGTTGAAGGTTATTAGCGATATACTCCCAAATTGGTAATGTGACATGCTGAGTGTTGCTGTGAAATGATCATTGTTTGATCATTTGTGATATGATCATTTGTTTGATCATTTATCTTAGTGATCATTACTTTGATCATTTGTTGACCCAAAGCACAGCTTTTGTATAAAACGTGGCTTTGTGGACGAGACTTCGTCGGACCTCACGCCCTGGAAATAGTCAAAACAGGAAGAATGCAGCAAGGTTATTAGGGGGTAGCGCCCCTTTAGTGTATGTCATTCCTTCTGGATAGAGGTGGTATCATGGTATGGAGCCCAGATACTTAACATATGTTGTTGCTGCAAATTTATTGCTTTGTGGTTGTTGGAAATCGAGGATCCTCGGATAGATCAGTTACGATCGGGGGATGACATATTCATGTCAGTAGTTACCCAGTTAGGGGAAGCCCGGCCTTGTGTTGGCAGAGATCCGGTTAGGTTCTCGGGACGTCATTCCAGAGGCGTTTCCATGTGGCAATGGGAAGTTCCTTGGCCTGACCATTTGTTGGAAATCCAAAGAAACAATACGTTCTTGTACGGTTTTAGTTGTATAACCTGCCATGGAATGTGGCGGTAACCTGCTATTGAACATGGTAGCTATAGTAGGCATAAGTGCGAAATGTCTATGCTGGCTAAGATTTATATCTTTATTTTCGAAATAATTTTTTCCTACACTACGCACTAGTAATAATATCAAATGTTTCTTTTTAATGCGTATCAAGCATCTTTGACTATCATAAGGAGAAATCTCCTCTGATTCTGCGTTTGCATTGTGTGTGTGTGCGAGAGGCCTTATGGTAGTCTCGTTTTTAAAAAGCGTTGCGAATTGACTTTAAAAATATTCCTCTATTTTGATTTTAGAGAAAAAATAAACTATTTTAGTTCTCACACCAGTCACATGACTGACTCGGAGTTTATTGTTTTCCTTCCTAAACTCTGGGTGCCCACCAATTTCCACACGGGCAGTCAAGAGTCAGGTTATCAGGATATTCTGGAATTCAGGAGTTGCTGGAGGCAAGCTGGATGGCATGGCGTATTACTAGTATATAGTATTTCTTTTCCGCTGTTTGTTGTTGCTTGTTGTTGTACACTCTGATGATGTAATGTGATGTAATGTAATATAATAACTGATATAGTTCTTTGTTTAAAGATTATTCATTTATCTATTATATGTTGTTCCGCTGCGAATTGTGAGATTCTGATGTTGTTCTGTTATTTCTTTCTATTCTATTCTATCTTTTTTTCTGTCTTCTTCTACCTTTTTCTTCTTCTTTAACCCTAATGGTTCGATTATTCGGCTTTCGATTGCTCGGCAGTTGATACAGTGGACGTATTGATGTCGGTTTTCGAGCGTCGAAAAATCGCGATCGTCACAGTTATCAACAAAACCAATACCTAAGGTACTAACAATCTCTGCATTTTTTATGATGACAACTTTGTATATAAAATATAACATAACTCCCTCTGGATTATAAAAAATCTCCCTTAATCTATGCCTGGATTATAAATATCTCTCCCCCTTTGTCATCAACAAAAATAACCACCTAATGCTATAATTCTAACACTAACAATTACTCTAATTCTAAATCTAACTCCCCGTAAATAAAATACTAATTGATATATATATATATATATATATATATATATATATATATATAAAATAAATATGTATAATGATGATGAGAATGATTGTATAAAAACAGTAAATGATATATAAAATTAGATAACCAAGAAATAATCATAACCAATCTAAATATTAATCCAATCCAGCAGAGTTAAATGCCATTCAAACAAGCCCACACAAATCAAACCAATCAAATCCAAACCAAATCAACTATTATTATTTATATATAATCAAACCAATTTAAGCTAGACATTTCGAGGAACATCAACCCATCCATCATTGCCAAAGATTGGATAAGCATTGATATCATCCCAATCTCCATCATCTTTGTTGATGGCATACTGGATTGGTGGTTGGTTCTTCTTTCTTCAAGACAGAAACCATCCATCGAATCATGTCGAAATGTCTTTCTTGCTCCTTGATCATCTACATTTGACTCAATTCTAAGTGTCTTTGGTTTCCTAGCATGAAGGAAAGAATTTTCTTAAATGATTTAAGAGTTTGTTAGAGGTTTTTAGTTATTTTTTGGATAGGAGAAGCCATTAATTTCAATTAGAGTTTAGGAATGAAAAGGAAGAAGAAAGAGGCTTGAAACAAATGATTCTCTGGTCTTAACAAGCATTTAAATGGGTGAGATTTCATTGGAAATGAACACACTTGCTGTCAATTTAATTTTCAAAATTTGAAAATTTGAAAAATTACTGTTGTATATCGACATACTTACCCAAGTTAAGTCGACATATATAAAGAAATTTTCAATACAATTTTGTTCTATATTCTAATGTATTTAGCTTATACATTTATACTATATGTTTTCCAGAGATGATAAACAATGTATAACAGCATGGGAAAAGAGGTTTCATTAATATTAAATGATGATTACATAGCTCATACACTAAAATAATAAAACGTTACATAAAATCAAACCAAATTCAAACTAAAATAACCAAATACAACACATTCATAAGCTACTAGACAGATAGTAAACTAGAAAGATGTAGATGAAAAAGATGATAAAAAATCTCAAGCTTGCGTTTCACTTTTTCAAAGAATTTGTCCATTTTGTTGAAAATAGTGGTTAATTTCTTCCTAACGGAACGCTTGAGCATCCTTTGGTTTTCAACAATCTTTATTTGAATGTTGTGAAGGTCTTTGTTAGTTGGTCGAAAAGAAAATCAATGCTTTCTAAGGAGGTTTCCTCCTCCTCCTTTACTTCCTCTTTAATATCCATATCTTCTCTTTATTCCTCTTCCTCCTCTTCTCTAATTTCTTCCTCCTCTTCATGAGCTAAAATTTTCTCTTTCTCCATCAGACTTTCAAATGGCTCAAAAAGGGAGGAATTTTCATAATAACGATGTTGGCTTAATTAAACACTTTACGAGAGACAAATTCCTCTACTTTTAATTCAAGACCGAAGTAATTTAAGATTCAAGTAAGATACAAACCATGAAATAGTGTGTTTACATGATTTGAAAGATTTTCAGGATAAATATCATCTAAAATAACTTGAGCCCAATTTATGTCATACTGACCATGAATGACGAAAAGAGCTTTGCACACTTTTAGAGTTGGATTGTTGAAATTTCCCGATCGAGGAGTGATACTTTGTTGTAAGAGAAGGTTTAAAATTCTCCAACTCTTGAAACTCTATATCAGTATCTTGTATCTACTCTTGATACTGTACGGTCTTCTTAATCAAGATAAAATATAAGTATCTAAATTTTCTATAATGTCCTATAGTTGTTATCATCAAAACTAATACCTAAGGTTCTAACAACTTATTGTTTTGGTAATATAACCATCTACAAATATTGAATCGTAACTCTGCATTTCACAATTTAGTTTCTAAATTTTGACCCTCAAGGCGTATAAAATACAAAAATTACCCTACTTTACTTCTAGTGCCTTCTATTCTAATTAAAATTCAAAAATAAAAATAATAATAAAGCTCTCAAGCTTAGCACGTCCTTTTCTAAATTTCGTTCGAATGATTTGAGATATTTGCTCCTACATTCTAAAAGGTTGATTTTGGAATCTCAAAACTTCATTTTGGTGTTTCAATGATTTTTAGCATTTTATTGTAATATTCAAGAAGTAATAATGCTTAATTAGGAGATTATTAACAAAAATTGAAGATTAAAAGGAAAGTCGTATCTTATTAATGCCACTATAATAATGTAGAGTAATTTATGAGGACTTTTATTTCAGGTCCCCTAAAAAAGAATATGGTATTCCAAACATTATAGGGCTAGAATGCCCAAAATTTTCACATATTTCACATATTCATATGCATGTTCGATAGATAATGTCATATATAAAAAGATTGTTACATGAATGTTCAACAAATAGATGACATAAATGAGTGAAAGATTGTGTACATTATTCTTAAAAGAATTTAAGATGTTAGAAGAACAAGTTTTGCTCATTTAGAGTCTACTTCTACGGAAGGAATAGCAGGACTACTATTTGTGGGAAGGATAAGTGCATTGAGGCATGTGCGCAAGATGCTAGTTCGCTAGAGCTGAGTTTAGGAGTGCTCAAGCCGGACGGAGACTCAATAAAGCAGGCACCTATAATATCCCCCCACTAGGAGGCCTGAAACTAACTGCTACAGATGCTGCAGTCATCCATGGTTATTAATCCTCGGTGACCAGGTACGGTAATGTTTGATAAAATGATATACCAGAAACACATGATATGGAAAAAGTTTAAAAAAAAAAACTTTCACGTCCCATTCCAAAAACCCATTTCAACATTCTCCACATAATCCCACAACGTTAACCACGTTCAGAAAAGTATAACTTTTATAATACACTTCAAGAGTGACATATGAAGATGCCCCCTTGATGATCAGAGTATATAATAGGCATAAAAAACTTTGCCTTAACAAAACAATACAGCAAAATCATATGGGAGAGAACTCAATTAACTACATACCTCCCCCACGTCGTCAAAAGCTTATTCATCTTAAGAGGTACCTAAAAACCTCAAATCTCAAGCTACTCAATATCAATTGAGTACCCGAGAGTTTAAGGGAAAACATAAACTTCGAGTTAGACATAAAGCCTTGTATGAATAATAATTTATCATCTTAAATTATTTAGATATCTTGCAAGACCATGCCTTAGCGGAACAAGTTTCCCATCACTAGTATCTTGAAAACATTTGTAAACCATTTTCTATGCTCCTGCATCCACAATGGTTAAATCAATTCAAAACATTATTACGTGATGACATGCAAAACAATTGAATCAATTCTGGATTACCCATACCATTCATATTGACTATTCGTCATAGTTATAGTTTCTAGGATTACTATTAACCTAATAGTTTTCATGGGCTAACTAATAATAAGTTAAACATTTATGGACTCACTGCCTAGTTACGTAGTTTTCATAGGATCACTATGAACCGATTAGTAACTCCAATGTCATTTCTTTTATCCTAATTTTCATGGGCTGACTAGAAACCTATTGACTAACCGTCAACATCTTTCTTTTACCCTAGTTTGCATGGGCTAACTAGGAACCTATTGAATATCTGTCAATATCTTTCTTTACTGTAGTTTTCATGGGCTTACTAGGAACCTATTAACTATCTATCAGTATCTTTCTTTTACCATAGTTTTTATGGACTAACTTGGAACCTATTGACAATCTGTCAATATTCCATTGTCTTATTTGGATATAGTTTTCATGTGCTAAATATATACCTATTGGCCCCTGCCAATATCATATAGTATTCATGGGCATACTGTAAACCTACTAGCCCTGCCAATATCTTTAATTAAGAATCTAACGTTTGTAAAGTTATATTCATTACTAAATAAACTATATGATATACGTTATTGTTGAATGCTTGGATGATAGTTTATGTATTGTTGTTTGATTGTTTGTTTGGATTTGATTCCTGCTTCGAAGCGGATGACAGAAATAACCATTGTTTTGTAGAGAACAAAAGCAAAAGGAAGTTGAAGTGTATATCTAACGAATAGGTTGCAACAGATTACTTTGAAATAATATCAAAAGGATATGATTATGAACAAAGTCAGTAATTTCCAAAAATATCGTTTTTCTGATTATATTTCAAAAAAAAACTCATATTCAAATTACACAATCACGAAACGTTACCCAAGCAATGATCAATTATAATTTACAATAATGCACCAAGAGCGACAAATGACGATGCCTTCTTGGTTAATCAGAGTAATATAGTCATATCTGACCTATATATACAGCGAAATCAAAACAAAAGAACCGCAAATCCTAAATTAGTTGTCCATCAACCACTTGCTCGTTACCGAATGCTTTATTCGCTAAAAGACAAAAGCCTAAAAATCTAAACCCTCAACCTATTCAAATCAATTTTTGAGCACCTGAGAGTTTAAGATGAAATAAAAAACTACGGTTCATACATAAAACCTGGTATGAATAATTCTGTTACGTCTCGGTTTACTGATATTGAGTGAGACCATGCCGCTTAGCGGAACGGGTTTCTCCTCACTAATATCCTCTTAAAACTTATATTTTGCAAATCCTTTCCTACAACCAAACCGGTTAAACTGATTATATCAAAATAGCAATATCCTTTATCTTAATAAATGGACTACCTATCCAAAAAACTGGTAATAAGCAAGTTATCTACTCAATCAAAATAGTAATATCCTTTACGTTAATAAAATGGACTATCTTTCCAGAAAACAGGTAATGGGTGAGCTAACTGCCCACAACATATAGCAAGGTCCGTTATGCTACAAATACACTAACTGTACATAACAACTGAGCTGATTGCCCATAAGCTAGACTAACTGTCTGAAATCTAGGCTGGGTGCCTGCGAAATGGACTAACTGTCCGAATTATTTTTCTTAAGGTTAACCACCCTTAAGTTTTCCTTGAAAACTGTTTAAAAATGATTTAGTCCTTCAAATCGTATATAAACAAGGGAAATATATCTTTAGCTTTACTCTAAGCTAGTTTGCCATGATACACACACACACATACACTTTACTCAAAATAATGATGATGATATTTTAGTGAGAATTAACTACCCTCCCAAAATAAGTTAAAGTCCATTTTAACTTAAAATATATAGGAAACTCAACCTATTAATACTTTTGAAACCTTGGTTTAAATCCTTTAAACAATCCCTTCGAAACCCTTTAGGGTGACCCCTTCGAAACCAAGTAAAACCATTCAATTATCTAGGCTGAAAGGCCAAAACCTTCCTTTTGAAACCATTCTCTAAATCCTTTTGAAATCCTTGGAAATCTTTCCTTTCGAAAGCTTAAAAAACCTTAGCCATCCTCTTTTAAAACACTAAATGTTGCCTTTCGAAAACATAGGAAAACTCTTTCCTTTCAATCCTTTCAAACCCTGGAGAATCACCCTTTTCGAAATCATTCATAAAAACCTTCTGAAATAGTTAAAACTCAATCCTTTCTAAAGCACTTTGGGTTCAATAAAACATGTGGAAACCATTCGAAAATATACTCTTTCAAAACCTTTGAAAATGTCACAGTTGAAACCATTAAAGTCGAAAGCTACTTTTTTGAAACCGTTTAAAACTATCTCCTTCGAAACCAATTTTGGTTTTACTCTATTTATAGATAAAGGTTCTTAAAACATTTAAGTTGTAAGCTTCTGCTTTGAAAACTTTCCCTAAGTAATGAAGTGATAGTGTCAAAATCAATCCTTCAAAAGCATTGGAGAGGTGGCCAGGTTCTTAGAAAAAAACAACCTCTTTGAAACCATGTGGATCAGATGGTAACAAGGCGGCGGCTAGTTGTATCGACCTAGTTGAAAGCATTCATTTAAAAACAAAAGTGCAACCCAATCGAAACCCTTTTCTTTTAAACCATTTGACCATCGTCGAAACCCAACCAAGTCGAAGCATCTTAGTCGAAAGCAAGCATGCACATTTTTCTTTACAATCAAAGCAAAGCTTCAATCCTTTTGGAATCTCATGGTTTCGACCCTGTACCTTTCGCCCAAATCCAATTCACTGCGTACTAGTTGCCTGATACCATATGCATTGGTTTTGACTGTGTCAAAGGCGATAGTATGGGGCGGAACCTAGTGCCGACGGAGATGAAATAGTTAAAAACATGTAGCAAATAGTTTTTTTGACCTAACGTTCCTTAAGTGTCTGTTTATGATTGGTTGCCTCTTTCTTTACTAATAAAATCTACTGTGATTTGTCAAAGTGCTACCTACTTTTCAGGTATAAGAATTTAAATTATTTATAAGAAGCCCCTTCACCTCTTTAAATTATATAAAACATTTAAGTCTCATACCTTAAATAGTTTTATATAACCTTTAAAACACTTAGGAAAAATCCAAAAAAATTCTAGAAAATCTATTTTAATATGTTTTCCAACATATAAAAATTTCAAACCCTAATCTTTTATTATTTGACCGAAAATAATTATTAACCCAAATTACCATTTCTTCACTGGAAAATTCATAAATATTCCATATAATCGAAGAAAATTTTGAAAATTGAAACCTTCTCCAAAATATTATTTACGATCCTTATAAAAATTCGCAAGACATTTGGATGTTATTTCATCGGGTTTTCACCTTAAAACATATCATAAAATTAATATATACATAAATCATCAACATGTATATATAATCATTCCATCATTCAAAAACATGGCAAATCATTGCAAAGTATTCGACATTCATCTAAATCCAAAAACATAATAAAAAATGAGATGTAAGCATTATTCACCATAACTTTTATGATTAGAGAGATTGAGATATGAATAGATTTGATTTTAATTTGCTTCTTCCTAGCTTTTCTTCTTTTAGCTCTTGTTAATGGTGGTCGACCTCTTGTTATAAAATTTCAAAATGAAATGAACACGTAATATGAAATACATGGCCAAGTAATGAGGTTATAGGAATGGCCTATTTCCCATTATACCCCACTATATATCATTTTAAACCCTTCTTTAGTTCATTGGTTAATGACACGACTACCCCTTACTTAAAATCAAACCTCAATCCCCTAATCAACACATTATTTTATTTAATTCATCTAATTAGATATTCTAAATAATGTTACCAAAAATCTAGGGTGTTACATACTCCACTCCTTAAAGAATTTCGTCCTTGAAATTATGATAAGGTACACGACAAATCAAACAAGAAGGGAAAACATACAATCAAACAAGTCAAGATAAGTATCTCTAATCCCGCTCTCAATCTCCCAAGTATAGTCACTATTATCACCATTCCACTGGACTATGACTAATCTAGCCATCTTGGTTTTAAGCTCTTCTCATCTCTCGCAATAATGTGAATTGGCTTCCTTACTATAGTCATGTTCAGTTTAAACACTAAATCATCTAGCACAGTCAGTGCAATAGCAGTCTCCCGGTCTCAAACACATTTCTTCAGATGAGAAACATGTAAACATTTTGGAATCTTGCCAAACTTCTCAGTAACTCAACTCAATATGTAAGTTTGTCGATCCTCTCAATAATAGGAAAAGGTCCAACGAATCTTGGTATCAACTTTCCTGATCTTTCAAATCTGATCGCATCTTTCGTGGTGACACTTTAATAAATACCTGATCTCCGATTGAGAACTCTATGTCTTTCCTTCTACTATCTGCATAACTCTTCTTTCTAGACCGAGCCTCCTTCATTCTAGCCCGAATAACCTCAATCTTCTCTGCAGCCTTCCTAACCAAATCTGGACCAAGAACCAACCTATCCCCGATCTCCAAACAAATGAGAGATTTGCATGGCCTTCCATACAAAGCTTCAAATGGTGCCATCCTAATACTAGTCTGATAACTATTATTGTATGAAAATTTGATTAAATGTAGATGATCGTCCCATGGTCCCTCGAAATCTAGAACACAAGCCCTTAACAAATCCTCTAAGATCTTGTTAAATCTTTATGTTTTCCCATTTGTCTACGGACGGTAAGCGGTACTCATTTTGAGCTTGGTTTCCAAACTTCATGCAAAATCTTCTAGAACTCGCTAGTGAACAAAGGATCTCTATAACTTACTATGCTACTAAGAATTCCTATAGTCTGATTACATTCTTCATAAACAAACTTGCCAAAACAGGTGTAGTCCTAGTTGATCTAACTGGAATGAAACAGGAACTCTTAGTCAATCTGTCCACTATAACCCATATAATATCATTTCCTCTGTTCGACCTTGGCAACTCGTCAATGAAATCTCTAAAACTGAATCCCACTTCCATATTGGAATATCTAATGCAAAAAGAAACCCACTTTGCTTCTGGTCTTTGGCCTTTACATGTTGGCAAATCAAGCGCTACTTTACATAGAAGTCAATATCCCGCTTCATTCCTTCCTAGAAAAAACTCCTCTTCATATCCTGATACATTTTCGTACCTCTTGGATGAATAGAGAATTTCGAACGATGGAATTCTTCCAAGACTTCTTTCCTTATGTTTCCTATGCTTGGAACACTTAATCTTCCTTTCTTTCTCAACCAGCCATTCTAGTCAAGGCTGAAGTCCTTGAAGTCATCACCCTCGGTTCCATCTCTTAACTTCCTGATCCATTGAGTTAACACTGGATTTTCCATCTGTTTTGAAGCAATCATTTCGATCATTACTGGTCAAACTTCCAAACAAGACAATACAACTGTATCTGCACTAGACCAAGCCTTGGATCCACTGCACTCAGCAATTTTCCAATGCTTCCAAATCTTTCCACATGGTAATCATCACTAACACTGCATTCTAGTGTTTCCTACTAAGTGCAAATGCAAACTTGTTGCTTTTTCCTGGTGTATACTCAATTCCAAACTCATAAGAAACTATAAATTCTAACCACCTCCGCTGTCTCATGATAAACTCCTTCTGAGAGAACAAATACTTCAAGGACTTATGATTTGTATATAACTTAAAACTTTCTTCCAAAAGGTGATGTTCCATAGCTTCAAAGCAAATATCATTGTTGCCAATTCAAAATCATGCGTCAGATATCTAACCTCATGTGGACTAAGCTGTCTAGAAGCATGGGCAATCACTTTACCCATCTGCATCATCACAGCTCCTAATCATGTTCCACATGCATCTGTATAAATCACAAAATCCTGATTCCCTTCCAAAATAACCATAACAAGTGCATGGGTGAATAAGTGTTTCAAACTCCGGAATGCTTCCTCACACTTATCGGTCTACAAACTTCACATTATTTCTTGTCAACTTGGTCATCGGTGCCGCTATCCATGAAAAATCCTCAATGAACCTCCGATAGTAACCAGCCAACCCAAGGAAATCTTTATCTCGGTTACTGTCTCGGGTCTCTTCCAACTATTCACTGCCTCAATCTTAGTCGGATCTACTAACAACCCTCTCCCTAAGACTACATGACCAAGAAACTTTGCTGACATTTTGAAAACTTTGCCTTTAGCTGATGCTGCCTCAACTTCTCAAGCACCACTCTAAGAGGAGCTTCGTGCTCTCTTTCATCCTTAGAGTATATCAGGATGTCATCTATGAAAAACAATACGAACCTATCCAATTGCTCTTATAAATTCGGTTCATTAAATACACAAAGAAAGTTGGAGTATTTCAATCTGAACGGCATAACAAACCATTCGTATGACCCATATCCAGTCCTAAACGTCGTCAAAGTTAGACTATCCTCTACTACCCTGAGCTGATGGAAACCTATTGCGAAATCCAACTACGTGAATACCTTGGCTCCACTCAACTGATCAAAAAAATCATCAATCCTGGGCAATGGATATCGATTATTTTTCGTCCTCTCATTCAACTTACGATAATCAATACATAGCCTCAACGATCCATTCGACTTCTTAACAAACACTGATGCTGCACCCCAAGGCGAACTACTCATCCTGATAAAACTCTTACCTTCCAAATTCACCGGATGCACATTTAACTTCCTCATCTCTGTAGGGGTCATCCTGCTCGATGGTCTACTCATTAGCTCTGCTCTCCAAACTAAGTCTATCCAAAATTCAATGGCTCGTTTCGGCGGCAATTCAACTACGGGCTCAAAAACATCCGTGAATTCTCTAACCACGTAAATTCGACCCAGGTCATCGTCTGATTTCATAGCACCCAACAAAGCATACATCTCACTGATAGAACCTTCTATGGTAGAAAGAATCTGGTCATTGCAGTCCGAGTGTCTAAGATATATTTTTCTATCCTGGCAAAATATCCTAACATCGTACTCACTTAACCAATCCATCTCAAGAATGATCCCAAACCCTCAAAATCAAACACATGCAAACTACAAACAAAAGTATGGCATAACAGGTCAAACTCCAACCGGCCACATCTTAACTCTAGATTTGCATAATCTCCTATTGGATTCGCAACCCGTAAGGAAGTAACTAAATATGTAGGTTCTAGGTTAAGCCTACCGATCAAACATCTAGATATAAAAGAATGAGTGCACAATATCAAATAGAACTCTAATAGACATACCATGAATCTGAAGCGTACATCCCAAAATAGGCTTTCCTTTCTCCGAAGCTGTTGGCTTTGAAGTAGCAGGTTCCAATGCATACGTCTTGCCCTTCCAATCCTTAGCGGGAGCCTTGCACTGGCTCTTATAATGGCCAACTTGGTCATAATTGAAGCATTTGACATTCTTCTTCACTGCCACCTCCTTTGCCTTTCCAACATGACACTCATTATCAAAGCGCCTCTTCTTGTCGCACTTGTAGCAAATAATCTCAGATTTCCCCTTCTTAGCTGCTCCACCCTTCTGAGCACCCTTCTTAGGAAAGAACTTCCTCTTTTGATTCCGTACAATATGGACTTATTTAGACATACTCTTCTCTGTAGAATTAAGAATCTCTTCATGCCTCAAGGCCATTTCCATAACAATGTCAGAAGGATCTCTAATATGAGGTAATGTGGCCTTAGCTAACTTAGGCTTCGACCCCCTGATAAACTTCACATTCCTCTTCATGAGTGTATCTACTGAAGCATAACCATATCGGGTCAACTCCTCGAACTTCCTGGCATACTCAGGAACAGACATGTCCCCTTGCTCTAACTTGGCAAACTTCCTGATCAAGCAGACTATGCCATTTGTAGACATAAACCACTCTTGGAATCTTCCCTTGAAATCTGCCAATGACAAAGTTTCCTCATCCGCTCCAGCCGTCACACTGTTCCACCAAAACAATGCCGCTCTTTGAAGCTGTCTGGAAGCAAACCCCCTCTTCTGCTCATCATTGAGCCCCAAATCGGCAAAAATCCTTTCGTAGTGCAACAATGAATTCTCCACTTCTATAGCATCTTTTGTCCCTAGAAAAGTCTACCCTCCAAGCTTAGCGTAATCTCCGCTTAGCTTAGTATAATGGTTAAATGCTGGAACTTCTGAAGCTCCTACCCCTACAGCATCTCCCTATACCATTCCAACTGCAACTCCAGCTTGCATCTTATTCACAAGAAACTGATAAATGGCTCTCATGTCTACTTAGGGAACCCCAACAACAACATTCTAGGCCTAAGCCTGACCTCTTCTAGTATTTGGCCAGGCATTTCCTTCGGTGTCATCCCCTCTTGGGTTAACTCTTCCTCTTCTTCCATCCAAATCTATATTCAAACATCATGAGATACAGAAAGAATAATCCTAACAAAGATAGGAGACTAGAGATAAAGCATGTACTTATATACAACAAATACAAGTACGTTACTATAGCATTGTCTCATACCCCAATCTTTCTCTAATTCCTTAGGATTTTGTTTTTTAAATCATTTTTATTTTAAAGAATTCATAAACCATGCTTTGATGCCAAGTTGTAATATCCAGCATCTAGAGGCCAAAAGCTAAGCGCTACGGATACTACAGTCATCCATAGTATTAACTTCTGGTGACAAAATATGGTAATGATAATAGTATAAAAATATCAGAAGTATATGAATATGAACAAAGTCACAGATTTCCAAAAATATCGCTTTTATGATTACATTTCAAAACAAATTCATATTAAATTACACAATCTCGAAATGTTTCCTAGGCACTGATCAATTATAATTTACAATAATACGCTAAGAGCAACACATAACGATGCACCCTTGGTTGATCAGAGAAATATAGTCATATCTGACTTATATACACAACGGATTCAAAAAAAGAACTGCAAATCTTAAATTAACTATCCATCAGCCACCTACTCGTCACCGGATGCTTTATTCCCCAAAAGACTAAAACCTGAAAACAAAAACCCTCAACCAACTAAAATCAATTTTTAAGCACTTGAGAATTTAAGGGGAAAAAAAAAACTATGGGTCAGCATAAAGCCTGGTGTGAATAATTTTGTTACATCCCAATTTACTGATATTAAGCGAGACTACACTGCTAAGCGGAACAGGTTTCCCCTCACTAGTATTCTCTTAAAACATATATTTTTCAATTCCTTTCCTGCAACCAAACAGGTTAATCAAATGATTATATCAAGATAACAATATCCTTTATGTTAATAAATGGAATACCTGTCCAGATAACTAATAATAAGTGAACTATCTGCTCAATCGAAATAGTAATGTCCTTTATGCTAATAAAATGGACTACATGTCCAGAAAATAGGTAATGAGTGAGCTGACTACCCACAACATAATAGCAAGGTCCGTTATGCCACAAATGGCCTAATTGTCCATAACAACTAGGTTGACTGCCAGCAAATTGGACCGACTGTTCTAGATTTGGGCCGACTGCCTGCAAAATGGACTAATTGTCCGAACTATTTTTCTTAAGTTTAACTACCCTTAAATTTTCCTTAAAAACCTTTTCAAAATTATTTAGTTGTTCAAATCATATTAATACAAGGAAAATATATTTTTAGCTTTACATTAAGCTATTTTTCCATATACACACACATACCTTACTCAAAATAATTTTGATGATATTTTAGTGAGGATTAGCTCTCAAAATAAGTTAAACTCCATTTTAACTTAAAATACATAGGCTACTTTGCCTATTAATACTTTCGAAACCTTTGTTTAAAGCCTTTAAATCATCCTTTCGAAACCCTTGAAGGTAACCCCTTTGAAACCAAATAAAACCCATTACTTATCTAGGCTGAAAGGCCAAAACCTTTCTTTTGAAACCATTCTCGAAATCCTTGGAAATCTTTCCTTTTGAAAGCTTTAAAAACATTAGACATCCTTCTTTTAAAACCTTTAAATGTTGCCATTCGAAAACATAGGAAAAACCTTTCCTTTCAATCCTTTCGGAAATCTAAGGAACCACCCCTTTCGAAACCATTCATAAATACCTTCCGAAACAATTAAAACTCAATCCTTTTGAAAGCACTTTGGGTTCAAATTAATACATGTGGAAACCTTTTGGAACCTTTCAAAAATCTACTCCTTTAAAATCTTTGAACAATGTCTCGGTCGAAACCATTATAGTCAAAAGCTTCTATTTCAAAACCATTTAAAACTGTCTCTTTCGAAACTAATTTGGTTTTTACTTTACTTATAGAAGAAGGGTCTTAAAAATTTAAGTCATAAGCTTCTACTTCGAAACCATTCCCTAAGTAGTGAAGTGATGGTGTCGAAACCATCCCCTCGAAAGCATTGGAGAGGCGTCCATATTCTTAGAAAAAACAGCACCTTCGAAACTATCTGGGCCAAAAGATAAAAAGTTGGTAGCTAGGTGTTTCAACCTAGTTGAAAGCATTCATTTAAAAAAAAAGCGCAACCAATCAAAACCCTTTTCTTTTAAGCCATTTGACCTAGTTGAAACCCAACCAAGTCTAAAGCAAGCAGGCACATTTTTCTTTAAAATCAAAGGGAAGCTTTAACCCTTTCGAAACCTTATGGTTTCGACCCTATACCTATTGCCCTTATCCAGTTCATTATGTACCGGTTGTCTGATACCATATGCATTGGTTTCGACTATGTCGGAGGCGATGGTATGGAGGCAGAACCTGATGCCGAAGGAAATGAAACAATTAAAAACATGCAGCAAATATTTTTTTCCACCTAACCTTCCTTACATGTCAACTTGTGATTGATTGCCTCTTTCTTTACCAATAAAAAGTACTGCAATTTGTCAAAAGTGCTACCGTCTTTTAGGTATAACAATTCAAATTATTTTATAAAAAGCCCATTCTCCTCTTTAAATTATATAAAACATTTAAGTCTCATACATTAGGTAATGGGTAATTTCACTAGAAGGACAAACTTTGCAATCCAATTAGTTTGTAGGACACACATCCACAGGAATTAATTTTAAGGCCAAAGTCAGCAGAATAATTACTTTTAAGGACAAAGTCAACAGTCCAATTACTTTCAAGGACATAATTTCATAGGTTTTTAGGTCTTATAAACTAA
This sequence comes from Allium cepa, assembly GCA_030765085.1. Taxonomy (NCBI): domain Eukaryota; kingdom Viridiplantae; phylum Streptophyta; class Magnoliopsida; order Asparagales; family Amaryllidaceae; genus Allium; species Allium cepa. Next base: position 671,243,330 of record CM060943.1, on the reverse strand, counting down.
TTATTTTGCATTTTGTCCTGAAAAGTAATTATTTCAGTTGTGTGTCCTAGAAACTAATTGCACATGCTAAAGAGGCCCTTGTGGCTAATTTCCACTTACGTAATTTTATATAACCTTTAAATCACTTAGAAAAAATTTACAAAAATTCCAGAAAATCTATTTTAATATGTTTTCCAACATATATAAAATTCAGAGCGCAATCTTTTATTATTTAACCGAAAATAATTGTTAACCCAAATGACCGTTTTCACTAGAAATTCATAAAAATTCCACATAAACTAAGAAAATTCAAAAAATAAAATCAATCTCTAAAATATTATTTATGATCCCCATAAAAATTCGCAAGGCATTTGGATGTCATTTTATAGGGTTTTCACCTTAAAAAATATCATAAAATTAATTTGAACATACATATATCATCAATTGTATATATAATCATTCCATCATTCAAAAATATGGACAATCATTGCAAAATATTCGGCATTCATCTAAAAACCGAAAACACAATCAAAAATGAGATGTAAACATTATTCATCTTAGCTTTTATGATTAAAGGGATTGAGATATGAATTGATTTGATTTGAATTTTTATTCCTTGCTTTCTTCTTCTAGCTCTTGTTAATGGTGGCCGACATCTTGTCATAAAATTTCCAAATGAAATGAACATGTAAAATGAAATACACGGCCAAGTAATGAAGTTATAGGAATGACCGTGTTCCCATTATACCCCTCCTATATATCATTTTACACCCTTCTTTAGTTCATTTTTAAATCGTATGGATACTCCTCAATCAACACATTATTTTATTTAATTCAGCTAATTCAATATTCAAAATAATGTTACCATAAATCTGGGGTGTTATACTAGTGGTGCCATGAAGGTATTTCCTAAGGTGAGGAACGTGGAAATCATTATAAACTCTTGCTGACTTGTTAGGAAGCTACACACGATATGTTAACTTCGTATTCTTTCCATAATTCTGAATGGCCTAAAAAATCTAGGTGCTAATTTTTCAGACTTGCCAAATGTAACAACTTTCCTAAGAGGGGAGGTTTTAACAAATACCATATCCCCAACCTCAAATTCATGTTCTTTCCTTCTTTTATCCATATAAGATTTTTAACGATCTTGCGCTACCTTCATGCCTTGCATGATCAACTCTACTTTTTCCATGGTATCATGGATCAAATCGGGTCCGAGCAACACTTTGTCGATGGTTTCCTACCAATAACTAGGCGATTTGCATGGATGCCCAAAAAGTGCTTCAAAATGGGCCATTCCAATCATAGTTTGATAACTATTATTATATGCAAACTCAACCAAAGGTAGATGCTGCTCCTAATATCCTCCGAAATCCAAAACATAAGCTGTTAACAAGTCTTTAAATATTCTATTCACCCCTCTGTTTGTCTGTCAGTTTATGGGTGATATGTCATCCTAAGGTTCAAAGAAGTTCCAAAAACCTGTTTTTATGCTCCTCCGAAATTCGCTGGTGAATAAGGGGTCTCTATCACTGACTAAGTTGCTGGAATTCTATGTATACGGACTATCTCTTTAATATTAATCTGGACGAGAGAGGTGCTAGTCATATTTCTTCTAATCGGTACAAAATAAGCACTCTTGGTGAGTTTATCAACAACAACCCAAATAGCCCTATTGCCCTTTTTAGTTTTAGGCAATCCTTCCACAAAATCCATTGAAATATGCTCCCACTTTCAAATCGGAATTTCTAAAGCTAATAATAATCTACTGGGCTTCTCTTACTTAGCTTTTATCTTTTGGCATGTCACACACTTAGTAGCAAACTTAGCTACGCTCCTCTTCATTCCATTCCAGAAGAAAATTCTCTTTATGTCCTTGTACGTCTTATCTCCTTCGGGTTGAATGGTCATCCTTGAATGGTGACACTCTATAAGCACTTCCATCATCAAGTCATCAATCATTTGAATGCAAAAACGTCCATCTCTTCTCAAATATCCCTTCTCGTTAACCGAGTATCTCTAAGCATAGGGAAAATGCTATCCTCTCCTTAATTTTTTCAAAATCTCTACTAACTCCTTACTTTTACTTGCTCATGCCCTATATGATCCATCAAGGTTGGCCTAACCTCCATGAAAGATAGAAAAGTTTGAATAGGTTCTACTGACATTCGAAGGTTTAAATTCAAGAGAGAAACTCCAAATTCCTCCATTCATATATAGCACCTAGGGTAGCTTGTCTCCTACTAAGCGCGTTGCCAACTACGTTCTCTTTTGGAGGGTATACTGAATACCAAAGTCAAAGGATGCTATATATTAGATCCACCTCTGCTGCCTAAGATTCAATTCCTTTTAGGAAATAGGTATTTGAGTGATTTATAATCAATGAATAACTCAAACCTTTTCACCAAGAGATAATGTTTCCATATCTTCAAGGCAAAAACAATGGCTGTTAATTCTAAATCATGTACTAGATACCTCTTCTCATGAAATTTAAATTGCCTACTAGCATAGGCAACTACCTTCCCTTCTTGCATAAGAACTGCTCCTAATCCTGTGCCATATGCATCTGTGAAAATCGTAAACGACTTGGCTCCATCTACAATAGTGTGCATGAGTGCACTACTCAATGACTCCTTAAGCTTCTCAAATGCCTTGGTGCACTTATCATCCCAAACAAAGACTAGATTCTTCTTGGTCAATCGGGTTAAAGGGGCTACTATTTATGCAAAGTTCTTGATGAACTTCCTACAGTAGCCCGCTAATAGTAGAAAGCTTCTAACTTTCGATGTATTACTGGAACCTTCCATCCTTTAACAGCTTCCACTTTTGTAGGGTCCACCGCCAATCCTTTCTCTGACACAATATGCCCAAGGAACCTAAATTTATTTTTTTAAAAGTGGTAGTTAGAAGATTTTGAGTTGGTTTCTTCTCAAGGTCTCCGATACCTCCCTAAGGTGGTCCTCATGCTCCTTCTTGCCTTTGGAGAAAACCAAGATATCATCAATAAACACCATGAAAATTTTGTTAAGTTTCCATCTAAATATCCTACTTATAAAATCCACACAGTATGCTGGGGAATTTGTTAATCCAAAAGGCATTACTTCCTACTCATAAAGTCCATTTGGCATACAGAATGGGTTTTTCGGCTTGCTTTCCTCTACAATCCTTAACTGGTGGAATCTCGTTGCTAAGTCTAATTGGAAAAGACTTTAGCTCCTACAAATTGGTTGAACAAGTCATCAATTCTAGGTAGAGGGTACTTAGTTTTCCTTGTTAACTTATTCAACTCCCTATAATCGACGCAAAGCCTTAAAGAACCATCTGCTTAGTATCAAAAAGGATTGGATCTCCCCACTTAGAATTACTCCTACGGGTGAATCCTTTTTTCAATGGCTTTGAGATTTGCTTATCCAATTCCCTTCTTCCTTTGGGGGCTATATGTCTCAAAGGCAGAGCGACGAGTCTTGCATCATTCTCCAAATCAATTCAAAACTCAATCTCCCTATGGAGTGGGAGACCCCAGACCTCCTCGAAGACATCAAGAAATTCATAAACTGCAGGTGTAGATAATGCTTCTCGATCAACAGACAGAATTGGTGAGTATAAATGGCTTAACTCAACTAAAGCTTTGGGTGTAGAAAGAACTTCTAGGTCACGACCTCGACGACTCCTTAATTGTACTACCCTTTTGTCATAGTCAAGAATAGCTCTGTAATATGATAACTAATCCATACCCAAGATAAGTCCATACCCCTTAAAATTTAGAATGTATACGGTACATATGAAATCAATGTTGTATATATCTAACACTAGGTCTTTGTATATGAGAGAAAGATGGGTTGAACCTCCAATGGGATCAGAAACCTCTATTGGGCTGTTGACCATCTGGGTTTTTGGGTTAAAGAATTTACTGCATCCCTAGTTATAAAGGAATGTGATGCCCCTAAATCAAACAGGATACGAATAGTAACCCAAAAATAAGAGCTATACCTCCAGAGCTACTTTTCCTTGGTCCCTTTGTGGATTGCTGGCAAAAGGACAGCTTCAAACGCGTAGGCATGTCCTCTTGGTCCTTCCTTAGCCATCTTGGGGCATTGATACGTGTGATGCCCTTCCTCATGGTAGTTAAAACACTTTCCTTTAAAGGCTTCCTTCATCAGATTCGCCCTGCAATCTTTAGTTTCGTGAACCCTCCTTTGGCTTCTCCTACAAACTTATACATCCTTCTTAAACTTCCTCTTTGACCTCTTGTTGGCCCTAAAACTCCCTTTCTTAGACCCTTCTTGCTTTTAGGTATGTGCAGACTTCATTTCTCTCTCTTATCTTCCTCATTGGCCATGTGCTGCATTGTCGTTTCTACCAACATCCACTACAACAAAATGACCCTACGATAATGTCAAAAATGTTAAAAGCCTATAATAGCGGTTTAATAAACGCTGTATAACAACATGTGATTAAAAACAGTAAACAATTTATAGCGCATAATAAATGATAAAAAGTATTAATATAATAGCGCAAATAATCTGCTATTTTAAACATTTTTATAGCGGAAAATTATGTGTTATTGATTACTATAATAGCGCTATTTTTCCACTATGAAATTCGTTATTAGCCACAAAATACTTTTTGGTTTTTCTAAGATAGCACTAATAATTCTCTATAAAAAGTATTAATAGCTTATTATGAGTGCTAATATGGACACATTATTGTATACATTGACTTGTCACAACACCAATATGCCGCTATAAAGATTCAACTACAATAGCGCTTTTTCTGTGAAGCATCTGTAATACTGACAGATTTAATAGCGATCATTCGATGCTATTATATTTATAGCGATTTTCAAGTGCTATGGTTTAGTTTCACAATTCAAAAATATTTTACATCCTATTCATAAACTACAGTATTAAATACCAATATCAAAATGTATAATAATAATCATTTTAAACATAAAATCATTTAAATAATGCAAGAATCATAAAAGATAATAAATATAGAGATGTAACATATTACATTAAACATATCAAATATTCATACACATAATATCTTATAGCTTAAACCACATAAATCAAAACGTAATAGCAAATGTTTTAAGTACACCCTAAAAAATAGTGGCAAGGTTTAACAAAAACACAAGTACACATATGGTTGTTTGCAATAAAAAGAAGACCATAACTTTTGCATCCTTCTTCTTTCACACACCTGCAGATAAGATAAATATTTACATTAGGAATGAATATGAATAAAACACTGACGAAATTTGAATTTCAGATAACACAGTGCAGTATGTCTGCATAAAGAGATGATAAGTCGAAACTAAGACCTTTTTTAACTTGACTACAAAATACATCCAAGCCACATAAAATCAAAGCAATCTTAAAGAATTTGAAATGAAGTGACAATAACCAAAATCAAGGGAAGAAAAATTCAACATAAGCAGACTAACTAAAAAGACACATGCACGGTAACAAAAAGAAATAGTGTCGAAACTTCCTATCATGCTTAAATCCTACATCCAATAACACAAGGAAATATTTAGGAGCATTGAAGGTGAAACAATTGGTGGAAGTAGTTGAAATGTGACTCTAAATTTCTAAGTACCTGAACTTCAAAAATTGGTGGCATTAGTTAACTACAATCGTTTATTTATTCAAAGTATGCAACAAACCTATGCGGCCATTTTTTGCAATCGAAGATTAACTGCCTCATCACCCTCCTCGTCGTCATCTCCTATTTCTTTGCCATCATCATCATCCTCATTATCCACATCTGATTGGAAGCCATTCATGTCATCTTCTTCTTCATCGTATTCCTTTTGAGATTCTGCTATGTAGACATGGCCATGAAATGAATAAAACATGAACCAAGAAAATTTTGTATGATTAATTTATCAATCAATGTCACTAATTGTGATGGTAAACCTTTAGACTACACCCGTGCGCATGCCAATAAAGTACAAAGGGAAAAGTGAAAGGAACATATAAAATTTCAAGCATATCCACTAAATTTACCAATTTATAATGAGCTTCACTACATATTACAAACTTGGTTAATTTAATTAGCATGGTATATCTCAAAATACAAACAAAGCAAGTATAATAATCAAGTGGAGTAAAGATGCTTGGTATAAAGTATAATACTATAACAGGTCTATGAAAGCATAATTCTATAATCACCTTTGTGATGATAGAATCGAAATGTCAACTTATAGTTGAACTAACTGTGTTCATTTAAAACCATGCAACATGTATAACAAAGTACAAAATCACTCATGAATGGAAAAGGCCATTATGAAAGAATATAGAGAAAAAAATTAAAAATGTTGAATTTTACCTTTATTTGAAACTATTGCCAAGCATTTTACCACTTATTTTGCACAACTTCAAGTTTCTCAAAACAAGATTTTGATTTGAAGCTTGTACCTTTTTGCACTTAGCAGCTTTCTACCGCAAAAACAAAATACATTAGTCCATTACATGTTACATGAAAATTAAATACAATGGGATAGAGTTGACAAAAAAAAGTCCATTAAGATTATCTAAGAGTAAAGGGAAAAAGGAAACATTGAGCACATCTTTAGGGTCATTAGGTTCCATATGAAATTTTACAAGTAAGGACCATTGTTGTCAACTACAGCAGCGATGGACACATATTCCATAACAATGACAGAGTAAGCAAATAGCCATAGCAGAAGTCACCTCATGAAAGTTTACTGTCCTATTTCATGTGCTAAAAATAAATATCTCTTTACCCAAATATTTGCAGCAACTTGCTAGTATGAATAAAATCTTCATTAACCCTGATAAATAAGTTTTAACTATATGAGATACAACTACTACCTGACATAAACCATCAACTCGCTACTTAAAGCAATCTCACACTAAACTGAGGAGAACTCAGTTTTATCAAAATGTCAGCTCTTACATTTATTTATAAAATTTAAGTTACAATCCAAAATATTAAGAACTTTAAAAATAAAAAATAAAAATGGGGTAAAACTGTGGAGGAGGAAAAGCACATTCACTTGTTATATATTGTCAACAATGCATTAAAACATACCCATTCACTTGTTATTTCTAGCTGTAATCTATAAATGTAGCTAATATAATTGTATGCTCGGGTTAAAGGATTAAAATTCATCAATTGATCACTGCTACAAATATAGAAGAACTGCTATACATGATATAAAAAGATACAGAGATATGAAATGGATGTTTACAGCAGCTAAAAGACCATTAACGTCTGAAATCAAGTTTAATTACCTTGTTGGCAAACTAGTTAAATAGTAGAAGAATGATGGATTTTCAAATGCATGATGCCTGATAGTTTAACATCAGGAATCAAGTTTACCATATCCACCAGCTAATAGGAGAGTATCGATGAATTAGTTTCGACATACCTCTAGGACATCAAGCAATGAACGCTACAGAGAGTACAAAACAAATGTTAGTGGATTCGCATTTGCAATATCAAATTTCAAACGTAAGTTATTACACAAATATGCCAGAGACCATGTCAATGTACATCAAGACACAACTGGAATGAATCTTCTAGTGGATCATCAACAAACAGTTTCAGAAAACCAAATAACCATTGTATGACTAGATCGATCCACACAAAATTCTAGTTGCACAATCCTTTTACCATAATTCCATATTCTAAACGACCTTTTTTCCAATCCATTATTCTAAATGTAGATTTCAACATCCGCTCTACTCACAATAACAAAACTGACATTTATGTAATTATTCACTTAATTTATACAAAAGATATAATCTTATGCTTATATTTTTTGTGTAAATAGTTAAATTAAAGCACATCTCAAAATAAGAACAAAGTTATTATCCAATTAAAGAATATTCTTTACAACTGCATAAGAAATGAAAGTATCTATAACATCAAAAATTATACGTTATTCAATATATAAATATAAATGGAGTACAACATACTGAAGTGTGATATAAAGAATGAATGTAGATAAAACTGGATCAGCTACATTACGAACTGAGTCAACATAACCCTATTCATTTGTTTATTTTTGTTGACCTTGACTGGATATTCTAACCCGAATCTACATAAATATTGTGAGTAGATTAAAAATGGATGTTTTGAATTTGTAAAATAAATTTATGCATTCGTTAGATCCTGCTTTTAAGTGATATCAGGGATTTGATAATATTTGTAGACGAAGGTTTTGAATTTGTAAAAGAAATTTTAATTGTTTTTGGTAATTCCCACTGATACTAATAAAAATAGAATAACACATATTAATATAGACCAATGTAAAGTGAGAGTTGATATCTGAAATGAATACAAGATAATGTAAACCCATTTCGCATTTCACTAAAGTAGCAACATTGAGAAAAATGTTTACTAGTTGATGGTGTAAAGTAAACTAAAATGAAAATTACTTAAATAATGGAAAACCCAAATTTAACCAAATAACTATGAATAAAACATAAAGCTTCACATTACTTTGGTCAGGTTAGATATATATGATGCATAGCTTGCATTTCAGTTTAACATTCATAGATAGTGCTGGAAATTAATGTGGAGAATGTGCTTCTAGAATTTAATGTGTTAGCAAGAAAAACTTCAGTTTTTTTACGTAGTCTTGTCTATATAAGATCCACTCTTACCTTGTGATTATATTTGCAACTGGACTATATGATTTCTTTTGTAGGGAATATGAGCAGAATTGGGAAAAAAGAAAAATAAATTCACAATATAATTAACAACTTGTAACAACCAGGAATTTTCAATCCCAAAAATTCCAGGTAGTTAAGAAAAAGAAGAAAGAGATAGAAGAAAAAGAAGAAACAGAAACGCAAAACACAGATTCTCACATTCGCAGCGGATCAAAATATAATATCAAATAAAATAGTAGTTATACAAAGGAAAACTGTATTAGTCAATTTTACATTATTACATCAGAGTTACAACATTTTATAATCACAGGACAGTTAAAATAAACATGACCCAGATAACTACAATAAAATTCAGCGGAATACACTCCATACGTTCCTACCATCCAGCTCGTTTCCTGAGCTCCAGAACGTCCTTACCTGGAGATGTGTAATACTCGGTCTGACCTGAGCATTACATCAAATTAACACCCGGGTCAGGCTGGAAACCAGCGTAATAAACCCATCTAGCATGAAATTCTAATGCATAGAACTTAATTAAAACCCGGGTAACTCGTATCAATTTACAAATTCACAATTTGTTATAAACATCACTTATTTCACACATCAATTTCTAAGTACCAAAAATTTAGATTAAATGGTCCAATTCCATTCCAGCCTATTGATTTCACATTTCAATCTATAAAGAATCGAAGTGGTTTCAGGTATTTACTAATACCCGACTTCGGTCTCTTCGAATTCAATACCATCTTAACCCAAGTTATTCAAGTGAAATACTGTGACGACCCAAGCTCGATGTACGATAAACAACATCAAATTCGTATCGCCGGAGCTTATAACAACAATTTACATGAATATAAAACAGCCGAACAGAATGAATACCATAAATATCATCACAGTTACAACATCAACATAATATCCATACTGCATCAGAGTATATAATACATACACCACAACTCCAAATACAACATCATGATAATACAACAGTGATCATATATCCAAAAGTCCTCGAATGAGAGAGGTGATAACGAACTCCCAAAAGCTAAACACCTGAAATCTCCAAAAGCTCCTAAGATATCTCCAAGATAAAGGCTCCAAAATACTGCTACTCCAAAATACAGAAACCTGCTACTAGGTTGCCCGTGTGGAAACAATGGGCACCCAGAGTTTAGGAAAGAAAACAAAAAAACTCCGGATCAGTCATGGGACTGGTATGAGTAAACAAAACAACAGTTACTTTCAAAGAACTAGATTTATAAAATAATTTTCGGTATGCTTTTAAAAAAGGGACTACCATAAGACCTCCCGCCACACACACAATGCAAACGCGGAATTGGAGGAGATTTCTTCTTATGATAGTCAAATATGCTTCGTACGAGAAAAAGAATTCTTTGATATTATATTAGTGCATAGTGAAGTGAAGAAAACATTTCGAAAGTAGAATATAAATCTTAGCCAGCATAGACATTCCGAACTATGCCGACTATAGCTACCATCTAAACAGTGGTGACCACCATAAGTAAATGTCAAGTTCTACAACTAATACCGTACATGGTTTCGTATTGGGAATTGGATTTCCAACAATGGTCAGGCTAAGGAATTTCCTGGGCCACATGGGCACGCCTCTGGAGGGACGACCCGAGAACCTAACCGGATCTCTGCCAACACAAGGACGGGTTACCCCTAACTGGGTAACTACTGACACGAGTATGCCATCTCCCGGTTCTAACCAACCTTTAACCGGGGCCCCAGCAACAAATCACAAAGTAATACATATATATATCTACGATATCAACATAAGTTAAGTATCTGGGATCCATATCATGATACCACTTCTATCCAGAAGGAAATGCACATACCCTAAGGGGTGCTATCCCTAATAACCTTGCCGCATTTTTCCTGTTTTGACCATTCCGGGGTGTGAGGTTCAACGAAGTCTCATCCACAAAGCTACGCTTTTCACAAAGCCATGCTTCGATCAGCAAATGATCAGCAACACTCAGCATGCCACATTACCAAATTGGGAATATATCGCTGATAACTTTCAACTACATAACCTCTAAGGGCGTTAAGCTAAGAGAATAAATTCTACGCCACCAACGGAAATATATTTGAAAGAAATATGCTTTATATCTAAATTTGTAATGTCAGACACACAATCCATACAAGTCTATTCTGGGTTCGAACAGAACCGAAGGCACTTCCAAAGAAGTCCTTGCAATCCGGATATCCACAATCCCGATTGGATTCCCCATCACATATGGAGAACTCTATACAGGAGCAAATCGGTGCAAAGTCATTCGACAAGTCATCCTATCGCTCTCGCAAATACCCGGTCTTCAACACCGGTCTTTAAATGCTATCCATAACATCGAATCACATATTCGAAATGGGTTATACGACACAAAGGTCCTTTCCCGGCTAAACCGAATAGTGAGCGTCAATTTTAAAAACATGTGGATATGTCGTTCATAAAAATTCACAGGTTCGATGTGGGTTTCGGATAACAAACTGAAATCTGATTCCCTGTCGCATTGAAGTTTAAATGTCGTTTTACGGGCAACAGGGCTTTCACATCAATACATGAACAAATCACAAATCACTGTTCATCACAAAGCAATCACAGTCTCACAATAGCAATATCAATCCAGTACAGAATATTTGATGATAGTAAATCACCTTTGATTAAGGTGGTCGTGATTAAAGTGAATTGACCATAAAATTATCTTTATTAATTGGTTTAAATCAATGTTTAAAATTTCACTTAATTATAAATTTATTAAATTTTAACTGGCCTTATTAATTATTTAATCTTTAATTAACTATCTTAATTTATTAATTCTTAGTGGTTAATTAACTAAACCTTAATTACTTTTATTTGCTAATTATTCTTTAAATTAATCAACCTTTAATTACAAAGTAATTTTAATCATTAATTATTAAATCATTATTTAACCATTATAAATATATGTTTTTTAAGTTAATAAATTTGAATATACTTCTTGAATATTTTATTAAGTAAAAAAAAGCTTTACATTAGATTAACCAACTATCATCATTTATGAAGAACAAATTAGAAAATCATTTAAACTTTATTGCAAAACTGGAATTTATTATCTTTAGGTCCAACCCGAGGGGGTCTTCGAGTCATCCCCGATCAAAACGGCACCCTGCTACGAGTTTAAGCTAAATCTGACCCGAGTATAAATTTTTCAACCAAAATTTGTTTAAGTCCCAATCCATCACGATACAACCCTGAAACCACTCGAGTGCCTCTTCGAGTTTCTGCCCTATTTTCCCCGAGTAAAGCTTCGAGTCACCCTGCTACTCTCCCAGACTTCACAACTGACACACGAACAAAGCACGTACACGTGCACGGCCAACTTTGCCGTTGTGGGTCGGTGCTGCGGCCGTCCACGAGTCGTATTCCATCTCCTAAATCGATTCGAACATCCATAAACTTGAATTGACCTCGAGAATGCAATCGAGTCATATTGATCACTTGAACCCAACAACACACCACCATAAAACGATCCCACGTCACCTCCTCTGGCCATCAGAGGCCGCAAAAACTCGGTTGAAGCTTCACCTTGACCAGATGCTCCTATCCCCACTGGAGGCTCGAAGTCCGATCGCCTTATAGGCGCAGCACCATCCTTTCTGACACGAACGCGAATGGGTTCTTAAACCCTATTTCCATCTCGTGCTCAAATTCCACCCAATAAAAAAATTAATTTACATTTTTCCTAACATCGTGAATGGTTATACTTGCTTCAACTCAAGTTTTAGAAATTTAAATTGATTCACTTACAAGAAATTAGTAAAAATTCAGTTTTTATTCAAATGCAAATTTCTCTTTAAATAATAATCTAAAATTCTTCATTTTTATTTTAAAATCATAAATTTAAGTAGAGATTCCAGTTATGATCTTGAATCAACTTTTTATAACAATCATGTTTTAATCATGTTTTACTTGATTTCCTGTAAACCATGTTTCCTGCAGTAATATTTTCTAATCATGTTTTAATCTATTTCTAAAATCTTGTTTGATGTTCTAACATCTTGTTTGATATAAAATAATAATAATAAATTCTTTACAATGATTTAGTTGAAAACAAACTTAAGTTTGAATATTAACTGTGTTTCATCATCTCTAGGAAGAAAGAGTTATATATACTTGTTTTAATTCATTGCTGACACACAATATAGAGTTAAACCATAATTTTATTTTATTTTAGCTTGTTTAAAATCATTTCCAGTAGTAGAAAGGGAGAGAGAGATTCAAAACTTTGGTATAGTTTACTTTGTAAAAACTGATACTTAAAAATGATTCTGTTTCCAGTAAAGACAATTACAAAACTTGTTTTAATTTATTACTGGGACATGATGTAAGTTCAAACAAAAAGACCCCAACTTGTTAACTGAAACATCATGCATAACCAACCGGTTTTTATTACACAGATCAAATAGAAACAGAGGGAAAGGAAGGGGATTGTTTCCCTGAGCCAAAACAGTGATTAGCATTTTGTGAAATCGACATGCGTAGTCAACATTCATTTATATATTCAAGATGCAGACCAAAGTTTAACTTCACTATATCATTCTAACTTCCACACAGCAACAAAGAGATTGGAAGAAACAAAAGTTTACTCACCTGGAAATATCTGAAAACAGAGAACACTTTTCTTTTCTTGTTTTTGAAATCTGTAGTAAATCTTTTCTTTATTTTGCTTCTTCAGCAAATTATCTTTCAACTTGAATACAAAGTGATTTCTTTTCTTCTTTTTATTTCATTTTCTATTCTTTGTTATGATTTGTTGAACGAATGAACTAAGACAAATCTCAAGTCTGTAAAAAAGTGGGCAGGTTTAAGTGAAGTACTGAAATTAAATTTTATTGTAACAACCCTGTATTTTGTAATTATTTTATTGTATATTTTAATATAAAATTTTGATTTAAAAACTTATTTTACTTATTTGGAATGATTAAATTTTATTATTTAAATATAAATCTTGATTTTATATGAGTTATAATTCCGAACTTGTGTAAGTTGAATATTTGCCTGAAATGCTGATTTTGGTCAAAATAGTCAAACTGTGACTTTCAACTTAAAATTTTAAAAGTTTAAAATTTTTTTTCTTCTTTTATTATGAAAGTACATAAAATTCTAAGAACACCACTTTTCGTTTCGTTGAATTTGGATGTAAATTGTGAAAGTTATACCCTTTACAATATTGTGCGTATATAGGGTTATTTAACAATGACTATTTTAAATTGTATAAATTACTTCTTCTTTGTTATATTTTATTTTAATATGTGATGATATTCTATATTATGTATATTTTGACTTTTAAGTATTTTTAAAATGATAATATAATTTTTCTAAAGTTTATTTGAATTTATTTCAATTTATAAAGCCTAGTTGGTATTTACTGCATTTTTCTTTATTTAACTTTCTATTTAATAAAAATTAAATTATTATTTTACCTTGAAAATGTTTTAAAACCATCTTTAATTCAAATTTTGTGTTATAATATTTTTTTTTGTGAAGTAATAAATTTTCCAAAGTCATTGGAGATTTTCTTGTAATTTTTATGTCAGGGTTGCTATTTTTAAGCAATTTCTTATTTCCTTTTTCTATTTTACTTAAGATAAATTATTTATTTTATTTTATTCTTACTTAGTTTCGGTTTTAAATAACATTTCTGAGTTTATTTTGTTTTTATAAAATTAAAAAGAAAAGGAAATGCAAAGGTTTTAAAAAGTTAAGAGATCTTAAAAGCCTGAAACGTAAAGACGTTTTATCCGTTTCCTTTTGCAATTAATACATCAATTTATCTTAGCCATTCCTTTCCTCATCCTTTGCAGCCGACTCCATCATATTATTCATGAATTTTCAAGCTCCAAAATCCTAAAAATCATGGCCTCCATCTTGAGAAAAAAAATCTGGTAATGGCTACATCTTTTTCTACCTTTTTCTTCTCATTTTCTATGTATTTTGCCTAGTTTTCTATGCTTTCTGGATTGGCCTCTACCACCCACCATCAACACCATACTCTCCACCATCCCCTACCACTCTTCCTTGGCATCATCTCCAGCCATCATTTCAGATCCATCCATGGCCACACCTCCCTTGGTGACAAAACTCCACAAAATTTGCAAATAATGTCCAAAACAATGCACTTGCCACCACTATTACTTCACCACCTTCATACTTCACCATGGTCACCACCTCTAGCCACGACCACCACCTTCCTACCACCACTACACTTCATCTTAGCCTCTGTCCAGATCTGAAATTGATATGGCCAAGACTCCATGAACCAAAACTCCACAAAAGCAATGCATAAAGCCTTGAAACATTCATGGTAGCCACCTTATCACTTCATATCTTCATCCACCACCTTGCGCACCACCATAGGCCGCTACCACCACCTTTTCCAGACCTCCCCACACCCCTCCATCTACTGTCCAAACCTGTACAAGTATGGCCAAGCCCCACTTGACCCAAGGCCGAGCCTTGTTTTGCTCAAAAACTTCATATATGTTGCCTTGACCAATTGTATACTTCATGTGATAACCCTACCACTCCATATTCCTTCTAGCCGTGAGTTATGGTGCCAAGCCTGAGCTATATCATCATCATGGCTGAACCCAAGAACCTCCTAGGCCAAGCATTTGAATGGTTAAAGCAAGGTCAAGTAATCTACTCCTTTGTTGCTTCGTATTTTCATTGTTTCAACATTGTTTTGCGTTGAATATTTATGTGTGTATTGTCTTGTTTTGGTTATTGTTTACAAGACAATTATCAAGGATCTCTATTCATTCAAATCAAAACTCGTGCTGTATCGTGCTTGTCATACTTTTGGAACCGCTCTTGTGTTTGTTGTTTTGGTCTTCAGCTTGAAAAAGTGAGTCTTTCTCACTCTGACATTTATACTTATGAAAAGTGAATTGATGACAAGTGTTTAGTAATAAAAAATGTTTATGCAAGTTAATGATGATCATATGATATGCTATGCCATGTTATTACCATATTATTACCATGTTAAAACGGTTAATTTTCACCTGACATCTGATATATGACTGTATATTGTGATATTGACCTTGTTTATATTATTTCTGCATATGATCACACTGCAAGTTCCCTGTTAGAAAAAAAATGTTATGGGCTGAAATGATAGGCCTGAATGGTTTTAAATTTTTCATTTTGACTTGGGATTGCGGGTTTGAAATGATAAAACTCGGATTTTCTTTGTAAATTATGGGTAGAAATGATATATTACCCATATCACTTTACCTAGCGTAGAAAATTATATATAGGCCCGTAGTTAAAATATGTTTTTCTAAAATTTTAAATATTTTAGAAATTTAATTATTATAATTTTTTGATTTTAAATTTTAATAAAAAAGGATTTTTGTAAATTATTATTGATTTTCTGAATAATTGTAAGTGAAATGAATTAATGAAAAAGTTAGAAATTTTGAACGTAAGTTATTTTGGAAATTTTGATTTAATTATAATTGGAAATTTAATTGAATATGAAATTATGATAAATTTATGATAATTTGAATTTAAATGAATTTAAAGTGATTTTTATATCATATTAATGATTTTAATAAAGTTGAAATGTGAAATGAATGAATATTGTAAGTTGAAATTTTGAAATATAACTAAAAGTGGAAATTTATGAAATTGACGTAAAAGTGAACTTTTATTTAAGCAAATAAAAATAAAACTAAGTTATATTTGAGAATTTGAACTTAAGTGTTAAGTTGAAATTTAATGTAATGGATTTTAAAAACTCAACATTGCAATTTAGTAAGTGAATTATTATTAAATCTTGATTTTTGAATGGAAATTTAACTTTATAAAATCATGAACCTGAGGAAAAATTAAATGATGTTATAAATGTGAAAATGTATGATTTTATAAGTTAAAAATGTTTTAAATAAAAATATTATTCGTTGAGAAATTATATTGAATATTTGAAGTTATTTGACTGTATTTTTGAAATGCTATTAATTACAATGTAAATTATATTACAGCGTTTGAAAATGCTGTAGTTGATGATAATGAACTACAAAGCTAAATTGAATTAAAAGCTATTATAGCAATTTTTGTAAGTGCTATAAATTGTTGAATTTAACGAAGTTTATTCGAAATTTAAGTAAACCCTATTACAATATTTTAAATGTTGTCTTTTGTTAAATTGAACTGTTTTGAATGTATTTTTCCGTAGCGTTTTCTAAATGCCACGAAAAGTGAATTTTCACTGCTTTGATACACTTAAGTGAATAAATGAACTTTGGAAGTCGAAAATTTTGGAAATTTAATAATTTAATTATTAAACATAATAACTTCATTTTAATGATTAAAAATGATTTTTGGAATATATACTGTTTTGAAATATGGATTGAAATGATATTTTAAATTTAATAAAATGACCAATGATTTGAAATGAATGTGGTTTCGAAAAGATATGATATTTTAATATATTAAATAATTGAAATGTGGTTTTGAAAGGATATGATATTTTGATATATTAAATGAGTGAAATGTGGTTTTGAAAACATATGATATTTTGATATATTAAAATGGTTTGAAAATGGAGTTTTGAAAGATATGATATTTTTGATACTAAATGATTTGAAAAACGAAGTTTAAAAGATAGGACATTTTGATATTAACATGATTTAAAAAAGAAGTTCTGAAAGATATGATATTTTGGAACTGAAAGGTAGTGTTGAAAGGGTAAGAAAATTTAATATATTGAAATGGTTAGAAATGACTTGATATTTATTTTGATAAATATTTGAATTGAAAGATATTTTACGATGATATATTGAAATGGTTTTGGAAATGATTTAATCTTTATTTTGATAAAGATTTGGATTGAAAAGGGTAATTTATTTTGAAGTATAAAATATTGTTTTAAACTTATAACTACGGGTTATAATAACGATTGGTTGTTAAAGAGACCGGGATCGGATATTGTCTTATAGCCGGCCAATACCGAAAACCACTTTAACAATTGTGTATGCGGTGGAGATTCCAGAATGAAGTAGGATGACGGCGACGTTCTCGAGGTATATTACGTGGACCCAACTCCCGTGAGTTGGCATATATGACTTAAACAGGAGCTATACCGGGCTACACAAAGGGTCGCACCCTTTCATCGAGCATGCTCCATCGGAAAACCATTCTATTACTGTTGTGATTCGATTCGGTGGCGCCACTTTGATTCGGGGGTATTGTTCGAGGTGGGCGGAAGCTGCTGGCTTGCCGTCACCACCGGTCCGGGAGTGCAAACGGTGTATCCACCCTGGCATTGCCTCGCGTGCCGTGTCATATCCTTATATCGAGCCCACTACGATTTTGGTTTTAAAGATCCGACCGCGTTAAGGTTCACCATCCCCTTAACGCTATTTTCTATATGATTATACTTTACTGATTAGACCCTACCGTATATAGCGTATATTACTACATAGTAAATAGTTTAACGGATCCTTATAGGATGGGTGGTCCCAAGCATCCTTTAAATTACTGATGCATTTTGTTACTGTTCACTTGAGTTGATTTACAGTTTATAAGTATTTATGTCCTGACTCGAGGGTTTTGTGTTTTGCTTTACGCTCGGGTCAGATTGATTGAGTTAGCATTCAAGATTCACCTTCGGCGTTGGAGCTTTCCTTGAAGATCCAGCCATCTATTTTGTTTCAGTATCCAGTGGTTCAGTGATGTACCTGATTTGTACCTGATGTATCCTGTTACTCTTCTGTTGTATCTTATTTAACTCTGATGTATCTCATATTTATATAGTAGCTTCATGAACTACTATCTCTTTTTCTTCCGCTGCATTTTTATATACTCTGTGTCTGTGGTCTGTGATTTTTATTTACTGTATATTCTGAGGTTTGCCAAAATTTTATTTACAACACGGTATTTTGAGCAATTCAATTCCGGCATGAGTGTCTGCCTATGCACTTATAATGGATGCGAATGGTTGAAAAATATTGGTTGTTACAGTTGGTATCAGAGCTTTGGTAGCTCTAGGCAAACTCAGCATATGGAGTGAATGTATTTACATAATCACTTTCATTCGAGTTTGAATCTCTCCCTTTTGACTCGATTCCTTTGAATTTTGGAACATTCCCTACGGTTCCAAAATCCATTCGTATCCCTCACTATTCATCTTCTTTTGACTCTGGAGCATTCCATAACTCCGCTTCGAATGATCTTTCTAGAGAGTCGGCGGTCACGCCAATTTCAAATTTAATTGAAAAAGGGGGAAAACTCCTTTGCAGTTAGCATCGGTTCACCAGAGATTCTTATCTATCCTTGGTTTAGATGCTAATATCTTTTGTTATTTCAAACTCTAACTCTTGAGATCGAATGTAGATTTACCCTAGAAAAATCAACATTGATCTTATTCTTTAAGTCACGGTTGATCCGGTTAAGGTTAGCCGTGATTTATATAAGCTTATCCATCTTCCTATTCTGTTATTTAATCATGTCATCCTTGTTTCCAACTTATTTTTAAATCATAATCTCCTTTGATTTGTGTTAATCAAAAATTTGAATCTCTATCCATCTTTGAAAATCTATTCATGCATAGTGTATTTGTAAACTAGTATTTAAAATTAAAATGTTTTATATATTGTGTTGTTTGAGTTGTTGATGTTGAGTTGGGTTTCTGATCGATACGTCTGATCAGCGCTATCGATAAGATTTCCAAAACACTTTGACAGAACAAACAGACACAATATTTTTTTTTTTTTTAAAATTTGGTTAATGAAATAAATTTTGATATATAAGTAAATTTATGAAACTTAATGAAATGATTTAAATTGATGATTTGAAATGATAATACTTGATTTATCATTTATTGTTCTACAAATAGATCTATAAATATTTGTTTATAAATTTATTTGGGAACTGAAATGAATTTAAAACAAGAATTTGAGGATTTAAATTCCGATTATTTCGAACTTTGGTTTAAAGTTTTAAAAGGTTATATTATTTAAAGTATTTTGAATAGAATTTGTTTTCAAAGAATTTTAAAGGTTTAAAATTAGTGCTCTTCTCTTTGTCGCTGGAAAATAACTTCGGTGATGATCGCGACATCATCGACGTTCATTTTCGAGTTTCGAAGTTAAGAGACTGTTCTATGGTCTTGCTACAGCTTTGTTTTGGGAAACTAAATTGATTTGAATTTCTAAAATATGACTTGATTTATAATATATATAGATATATGATTGAAATTTGATTTTACATATTATATATGTATATATATTATTTCTTATCTCTAAATGGTCTGAAGAAAACAGAAATTTAATTCTTAAATTCTATTTTTAAAGAATAATTTCAATTATAAAAAGAAAATATTTTTTTTTTTGAATAAATGATTTAAGCTTGAAATGATTGAATTGGAAATTTTATTTGTATAATACAATTGCATTCAAATATAACTTACCAAAATTTCAGAAGTTAAAAATGTAATTGGATAATATACGATATAAAAAGATTTTATAAATAAAATTTGAGTAGTTATAAAAAAAAGTGTAAATATATTTAACATGAGTGATAAATATATTGAGAGGAATAAATTTAATTTTGATTAGGAATAAAGAAGAATAAAATTTATTAAGTACATTGTGAGTGTAATAAATGATTATTTTTCAAACCCATGGTTTTAAAAATGGTTAATTTTAGATGATTGGATAATAAGATAATGAAATTTGAGATAGTTAAGATTTATTTAACTTGTGTAAAGATTTATTCTCTGTTTAAGTTGAAATCTCCATGCTTTCAAATTCATTTCCTTATTTTGTTTTTCAAACTATCTTTTGGTTGTCCTTATCATCCTTATCTTGCTATAGACCGGTATAGGCATCTTTCTATAATCTTTCTGTTTAGAAATCTTTCTATAATCTTTGATAGACCTTTGGTAATCATTTTGAATCTACCTTTTTCGTGCTTGTGTTCTTGATTCTGGAGGATCTTGGAAAGATCACCTCCACCATGTTAAACTTACCTATAACAACAGTTATCAGGTATAACTTCAATCTTCTTGTCATCTTATCTTAATCCTATTTCACTCTATCTTTTCTGTGCCCTTCCATACCTCATTCCTTTTCGGGGACGAAAAGTTTTGAGTGGGGGAGAGTGTAACAACCCTGTATTTTGTAATTATTTTATTGTATATTTTAATTATTTTAATATAAAATTTTGATTTAAAAACTTATTTTACTTATTTGGAATGATTAAATTTTATTATTTAAATATAAATCTTGATTTTATATAAGTTATATTCCAAACTTGTGTAAGTTGAATATTTGCCTGAAATGCTGATTTTGGTCAAAGTAGTCAAACTGTGCCTTTCAACTTAAAATTTTAAAAGTTTAAAAAATTTATTTTTTTCTTTTATTATGAAAGTACATAAAATTCTAAGAACACCACTTTTCGTTTCGTTGAATTTGGATGTAAATTGTGAAAGTTATACCCTTTACAATATTGTGCGTATATAGGGTTATTTAACAATGACTATTTTAAATTGTATAAATTACTTCTTCTTTGTTATATTTTATTTTAATATGTGATAATATGTTATATTATGTATATTTTGACTTTTATGTATTTTTAAAATGATAATATAATTTTTCTAAAGTTTATTTGAATTTATTTCAATTTATAAAGCCTAGTTGGTATTTACTACATTTTTCTTTATTTAACTTTCTATTTAATAAAAATTAAATTATTATTTTACATTTAAAATGTTTTAAAACCATCTTTAATTCAAATTTTGTGTTATAATATTTTTTTTGTGAAGTAATAAATTTTCCAAAGTCATTGGAGATTTTCTTGTAATTTTTATGTCAGGGTTGCTATTTTTAAGCAATTTCTTATTTCCTTTTTCTATTTTACTTAAAATAAATTATTTATTTTATTTTATTCTTACTTAGTTTCAGTTTTAAATAACATTTCTGAGTTTATTTTGTTTTTATAAAATTAAAAAGAAAAGAAAATGCAAAGAGTTTAAAAAGTTAAGAGATCTTAAAAGCCTGAAACGTAAAGACGTTTTACCCGTTTCCTTTTGCAATTAATACATCAATTTATCTTAGCCATTCCTTTCCTCATCCTTTGCAGCCGACTCCATCATATTATTCACGAATTTTCAAGCTCCAAAACCCTAAAAATCATGGCCTCCATCTTGAGAAAAAAATCTGGTAATGGCTACATCCTTTTCTACCTTTTTCTTCTCATTTTCTACGTATTTTGCCTAGTTTTCTATGCTTTCTGGATTGGCCTCTACCACCCACCATCAACACCATACTCTCCACCATCCCCTACCACTCTTCCTTGGCATCATCTCCAGCCATCATTTCAGATCCATCCATGGCCACACCTCCCTTGGTGACAAAACTCCACAAAATTTGCAAATAATGTCCAAAACAATGCACTAGCCACCACTATTACTTCACCACCTTCATACTTCACCATGGCCACCACCTCTAGCCACGACCACCACCTTGCTACCATCACTACACTTCATCTTAGCCTCTGTCCAGATCTGAAATTGACATGGCCAAGACTCCATGAACCAAAACTCCACAAAAACAATGCATAAAGCCTTGAAACATTCATGGTAGCCACCTTATCACTTCATATCTTCATCCACCACCTTTCCCACCACCATAGGCCGCTACCACCACCTTTTCCAGACCTCCCCACACCCCTCCATCTACTGTCCAAACCTGTACAAGTATGGCCAAGCCCCACTTGACCCAAGGCCGAGCCTTGTCGTGCTCAAAAACTTCATATATGTTGCCTTGACCAATTGTATGCTTCATGTTATAACCCTACCACTCCATACTCCTTCTAGCCATGAGTTATGGTGCCAAGCCTGAGCTATATCATCATCATGGCTGAACCCAAGAACCTCCTAGGCCAAGCATTTGAATGGTTAAAGCAGGGTCAAGTAATCTATTCCTTTGTTGCTTCGTATTTTCATTGTTTCAATATTGTTATGCGTTGAATATTTATGTGTGTATTGTCTTGTTTTGGTTATTGTTTACAAGACAAATATCAAGGATCTCTATTCATTCAAATCAAAAGTCATGCTATATCGTGCTTGTCATACTTTTGGAACCGCTCTTGTGTTTGTTGTTTTGGTCTTCAGCTTGAAAAAGTGAGTCTTTCTCATTCTGACATTTATACTTATGAAAAGTGAATTGATGACAAGTGTTTAGTAATAAAAAATATTTATGCAAGTTAATGATGATCATATGATATGCTATGCCATGTTATTACCATATTATTACCATGTTAAAACTGTTAATTTTCACCTGATATCTGATATATGACTGTATATTGTGATATTGACCTTGTTTATATTATTTCTGCATATGATCACACTGCAATTTCCTGGTAGAAAAAAAAATGTTATGGGCTGAAATGATAGGCCTGAATGGTTTTAAATTTTTCATTTTGACTTGGGATTGCGGGTTTGAAATGATAAAACTCGGATTTTCTTTGTAAATTATGGGTTGAAATGATATATTACCCATATCACTTTACCTAGCGTAGAAAATTATATATAGGCCCGTAGTTAAAATATGTTTTTCTAAAATTTTAAATATTTTAGAAATTTAATTATTATAATATTTTGATTTTAAACTTAATAAAAAAAGGATTTTTGTAAATTATTATTGATTTTCTGAATAATTGTAAGTGAAATGAATTAATGAAAAAGTTAGAAATTTTGAACGTAAGTTATTTTGGAAATTTTGATTTAATTATAATTGGAAATTTAATTGAATATGAAATTATGATAAATTTATGATAATTTGAATTTAAATGAATTTAGAATGATTTTTATATCATATTAATGATTTTAATAAAGTTGAAATGTGAAATGAATGAATATTGTAAGTTGAAATTTTGAAATATAACTAAAACTGGAAATTTATGAAATTGACGTAAAAGTGAACTTTTAGTTAAGCAAATAAAAATAAAACTAAGTTATATTTGAGAATTTGAACTTAAGTGTTAAGTTGAAATTTAATGTAATGGATTTTAAAAATTCAACATTGCAATTTAATAAGTGAATTATTATTAAATCTTGATTTTTGAATGGAAATTTAACTTTATAAAATCATGAACCTGAGGAAAAATTAAATGATGTTATAAATGTGAAAATGTATGATTTTATAAGTTAAAAATGTTTTAAATAAAAATATTATTGGTTGAGAAATTATATTGAATATTTGAAGTTATTTGACTGTATTTTTGAAATGCTATTAATTACAATGTAAATGATATTACAACATTTGAAAATGCTGTAGTTGATGATAATGAACTACAAAGCTAAATTGAATTAAAAGCTATTATAGAAATTTTTGTAAGTGCTATAAATTGTTGAATTTAACTAAGTTTATTCGAAATTTAAGTAAACCCTATTACAACATTTTAAATGTTGTCTTTTGTTAAATTGAACTGTTTTGAATGTATTTTTCCGTAGCGTTTTCTAAATGCCACGAAAAGTGAATTTTCACTGCTTTGATACACTTAAGTGAATAGATGAACTTTGGAAGTCGAAAATTTTGGAAATTTAATTATTAAACATAATAACTTCATTTTAATGATTAAAAATGATTTTTGGAATATATACAGTTTTGAAATATGGATTGAAATGATATTTTAAATTTAATAAAATGACCAATGATTTGAAATGAATGTGGTTTCGAAAAGATATGATATTTTGATATATTAAATGATTGAAATGTGGTTTTGAAAGGATATGATATTTTGATATATTAAATGAGTGAAATGTGGTTTTGAAAACATATGATATTTTGATATATTAAAATGGTTTGAAAATGGAGTTTTGATGATATTTTTGATACTAAATGATTTGAAAAACGGAGTTTGAAAGATAGGACATTTTGATATTAACATGATTTAAAAAAGAAGTTCTGAAAGATATGATATTTTGGAACTGAAAGGTAGTGTTGAAAGGGTATGAAAATTTAATATATTGAAATGGTTAGAAATGACTTGATATTTATTTTGATAAATATTTGAATTGAAAGATATTTTACGATGATATATTGAAATGGTTTTGGAAATGATTTAATCTTTATTTTGATAAAGATTTGGATTGAAAAGGGTAATTTATTTTGAAGTATAAAATATTGTTTTAAACTTATAACTACGGGTTATAATAACGATCGGTTGTTAAAGAGACCGGGATCGGATATTGTCTTATAGCCAGCCAATACCGAAAACCACTTTAACAACTGTGTACACGGTGGAGATTCCAGAATAAAGTAGGATGGTGGCGACGTTCTCGAGGTATATTACGTGGACCCTACTCCCGTGGGTTGGCATATATGACTTAAACAGGAGCTATACCGGGCTACACAAAGGGTCGCACCCTTTCATCGAGCATGCTCCATCGGAAAACCATTCTATTACTGTTGTGATTCGATTCGGTGGCGCCACTTTGATTCGGGGGTATTGTTCGAGGTGGGCGGAAGCTGCTGGCTTGCCGTCACCACCGGTCCGGGAGTGCAAACGGTGTATCCACCCTGGCATTGCCTCGCGTGCCGTGTCATATCCTTATATCGAGCCCACTACGATTTTGGTTTTAAAGATCCGACCGCATTAAGGTTCACCATCCCCTTAACGCTATTTTCTATATGATTATACTTTACTGATTAGACCCTACCGTATATAGCGTATATTACTACATAGTAAATAGTTTAACGGATCCTTAGAGGATGGGCGGTCCCAAGCATCCTTTAAGTTACTGATGCATTTTGTTACTGTTCACTTGAGTTGATTTACAGTTTATAAGTATTTATGTCCTGACTCGAGGGTTTTGTGTTTTGCTTTACGCTCGGGTCAGATTGATTGAGTTAGCATTCAAGATTCACCTTCGGCGTTGGAGCTTTCCTTGAAGATCCAGCCATCTATTTTGTTTCAGTATCCAGTGGTTCAGTAATGTACCTGATTTGTACCTGATGTATCCTGTTACTCTCCTGTTGTATCTTATTTAACTCTGATGTATCTCATATTTATATAGTAGCTTCATGAACTACTATCTCTTTTTCTTCCGCTGCATTTTTATATACTCTGTGTCTGTGATTTTTATTTACTGTATATTCTGAGGTTTGCCCAAATTTTATTTACAACACGGTATTTTGAGCAATTCAATTCCGGCATGAGTGTCTGCCTATGCACTTATAATGGATGCGAATGGTTTAAAAATATTGGTTGTTACATTTGTATAGTTTCTTTATACTGTATTTGTACTTTGTGAATATTTCAATTAACTGGTTGAAGTTTGAAAGCATTTAATGAAAGTATGTATGTAATACTTTCATGTATTTACAGCATGCCGTGCTCATGCTTTGATTTAGGCTGATAAGATCTTGCACCTGCAGAGGAGTACATAGCATTAAATGAAAGTATGTTTTGATCATGCTGTTTGATCTTTTGATAAGTGTTGTTTTTGTTTATTATTTTTTTGTTTTAAATACTTACTTGTATACTTGCAGCAATGTGTTGTTTGATTTTTTTTATAAGTACTATTTATATATTTTTTATAGTTTATTTCTGTTTTCACTCCTACACACTTATATTTAAATGTTCCTTCCTTTTGTTTTCTTGTTTATTTTGCCAAATGTTAGATTATAGTCATGTGATTTAAATTTTATAATTTTATCATAACTTACATTAACAATGTTATTTCTATTAAAAGCTCAACTATCAACATTTAAATTTATAACCCATATCTCATTTACTGGTTTAAGACAATTTCTTATTTTACTTTGTTAAAAAGAAAAGTCTTTTTAGTTATTAACATTTAATAACTATGTGATTTTATTACAATATTTTATTTCTATTGAAATTCTCAAATTAAATTTTAAAGTTCTCACAATTCAACTAACTGAATTTAACGAAATTCTGGGATGTTACAACATCCCTCCTTAAAAAAAATTTCGCCCTCAAAATTGAAAGAGAGAGAAACGCAAACAAAGAACATACGAATTTAGAAATAAGGAAATGACTTACAGTTTAAGCCAAAATGTCTATTCTGCAATTTGGATATGATTTCTTCATATTATCTTCAGTTTCCCAAGTACAGTCCTTTGGATCGCCACTCCATTGAACTTTGACCAGCTTCACAATCTTGTTTCTTAATCGCTTCTCATCACAATCTACAATTTTTATCGGCTCCCTTTTAACTGCCAAGTTAGGAGTGATCTCTAGATCCTGCTGAGCAGCTTCTTCAATAATATCATCTGGATCGTGCACATATTTTCGAAGATTAGAAACGTGAAACACATCATGCACACCAGACAACCAGCTGGGTAGCTGCACTCAATATGCTAGCTTTCCAGTTTCCCCGAATCTCAATACACCCCGCATCGGAGATACTTTCTGAAATACAGAATCTCCAACTTGAAATTCCAAATTTCTTCTTCGGCGGTCATAATAGCTCTTCTGACGGCTTTGTGCAGTTAATAATTTCTTTCGAATAAAGTCTACCTTCTCCGTGGCTTCTTTGATCATGTCCGGTCCAAGAACAAGTCTACCACCTGATTCGATCCAACATGTAGGTGATCGACACGGACGACCATATAAAGCTTCGAAAGGAGCCATTTCTATACTAGCCTGATAACTGTTATTATATGAGAACTCGACCAGATGTAAATGGTCCTCCCAAGTACCACCAAAATCATGAACGCAAGCACGCAATAGGTCTTCTAGAATTCGGTTGACCCTCTCAGTTTGCCCATCAGATTGTGGGTGATAAGCGGTGCTGAAATTTAATTTCATTCCCAATGCGTCCTGAAACGCCTCCCAAAATCAACTGGTGAAGATCGGATCACGATCACTCACTATACTGCTGGGAATACCATGGAGGCGAACAATTTCCTTTATATATATACCTTCCAAGCTTGCTGCAGTCCGAGTGGATTTCACTGGAATAAAGTGAGCAGTTTTAGTCATACGGTCCACTATAACCCAAATCGCTTCATTGCCTTTCTTGGTTTGTGGCAATCCGTCAATGAAATCCATCGATACCTGATCCCACTTCCATTTCGGTACTTCCAAAGGTTGAAGTAAACCAGCCACTTTCTTTTGGTCGCTCTTGATTTGCTGACAAGTAGCACAGCGACTCACATAAATGGATATGTCTCTTTTCATCGTCTTCAACCAGAATGTTCTTTTAACATCACGATACATTTTGTTGACTCCTGGATGGATGCTGAGTTTGGACTTTTGGCATTCGTCCAATACTTCACGTTTCAGATCAGCGAAGTCTGGAACACAAATCCTGCCTTTTAATCTTATTACTCCTCTATTATCCATCTCAAAACTAGTGTCTTCTCCTTGGCAAATTCTTTTATAAATTCCCCGAAGAAATTCATCTTCATATTGCTTGCTCGAAATCTTCTTAAGAAGGGTAGGAGTGATAACTAGATGAGCAAGAATAGCATGTTTCCTACATAAGGCATCTGCAACTACATTGGCTTTTCCCAGCGTATACAGAATATCTAAGTCATAAGATGCCAGAAATTCCAACCAACGTTGTTGTCGCAAATTCAAATCCTTCTGGGTGAAAAGATATTTCAAAGATTTATGGTCGGTGAATAATTCAAATTTTTCACCTAAACAAAGAGAATTTATTAAGTAGATTGTTTAAGTTAAATTCATAAATTGTTTAAGAAAGCTGGAAAGATTCTTACCCAGAAGATAGTGTTGCCAGATTTTTAAAGCGAAAACAACAGCCAAAAGTTCCAAATCGTCTGTTTGGTAGTTTTTCTCATGCGGACGTAATTGTCTACTTGCGTAGGCAACTACCTTTCTGTTTTGCATTAATACTGCACCTACCCCATCACCACATGCATCAGTATAGACAGATAAGCCTTGGTTCCCGTTAACAATAGTGAGAATAGGAGCAGTGGTCAATCTCTTTTTCAACTGTTAAAAAACTTTTTCACATTTTGGAGTCCAAATGAACTTTGCATTTTTCATTGTTAGCTTAGTCAATGCGCTAGCCAACTTAGAAAAATCTTGAATGAATTTCCGGTAATAGCCTGCTAAACCCAAAAAGCTTCAAACTTCTTTTGGAGTAGTGGGTTGTTTCCAATCAAGAATAGCGGAAATTTTGCTAGGATCTACCGAAATTCCTTCTTCATTAACAATGTGGCCAAGGAATTTGACTTCTTTAACCCAAAAGTGGCATTTGGAAAATTTTGCAAATAGAACATTTCTCCTCAATATTTCCAATACGATTTTAAGATGTTCGGTATACTCTTCTTTCATCATGGAATAGATCAAAATATCATCAATGAATACAAGCACAAATTTATTCAATACTTCCCGGAACACACGAGTCATAAGATCTACGAAGTATGCTGGAGCATTGGTTAGCCCGAAAGGCATAACTAACCATTCATACAACATATCAGGACCTCTAAAAGCGGTCAAATGGATACAATCTTCGGTGATTCATAGTTGATGAAATCCTTGGGCTAGATCCATCTTCGAAAAGAAACGAGCGCCATGCAGTTGGTCGAATAAATCATCAATTCTGGGCAGTGGAAATTTATTCTTGAGAGTTTGCTTATTGAGATCGCGGTAATCTACACACAATCTCAAAGATCCGTCCGATTTAGCAACAAATACGACGGCTGAGCCCCATTCAGAAACACTGGGTCGAATTAATCCTTTTGCTCATAGTTCATCAGTTTGATGAACCAATTCAATCTTTTCCCTGGGTGCCTTCCTGCGACTTGCGTGAACAACAGGACGAGCATTGGGTACTAAGTCGATTCGGAATTCTATTTCTCGGTGAGGAGGTAAAGATTTCACTTTTTCAAATACGTCGAAAAATCCCGAACAACAGGTATAGACAGCAAACTGGGTTCAGGATATCCCAAAGTATACATCAATCTATCTTCCCTTGGACTCAGATCCTCACAAGAGATTTCAATAAAATTTCCAAAATTTGTTTTGACTAAAACTCTCCGATTATTACAATCCAATATAGCTTCGTATTTAGATAACCAGTTCATTCCGAGTAAGATTTCAAATTCATTAAATTCGAGGACAAAAAGGTTGATAGGAAATCGATAGCTAGCATATGAAATAGGAACTCTCTTACAATACAAACAAAGATTTGCGGGACCTCCAACCGAATTTTTCACGCAAATAGGATCGTCAACAAATTTAGTTTTAAGTCCTAATTCATTTACGGTTTGTTGAGAGATAAAGCTATGTGAAGCTCCTGTATCAAACAAAACTCTAACAGTTCTATCATAAATAGTAAGGTTACCTTCCAAAACACCTTTTCCTTTATCAGCTTTCGAAGTTGAAGGGTCTTTCTTTATCGCGTAAACATTTTCCACCTATGCCGGCTTCATCACTGGGTAATCTTTAATAAAATGTCCAGGCTTATGACAATAATAGCATTCTTTAGCTCCTCTAACAGTTTCTTCCTTCTTAACTTGCTTCTTCGGTTTTGGGCAGCTGTTTGAATAATGGCCCTTCTCTTTGCAGTTGTAACAAGTGACATTTTCTGCCGCGCTTCCCTGAATGCTCCTTTTTTTCTCGTTGCCCTACCATGGTTTCTTGCCTCCAAATTTCCGCTTCTTGCAATTTTGATTGCCCGAATTTCCTTTCTCCATCGGGGCTTCTTGCATATCAAGGGTAGCGTATCTGTACCCCATATCAACTAAATCTGAAAAAGATTCCTTAACGTGGCCCGTCATTCTTTCATGGAATTTCTTATTCATCCCGCGAATGAATCTTTCGTTCATCTTTAAAGGCGTATTCACCAATTCGGGACCAAAACGAGACAATTCATTGAATCTGTTCAGATACTCTTCAAATGATAAACTTCCCTGCTTCAGGTCCATAAATTTCTGATACATTCGAGAAATTCCAGCTGATGGCAAATATCGCTTCTCAAATACTTCTTTGAATTTTTCCCAAGAAAACTCGTCTTCTGGCTTATCTACCGTGATTGTCTCCCACCAGGCTGAAGCTTCATCTTGAAGTTGCCAAGAAGCTATGAGTCGTTTCTGATCATCTTCCAATTTTAGTCCTCTGAAGATTTTCTCACACGATCTATCCAGGCTTGAGCCTCAACAATCGACTCCTTGCCGTTGAACGGCTTACCACCAAGTCTCGAGAAATTCTTATATAAGTCAGCCAGATTCGGCTGTTGCTGAGCTGCCGCTATTGCCGATGGGGGATCTTGATCAGGTGTTGTGGCACCTCCTTGACCCCTAACTCATCCCCTTCATCCGCTCATTTCTTACTATCTATAATTAGTCATAAAATTGGTTTAAATACATGAACGAAATATCTTAACGAATATCAGCAGTAAAAGAAATAGACTAATAAAATTTAGAGTTTCAATCTTGGTTATACTCATTCTAGGGTATATTTCACCCTATCTCTAATGAGCCATCTAATGTGTTATACTCCGTAGCTAAAGTCTTACTCAACCAACAGCTCTGATACCACTTGTGACGACCCAAACTCGATGTCCGATAAACGACATCAAATTCACATCGCCGGAGCTTATAACAACAATTTAGATGAATACAAAACAGCGGAACAGAATGAATATCATAAATATCATCACAGTTACAACATCAACATAATATCCAAACTACATCAGAGTATATAATACATACACCACAATTCTAAATACAACATCATGATTATACAACAGTGATCATATATCCAAAAGTCCTTAAATGAGAGAGGTGATAACGAACTCCCAATAGCTAAACACCTGAAATCTCCAAAAGCTCCTAAGATATCTCCAAGATAAAGGCTCCAAAATACTGCTACTCCAAAATACAGAATCCTGCTACTAGGCTGCCTGTGTGGAAATAATGGGCACCCAGAGTTTAGGAAAGAAAACAAAAAAACTCCGGATCAGTCATGGGACTGGTATGAGTAAATAAAACAATAGTTACTTTCAAAGAACTAGATTTATAAAAGAATTTTCGATATGCTTTTAAAAATGGGACTACCATAAGACCTCCCGCCACACACACAATGCAAACGCAGAATTGGAGGAGATTTCTTCTTATGATAGTCAAATATGCTTGGTATGAGAATAAGAATTCTTTGATATTATATTAGTGCATAGTGAAGTGAAGAAAACATTTCGAAAGTAGAATATAAATCTTAGCCAGCATAGACATTCCGAACTATGCCTACTATAGCTACCATCTAAACAGTGGTGACCACCATAAGTAAATGGCAGGTTCTACAACTAATACCGTACAGGGTTTCGTATTGGGAATTGGATTTCCAACAATGGTCAGGCCAAGGAATTTCCTGGGCCACATGGGTACGCCTCTGTAGGGACGACCCGAGAACCTAACCGGATCTCTGCCAACACAAGGACGGGTTACCCCTAAATGGGTAACTACTGACACGAGTATGCCATCTCCCGGTTGTAACCAACCTTTAACCGGGGCCCCAGCAACAAATCACAAAGTAATACATATATATATCTGCGATATCAACATAAGTTAAGTATCTGGGCTCCATACCGTGATACCACTTCGATCCAGAAAGAAATGCACATACCCTAAGGGGTGCTACCCCTAATAACCTTGCCGCATTTTTCCTGTTTCGACCATTCCGGGGTGTGAGGTTCGACAAAGTATCGTCCACAAAGCTACGCTTTTCACAAAGCCATGCTTCGATCAACAAATGATCATCAACACTCAGCATGCCACATTACCAAATTGGGAATATATTGCTGATAACCTTCAACTACATAACCTCTAAGGGTGTTAAGCTAAGACAATAAATTCTCCGCCACCAACGGAAATATATTTGAAAGAAATCTACTTTATATCTCAATTTGTAATGTCAGACACACAATCTATACAAGTCTGTTCTGGGTTCGAACAGAACCGAAGGCACTTCCAAAGAATTGCTTGCAATCCGGATATCCACAATTCTGATCGGATTCCCCATCACATATGGAGAACTCTATACCGGAGCAAGTCGGTGCAGAGTCATTCGACAGGTCATCCTATCGCTCCCGCAAATACCCGGTCTTCAACACCGGTCTTCAAATGTTATCCATAACGTCGAATCACATATTCGAAATGGTTATACGACACAAAGGTCCTTTCCCGGCTAAACCGAATAGTGAGCGTCAATTTTAAAAACATGTGGAGATGTCGTTCACAAAAATTCACAGGTTCGATGTGGGTTTCGGATAACAAACTGAAATCTGATTCCCTGTCGCATCGAAGTTTAAATGTCGTTTTACGGGCAATAAGGCTTTCACCCATAAACTTGAATTGACCCCGAGAATGCAATCGAGTCATCTCGATCAGTTGAACCTAACAACACACCACCAGGAAACGATCCCGTGCCACCTCTTCTGGCCATCAGAGGCCGCAAAAACTCGGCTGAAGCTTCGCCTTGACCAGATGCTCCTATCCCCACCGGAGGCTCGAAGTCCGATCGCCTATTTATGGCGCAGCACCATCCTTTCTTACACGAACGCGAATGGGTTCTTAAACCCTATTTCCATCTCGTGCTCAAATTCCACCCAATAAAAAAATTAATTTACATTTTTCCTAACATCATGAATGGTTATACTTGCTTCAACTCAAGTTTCAGCAATTTAAATTGATTCACTTACAAGAAATTGGTAAAAAATCATTTTTTATTCAAATGCAAATTTCTCTTTAAATAATAATCTAAAATTCTTCATTTTTGTTTTAAAAATCATAAATTTAAGTAGAGATTCCAGTTATGATCTTGAATCAACTTTTTGTAACAATCATGTTTTACTTGATTTCCTGTAAACCATGTTTCCTGTAGTAATATTTTCTAATCATGTTTTAATCTACTTCTAAAATCTTATTTGATGTTCTAACATCTTGTTTGAAATAAAAATAATAATAATAGCTTTACAATGATTTAGTTGAAAACAAACTTAAGTTTGAATATTAACTGTGTTTCATCATCTCCAAGAAGAAAGAGTTATATATGCTTGTTTTTAATTCATTGCTGACACACAATATAGAGTTAAACCATAATTTTATTTTATTTTAGCTTGTTTAAAATCATTTCCAGAAGTAGAAAGGGAGAGAGGGATTCAAAACTTTGGTATAGTTTACTTTGTAAAAACTGATACTTAAAAATGATTCTGTTTCTAGTAAAGACAATTACAAAACTTGTTTTAATTTATTACTGGGACATGATGTAAGTTCAAACAAAAAGACCCCAACTTGTTAACTGTAACATCATGCATAACCAACCAGTGTTTTTTACACAGATCAAATAGAAACAGAGTGAAAGGAAGGGGTTTGTTTCCCAGAGCGAAAACAATGATTAGCATTTTGTGAAATCGACATGCATAGTCAACATTCATTCATATATTCAAGATGCAGACCAAAGTTTAACTTCACTATATCATTCTAACATCTACACAACAACAAAGAGATTGGAAGAAACAAAAGTTTACTCACCTGGAAATATCTGAAAACAGAGAACACTTTTCTTTTCTTGTTTTTGAAATCTGCATTAAATCTTTTCTTTGTTTTGTTTCTTCAGCAAATTGTCTTTCAACTTGAATATAAAGTGATTTCTTTTCTTCTTTTTATTTTATTTTCTGTTCTTTGTTATGAATTGTTGAACGAATGAACTAAGACAAATCTCAAGTATATAAAGTAGTGGGTAGGTTTAAGTGAAGTACTGAAATTAAATTTTGTATAGTTTCTTTATATTGTATTTGTACTTTGTGAATATTTCAATTAACTGGTGGAAGTTTGAAAGCATTTAATGAAAGTATGTATGTAATACTTTCATGTATTTACAACATGCCGTGCTCATGCTTTGATTTAGGCTGATAAGATCTTGCACCTGTAGAGGAGTACATAGCATTAAATGAAAGTATGTTTTGATCATGCTGTTTGATCTTTTGATAAGTGTTGTTTTTGTTTTTCTTTTTGTTTTGTTTTAAATACTTACTTGTATACTTGCAGCAATGTGCTGTTTGATTTTTTTATAAGTGCTATTTATATTTTTTTTATAGTTTATTTTTGTTTTACACTCCTACACACTTATATTTAAATGTTCCTTCCTTTTGTTTTCTTGTTTGTTTTTCCAAATGTTAGATTATTGTTATGTGATTTAAATTTTATAATTTTATCATAACTTACATTAACAATGTTATTTCTATTAAAAGCTCAACTATCAACATTTAAATTTATAACCCATATGTCATTTACTGGTTTAAGACAATTTCTTATTTTACTTTGTTAAAAAGAAAAGTTGTTTTAGTTATTAACATTTAATAACTATGTGATTTTATTACAATATTTTATTTCTTTTGAAATTCTCAAATTAAATTTAAAAGTTCTAATAATTCAACGAATTGAATTTAACAAAATTTCGGGATGTTACAAATACAATTCAACTTTAAATACAAGATTCCACTTTCTACACAGCAATTCATCACCGATAGATAACCACATTATCATTGACCTTCCAAACATATCATATCTCAAAACATTTCATATCAGAGATATCAATCAATTCAAGGTATTTAATCATCATTTAATCATTCATAAGGAAGATGGATCATTTCCAAAATTAATTTAATTTATCTCAAATTAAATTAATTACTAATCTTTTAATCACTTAGATTACCTTTACTTAATCATTAATTAATTACAATTCAATTAATTAATCATCTTTTAATTATCCATCTTAATTAATCATCCTCGATTAATTATCTTGAATGACATAAAGTAATTATTCCTTAATTAATTACACAAATTAATTATCCTTAACCATTTACAATAATTAATCTTTAATTACTTTCATTAATTACATTAGTTAATGATCCTTAATTAATTACTTCCATTAATCAACCTTAATCAATCATAAACAGAAATTAACCATCCTGTAATTACTTATCTTAATTAATTAACTCCTTACTTAATTATATTAATCCTTTAATTAATTACACTAAGTAATTAATCCTTAATTACTTCTCCTAAGTAATTAACCATTAATTACTTGCCATTAAGTAATTTCCATTATATTAATTACATCTAGTAATTTATCCATCAATTACTTCACTAAGTAATTACACTTATCAATCTCATTAAATAATTATACTTAATCAATTACCAAGTGGCTATCTTTAATTAATTAACAAATTAATTAATCACATTCATCTCATTAATTACAACTGGGTAATTCTTCCCTTAATTACCCTATAAACAAATTAATTAATATTTAATTATAAATTAATTATTCTTTAATTATTAATTAATTATTCTTTAATTATTAATTAATAAACCTTAATTAATCTCCTACAATACAAAGTAATCAATCCTTAATTACTTTTATAATCAATTAATTAACTGATTAATTATCCATTAACTATCGATTAATAATCTTAATTATTAATCAATATCTCTCATTACAAATTAGTTAATCCATAATTACTTTTATAAGTAATTAATTGATCTATAATTAATTAATAATCACCCAAACCTTAATTAATTAAAAGATAAGTTATTCATCTTAATTAACTTCTTAATTATCATTAATAATCTTACTAAATAATCTTTGAATTAAATTATCATTAATCTAAAATTTAACTTAACCCCTAAGTTAATAGATTAAACACATTAAATCTTCTTAGTTTAATTGCATTATTAATTAAGTTTTAGATAACTTTAACAATGAACTTAATTAACATATAAAACCACCTTTATTTAAAATAATGATTTAAGTGAATTAATAGAAAAATCAATAATGTGATCTATAACACTTGAAACATAACCATCATACCCGAGAAAAATCCAAGGGTTACTCGAACAAATACCTGAGTTACCTCTACCTTTTCTCGTGCTTCCTCCTTTCTTCATTTTTTTATTTTACTTGTTTAAAATTCTTAAAAAATACTGTTATAACTATCGCTCTCGCACACGAAACAACTTCGAGCCCCTCCTTCTTTTAACCAAGCTCCAACCCGAGGTGACTACTTCACTCCCAAACGAAACTGTGCACTGATGTTGGTGCACGCGCACTGATCGCCAACGTCGCTCCGGCCAGGGCTATGATCTCAGATAAGTCATCGACGACTAACACATCACGATCGGCCACACAGTTCATTCGAACCATCACGTAAACCCAAATCGACCCATCGAACATCTCCAGGTTTCAGAACCATTGCCAACGTTCTGCCCCGCATCACCATCTCCGACCATCGGAGACATCTTCCTTATGCCTGAACCCTCGCCTGTCCACCGTCGCTCCTTTCCCCCACTATGCGATCAATTCTAGCACCCTCTCGGCGGCGAAATCATCAAATTTTCATTGTCGACCCAAAGAGGTGTTAAACCCTAAAATGAACTCGAACGGCTTCTCTGATCAATGGAAAAATTCTAGGCTAATTTTCTTGTGATTATCAACCCCTAAGCCACCTTCGACAAGAACCCCGACCACCCAAATTTTGTCGATCGCCAGAAAACACTCGAAACCCATATCACGTTCAGCCCTCGATTTCTCGAGATTTACTATCTTAAAAATCATGGTTTTGCTTTTAAAAATCCTAAATTTAGGAAATGAAGAAGATTATATATAAGGAACCAGAATCCTTTTAAATCAAAATTTTGATATGAACTGAATTTCACTACTTATCTTCCTTTTTATCAAAACTATCCTCAGTTCTTACTAGAAATATTTTTAAATCAATTATCTTGTTAACATGAACAGGTTTCATTTATACATCAAGGTTTAAAAATGAATCAGGAAAGAGATATTTAAATTTGATCCGGTTTTGAAAACTTATATAACTAGAACAGAGTATTCATATTTTTCAGACATGCACACACACCATATAATCATATATATATCTGCATGCAATTCATATAAAAATCTTGCAAATTCATATCATACTTTGTTCCAAGAAATTACTGCATGTCACTGGATTTTGAACAGATCAAAACTTGGGTTATTCACCTGAAAGAAGATGAACAAAGAGCTTTGATTTTTTTTTTTGAAATAGGAAAGCTTTATTTGAAACTTGAATTGTGGAGAAGAATGCTTAGATCTTTTGAAACTGGAACTTGATGATTTAAGACTTTTGATTTCAAGTTGAATGCTGCCGATTGCCTGATAATCTTTGCTTGATATATATATTTTTTAAACGTTACAGGCCTTTAGTTTGATTTCGGGTTGAAAAAATGAAAGCTTGATTTAAATTACAGCTTTGATCTTGAGTTTGAGAATATCTACAGGTTTGAGTTTCTTAAGTTTTAGGAATGTAAAAGAAATGAAAGAAAAAGAAGATAGGAGTTAATAAAGAGTAAATTATGATTTATTAAAATTTAAAGAAAATGATAACACAAAGATGACACTTGTCATATTAGTTAATATTTGTCAATTACAATTTATAATTCATTTACACTTGTAAGTAGATACATTCTTATACTTACATTTGTAATTATGCGTGATATATTCATTTATAAACCTTTTTGTTGTTTTATTAATTAATAAACACTTCTTTAATTTATATATATAATTTTTTTTAATAAAAGTAATATAAAAACAAATTTTATTCTAAAAAAAACTTATTCATGTATTTTTAAATCCAAAATATTTTAAAGTATTTATCTATAAAATTTCAATTAAAATCCAGATTCAAATTCAATTTTTTTTAAAAATCAAATTCAAAATCACTCAAATATATATATATATATATATATATATATATATATATATATATATATATATATATATATATATATAGACAAACACAAATTAAATATGTAAATAATTAAAACTTAAAATCTATTTATATGTATATTTAAAATAACACATTATTATTTTGAAAATAACAATCTTACCCACTTTAAATAATTATACTAGAAGGATGATCCAACCAATTCTTATTCAGGTATATATTTTTATTATCAGAATTATTTTATTTAACTTATAAATTAGTAGTTCTTAATTAAACCCAGTTAATTTATCAATTACAAATATTCTAAAATCCAGGTTATCACATTCCTTCCCCCTTTGAATCTTTTCGTCCTCAAAAAGGAACGAAGCCAGAATTATTAAAATGCTTAATATCAGAAAAATTATTCTTTGATCACTTTTTGAAGAACTTTTAAAATCCACATAATATTATAAATTAGTTTTGATAAAAATACTTTTTATAACTCGATGTCTCAACCATTCCATCTTTGTTCTCATAGAAATTCAGTTATACGTTGATCAGGCATAAGACTAAAAATCTATAAGTACTTAGTAGACCCGTTTCCAACACCAAGTGAAAATACTTGGAAAATAATTTTACTGAAAATATAGAAAACATTTTTGAAAATAGGGGAAACATCTTTGGTAAGAATGCTCTAGAAATCATCACCCCTATCCATAGTCGCAGTTAACCCAATAGTTACGTTACCATCCCGGCAAAATCCATAGATAACTATAGACACTCTGCGCCCCTCGTTATGCCATGGAATCCACTACAGATCGCAGTTACAACCGGGGTTACGTTGCTGTCACAGCAAAAACACACATAAATGTAGGCCTCAGCGCCCTCGAATTTCTTTGCCAAAAGAATGAAACTTCTCCACTCCACTCGACCATAGATCGCAGTCTACCGATGTTACGTTGTCTTCTCGGCAGAATCAAGCGTAGACCGTTGACACTCACCTCCACACGATTTCCGCTATGGTCTACTGTAGATCGCAGAGACATCAGGTTACACTATCGTCACAGCATAACCCAAATGCCTCTGTAGGCATCAGCGCCCTCGATTTCGCTACCCAATAATCCTCAGGAACTAGTTTGTCTGGACTCCTCACAGGATCAACTTTAGAACCTCCCCCTTTGAGGGTCAAGGCAGTACCAACCTATGGTACTCCTGAGAATTTCATTTCAAGGGAGTGCATTTTTCTCCAGAGCCATTTTCAAAACACTTTATACTATACACATATAGTATCTTCCAAATCATACACCTAGTATAAATCCCATATAAATCTCTTTTTCTCAAAATAGATTATTCCAAAATCGATAATTCTCAAACTAGGCTTTCCAAATTTCAATATTGATTTTACCCAAAAATCAAAAGCCTTTCCAAAATCCATAGGTTCCAAAAACCTTTCCTCCAAAATCATTCTCATAAGATCCTTAATATATATATATAGATATAACCTTGAAAAATCTTTGGATTATTTCAAACTTGTATAAAACCCCTTTTTACACTTCAAATATTTTCAAAACCCTTTTCTTCTGGCAAAAGATTCAACAAGGGGAGTTTATCATGTATATAACAAAGATACATAACTTTGTTTATGCCAAATCAAATATTCAAATTTGATTACTCTTTATAAAACCACTTACCATATCACTTACTTCCATAAAGTAAATTTCTATTATAGAAATATCCAGTTACCCCTATATTTTATCATATATCTGACAATATATTCTTTTCATTTCAGAATCATTTTACTGCTTTTATCTACAAATTTCCCATATCAATTTATTCAAATCCGTACAATGTACACATATCATCCGTACACAATATCAATCTGATCGCTCACTCGATCACACAATTTCTCTTGCAAACTAGTTCGTCCACCCGACTTCCTAGTGCGGACTCAGGGATGGTTTCTTGATCAGAAACCGTCATTCTTCTTGCATAGCCATAACTATGATTGAGAATATCCAGAACCAATCAAAAATCCATATCCAGGTCCGCCGTCGAAAATCGAGTGAAAAATCCAAACTCGGATCGATATACTATCTCGAAATTTTATGCTCGAATCTGGATCAAATCACCATGCTAATAGAATAATATACGTACATCCTACGTATTTATACTCATTGATTATTAACCAAATCAATTCTCTTTTCCATTCACATTCATTTTGATTCCATTCACTTATCCGTAATTTCTCCCAATTTCCATTTGGGTTAACACTTCAATACTTATCTCAATTGGCATTCAATTATAGATAGTTTGCACTCTAACCAACTTGAATTAAGAAAATAGCTTAAAAATTTAGAAATAGATAAGTAGTTGAAAAATGATTATTAGTTTGTAAAATATCTGTAACATAGTTAAATAATGACAAAATAGTTATAAAATAGTTGAATAATTGTAAAATAGTTAAATATAGTAGTTAGTTATAAAACAGTTGAAAAACAGTAATTAGTTTATAAAACAGTTGTAAAATAGTTAAATAGTTTCAAAAATAATTATAAAATAAGTATAAAATAGTTTGGGGTTTAAAAATAAAGGTTGTATATATAAATAGCTTGGAAAAATAAGTTTATATTAAAAGAATTTATATTGAAAATAGTCCAGAGCCAAACTGTTCAATTCCCAATCTTCATTCCCATCAATTCAATTTAAATTTCCACTTCCATTTAAATTAACTCAATTCTAATTTAAATAACTTCAATTTCCATTGAAATTGATTTAATCCCAATTCAAGTTGAATTATCCTTGATTCTTTCCAAATTCAAATCAAATTCCAGTTGAATTTTAAACCTATTCAAATTTAATTACAATTCCAAATTATTCAAATTAATTTGGACTAATTTCAGTTTGAACTAATTTCACATTCAATCTCACTTTAAATCATCTCGAATTATATAAATTCGAGTTAAATTTCAAATGGTAGTTTAACCTCTTAAACCAAATTAACTTTTATTTAAAGTCCTTAAACAATTTAATTCCGAGTCTAAATTTCAAAATTCCATTTTAAATTATCTTTACTTAACTCATTACAAGGTTCAAGTAAGAGTTCGAAACA
Source organism: Allium cepa (assembly GCA_030765085.1). Classification (NCBI taxonomy): domain Eukaryota; kingdom Viridiplantae; phylum Streptophyta; class Magnoliopsida; order Asparagales; family Amaryllidaceae; genus Allium; species Allium cepa. Next base: position 671,201,838 of record CM060943.1, on the reverse strand, counting down.
AATTTAATTTACAAATTCAATTCTTAAATTCAAATCTTAGTTCAAAGGAATTCCATATCCTTAATTTCAAATTTAAGTTAAATTTTATTTATCTCTATAATGGATATATTACCACAATACATTTCTTCATTCATTTAAACAAATCCAATTCATAGTTTATAGATTATTAATAACAACGGAATGATATCATCCAAACTATTTAAAACATTCATCCATTTTCAATTTCCAGATCTCAAACCCATTTTGAGATAACAAAAACCCCCAATTCAAATCAACCATTTAACTTCCCAGGTTAAATCTTAATTTCATCTTGAAATTTCCAAATCAGGTTGTTTATTCAAGCTTATTTAACTTCTCCGAGTTAAATTCAAATTACTTAATCCAGTCAACTCTACACAATTTGAATTCCCATGCAAATTTTAATATTTAGATTAATAATCTTTCCATTTAAGTTTAAAAACTTACTTCACTTTGGGTTTCACATCACATCCCAAGGAAAATTCAAAACTCAACCTTAGAGTTTATTTCAAATATACATATTTATTTCCTTTACACACCAAGTTATCCTTAATTTTTAAACCACCTTTGGTTTTAAATTCAAAACTAATTCCTTTAAATTTTAAACAACTTTTGTTTGAAACGGGACCCTTCATTCAAATACATTAAATAACATTATTTATTATTTCTTTATCACTTTGAAACAATTTTCAAATTCCGGATCCAGATTTAAAGTTTCACAATTCAGATCATCTTCAATACCAATTTATGAGTCATACTTGCCTAATGTTTTACTTCCCTAAAACATTTCATTTTTCTTACTCATTAATACACATTTTATCAATAAACACAACAATCATTTATGATAATAACCAAGATTATCATATCTGGAAACCAATTTTGAAAGTCTTCTCCAAATTCAAGATTTTAATTTCAGTTTGAATCAAACTTTCCTTTGTTCAATTTAAATTTGGTTGTATTACTATTACCACTTAATTCTCATTATTTAATTTCAATTATTTAACAACCAATTACCTTAATATTTATTAGAAAGAAATATTGCTTTATATATCAAAATAAATCTTATATAAAACCATTTAAAAAATTTATATAAGAAAATAACAAGTACGCTCTCTCATATATATTATACTCAACTCATTTTAGGGTACCATTGACCCTATCCTAATGAGTAAACCCATCAGAGCCAAGGTTCTCGCTTAACCTGGCTCTGATACCAAATGTAACAACCTGTAATTTTAGATCCCAAAAATTCCAAGTAGTTAAGAAAAAGAAGAAAGAGATAAAAGAAAAAGAAGAAACAGAAACACAAAAACACAGATTCTCACATTCGCAGCGGATCAAAATATAATATCAAATAAAATAGCAGTCATACAAAGGAAACCTGTATTAGTTAATTTTACATTATTATATCAGAGTTACATAATTTCATAATCAAAAGACAGTTAAAATAAACATGACCCAGATAACTACAATATAATTCAGCGGAATATACTCCATACGTTCCTACCATCAAGCTCGCCTCCTAAGCTCCAGAACGTCCTTACCTGGAAATCTATAATACTCGGTCTGACCCGAGCATTACATCGAAGTAACACCCGAGTCAGGCTGGAAACTAGCGTGAGTAAACCCATCTAACATGAAATTCTAATGCATAGAACTTAATTAAAACCCGGGTAACTCGTATCAATTTACAAATTCACAATTTGTTGTAGACATCACTTATTTCACACATTAATTTCTAAGTACCAAAAATTTAGATTAAATGGTCCAATTCCATTCCAGCCTATTGATTTCACATCTCAATCTCTAAATAATCGAAGTGTTTTTGGGTATTTACTAATACCCGACTCCGGTCTCTTTGAATTCAATACCATCTTAACCCAAGTTATTCAAGTGAAATAAAATTCAACTTTAAATACAAGATGTCATTTTCTACACAGCAATTCATCACCGATAGATAACCACGTTATCATTGACCACCCAAACATATCATATCTCAAAACATTTCATATCAGAGATATCAATCAATTCAAGGAATTTAATCATCATTTAATCATTCATAAGCAAGATGAATCATTTCCAAAATTAATTTAATTTATCTCTAATTAAATTAGTTACTAATCTTTTAATCACTTAGATTACCTTTACTTAATCATTAATTAATTACAATTCAATTAATTAATCATCTTTTAATTATCCATCTTAATTAACCATCCTCGATTAATTATCTTCAATTACATAAAGTAATTATCATTTAATTAATTACACAAATTAATTATCCTTAACCATTTACGATAATTAACTTTAATTACTTTCATTAATTAATTACATTAATCAGCTTTAGTCAGTCACAAACAGAAATTAACCATCCTGTAATTACTTATCTTAATTAATTAACTCCTTAATTAATTATATTAATCCTTTAATTAATTACACCAAGTAATTAATCCTTAATTACTTCTCCTAAGTAATTAACCTTTGATTACTTCCCATTAAGTAATTTCCATTATATTAATTACATCCAGTAATTATCCATTAATTACTCCACCAAGTAATTACGCTTATCAATCTCATTAAGTGATTATACTTAATCAATTACCAAGTGGCTACCTCTAATTAATTAACAAATTAATTAATCACATTCATCTCATTAATTACAACTGGGTAATTCATCCCTTAATTACCCTATAAACAAATTAATTAGACTTTAATTATAGATTAATTATTCTTTAATTATTAATTAATAAACCTTAATTCTTAATTAATTTCCTTCAATACAAAGTAATCAATCCTTAATTACTTTTATAATCAATTAATTAACCTTTAATTAATTGATTAATTATCCATTAACTATTGATTAATAACCTTAATTATTAATCAATATCTCTCAATACAAATTAATTAATCCATAATTACTTTTATAATTAATTAATTAATCTTTAATTAATTAATAAATCTTAATCACCCAATCCTTAATTAATTAAAAGATAAGTTATTCATCTTAATTAAATTCTTAATTATCGTTAAAAATCTTACTAGATAATCTTTGAATTAAATTATCATTAATCTAAAATTTAACTTAACCCTTAAGTTAACTTAATGATTAAACACGTTAAATCTTCTTATTTTAATCGCATTATTAATTAAGTTTTAGATAACTTTAAGAATGAACTTAACTAACATTTAAAAACACCTTTATTTAAAATAACGATTTAAGTGAATTAGTAGAAAAATCAATTATGTGATTTATAACACTTGAAACATAACCATTATACCCGAGAAAAATCCAAGGGTTACTCGAACAAATACCTGAGTTACCTCTACCTTTTCTCGTGCTTCCTCCTTTCTTTTTTATTTTATTTTACTTGTTTAAATTTTTTGAAAATACTGTTATAACTATCACTCTCGCACACGAAACAACTTCGAGCCCCTCCTTCTTTTACCCGAGCTCCAACCCAAGGTGACTATTGCACTCCCAAACAAAACCGTACACTGATGCTGGTGCACGTGCACCAACCATCGACGTCGCTCCGGCCAGCACTGTGATCTCAGATAAGCCGTCGACGACTAACACATCACGATTGGCCACACAGTTCATTCGAACCATCACGTAAACCCAAATCGACCCATCGAACAACTCCATCTTTAAGAACAATTGCCAAAGTTTCGCCCTGCATTACTATCTCCGACCACATGAGACATCTTCCTTATGCCCGAACCCTCGCCTGTCCTCCATCGATCCTTTCCCCCACCGTGCGATCACTTCCAGCACCCCCACGGCAGCGAAATCCATTTTCATTGTCGACCCAAAGGTGTGTTAAACCCTAAAATGAACTCGAATGGCTTCTCTGATAAACGAAAAAAATCCAGGCTAATTTTCCTGTGATTATCAACCCCTAAGCCACCTTCGACAAGAACCCCGACTACCCAAATTTTGTCAATCACCAGAAAACACTCGAAACCCATATCACGTTCAACCCTCGATTTCTCGAGATTTACTATCTTAAAAATCATGGTTTTACTTTTAAAAATCCTAAAGTTCGAAAATGAAGAAGATTATATGCAAGAAACCAGAATCCTTTTGAATCGAAATTTTGATATGAATTCAATTTCACTGTTTATCTTCCTTTTTATCAAAACTATTCTCAGATTCTTACTAGAAATATTTTTAAATCAATTATCCTGCTAACATTAACAAGTTTCGTTTATACATCAAGGTTTAGAAATGAATCAAGAAAGAGATATTTAAATTTGATCAGGTTTTGAAAAGTTATATAATCAGAACAGAGTATTCATATTTTTCAGACATGCACACACATATAATCATATATATCTACATGCAATTCATATAAAAATCTTGCAAATGCATATCATACTTTGTTCCAAGAAATTACTGCATGTCATAGGATTTTGAATAGATCAAAACTTGGGTTACTCACCTGAAAGAAGATGAACAGAGAGCTTTGATTTATTTTGAAACAAGAAAGCTTTGTTTGAAACTTGAAATTGTAGAGAAGAGTGCTTAGATCTCTCGAAACTAGAACTTGATGATTTAAGACTTTTGATTTCAGTTTGAATGCTGTTGATTGCTTGATAATCTTTGCTAGATGTATTTTTTTAAAATAAAATGTTACAGGCCTTTAGTTTGATTTCGGGTTGGAAAAAAGAAAGCTTGATTTAATTTACAGCTTTGATCTTGAGTTTGAGAATATCTACAGGTTTGAGTTTCTTAAGTTTTAGGAATGTAGAAAGAAATGAAAGATAAAGAAGATAGGAGTTAATAAAGAGTAAATTATGATTTATTAAAATTTAAAGAAAATGATAATACAAAGATGACACTTGCCATATTAGTTAATATTTGTCAATTACAATTTATAATTCATTTACACTTGTAATTAGATACATTCTTATACTTACATTTGTAATTATGCATGATATATTCATTTATAAACCTTTTTATTATTTTACTAATTAATAAACACTTCCTTAATTTATATAAATAAAGTTTTTTAAGAAAGGTAATACAAAAACAAATTTTATTCTAAAAAAACTTATTCATGTATTTTTAAATCCAAAACATTTTAAAGTATTTATCTTTTACATTTCAATTAAAATCCAGATTCAAATTCAAATTCAATTTTTACAAAAAGTCAAATTCAAAATCACTCAAATTTATATATATATATATATATGTATGTATGTATGTATGTATGTATGTATGTATGTATGTATATAGAGACAAACACAAATTAAATATGTAAATAATTAAAATTTAAAATCTATTTATATCTTTATTTAAAATAACACATTAATACTTTGAAAATAACAATCTTACCAATTTAAATAATTATACTAGGAGGATGATCCCAACCAATACTTATTCAGGTATATATTTTTATTACCAGAATTATTTTATTTAACTTATAAATTAGTAGTTCTACTAATTAAACCCAGTTAATTTATCAATTACAGATATTCTAAAATCCAGGTTATCACATAACTTACTAAAGACATGAGGAATAAAATCCTTTAAACACAATAGATTCACAAGTTAAACCCAAATGATTCATAAGTTTGCAATGCAAAAGTGCAACCAATGTTTATCCTCTCACTCAATACATATAATATGCTAAGTGATTAAAACAATAGATTCACAAGCTAAACCCAAATGATTCATAAGTTTGTAATGCAAAAGTACAAACAATGTTTAACCTCTCACTAAATATAATATATTAAGTGATTAAAATAGAGGAAGAGACCCAAATGTATATACTAAGTGATTCATAAGTTTGTACAAGCTAAACATTAAGTGAACAGGTTCAAATTGATTGTCAAGTAATTAATCTGATGCTAGAAATAAATGAATAAATATATAAGATTGACATGCATGATATTTTTATCTTACAACTTAGATTTGGTTTGCTTTTTATCTTCAAATTGATATATTGTTATTTATACTTGTTGTTGTTAGTATTATTATTACAAAATTAGTTAATTTTCATACACATTAGTAATTATTATTATGTTATTATATAAATTTGGTTAATTTTTATAAAACTTAATTGACTTAGTTAATGTCTTATAATTTATTATTATTAGTATCATTAATATTATAAGCTAAGTTAGTTTCCATTGAATTTATAGTTAAT